>CM055128.1:306947546-307547546 GCA_029206835.1 Rana muscosa
TCTGGTGTCGAGAAAAAAAAGAAAATCTATTTAAATTTATTACTGTTTAAGAGACGTGTGGCACATTTATTTGACTGTGAAAACATGTATCACACAATCACATTGCTGCAGTTATTTTTATTTTATTTCTTCCTCCCTGATTTTACTTTTCCTGGCTTTACACTTCTAGTTCTGAGCTTTCGGTCTGACGAAGCTTTTTTTTTTTCCCCCTTCCAACCCCCTGCTCATTTTATTTTATTACTTCCTCTATTTTTTTGTGTGTCCAGTTTTCAAACTGGGTTTCATGGACTACTAATGGGAAAGCGTGCTAACTTGAGTCCCCCTCCCCCTGCCCTCCCCCTCTTTCCTTCCTTTTTTTGTGTCGTCTTTAATAAATGCTGGATATGGCAGATTGGCTTGTTTGGTTTTTGTTGAATAATGTAGGATGGGGGCTCTCTTTACATTGGTGTGGTATTGGTGTGTTGTGGTTTTATTAACCACTAAAGGACCGCCCTATGGCAGATATACTGCTAGTAGTGGCATTACAGGACGATGTGCCGATGGGCAGCATCCCTGTCACTTGGCATCCCTGTCACTTGGCGCAAAGCTCCACCCACTTCATCTGCTCCTCCAGCTCAGACATAGATGTTGAAGTCTACATGTGTTATTCCTGGCACCTTTGGATTGGATTCTGCAATTAGAACATGGTGGTATCACAAAATTTCACCTTCCGTCGTTTTTGGACAGTCAACATCTGTCTTTACACATTCCAAAAAACAAAAACGTAAAATTAGCCCAATTTTTTGGTACAATGTGAAAGCTGTTACACCGAGTAAATAGATACCGAACATGTCACGCTTTAAAATTGCGCACACACATGGAATGGCGACCAACTACAGTACTTAAAAATCTCCATATAAATGTTTACATATACCAGTTTAGAGTTACAGAGGAGGTCTAGCGCTAGAATTATTGCTCTCACTCTAACGATCTTGGTCGATGCCTCACGTGTGGTTTCAACACTATATTTACATATGCGGGCGTGACTTGCGTATGCTTTTACATTTATTTTTATTTTATTTACACTGTCCCTTTAAATAATGTTCTTATTGCTGTCACAAGGAATGTAAAGACCCCTTATGACAGTAATAGTCACATGTCAGGTATTTTTTTTGCGGGATCTTGGGTCTAAAAGACCCCAAAGCCCTCCTTTGCACCTAAAAATATTCAAAACGCCAAGTATGGCTGTTTTGAATATCGATATATATATATATATATATATATATATATATATATATATATATATATATATATATATACACAGTGGGTACGGAAAGTATTCAGACCCCCTTACATTTTTCACTGTTTGTTATATTGCAGCCATTTGCTAAAATCATTTAAGTTCATTTTTTTCCTCATTAATGTACACACAGCACCCCATATTGACAGAAAAACACAGAATTGTTGATATTTTTGCAGATTTATTAAAAAAAGAAAAACTGAAATATCACATGGTCCTAAGTATTCAGACCCTTTGCTCAGTATTTAGTATTTGCACCCTTTTGATCTAATACAGCCATGAGTCTTTTTGGGAAAGATGCAACAAGTTTTTCACACCTGGATTTGGGGATCCTCTGCCATTCCTCCTTGCAGATCCTCTACAGTTCTGTCAGGTTGGATGGTAAACATTAGTGGACGGCCATTTTTAGGTCTCTCCAGAGATGCTCAATTGGGATTAAGTCAGGGCTCTGGCTGGGCCATTCAAGAACAGTCACGGAGTTGTTGTGAAGCCACTCCTTTGTTATTTTAGCTGTGTGCTTAGGGTCATTGTCTTGTTGGAAGGTAAACCTTCGGCCCAGTCTGAGGTCCTGAGCACTCTGGAGAAGGTTTTCGTTCAGGATATCCCTGTACTTAGCCGCATTCATCTTTCCCTCAATTGCAACCAGTCGTCCTGTCCCTGCAGCTGAAAAACACCCCCACAGCATGATGCTGCCACCACCATGCTTCACTGTTGGGACTGTATTGGACAGGTGATGAGCAGTGCCTGGTTTTCTCCACACATACTGCTTAGAATTAAGGCCAAAAAGTTCTATCTTGGTCTGATCAGACCAGAGAATCTTATTTTTTTACCATCTTGGAGTCCTTCAGGTCTTTTTTTTAGCAAACTCCATGCAGGCTTTCATGTGTCTTGCTCTGAGGAGAGGCTTCCGTCGGGCCACTCTGCCATAAAGCATCTCCCGACTGCATCTCTGGAGCTCAGCCACAGTGATCTTTGGGTTCTTCTTTACCTCTCTCACCAAGGCTCTTCTCCCCCGATAGCTCAGTTTGGCCGGACGGCCAGCTCTAGGAAGGGTTCTGGTCGTCCCAAATGTCTTCCATTTAAGGATTATGGAGGCCACTGTGCTCTTAGGAACCTTAAGTGCAGCAGAATTTTTTTTGTAACCTTGGCCAGATCTGTGCCTTGCCACAATTCTGTCTCTGAGCTCTTCAGGCAGTTCCTTTGACCTCATGATTCTCATTTGCTCTGACATGCACTGTGAGCTGTAAGGTCTTATATAGACAGGTGTGTGGCTTTCATAATCAAACACAGCTAGACTCAAATGTAGAACCATCTCAAGGATGATCAGAAGAAATGGACAGCACCTGAGTTAAATATATGAGTGTCACAGCAAAGGGTCTGAATACTTAGGACCATGTGATATTTCAGTTTTTCTTTTTTAATAAATCTGCAAAAATCTTAACAATTTTGTGTTTTTCTGTCAATATGGGGTGCTGTGTGTACATTAATGAGGAAAAAAAATTTACTTAAATGATTTTAGCAAATGGCTGCAATATAACAAAGAGTGAAAAATTTAAGGGTGTCTGAATACTTTCCGTACCCACTGTATATATAAAATAAATATTACAGTAGGAGGAAAAGGAACAGTTCAAATTACGGTAGCACCCCAGACCGTGCCTCCTACCCCATCCATCTGCTAACTCCCATGGTCACTGCCGCATGGTCTGGGGCGATATGCACCATTCTTCACGCTTCTAGCTGGTAGAGGAGACCGTGAGGGAAGCGCTAGGCTCCTGCAGCTGTCAGTTTCCTGGGAAGAGGGAGCAAACGTGTAGCTTCCTTAGCGCTATGTGTTTGAACGGATTTACACATCACTGGCCAAGGGTATGCATGCATGGGTGCCTCCTTAGCTTTGGCATCCAGCTAGTTGATAGATACATCTGCAAACATAGGCAGGGGCAGTGGTTTGTGGGGCTGGACAGACAAGTCCCCTTCTTACCTACCCAACCGTCTGGTATCTGAGATTTCATAACTAGAGATTTTTTTGCGATACGGCACTGCGCTACTTTAACTGGCAATTGCATGGTCATGCAATGGTCTACTTTTTTTTACACACATAGAGCTTTTATTTTGGTGGTATTTGATCACCACTGGGTTTTTTTTGTTTTTGTTTTTTGTGATATATACGAAAAAATATGTAGAATTAAAAAAAATATATATTTTTTTTATTTTCTGCATGTCCAATAACAAATAATAAAAAAAAATCTTCAATGTATATTATGTTTGCGTGAAAGTTATAGCGTCTGGAATTTTTACACAGCGCTCCCTTCTCTGAATGGCGGAGCTGATCAGCCAGCGGGTGTCGGCTGATCAGCTTGTGCTGTAACTAATCGCAGCACAGCTGGGGCGTTAGTCACACGTGTGCGTGTCCCCTACCCGGAAGTGCTGGATAAAATATCCGATACGTAATCTAGCACAGCCCTCGATCACCCTACAGATTTTCACTGGGATTCAGGTCTATGCTCTGGCTGGGCCATTCCAAAACTCTAGTCTTCTGGTGAAGCCATTCCTTTGTTGATTTGGATGTATGCTTTGAGTCGTTTTCACGCTGAAAGATGAAGTTTCTCTTCATGTTCAGCTTTCTAGCAGAAGCCTGAAGGTTTTGTGCCAATATTGACTGGTATTTTGAACTGTTCATAATTCCCTCTACCTTGACTAAGGCCCCTGTTCCAGCTGAAGAAAAAGAGCCCCAAAGCATGATGATGCCACCACCATGCTATACGGTGGGTATGGTGTTCTTTTGGTGATGTGCAGTGTTGCTTTTGCGCCAAACCTATCTTTTGGAATTGTGGCCAAAAAGTTCAACCTTGGTTTCATCGGACCAGAACACATTTTCCCACATGCTATTGGTTGACTTCGGATGTGTTTTTGCAAAATTTAGCGGGGCTTAGATGTTTTTCTTTGTAAGAAAAGGCTTCCATCTAATCTAGCGCAGAGAGGCCACTTTGCTGCCGTACTTCTCAGTGAATCGGTTGGCAATCGGTTAAATAAAAAATATGGATTTATATTGTTTCCCTGACACAACATATACTATACTTCCAAGTCTGTTTAAAGCTCACCATACACATTACAATCTGAATGTACGATCACCTTAGGATCTACAACACTTATGTAGTGCAAAGGCCTGCTATGCCACACTCACTGGATCATATTGCCCCTTGTTTTACCAAGTGAGTCAATATAGAGCCCTTGGCATCCACTCCTGGTTAGGTGCAGCTCTGCTCCTTATGCAATGCTCTCCTTCTATTCCTCTGTTGGTAAGGAGCTCAATGATGTTTCCCACAAGTGGCATACATTAACCGGATCCCAACCGGCTCACGCAGATATATTGCGGCAGAATGGCTCTCCTGTGTGAAATCCTGTGTGTGTGTGTGTGTGTGTATGTGTGTGTGTGTGTATATATATGTGTATATATATGTGTATCTATCTCTTTCTCTTTCCCCAGGAGAGCCACCAGAGGGCGCACGAGCACCCCCCTGCATGGCAGGGAACCCGATGTGTGTGGCCTGCGGGCGCAATCACGTGCACGAGTGGGAGCACGGGGGTCCCACTCGTGCACAAATCCCTCTGCTGTCTGAGGAGAGAAGGACAGATCGTGTCTTTCTACAAAGTAGAAAACATGATCTGTCATCTCTTCTAGTCAGTCCCCATCCCCCCACAGTTAGAACACACAATAGGGAACACAGTTAACCCTTTGATCGCCCCTAGTGTTAACCCCTTCCCTGCCAGTGACATTTACATAGTAAGCAGTGCATATTTATAGCACTGATCGCTCTGTCAATGGTCCCAAAAATGTGTCAAAAGTGTCTGACCTGTCCACCGCAACGGTGCAATACCCCAAAAAATCGCAGATCACCGCCATTATTAGTATAAAAAAAAAAAACGCCATATAAATGCCATAAATCTTTCCCATAGTTTGTAGACGCTATAACTTTTGCGCAAACCAATAAATATACGCTTATTGCAATTTTTTTTACCAAAAATATGTAGAAGAATACATATCGGCCCAAGCTAAATAAAAATGGGATATTTACTATAGCAAATAGTAAAAGATATTGTGTTTTTTTTTCAAAATTGACGCCCTTTTTTTTGTTTTATAGTGCAAAAAATAAAAACCGCAGAGGTCATCAATTACCACCAAAAGAAAGCTCTATTTGTGGGGAAAAAAGGATGTCAATTTTGTTTGGGTACAAAATCACACGACCGTGCAATTGTCAGTTAAAGCGACACAGTGCCTGTATCGCAAAAAATAGCCCGGTCATTAGGCAGCCAAATCTTCCGGGACTGAAGCGGTTAAGGAAGAAAACGGCTCCATATGGTGAAAGGACAGTTTTATAAACCGAATTAACATATATATTTGCACTTACAATGCTAAAAAACACATTTGTAGCCTTGTATATGTATTTTGCCTCTTTCAAGATAGCCACTGTAGTTTATCATCGGAACTGGATGTGATGTCACCGGAAGTTACCGTTGATGCGCTTCGTCATAATGATTTGACCTCTTCAGGAGCTGGACTGGTTAGAGCGGTGTGTTATCTTTTATGCTCTGGGTTCTTTCTTTGGATCCATCCCACCTGGGAATACCACGCTACTAGCACTTTTTTTTTCTTTTGCATGGAAATGAACATGACACTGAACACACGTATACATGTGGATTGTTGAAGAATTATGAACTTTTGAGTTGATGTTTTAAAAAAAAAAAAAGGTATGTGAATTGGAGAAGTTCACACTGCTGCGATGGTGGTGGAAGAAAGTAAGAACTCTACTTTGCTTTCAGTGAATCACACATCCGTGCACCGGAGAAGCAGCAGGCCAGCGCAAGATTGTCTCCTCTGCCGTGCAGCAAACCCTTTGCATGTTCCAGGAAGGAATGAGAAAAAGCATGCCGATGCAAGTGCATTTACCTGTGCGCAACACACGTTGATATATGTTTTTAACACGATATGTTTTTAAACCAGTGCTCTTCAAACTACTAGAGGGGACTCTGATTTAATGGGGGACTTTGATGTGGACTCTGATGTGAGGGGGCTCTCATCCAGGGGGGAGATGGACGTTGATGGGGACTCTGGTGTTAGGGGGAACTTTGGTGGGCACTCTGATGTAAGGGGGGTGGGACTTTAATGGGGAGACATTGATGGGGACCCTAATGTAAGCGGGGGGGGGGGGACTTTTAATGGGGACCCTGATGTAAAAGACACTCTGGAGGAGAATCTGATGTAAGGTGGCTCTGGTGGGGACTCTGTTGTAAGGGACACTTTATTTGGAATTTCTTTTTGTTTTTAGTCAAGTATTCACATTTTTTAACTAAATCATATCAGACCGATTATAAAAAAAAAACAAAGTAAAACCTATTTTTTCATTTAAATTGTCCATTTATGTAACTGATTTTTTTTTCAGCTCGCGGATATTTGTAAAATACACAATGTGGCCCTCGTACTGAAAAGTTTGGAGACCCCAAAGTGGCATCTTCCTTTTGAAGTGAGGTATTGACTTAATGAACACCTGCTGTAGTACTATTAGGCATGCGATAGCACTGCACTGATGTGGACATTAAAGAAAGCATGTGTATTCTTGGTTTATGATGGTGGTTAAGGACCTTCCTGCCCCCCACCTCCATCAATGAGCCTTACCCCGCCTCCTCCCCCAACTTCCATCAATGAGCCTTACCCCGCCTCCTCCCCCAACTTCCATCAATGAGCCTTCCTCTCCACCAGCATCAACGAGCCTCTGTTTCCAACTCCATAAACGAGACTTCCCTCCCCACCTCCATCAAAGGAGCCTTCCCTTCCCCCATCAAGGAACCTCCCCCCCCCCCTACCTCCATCAAGGAGCCCCCACCTCCATCAAGTTGCCTGTCCCTCCCCCCTACCTCCATCAAGCAGCCTGCCCTCCCCCTAACTCCATCAAGGAGCCTTCCCACCTCTATCGAGGAGCCTTCTCTTTCCCCCTGCCCTCCATCAAGGAGCCCCCCCTGCTTCCATCAGAGCCTTCCCTTCCCCCTACCTCCATCAAGGAGCCTTCCCTCCCCCCCCCCCCCCTGCTTCCATCAGAGCCTTCCCTTCCCCCCTACCTCCATCAAGGAGCCTTCCCTCCCCCCCTGCTTCCATCAAAGAGCCTTCCCTTCCCCCCTACCTCCATTATTGAGCCCCTCCACCTTCATCGACAAACTTTCCCTCCCCACCTCCATCACAAAACATTTCCTTCTCCCTACCTCCATCAAGGAGCCTTCCCTTCTTCATTAAGGAGCCTTCCCTTCCCCCTGTCTCCATCAATGAGCCTGCCCTTCCCCACTGCCGCCATCATGGAGCCTTTCTTTCCACCTGCCTCCATCAAGGAGCTTTCCCTTCCCCCCCCCCTGCCTCTATCAAGGAGCCTTCCCTTCCCCCCTGCCTCCATCAAGGTGCCTTCCCTTCCCCCCCTGCCTCCATCAAGGTGCCTTACCTTCCCCCCCTGCCTCCATCAAGGTGCCTTACCTTCCCCCCCTGCCTCCATCAAGGAGCCTTACCTTCCCCCCTGCCTCCATCAAGGAGCCTTCCCTTCCCCCCCTGCCTCCATCAAGGAGCCTTCCCTTCCCCCCCTGCCTCCATCAAGGAGCCTTCCCTTCCCCCCCCGCCTCCATCAAGGAGCCTTCCCTTCCCCCTTGCCCTCCATCAAGGAGCCTTCCCTTTCCCCTTGCCCTCCATCATTGAGCCTTCCCTTCCCCCCCTTGCCCCAATCATTGAGCCTTCCCTCCTCCCACCTCCATCATAGAGCCCCTCTCTTCCACCTCCATTAGCGAGACTTCCCTCCTAATCTCCATCAATGAGTCTTGGCTGCCCATCACCCTATTGCTGGTTCTCCTTCCTTGGAGCACATTTGGTTAGTCATGACCACTGCAGATTGGAAGCATCCCACAAGAGCTGCAGTTTTGAAGTTGCTCTGACCCAGTCGTCTACACCAGTGGTCATCAACTCCTGTCCTCAGGGCCCACTAACAGGCCAGGTTTTATGTATTACCTTGGGGGAGATGCAGACTAGAATACTACAATCACCTAGCCGCAAATGATATCACCTGTGATGTATTTCAGTTATCTTGCAAACCTGACCTGTTAGTGGGCCCTGAGGAAAGGATTTGATGACCACTGGTCTACACATTACAATTTGGTCCTTCTCAAAGTCCCTCAAATCCTTACATTTGCCTATTTATTTTATTTTTTTATGTTTTCAACACATCAACTTCAAGGACAACATGTTCACCTTCTGCCTAATATATCCCACCCACTTTCAGATGCCCTTGTAACCAGATAATCAATGTTATTCACGTAACCTGTGAGTGGTCAGAATGTTATGGCTGATTGGTGTATGTGTTATACGGTAGACAAGAGGTAAAATGAAGCTTGGCAGACAATTGTAATTTTACACGTCTTCTGACCGCTTTTATCTTTGCTGTAAAATAAAGGGGTTCAAATATTGGTGAAAAGCAGTTGATATTGAATTTTGAAATTTCGAAAATATTGATACAAATTGGTATCAGCGTTCGTCTCTATAGGTCTCCCATTCAGGAATGGCAGTGTACAAAATGAACACTAGAGGGCACTGTATGATCAGGCATATGATTGATGCAAACCATATCTCCATCGGCCTTATTCAGGACCTTCGGTTTAGAATTAGTCTTGCCCATCAGCTTGAACAGTATTGCTATATGAAAATGAAAGGGGGAGATCTGATTGGCTGAGGCACAGCCTTACATCAAGTACATCAATAAATGAAACCCGGTTGAAGCTCAACACCCAGGGAGATTTAAAAGGTGGAATAATCAGGCTCTGTAATCGTTATTACACTTATTTTCCTAAATACAGGCAGTGTAAATACTTGAAGATGACCTGGTAGCAGCCGCTTGCAGTCCCTGTACAGCAGGGCTGGAGTTTTGAATCGCCAAAAAAGTTGCAAGAAGCATGCCGACAGGAGGAGAAAGCAGAGAGATGAGCTCATCACTGTGCTGCTTCTCTTTTCACTTTCCAGTCACAAACTGGGGGCAGGTTCAGGACAACCTGGGCTCAGAGGATCCATCCTCAATCCATCAGGATTGAGGACATCCAGTAGAAGAAAATACGTTTTTTGCAGGGGAAAATATCTGAATTGAGGGTGAATATTGCAGCAAAAGCTGACGTGTTATTTTATATTCCTTATGAGCGATTCATTCTTATCTTGTTATTTTTGTCTGATAGGGGGAGAGAGCAGAGTGACAGAGAAATTGGCTCCTCTCTTTCCTGAGAAGTCACAAACTGGAGGCAGGGTCCACCTGGTCTCAGAAGAAGTGGGTTGAACAGTGCTGGGCTATCAAACCGAGGACATCTAGTGGCAGACAAAAGTACTGCAGGGAAAATTATTGTAGCAAAAGCTGGCGTGCTATTTTTCTTATAAACTATTCATTTTTATAGTATCATTTTAGGCTGATGGGGGGGGGGGGGGGTAGCAGAGTGACATAGAGATAAGCTCTCTAATGATGCTGGTCATCAGACTAAGGACATCTAGTGGTAGAATAAAAGTACTGCGAGGGAAATTTCTGGATTGATGGTGCCGGGACAAGTAGGCGGTTGAGCCACCAAACGTCTACCATGCAGCCAGAGGTGTGAATATATTGAATTATACACTCACCGGCCACTTTATTAGGTACGCCTGTTGAATGGCTTGGTAACACAAATTGCTAATCAGCCAATCACATGGCAGCAACTCAATGCATTTAGGCATCTAGATGTGGTGAAGACGACTTGCTAAAGTTCAAACCGAAGCATCAGAATGGGGAAGAAAAGGGGATTTAAGTGACTTTGAACGTGGCATGGTTGTTGGTGTCAGACGGGCTGGTCTGAGTATTTCAGAAACTGCTGATCTACTGGGATTTTCACACACATCCATCTCACGGGTTTGCAGAGAATGGTGGGGGGAAAAGAGAAAATACCCAGTATGCGGCAGTTGTGTGGAGGAAAATGCCTTGTTGATATCAGAGGAGAATGGTTCAGACGATGACAGAAAGGCAACAGTAACTTAAATAATCACTTGTTACACTCAAGGTATGCAGAATACCCTCTCTGAACACACAGCACATCGAACCTTGAAGCAGATGGGCTACAGCAGCAGAAGACCACACCGGGTGTCACTCCTGTCCGATAAGAACAGGAAACTGAGGCTACAATTGGCATAGGCACCAAAATTATACAATAGAAGATTGGAAAAATGTTGCCTGGTCTGATGAGTCCCGATTTCAGCTGTGACATTCAGATGGTGGGGCCAGAATTTGGCGCATGGATCCATCCTGCCTTGTATCACCGGTTCAGGCTGATGGTGGTGTAATGGTGTGGAGGGGATATTTTCTTGGCACACTTTGGGCCCCTTAGTACCAATTGAGCATCATTTAAACGCCACGGCCTACCTGAGTATTGTTGCTGACCATGTCCATCCCTTTATGACTACAGTGTCCCCATCTTCTGATGGCTCCTTCCAGCAGGATATAATGCACCAGGTCACAAAGCTCCAATCATCTCACCACTGGACAATGAGGTCCCTGAACTCCAATGGCCTCCACACTCACCACATCTCATCCAATAGAGAACCTTTGGGATGTGATGGAACAGGAGATTCCCATCATGGATGTGCAGACAAGAAATCTGCATCAACTGCGTGATGTTATCATGTCACTATGGAGCAAAATCTCTGGGGAATGTTTCCAACACCTTTGTTGAATCTATGCCACCAAGAATGAAGGCAAAATGGGGTCCAACCCGGTACTAGCAAGGTGTACCTAATAAAGTGGCCGGTGAGTGTAGTTTCTCCTAAGCATTGTATCTACTACTAGTCTCTGCAGTTCTAGCCGCTGAGGCTCTGGGACTTGTAGTCATTTTGTCACAAGCTGATTACAGAATTGAGATAAAAATTTTATACTAAGACCACTTTCACACTGAGGGGCTTTCACGCAAAAAAAAAAAGCGCCTGAAAAGCTTACGAAAACTTATTTCCATTAAAATCAATGAATGCTTTCACACTGGGGCAGTGCGCTGAAAAAACGCCCCTCTCCATTGAAAGCGCCTGAAAAGCGCTTCAAAAGTGCTCAGTGTTTTACTGGCAGTTTTTCAAGCGCCTCGGTGTAAAAGTGGCCCAACTGTATGAAATAGGAGCTGGTGTATATTCTGAAATACAGTCTTGGGCTGGTAAACGTTGTTTGCTAACCTAAAGGGGGCTTGTTTATAAAGGTAGATTTATTTTAACTCAATTAGACCACTTTTACACTGAGGCGCTTTTCAGGCGCTTTCGCGCTAAAAAAAAGCGCCTGAAAACTTATTTCCATTAACCACTTCTCTACCGTGCACGAAAACCCCTTTTCTGCCCAGGCCATTTTTCAGCTTTCGGCGCTGTCACACTTTGAATGACAATTGCGCGGTCGTGCGACGTGGCTCCCAAACAAAATTTGTGTCCTTTTTTTCCCACAAATAGAGCTTTCTTTTGGTGGAATTTGATCACCTCTGCGGTTTTTATTTTTTGCGCTATAAACAAAAGAAGAGCGTCGAGTTTGGAAAAAAAACACTATTTTTTACTTTTTGCTATAATAAATACCCATTTTTTAAATAACATTTTCCTCAGTTTAGGCCGATACGTATTCTTCTACATATTTTTGGTAAAAAAAAATCAATGAATGCTTTCACACTGGGGCAGTGCGCTGAAAAAACGCCCCTCTCCATTGAAATGAATTGAAAGCGCTTCAAAAGCGCCTGAAAAGCGCTTCAAACGCGCTCAGTGTTTTACTGGCAGTTTTTCAAGCGCCTCAGTGTGAAAGTGGCCTTATAGGAGAAAATGTCTTGATTTGTTTTATTTCTTTCTTTCAGGAATGTATGTAGCGCTCTCAATTTACACTGATATCAAACCGGAGTATGCAGCATCTTTATCTTTTATTCCTTCCCTATGGTCAGTTTAACCACTCAACACCCCCCAGGCCAATTCTGGCATTTCTCTCATACATCTAAAAATCAGATTTGTTTTATTTTTTTGCTGGAAAATTACTTAGAAGCCCCAAACATTCTATATTTAAAGCGGAGCTCCGCCTTTAAAAAAATTATAAAAGCCAGCAGCTTACAAATACTGCAGCGGCTGACTTTTAATATTAGAACACTTACCTGTCCTGGAGTCCAGCGATGTCTGCAGCAGAAGAAGAGCAATCGCTCGTCACTCTGCTGCCCCCACCGCCATCCTCAGTGAGGGAATCAGGAAGTGAAGTGTTCCGGCTTCACTGCCCGGTTCCCTACGGCGCATGCGCGAGTCGCGCAGGGCCGTCCTCACTGGTCCCCGCCGTGTTCTGGGAGCCGAGTGTTTCTCAGAACACAACAGGCGGGGGCGGGAAGTGACGCACTACCCGCAGAATACCCACAGAGAGGACTCCCGGAAGTGGGTGCAAATACCTGTCTTAGGCAGGTATCTGCACCCCCCTCCCCCCTGAAAGGTGCCAAATATGACACCGGAGGGGGGGAGGGTTCAGAGGAGTGGAAGTTTCACTTTAGGGTGGAGCTCCGCTTTAAACAATGGCCCTAGAGCAGAGGTCTCCAAACTGCAGCCCAGGGGCCAGATGCGGCTTTGTACTTGCTTTTATCTGGCCCTTGGGGCACTATTCCTCCCACTGACACCAATGATGGGGCACTATTTCTCCCACTGACACCAATGATTGGGCACTATTCCCCCCCACTGACACCAATGATGGGGCACTTTTCCTCCCACTGACACCAATGATAGGACACTGTTCCTCCCACTGACACCAATGATAGGACACTGTTCCTCCCACTGACACCAATGATTGGACACTGTTCCTCCCACTGACACCAATGATGGGGCACTATTCCTCCCACTGACACCAATGACGGGGCACTATTTCTCCCAGTGACACCAATGATTGGACACTATTTCTCCCACTGACACCAATGATGGGGCACTATTCCTCCCACTGACGCCAATGATTGGACACTATTCCTTCCACTGACACCAATGATTGGACACTATTCCTCCCACTGACACCAATGATGGGGCACTATTCCTTCCACGGACACCAATGATTGGACACTATTCCTCCCACTGACACCAATGATTGGACACTGTTCCTCCCACTGACACCAATGATTGGACACTGTTCCTCCCACTGACACCAATGATTGGACACTATTCCTCCCACTGACACCAATGATAAGGCACTATTTCTCCCACTGACACCAATGACGGGGCACTATTTCTCCCAGTGGCACCAATGACGAGGCACTATTTCTCCCACTGACACCAATGATTGGACACTATTTCTCCCACTGACACCAATGATGGGGCACTATTCCTCCCACTGACACCAATGAAGGGGCACTATTCCTTCCACTGACACCAATGATGGGGCACTTTTCCTTCCACTGACACCAATGATGGGGCACTATTTCTCCCTTTAATACTAAAGATAGGACATTGTTAACTCCTATTGGCCGCAGTCCAGCCCTTCTAAAATCTGAAGGACAGTAAACTGGTCCTTTTTGTTTAGAAAGTTTGGAGACTCCTGCCCTAGAGAATAAAATGTTGCATTTTTTTTTTTTACTGAATAACATCCCTTATGATGGCATGGGCCGTGGCAGTTCCTCTTTATGGAGCAATCTGAGGTCTATTAGAATAAATATTTAGGTCAGGCCATGTGCTCTCGCTTTCTTTCCCTGGGCTGAGGTCTAGGGAGGTGCTGCTGGATGGAGCTCTGCCATTGGGCCCAATAGCCTGTTTGGGGGCCTAAAGTGCTAAAGTGGTCCTGAAGCTGTCCTGCCTGGTCTAGGGGAAGCTGTGCCAAGGAGGAGACCCAGGGGAGGCCCCTTGCTGGAGAGAGCTGGGAAGAAGGCTGGCCTGGAGGAAGGGCCCGGGTTACTCACTTGAAGGATGCACTGAAATTTGGGAACGTGTTTCCAGCGTAGCCGGTCGGCTTAAAGATTCTGATATTGTGAAGCTGGAAATTGTTCTGTATCGGGAGAGTCTGTAAGGGATCTGCTATGGTATCTGGGACCCCTAACCCTCACCTCCTTAATCGTTCTGCAATAAAACTTTAAAAAGATAAAAGTGACTGGTGCCCAATATCTTTTTGCATTTCCACCCATTTTAGCTATGGACTCAGCCTTTGGGTGAAATGCTAGCCCGCCTCTGGAGGAGCTATCCTGTCATTGGAGGGTCAGAGGGGTACTAAACACACGTATGTGAGGATCTGGCCACAGAGAAAACAGGACCATTCGAATGAAACATATTGAGCCCCATTTTGGAAAGTATGTGAAATAAAAACTTTTCATGCTGCTTTTTAGCAACCAACCACTTTCTCACTCCACAAGAAACATAAACTTTAAATCGGAGTTCCGCTGAAAAAAAAAAATATTAAAAGTCAGCAGCTACAAATACAGCAGCTGCTGACTTTTTTTAATTGGACACTTAGCTGTCCTGGGCGCCCGCGATGTCGGCATCTGAAGCCGATCTCTCCCTCGGCTCTCGGGTGCTGCCTCCGCCATCTTCGGTAAGGGAATCAGGAAGTGAAGCCTTGCGGCTTCACTTCCTGGTTCCCTACTGTGCATGTTCAAGTCCACTGGTCCCTGCTGTCTTCTGGGACCTGTGCTTCTCCCAGAAGACAGCGGGGGGGTGGAGTAGGCGCCGGACGTGGCATAGGTCACCGCGATCACCGCAGTGATCCATGCCTGGAAGTGGGAGCAAATACCTGGATTACACAGGTATCTGTTCCCTCCTCTCCCCTGAAAGGTGCCAAATGTGACACCGGAGGGGGGGAGGATTCCAAAAAGCGGAAGTTCCATTTTTGGGTGGAACTCCGCTTTAACACTTCCTTGCTGTGGGCTACAAGAAAAGTTCTTCCTTTAGATAATTTGGTACATTGAGTCCAAGGTTACTATCAGTTTTGTAAGTAAACTTTTCTGTTTGTGGTTCCCTGGTCAGCCCCGTTTTGGGAATAAGCAAACTGAAGTCACCCCCCCCCCCCCCCCTGAGGCGCGGCGCGTCCTGCTTTTGCGGTGACATCTGTTCCTCGTCCCTTTTGTTACAAGCGTTTGCATCTCTTCAAGCTCGCCGCAACCATCCAGATCTGGAGGAAGTTGACGCAGAGGACTCCTCCAGAGATCTGGAACGTTGACAGGTTACAATAAGAGCCCAGGCCAGAGAGAATTCCGCCGGGGGAACCTCTGACAGTCCTCGGGCCGCAGCAGATGTTTTTCAGCTGCCTAATTCCGTGTCCAGCTGAGGCACACACTGAAAAGGCCCGTCCTGCATGTAAGCAATAACATAAACAATTTCTGAGGCCTACCCTGGAGCAAATCATTAAAAAAAAAACTTCCCACGATCCTCTGCAGTGCAGGCTTCCTCCGAGAGCATCAACGGTTTATGCACTGAGCCTCGATATCCTGCATGGGTCAGCACTGGGCTGCCACCTGCTAGCTCCAGTTCCACAAACACATTTTCCTGCTCTGTACAGCGGCGCCAGCGAGCCGCGCTGCTCCACTGTGAGATTATTTGTCTTAGCAGATCATTTGGGCCGATGAGGGGAGGAGGAGGAGGGAGCTCTGCCAGTGAAACGGCCGCTTGCTGCTCCGTATAAACACACGCAGACAAATTATTTTAATTGCAATCTATACGCTTTAAAATTCAGATGGCTTGGAGACTGGAAATTAGAAGTGGAAGCAGCTAGGAGGGGGTTTGGAAAGACCTGGAGGGTCTTAATAAAGAAAGCAGATTATAAGATCTTGAAGGTCCTGAGAGTGCTTAAAGAGGAACCTAACTGTATTGTACCTAAAAAAAAAAACACAAAAAAAACATTCTAGGTCCCGGGTCCCCAACCTGCAGCCCTTTGGTACTTGTTGTGCAGCCCTCAGACCCCAGCAGCCTGTAGTGCGATTGAGTGCATTGATTTTTAAAGTGGTATCACATTATTTCCATACCTCCCAATTTTTTGAGATTGGAATGAGGGACACCTATCAGCAAAAGTATGCAGGCATAGGACACACCTCTTGCCACACCCCCCTTAAAGGAGAATTGTACAAAAAACAAGATTGGTTAAACCCGCAAGTGCTTTTTTACCACTACGATTCCTTTATATTGGCTTTTGGAATTTACAAATGCAGCAATTTAGAAATTGGATGAAAGGTTTAGCACTGGAAAACACTTTTTGATAGATAAAAGGTGCATTTTATATACAACTTTATAGATCAGACCAGAATGAGGGACACATGAGGAGGAATGAGGGACAGAGGGACATTGCTGCAAATCAGGGACAGTCCCTCGAAATCAGGGACAGTTGGGAGCTATGTATTTCTACTAGCCTTATATAATATATTCTGCATCATGTCTCTAGTCTCCAACCAAACCTGTAGCATGTCCCCAGTCTCCAACCAAACCTGTAGCATGTCCCCAGTCTCCAACCAAACCTGTAGCGTGTCCCTGAACTCCAACCAAACCTGCAAGCATGTCCCCAGTCTCCAACCAAACCCGTAACATATCCCCAGTCTCCAACCAGACCCGTAGCATGTCCCCAGTAGGGTGACCACGTGTCCCGGATTGCCCGGGACAGTCCCGCATTTTGCAGATCTGTCCCGGGCACATTCATTCCAGGACAATACAGTGTCCCGGAATGAAACTGACACAGCCACCCCCCGGGCCAATCTGATGCCCCCAAAAAAGGCCGCCACATCACCGCTTTACTCACTGACAGTACTTGTCCTGGCCAGGAATGCCTGGAGGAGCACAATCTCCGCCCCCTGCTTGTGATTGGAGAAATCATAAATTCCGCCTCTTGTGTCCAATCACTGTGCTGTGATTCGTTAGAGCACAAGCTGATTTTTGGGAAGGGAGGGTGTCCCTGAATGGTAGTTTGGAAATGTGGTCACCCTAGTCCCCAGTCTCCAACCAAACCTGTAGCAAGTCCCCAGTCTCCAACCAAACCTGTAGCAAGTCCCTAGTCTCCAACCAAACCTTAAGCATGTCCCCAGTCTCCAACCAAACCTGTTGCATGTCCCCAGTTTCCAACCTAACCTGTAACATGACAAAATGTTATTTTTTTAGTGTGGTGGAAAATTTAACACTAACTGACCCTGGTGGGGAACTGACTAACTGTCACTGACATCACCAGTGATACCAGTACAGTGATTAAGGATAGTACCAAAAACCCTCAGTGTACTAATGACACTGGCTTGAAGGGGTTAACATCTAGGTGTTTAAGGGGTTAAATGTTTGCCTAACTATGTGTAATATGTGCTGCTTTTTACAAAAAATCTCTGTTTCTCATCCCTGCTTTGCAGATTTTGCTTGGCAGAGAGATTGTTCTCTCTGGACAGAGCCCTGTGTTGTCAACACAGGGCTCTGAGCTGTGATTGGACACAGGCAATCAGCAGGTCCCAGCCATGAATCGTTGGCCTGGGACCTGCAGTGCTGACTAAATCCCTGTACACACGATCGGTTTTACCAATGAAAACAGTCCGATGGACTTTTTTCATCAGACAAACCGATCGTGTATGGGCCCCATCGGTCTTTTTTCCATCGGTGTTAAAAAATAGAACATGTTTTAAATTTATCCGATGGAAAAAAAAAACGATAGCAAATTACTATCGTCTGTGGGGAACTCCCATCGGATAAAAAACCCACGCATGCTCAGAATCAAGTCGACGCATGCTCAGAAGCATAGAACTTAATTTTTCTTGGCTCGTCGGAGTGTTTTACGTCACGGCGTTTGGGACGATCGTTTTTTTGACTGATGGTGTGTAGGCAAGACTGATGGAAGTCAGCTTCATCGGATTACCGATGGAAAAATCCATCAGTTTAAAATCAATAGGAAATCCGATCGTGTGTACAGAGCTTAAGTGTGTTCAATCACAGCACAGCCGGCGGGCGGGAGTGTGCGCCCTGAGCACGGAAGAAAGTCGCAACATACAGGTACGTTACAGTGCCCGTACGAGCTGCCCTGTTGTAGTATATGTACTGCGGCGGGTCGGCAAGTGGTTAAATATTATCCTTTCTATTTAACATATAGATTCTATTCTTATTCTAGTGAACGGCATGATGCATAGAAATTCACATGACCCAGAATTCTGACCTCTGCAGAAATAGCTTTGGATGCCTCCCTGGTGGTGCGGTTACTCTTCGGGTTGATATTTATGTTTGGGTTGGTGTATATTTGAATCGTTCACCCTCATAGCACAGTAACTGCACCAGCACTGACATTCTTGTGATTAGTAAGGGTAAGTTCACACTGGCAGATGCCTGGGGATGGTAAAATCAGGCGCTTGAGATGTGTTTTCACCGCAGTTTGAATACACAAATCTCTGGGGTGCAACAGTAAAGCAATAAATAGGGTTCATGTGTGTTCACAGAGCTGTGATTTTCTGTTAACGTCAAAAGAAGTTCAACTTCTATTCTTTGCACTGTGGCAATAATATTCTATCTGTTCCGAGGGATCCTCTTCCCCCTGCTCCTGGTTCACTACCTCTTCCTAGAAATCAGAATAAAACTTAAACTCGAATTCCAAGTATCCCCAGTAATGTACTGTATGTGGTTTACTACACTGAAAGTTAAAAAATATATATATTCTTGTTTTAAAGTGATTCTAAGGCCTTACATTTTTTTTTAACCACTTCCAGACCGACCCATAGCAGATTTATTGCTACAGGGTGGCTCTGCTGTGTAGAATCACGTACAGTGGTACCTTGGATTATGAGCATGATTCGTTCCAGAACCATGCTTGTAATCCAAAGCACTCGTATATCAAAGCAAATTTCCCCATAGGAAATAATGGAAACTCAGAAAATCCGTTCCACAGCTACTGCTATTGTATGCAGTACCACATGTGGCCAGGGATGGGGGGGGGGACCAAAGACATTCGGAAACACTCAGAAACCGCTCAGATGCACTCGGAGACACTCGGGATCGGAGTGTTTCCGAGTATTTCCAACTGTCTCCACGTGCATCCAAGCGGCTCCAAGTGTCACCGGCGCCCCCCGCACCTCTGGCCAAATGCGGTACTGCACACCCCTATGGCTTGAATCCTGCTTGTCTTGCGAGACAACGATCGCAAACCGAGTCAGGTTTTTTTTTAAAATAATAGCTTGTATTGTGAAACGCTTGTAAACCGCGTTACTCGCAATCCGAGGTATTACTGTGTGTGTGTGTGTGTGTGTGTGTGTGTGTGTGTGTGTGTATATATGTATATATATATATATATATATATATATATATATATATATATATACACATGCAAAAAAAGGGGGGTAGTGCTGCTCTGTCCTTAACCACTTCACCACCAGCGTATACTCATATGACTGCCGCAGGAAACCTTCGTCCCTCCGGGCGGCCGTCATATGACGTCCTGGGATTCCCTGCAGTGTGGAGAGAGCGCGCGTGCCGCATCACTGGCGACCCGCTGCGTGTGCTTGGCGGCCGCGATGTCCGCCGGGCACCTGCGATTGCTCGTCACAGAGCAGGGACATGGATCTCTGTGTGTAAACACAGAGATCCACGTCCTGTCAGGGAGAGGAGACCGATGGTGTGTCCCTTGTATATGGGGACACTGATCGGTCACCTCCCCCAGTCAGTCTCCTCCACCCACAGTTAGAATCACTCCCTAGGGAACACATTAACCCCTTGATTGCCCCCTAGTGTTAACCCCTTTCCGTGCCAGGCACATTTATACAGTAATCAGTGCATATTTATAGCACTGTTCGCTGTATAAATGTGATTGGTCCCAAAATAGTGTCAAAAGTGTCCAATCTGTCCGCCGCAATATCGCAGTCCTGACAAAAATTGCAAATCGCCGCCATTACGAGTAAAAAAAATAAAAATAATAAAAATCTATCCCCTATTTTGTAGACGCTATAACTTTTGCGTAATCCAATCAATATACGCTTATTGCGATTTTTTTTTTTTTTTTTTTTACCAAAAATATGTAGAAGAATACATATCTGCCTAAACTGAGGAAAAATCGTTTTTTTTGAAAAAAATTGGGATATTTATTATAGCAAAAAGTAATAAATGTTGTGTTTTTTCTCACAACTGTCGCTCTTTTTTTGTTTATAGCGCAAAAAATAAAAACCGCAGAGGTGATCAGATACCACCAAAAGAAAGCTCTATTTGTGGGAGAAAAAAAATTACCAAAATGTATTTGGGTACAACGTCGCATGACCACACAATTATCATTCAAAGTGTGTCAGCGCTAAAAACTGAAAATTGGCCTGGGCAGGAAGGGGGTGAGAATGCCCGGTATAGAACAGGGTTAATAAATGAATATATATATAGAGAGAGAGATTCCTATCGGTATGTCTCGTATTTCAAAGTGTGTTCAAGAATGGTCCATATTTGTAAATAAAACTTCTAGTCATGAAAATAGTTACTCCAAAATTGCTATAAGTGCTACTCAATCAATAATACATATGCTTCCTAAATTAGGGTGACCAGACAACCCCGGTTTCAGGGGACAGTCCCCGGATTGAGGACACTGTCCCCGGACCAAGTCTGTCCCCGGTTTTGTCCCCGGATTGGATTTGAACAGGGGCTGGGGCAATTTCAAAGACAGTCAGTGCAGAATAAAAAAAATAAAATGCTGACTTACACCCCCCCCCGCTCCGCCGTTCCTCCTAGCTTAGGGGGTGTGTATTCTTTCCATTATCTGTGCCCCTTTCTGATGATCATGTGCTGGTCGGAGCGGAGGGAATATTTTTTCAGTTCCGCTCGCATGTTCTTCTGCCTTGGCTCATGTCCCGGCCAGCCGCCTGCCTGCTTATCTCCTTGCCTTCCCCGGTGGAGTGATCTTCCTCCGCTCCCCACCCAGTAGTAGCCGGGGCCCGAAGAGTAAAGCCCCGTACACACGATCGGTTTGACTGATGAAAACCATCCGATGGATGGTTTTCATCAGACCAACCGATCGTGTATGGTACCCATCGGTCTTTTTTCCATCGGTTGTAAAAAATAGAACTTGTTTTAAAATTTTCCCATGGATAAAAAACCAATGGGAATTTCCGATCGTCTATGGGCAAGTCCATCGGATCAAAAACCCACGCATGCTCAGAATCAAGTCGACGCATGCTCAGAAGCATTAAACTTCATTTTTCTCGGCTCATCGGAGTGTTTTACGTCACCGCGTTTGGAACGGTCGGTTTTTTGACTGATGGTGTGTGGGCAAGACTGATGGAAAACAGTTTCATCGAATATCCGATGAACAAATCCATCGGACGAAAATCCATAGGTTATCCGATCGTGTGTACGGGGCTTAAGACTTGACAGGCTGTGAGGCGGGCATCGGCGATGGGCAGAGAGTCGCTGATTGCCACCAATACTAGTATAAAAAAAAAAATATGTCCCTGGATTTCATTTTAAAAATCTGGTCAGCTTATCCTAAATCACAAATCATACAATTACCAGTAAGTGTAGTTATTCTTATATTGTGAATAAATTGCTATTAGTGCATAGAAAACAGGTGTCTCCAGACTGGACACTAAATCAAATAACCATAGAAGTACAATGTAGTACAATAATTCTTATATAGTGAATAAAGTGCTATTAGTGCATAGATGAATGGAAAACAGGTGTCTCAAGGCTGGACACTAAATCAAATAAACATTGAGGTATTGAAATGTACATAATCTTCACAGAAAGAGTCTATTTGGAAAACAGTCCTTGGTGATCTAGATGGGTGGCTTGGTTCTATTCCTTCACCAGTGTCTGAGAAAGCATATAATTAGGTGACTTAGCCCCTTCTTCCCGTGTCACCTCTGTGCTCTCTGGCCTCTCACCTTATATATGCTTTAACTTAGCATATCATCTTATCTTCCAAGTGTGGTGTATAGATATGGGCTCCCCTCTGGGGGGTCCTCTGCTTCAGCGTTTTCCAAAAGTACTGTGTATCATAAGGAGTACTGAGTCTCTATTAATCCTGCAGGGACGTTCCTTTCTGATAGGCTCCCAAATAAATGTATAAGAGAAAGAGGAACACTCTCGTAGTGTAATAAAGTTTTTAAAATATTTATTAAAATACTGCAAACAGCATAAACTCAAATTTAAAAAGCCATGTATTGGCGAAAATCCACGAGTGCTGAACTCGTTCCTGTGCGGCGTCACTGTCGGTACTCCTCCACTCCCTGCTACAGGAAGTAACGCCGATCATCAGGTAGAGACTCAGAACAGAGCTTTCCCTGTGCAAACAAGGTCTCTAATTCTATGCATTAAGATAAAAAACCTTCTGTGTGTAGCAGCCCCGCCAGCACCCCCTAATTACCTACCTGAGCCCCTTCTCTCTCCAGCGCTATCCACAATCCTCTCAGCCGCCCAGGACACTCTTCCTGATTGGCTGAGACAGAGCAGTGGTGGAATAGGCTCCCGCAGCTGTCAATCAATCAAAGTCAGTCAGCCAATCAAGGGTGAGAGAGGGAGGGGCCAGGTCAGGGCTCCGTGTCCGAGTGGATACATAGAGCTTTGACTCGGCTCGGGTGCCCCCTATAGCAAGCTGCTGGCTGAGGGGCACTCAAAGGAGGGAGACGCTAGGGAGGGAAGGGAACTGAGAAGAGGAGGATCCGGGCTGCTCTGTGCAAAACCAACTGCACATAAGAGGTATAAAATTAAAAAAGAAACAAGCCTTTTCAATTTGTGGCAATTGCTGCTCTGAAGAAAGGGGGCCAGTTCCCCGAAACATGTAAGCTGCTATTGTCATCTGCATATTTGTGGCATCGAACTGAGGACATCTAGTGGCAGAATAAAAGTACTACGAGGAAAATTTTCTGGATTGATTGTGCATAATGCTGCAAAAGCTGCGGGGGCAAGAAGAAACAGGTGATTGAGCCACAGTGGACATCCAATGGTTGAAAAAAGTACTGCAGGGAAAATTTCTGGATTGAGGATAAGTATTGTAACAAAAACTTGTGTGTTTTTTTTTTTTTTTTTTATCATTTAACCACTTGCGGACTAGCCGCCGTCGGCACGATCCCGTAAACCGTTGTAGCTGTACGTCGGTCCCTTTAAGCGGGATATCCCGCGTGCGCCCGCTGCATCACGGGGGTGCCCATGCACGTGACCGGAGAGGCAGAACAGGGACGCGCGTGTGTGTGTGTGTAAACACACACATCACTGCTCTGTTCTGTGGGGAAAGACAGATCATGAGGTCCTAATAGCTAGGAACCACGGTCTGTCATTTCCTCTAGGTCAGTTCCATCCCCCCACAGTTAGAACACACATTAGGGAACACAGTTAACCCTTGATCGCCCCCTAGTGTTAATCCCTTCCCTCCAGTGCCATTTTTAAAGTAATCAGTGCATTTTTATAGCACTGATCGCTGTATAAATGACAATGGTCCCAAAAATGTGTCAAAAGTGTCCGATGTATCCGCCATAATGTCGCAGTCCTGATAAAAATCGCAGATCGCCGCCATTACTAGTAAAAAAAATAATAATAAAAATGCTATAAATCTATCCTCTATTTTGTAGACGCTATAACTTTTGCGCAAACCAATCAATATACGCTTATGGCAATTTTTATTACCAAAAATATGTAGAAGAATACATATCGGCCTGAACTGATGAAAAAATTTGCTTTTAAAAAAATTGGGCATATTTATTATAGCAAAAAGTACAAAATATAGAGTTTTTTTCAAAATTGTCGCTCTTTTTTTGTTTATAGCGCAAAAAATAAAAATCGCAGAGATGATCAAATACCACCAAAAGAAAGCTCTATTTGTGGGAAAAAAGGACGTCAATTTTGTTTGGGTACAGCGTCGCAGGACCACGCAATTGTCAGTTAATCGCAAAAAATGGCCTGGTCATTGGGCAGCCAATTCTTCCGGGGCTGAAGTGGTTAATGGGTTATTCATTTTTACATTGTTTTTTTTTTTTGGCTGGAGTTCTGCTTCATAGGATACCGTAGGAAGTGTATTTTTTATTACAACGCATCACTTGGTTGTGGTAAAATTGGGACAGTCTCCAATTAGCACAGTGCACTCAAATGGCCACTATCTACAGAACAGGAGCATGTAAGGGTCTACAGCAGGGGTGCCAACCAGTGGCCCGGGGGCCACATGTGGCCCGCGGAGCCCTCTGATGTGGCCCTCGACCTCCTGCTCTGGTATGGAATAAAATAGAGATGAATACTGTTATTAAAGGTAAGTTTATTACTAAAATCACAGTGTATATATGGGCATATGTTCTGCAGTGGTTACTGGGCTGCTTTCAAACTGATCCGCAGGTGCAGAGCATTGCACCTGCAGGTTACCTGCACTGAGCCAAAGACTTCTATTACCTGCGAGTTTTGTGTGCTTTCTGAAAGTGCACCACACCTATAGGATATAATAGAAGTCTATGGCAAAGTGCAGCTAACCTGCAGGAAAGCCACAGGTGAACTGTGCCGCACCCCTGGTGCGGGAAAACAACAGTGCATCAGTGTGAAAAAAAAAAAAAAAAGAGTAGACTGGGCTCTATAGAGTAGAATGGGCGTGGGCTGCCATCCACCCGCTCCGCTCAGTGTAGCCCACGACTGGTTACCAAGTTGCTTAAGTGGCCCTTGCTCTTCAAAAGGTTGGGCACCCCTGGTCTACAGTACTCCACTAAAGTCCCTATCATGTATGCAGCTAACCAGGAAGGGATCTGGAGTATCAGTGATCTGGGTGCAGGACATTGTCCGCCAGGATTGTTGTATTATGATATTTGCATTACATGCCCATCGCAGCTTCTACATCCACAGACCGGTTCTCACCGAGGATGTGGAAGTGTTTAAGATGAAGGAAAGTGTGTAATGGGGATTGTCACGTTGTAGCAGTATGTGCAGCTGGGAACAGTTTTCTGACTCCAGATAACGGTCGGAGGGGAAATATCTGTTTATTCCCGAATGCTGCTCTGCTAATCATTACCGGATTATTTATTTAATCCATCCGCATCGGAAATAATTCCGCCTTTGTTTACCTCACTGCGGTCAGGCTGACGTGTACTCCATCTAATGTTGCGTTACAGAGGATCTCCGCTAAGCTCTACCTATTAAGTCATAGAGAACCTGCAACCGCCCCTTTAAGTTCCAGCGATCTATTATATGATCCCCCCCCCCATCTGCCTGCACAAAGCTGAAGCTGTCAATCAGCTGGAGCTCCCTCCCCCGTCACCATTTTTCTCTTGGTGTCGGGGAAACTTCTCAGAAGTGACTCATGCTGATGGCAGAGGAATGAGACAGCAGACAGAAATGGCACTTAGTCCTCTGGACTAGACTTGTGCACAACGGAAAAATTTTGGTTCGTTTCTTTTCGGTCCTGTTGATTCGTAATCATTCGTAATTTTGCTAGACGGGATTTTTCGTGTTCGGATTTTCGCAAGCGACATTTTTCGTTGAATCGGAATGATTCGTATTAATGTAAGCCTTATTTTTAGTTGATTTATAATTCGTACTTTCGGTAGGGTACATTGTTTTTCGTTGATTCTGGACACAACTCCTACTTTCGTAACTTTTTTTGGGTTCGTTGATTCGTAATTTTCCGTGTCTCTCTCACAACGACGCTGCCTATTATGCCTAATGTGCTTCGAATGGATTTGTACTTTTCTAAATACATAGCGGTTTTTTGTAACAATTCGAAATCTCGTATTTTACTTTTGTTTTTTACATGCGACTATAGCCTCCGCCCCTGTACACCATTTTGAGAGGGAGTTCAGCACGGTGAGGGAGAAGCAGAGAGCAGAGCAGAGTGAGTGTTATTGTGCTTCCAATGGATTCGTACATTCGTAACTTTTTTCATAACGAATTATGCCGAAGACATTCGGGCATTCGCTATTTTGCGATATAATTTATTTCGGATTCGGTTTTATTCGTAATTGCTTTGTTCGGAAATTCGAATGCTTCCGAATGTCCGAAAGATGCTAAATTCGGCCGAATTTCAATTCGTTTACGAAACGAATTGCACAAGCCTACTCTGGACTGAGACAAGTACACACTATAGAGGGATATGCTTTGTTCGGATTTCATGTCTGAGGTTTACAAACACTGTAAACCTAGCAATGGATGCATCAAAGTCCCCCCTTAACCAGAGGAATTTGGATCCATGTATGGCCTTTCCTACTCAATAGAAGTCAATCTAACTATTAACGGGACCGTCGGAACATCTTTCTCCATCAGCAGGCTCTAACGCTGATCATTGTATTGTAAGAGCAGAGGCATCCCCCCTGTCGGCATACAATAACACAGCAGAGGGGATTCTTCCAGCCACCTCGCTTTTGTGGCTGGGGGGGATCTGTTCGCTTTTTGACCAAGAACTGTCTTTGACAGGGAAGCGCAGTGAGCGCACTCTCAGCACAGAAACATCAGCTACCCAGTGACACCTATGTGCAGCGTGTGGGCGTTAAAGCGCACCCTTTTTCCGCCGTAAATGTGGCAACAGGTTAAGATCGGCTGTAAATCAGCATGTGCTTTTTCTTTCCTCCATACAGGTCCATGCAAATGCATCCTACACACACCAAATTCACAGCAAACACATTGCAAATGCATTACAAAGTTTAGGAGCCTTGGATGCGGCGCTGTCAGCGGTAAATAATAACACGGCCTCCTTCCTAGAAATGTTTGGTTTGGTGACACAGGAGAGAGATGACGGAGGGGGTTCGTTTAGATTGTACAATAACCGTGATTGATTGGCTGGTGGAGAAGCGGGCTGGTTAGACAGCGGAGAGACCGAGAGCCGTTTATTTATCCTGCGACAGCCGGGCGCTCTCCAAACACTCACGTGTTGAAATTCTTAAATCTGATACAAAAGAAAAACCCTTCAAGACTTCTGCTGATTTGTTTATTTGTTTTATTTCTAAACATCCATCACAAAACGCCGCTTCCCCAATCAGCGTCATTCACGCCACCAATCTGCAGAGAAGGCGCCAGCACAATTGCTCTATTTTTTTTTTTGCTCATTCCCCCCTCAGCGTTTTGTAGAAAATATATGACTTTAATATTTCTATACACTGAGAGAAAAAAAAAATACATCAAGTGTTATGGCAGGGGCCACACAGGCAGCTCCAAGGTGTTATATAGACCCCAGATCCATTTTTATAACCTCGCCGGCACCTTATTAAAGCTTACCGAGGCGGAATAAGCCGTGAATTATTGTAAAAATGAAATCAAGTCAGTAACATAAGTATGCAATGTTGCGTTTAATGCAGGACAATAAAAGAAAAAGCGTGGGTTCCTTTAAAATGTTAATCTTTCCAAAACTATTACTTCAGTGTTTAGTAGATGATGGAGAGTTAAAAAAAAAGACCAAAAGTAAACCATAAGGCCTGGTTGATACTATAGTGACCCATTGTGGTGCATTGCTGCATGAGCGTCAATGTGTGTTGCCTTAAGACAGCCCATCCTCCCACCCCTACACGGGCGCTGACCCGTAGCCCGTACATAAGCTGTGTGTCTGCGGCTCAAGCCAACAAGTACTGGGTGCAGGTATTTCATTCAAGTCTATGGGGACGCTGCTCATTTGACAGGTGTGTGGGTGAGCAGCCGCACTCTGTCTGTATTCTGGCTGGGTCATTCACTATACAGACAGGCATGCAGGTGTAGGGTCGCTCACCATACAAACAGGTGTGCGGGTATGGGGCCGCTCACCATACAAACCGGCGTGCAGGTGCAGGGCCGCTCATCCTAAATGACAGGCGTGCGGGTGAGCAGCCCCGAACACGCACTGTCTGCGTTCTGGGTCATTTACCATACAGACAGGCATGCGGGTGTAAGACTGCTCACCATACAGACAGGCATGCGGGTGTAGGACCTTTTACTACACAGACGGGCATGCGGGTGTAAGACTGCTCACCATACAGACAAGCATGTGGGTGTAAGGCCGCTTACCATACAGACAGGAATGCGGGTTTAAGGCCGATCACTATACAGACAGGCATGCGGGTGTAAGGCCGCTCACCATACAGACAGGCATGCGGGTGTAAGGCTACTCACCAAACAGACAGGAATGCGGGTTTAAGGCCGATCACTATACAGACAGGCATGCGGGTGTAAGGCCGCTCACCATACAGACAGGCATGCGGGTGTAAGGCCACTCACCAAACAGACAGGCATGCGGGTGTAAGGCCGATCACTATACAGACAGGCATGCGGGGGTAAGGCCGATCACCAGACAGGCATGCGGTTGTAAGGCTGATCACCATACAGACAGGCATGCGGGTGTAAGGCTGATCACCATACAGACAGGCATGCGGGTGTAAGGCCGCTCACCATACAGACAGGTATGCGGTTGTAAGGCCGATCACTATACAGACAGGCATGCGGGTGTAAGCCCAATCACTATACAGACAGGCATGCGGGTGTAAGACTGCTCACCATACAGCCAGGCATGCGGGTGTAAGGCCGCTCACCATACAGACAGGCATGCGGGTGTAAGGTCGCTCACCATACAGACAGGTATGTGGGTGTAAGGCTGCTCACCATACAGACAGGTATGCAGGTGTAAGGCCGCTCACCATAAAGACAGGCATGCGGGTGTAAGGCCACTCACCATACAGACAGGCATGCGGGTGTTATGCCCACACGATCATTTTTCCCGTCTGGAAAAATTACATTTTTTTTTTAACAAGAAAAACGACCGTGTGTGGGCTTTTTGTCATTTTTCCCGACAGGAAAAACGTCTTTAATCACGACGAGAAAAATTAGAACATCGTCGTGATTCCCGTCATTTTTTCCGCGGCAGTTTTCCCATAGGGAAACACTGCCACGGAGCCCACGCACGGTCGTTTTTCTCGACCAAGAAAAAAAATGTCGGGAAAAACGGCCGTGTGTAGGGAACCAAGCCGTTCCCTCGTTTTTCCCGTCGATTTTCTCGACAGTGTTTTCACCGTCGAGAAAATCGATCGTGTGTACGCGGCATAAGGCCGATCACTATACAGACAGGCATGCGGGTGTAAGACTGCTCAACATACAGACAGGCATGCGGTTGTGTAAGGCCGATCACTATACAGACAGGCATGCGGGTGTAAGACTGCTCACCATACAGACAGGCATGCGGGTGTAGGTGGTGCATTTGGGGGAAGCGTTATATGCACATGCGGGAATAAATGCCAGTGCAGAAGCCAATTGTCCAAACTCACCCATGTACAGCTTGCATTGGCAGGTGTACACGGCAGGTGCGTCTCCCTGGGCACCAGAAAAAGGTGAGGATTTGACACCTCAGCACACAGGAGCTGCTAAGAATCAGTGTGCATTAAGCCTTTGTTTAGCACACTAGTTCTGGTTTGATTTTGACTTTGCAGGGATTTCCTCTCACTTTCTGTTTTGGCTATGAGACAGGAAGTGAAGAGAAATTTCCACAATGGGACACAGATGGCAAAAAAAATCATTCCGGGGTTATAACCCTCCCTTACTTTATCCAAATGTAAAAAAAAAATGCCTTTTGGTCTAATTTAATAAAAACTGCAGATTTTTTTTAAAAATATATAGAAAGTGCATTTTTATAATGACATTAACCTGTTAAAGTTTCTATGAGATCTTAGTGAACGGGTTTACATTGACTTTTATGCTTTTATGTTTAACATGCTTCCACTTCTGTGTCAATTCACCTGCAAGAATCTAAACTAAACCCAAGTGACCCCCTTCTGCTCCAGTCACTTCACATGTCCTTATTGTTGCCCCTTCATTGGCTTAAACTAACCAGAACAAAGGAACTGACATTCTAAAGCTGCCTGCATGCCCTGTGATCACATCCCCATTTTTTTCTGTAGCTATCGTCAAAGACATGAAGTGCTCTTAGTGAATGGCGAGGAGTGTATTTGTTTAGTAAATAAGCCTTCTAATTGCCTGAAATGGGGTTTCTCATGCAGATGAAAGAGAATGGAGTCTCAGCATGCGTCGTGGAGTGCTACACAATGATGTGACATCATTACACAGCTCGTCCATTCACCGCTTCATCAGCGTCGTTAAAGTAGCCAGGCGGGGGTTCAGGCTTTAGAGACTCTGAGCTGTGAATGAAGATACTAATGAAGGATAAGTGACACAAGACCCCCGTTCCCGTCACCTATAAATCGCTATGTACTATTTACTTACACATAAGCAGCTTGTAGGTCCAAGATGGTGGTTAGCAACTTCTCAGGAAATCAGCCAATGGCCATGATGGCGGGTGCATTGGGTGGCTGTTGCAAGTCACATGGAGATTCTCCCCAAAAATTTGTTTTTCAGGTTTCTTTTAAGCTAATTCCGTTGCTTTGTAGGGACTTAGAGCAGCGTTTCTCAATGTTGTTTTTATAGTCATTGCCTATCAATGGGTAACCTGAGCCTGGGACAATGCATGCAACAGCCCCCCCCCCCATAACATCACAGTCTCCCCCTCACATCAAACTCCCCCATCACCAAGTCTTCTCATCACATCAGAGTCTCCTAGCACAAAGTCCCCAAATCAGAGAGCCATTCCTTCCTTTTATCAGATACCCCCCTCACATCAAACTCCCCCATCAACAAGTCTACTCATCACATCAGAGTTCCCCCATCATAAAGCCCCCGAATCACAGAGCCATCCCATCTTCATATCAGATACTCCCCCATCATCAAGTCTTCTCATCATATCAGAGTTCCCCAATCACAAAGCCCCCAAATCACAGAGCCACCCCATCTTCATATCAGATACCCCTACCCCCCCACATCAAATTCCCCCATCACCAAGTCTTCTTATCACATCAGGGTTTCCCCATCACAAAGCACCCAAATCACAGAGCCACCCCATCTTCATATCAGATACCCCCCCCAAACACATCAAACTCCCCCATCACCAAGTCTACTCATCACATCAGAGTTCCCCAAATCACAGAGCCACCCCATCTTCATATCAGATACCCCCCCCCAAACACATCAAACTCCCCCATCACCAAGTCTACTCATCACATCAGAGTTCCCCAAATCACAGAGCCACCCCATCTTCATATCAGATACCCCCCCTCCCCACATCAAACTCCCCCATCACTAAGTCTTCTCATCATATCAGAGTTCCCCCATCACAAAGCCCCCAAATCACAGAGCCACCCCATCTTCATATCAGATACCCCCCCCCAAAACACATCAAACTCCCCCATCACCAAGTCGTCTCATCACATCAGAGTCTCCTAGCACAAAGTCCCCAAATCACAGAGCCACCCAATCTTCATATCAGATATCCCCCCCCCAAACACATCAAACTCCCCCATCACCAAGTCTACTCATCACATCAGAGTTCCCCAAAATCACAGAGCCACCCCATATTCATATCAGATACCCCCCAAACACTTTAAACTCCCCCATCACCAAGTCTACTCATCACATCAGAGTTCCCCAAAATCACAGCCACCCCATATTCATATCAGATACCCCCCCAAACACATCAAACTCCCCCATCACCAAGTCTACTCATCACATCAGAGTTCCCCCAAATCACAGAGCCATCCCATCTTCATATCATATACCCCCCCCCCACACATCAAACTCCCCCATCACCAAGTCTTCTCCTCACATCAGAGTTCCCCCCAAATAACAGAGCCACCCCTTCTTCGTGTCAGATGACACACACACACACACACATCAAACTCCCCCATCAATAGGTCGTCTCATCACATCAGAGTTCCCCCAAATCATAGAATCATCCCTTCTTCATGTTAGATGCCCCCCCCTCCCCCCAACATCAAACTTCCCCATCACCAAGTTTTCTCATCACATCACGTTCCCCCTATACCACAAAGCCACCTAAACAACAGAGCCACCCCTTCTTCATATTAGAGCTTCCCTGTCACTCAGAGTTCCCCCATCCCCAAGTCTTCTCATCACATCAGAGTTCCCACCATCACAAAGCCCCCAAATCACACAGCCATCAACTCTTCATATCAGAGACCCTTCCTTCACGTCAGGGTGTCCCCACCACATCCTACTTCTTGGCTCCAGTAGCATGGAAGAGGGCTGGTGGTGGAGCAGGTCTACAGAAGCCAAATTTTCATCCTTCCGTAAATTCTAGGGGTCGCCCTGCGTGTCGCTTTCCCTGGATCAGTATCATGAGTTGCCACAGTGTGGGTAGGCCAGTCGCCAACACCATAGCAATATATGATACTATGCGTACTGGCCCAAGAGTGTCACTGGTTGTTTTGGTGCTGGTGGCTGGCTCACCCGCCTGCATCCTGGCAACTCATGATGCTGATCAAAGGCAAACTGGGTCCTGTACTTGCAGCATCTCAGGTGAACCCAAATGGGACTTAGGTTGAGAAACATTGGCTTAGAGCAGGGACATGCAATTAGCGGACCTCTAGCTGTTGCAAAACTACAAGTCCCATCATGCCTCTGCCTCTGGGTGTCATGCTTGTGGCTATCAGAGTCGTGTTATGCCTCATGGGACTTGAAGTTCTGCAACAGCTGGAGGTCCGCTGATTGCATATCCCTGGCTTAGAGAATACATGTCATAAATTTACAAAATATATATCCTGAGATTATAAGCTCCTTGGGGGCGGGGTCTGACGTGAATGTACAGTATGCAAAGCACTGTGTAAATTGTTTGTGCTGCATAAATATCCGCAATAAATAACTACAAATGCTTTATTTGGTGGTGGTGATTGTGGAAGGTTAGAATGACATCCGGGATTTGAATTTCATGTCTGCTTTAAAACAAGAACACTACCCTGGAGATATTATGTCCCTATATTACCCAATTCCAATATACTGTATATGTCATAATAATTTACAGAACCATTTTTTGTGACAGGCTTTCTTTGGGTGTTGAAGTGGCCGTTTGTAGTCTTCATCCAGAAGCCCGGGTGACAACCCAGGGCCACAACTGAGAGACAGGGACAGAGTGTTGTCACCCTACAACAGGAGGTACATGAATAAGGACGTTTATGGCAGGATCACCAGGGATTTCTTTAATGAAAACTATAGATTTTAAAATATGGCAAATTACTTTTTAAAATTACATTAACATGTTCAAGCTCTTATAGATTTTACTTATTTTGTTTATATCTGACTTAGTTGAACTTTTCCTAAAATAATAAATAAATGCACCCGTTATGATTATTAAAAAAATGTATATATTATTATTTTTTGTAATTTAAAGGGGAACTTCACCCAAACTTCCACTTTTCATCCTATCATTGTAAAATATTTCCCCAAAAATCTGCCAAACAATTAAAATATTGTAAATACAATGCTTATTTATTTCTTCTTTATTAATATTTGTTTTTGGGATTAAGATATATACCTATAGTGGACGCCCCCCCCCCCCACAACAAATATATTCTATTATTTGACAATGTAAACAGTTTCCATGTTGTTTTTCTAGAGTTAACGCAATATAAATGAATCAATAATGCTAAAGTCTTTAGGTAGTACTCATAATACATAACAAAATTTATAAAATTATATTGGAGGTTGGAGGAGAAGGGGGAGAGGGCTCCCCTTGGGCCCCCTATGCGATATACAGTTGAACCAATGAGGGAAATATATAGGTACATGTTACAGTTCCTGGGGGAAAGGTCATGGCATGATATGTGAAACTATGTTACAAATCGATATGATTATTTATTTAAAACAAATTTTGTCACTCTATTTAGATGGCAGTAACAAAAGTCCTGTTATACGCCTGACGAAGAGGAACATGTCCAAGAAACGCGTTGAGCGGAAAGACTATGTTGTATAAATCACTACAGTGGTTGGAATTGATTGTTTTTATAATTGCATTTTATTATAAGTCTGTTATTATATGTCCAACTTTAAAGCGGAGGTCCACCCTGAAATTTTTTTTACACTAAAATTCATTAAAAAAAAAAAGACAAAAATTAATAGAAAAAAAAAAAGTGTTATACTCACCCGAAATGCCTGTTGCTATGCGGAAGTCCCCTAATCTGCCTCTAATGTGCCTCTTCCTTATCCTTGGATTGAGAACTTCCGTTTCCTCTTCTTGTGAATGGGGCGCGCTGCCTTCTGGGAACTGTGTGTATCCCAGGAGGCCATTCACAAAGCGCCATGCGAGTGGCCCATGCGCAGTAGGAAACGAGGACGGTGAAGACATAAGGCTTCACTGCCTGTTTCCCTTAGTCAGGATGGAGGAGCCGGGACCTGCCAGCAGCGATCGATCGCCGTCGGGGGACCGACACTTTGCGGGCGAGTAGGACAGGTAAGTGTCCTTATTAAAAGTCAGCAGCTACACTGTTAGTAGCTGCTGACTTTAAAAAAAAACAATCTGGGTGGAGCTCCGCTTTAAGGAAATGAAATAAAATGTTATATTTTTTTACTAAAATGCTGTGCCTCAAAAGTCCCACACTTCTTACTATAATTATAATTTTGATGCAGGAGCCGCAGTGGCAGATGGGTTCTCGTTTTTAATTCACAAGATTATGAAGCAGCACCAAAATTGGAATAATGAGGCTGCGGTAACACCGGGTAATGTAAGGTGGGTGGGAAGGGGGGGTTGGCTTGGGGGTGGGGGGATTTTAGACTGTGACCATGTTGCCCTATACCCCCTAGACAGGGCTTTTTTTTCAGTGGGAACTTGGTGGAACTCAGTTCCACCACCTCTGGCTCAGACCCTTGGGAGGGCGGGCTGCTCACCACAATCACTTGTAAACACAGAATTCTGGTTTCTGTGTTTACAAGTGACAGCTCTGCAATCTGTGTGTAACCCCCCCCCCCCCCCCTGAACTCTGCACTCTGTATGTAATGCAATCCTGGTATTTAATGCCTCCTACTGTTCGTGAAATTTTACTGAGCACACCCACTATTTGATGTGATTTGGAGGGTGTAGTTGGAGGGTTTTTTGGGGTTGCGTGGTTGAGTTCCAGCACCTATTGTTTGAGAAAAAAAAAGCCCTGCCCCTAGATATGGGTCAAAAAGGTGGACTTCTCTTTTACGTTTCTATAACACATGGAAATGTACTTTCTCTGCTCCAGATCCTCGGCAGTGTTTCCAGCATTATCAATAATTGCATGATTGTAATTCCATCACATTCCTGGTAACATCTCTCCCTCAGTGGTTCCTGCAGGGAAAAGAGAGAGGGCCCCCGTTCTCCGGCCGCCTCTGCCAGGAGCTGTTCATCGTAGGCCGAGATCCTTCTGGGCGTACGATTCAATTCCTTTCAGATGTGAAATCCTCTGTAAAGGCCAAGCCATGATTAACTGGCAGGTTACAGCAGACTGACAGGCCAGGTACTCTCTGTACTCTTACTATCTCCCTTGCTGAGTCCAGCGATGGTCTGGGAAGATGAACTTGAACTCAAAAGGATCCAATGCTTAATAAAGAAAATAAAAATAATATAACAACTACAGTACTTTCATGCAAGTGTCCTAAAATATCAGAGAGCTGTCTGTGATACTTTTGTTATTTGCACTAACATCCAATTTCCCCAGACAGGCTTTTTGAGGTGTGCCCCCTTCTTCAAGTTCCATCCAGAACTAATACACAAAGTTTTAGCAGAATATTAAAGTAATATTAAAGAGGAACTGCAGTCTGCTGATTTAAAAAAATAAAAAATAAAAAAAAAAACACAAGGTTTTGTTACAATACTTACCCTCAATCCAGAATTTTTCCCTGCAGTACTTTTTTCAACCATTAGATGTCCACTGTGGCTCAACCGCCTGTTTCTTCTTGCCCCGCCACAACCAGCTTTTTGTAGCATTATGCACACATACCTACCACATTTTTGAGATGGGAATGAGGGACACCTATCAGCAAAAGTATGCAGGCATAGGACACACCCCTTACCACGCCCCCTTAAAGGAGAATTGTACAAAAAAAAACAACAAGATTTGTTAAACCCACAAGTGCTTTTTTTTTTTTACCACTACTATTCCTTTATATTGGCTTTTGGAATTTACAAATGCAGGAATTTAAAATCAGATGAAAGGTTTAGTGCTGGAAAACACTTTTTGATAAATAAAAAGTGCATTTTATATACAACTATATGCATCAGACCAAAATGAGGGACAAATGAGGAGGACAGAGGGACATTGCTCCGAATCAGGGACAGTCCCTCGAAATCAGGGACAGTTGGGAGCTACATGCACAATCAATCCCCAAAATGTCCCTCGTAGTACTTTGATTCTGCCACTAGATGTCCTCAGTCTGATGCCACAAATATGCAGATGACAATAGCAACTTACGTGTTTCGGGGAACTGGCCCCCCTTTCTTCAGAGCAGCAATTGCCACACAATTTTCAGATGACATTAAAAGAGGAACTGCAGTCTGCTCACATAATTTGTAATAAAAACATCTTTGCCATTCTGAAGCTTCCCTCCAACCACTTTGCATATTATTTTATATATACTGTGGTTCTGTACTTGCCAAATGTGCTGCAGAAATCTCCCTCCACTGAGTCTGGCTGCATCCATTTTAACTGTGGGCAGCTGAAGTTCACTTCCTGGATTTACACAGGTGCACACCTCCAGCTACGCAGCTCTCATTAGCCCTCTTATGACTCATCCCCCCTCAATTCCTGGCAAACTCTCACAAGAGTGAGAGAGAGAGCTGTGCATGATGTCATGAGCCTAGGCTTTTTACCAGACAAGAAACAAGAAGTGGGCTGCATAAGGTGTTTACTGGCAGAAAAAAAAATTGTTTTACTATCCAAACTTAAAACAACTAGGGCAGAAGATTTGATAGATGAAAAAATTACTGAAGGTCTGCTTCAATTTTCTGCTAAAAAACTTTGTGTATTAGTACTGCTTGGACTTTAAAGCTGAACTTCACCCAAAAGGGGAAGTTCTGCTTTTCCTCCTCCTCCCAATCCTCTCCAATATTTCAAATGGTTTTTTTTTGGAGAGAGGAGGTTTGGGGAGAGTGGGTACCTGATTTCAACTCCTTGAATGTCCTAAATGTTAACCCCTTCTCAGCCAGCGTGATTAGTACAGTAACCCAGTGTATATTATTAGGACTGATGACTGTTCTAGTGTCACTGGTGATGTTAGTGGCAGTTAGTTAGCCCCCCCGCCCCGTGTCAGTTGGTGTCAGATTGTCCGCCGCACTATCACAGTCCCACTATAAGTCGCTGATCACCAGTATATACAGTAAAGCATTGTTTGTAGACGCTATAACATTCATGCAAACCAATCAATATACGCTTATTGGGATTTTTTTTTTTTACCAAAGACATGTAGCGCTACCCCCCAGTTAAGAGAGCCGCTGGTTTGTTTTCTCGGGCCCTGTATACAGCACCCCCAACCCCCGGCAATCTGACTCGACCCACTCTAGCACAGTTAGTCTAGGGTTAACTTCTTATCACTCTCTGGTGCATAATACTCAACAGTTTCTAAATAGGCAGACAACACTCTGAAGCAAGAGTATAAATAAGTAATAGCTTTACTGTAAAATGGTGGCATAAAACATGGCATGTAACACATACAGTGGAGCAAAAAAGTATTTCGTCAGCCACCAATTGTGCAAGTTCTCCCACTTAAAAAGATGAGAGAGGCCTGTAATTGTCATCATAGGTATACCTCAACTATGAGAGACAAAATGTGGAAACGAATCCAAACAATCACATTGTCTGATTTGGAAAGAATTTTTTTGCTAATTATGGTGGAAAATAAGTATTTGGTCAATATCAAAAGTTAATCTCAATACTTTGTTACATATCCTTTGTTGGCAATGACAGAGGTCAAACGTTTTCTGTAAGTCTTCACAAGGTTGTCACACACTGTTGCTGGTATGTTGGCCCATTCCTCCATGCAGATCTCCTCTAGAGCAGTGATGTTTTGGGGCTGTCGCTGGGCAACACAGACTTTCAACTCCCTCCAAAGGTTTTCTATGGGGTTGAGATCTGGAGACTGGCTAGGCCAATCCAGGACCTTGAAATGCTTCTTACAAAGCCACTCCTTCGTTGCCCGGGCGGTGTGTTTGGGATCATTGTCATGCTGAAAGACCCAGCCACGTTTCATCTTCAATGCCCTTGCTGATGGGAGGAGGTTTGCACTCAAAATCTCACGATACATGGCCCCATTCATTCTTTCAAGTACACGGATCAGTCGTCCTGTTCCCTTTGCAGAGAAACAGCCCCAAAGCATGATGTTGCCACCCCCATGCTTCACAGTAGGTATGGTGTTCTTTGGTTGCAGCTCAGCATTCTCTCTCCTCCAAACACGACGACTTGTGTTTCTACCAAACAATTCTACTTTGGTTTCATCTGACCATATGACATTCTCCCAATTCTCTTTTGGATCATCCAAATGCTCTCTAGCAAACCTCAGACGGGCCCGGACATGTACTGGCTTAAGCAGGGGGACACGTCTGGCACTGCAGGATCTGAGTCCCTGGCAGCGTAGTGTGTTACTGATGGTAGCCTTTGTTACATTGGTCCCAGCTCTCTGCAGGTCATTCACTAGGTCCCCCCGTGTTGTTCTGGGATTTTTGCTCACCATTCTTGTGATAATTTTGACCCCACGGGGTGAGATCTTGCGTGGAGCCCCAGATCGAGGGAGATTATCAGTGGTCTTGTATGTCTTCCATTTTCTAATTATTGCTCCCACAGTTGATTTCTTCACACCAAGCTGCTTGCCTATTGCAGATTCAGTCTTCCCAGCCTGGTGCAGGTCTACAATTTTGTTTCTGGTGTCCTTCGACAGCTCTTTGGTCTTCACCATAGTGGAGTTTGGAGTGTGACTGTTTGAGGTTGTGGACAGGTGTCTTTTATACTGATAACAAGTTAAAACAGGTGCCATTAATACAGGTAATGAATGGAGGACAGAGGAGCCTCTTAAAGAAAAAGATACAGGTCTGTGAGAGACAGAAATCTTGCTTGTTTGTAGGTGACCAAATACTTATTTTCCACCATAATTTGCAAATACGTTCTTTCCAAATCAGACAATGTGATTGTCTGGATTTGTTTCCACATTTTGTCTCTCATAGTTGAGGTTTACCTATGATGGCAATTACAGGCCTCTCTCATCTTTTTAAGTGGGATAACTTGCATAATTGGTGGGGAACTAAATACTTTTTTGCCCCACTGTACATGGGCCTGCAGAGCCCTGCATTAATCAGTGTATCAGAAGCAGCACTATAATATGGCGCCACGCAGTATCCACCACGCGGAGCTATTATGGTGTGCGCGCCCTATGGCAAAGTAACACAAACTTTATAACTTTCCCCCACCTATGTCAGGCCTGACAGTGTATGAGATAGTCCCCTTTCCCTAAGGAAGTAAGGTTTTCTTCACCGGCCAGCTTTCGTTGGTGCACTTGGAGAAAATGACCAAATTGTAATCCAAAGGGTGGTAACTTGTAGCAACAGTATGCAAACGGGGGGGGGGGGGGGGGGGGGTAGGCACTTCAGCTCTGTCCCAACTACCGGACCCCCTAGGGAAACACTGGTGAGCGAACAGTGGGCCTAGGCAGTCTACAGGCCTGAATACAGCTCAGTCTATGGATATGGGCAGGTGCCCGCTCACCGCTCCAGGTGCGATCCCAGCCTGGGTCTTCCACCGCGTGTGTCCGTCGCACACGGCGTCTGCAACCGATCGGGTCCCCGATCCAACTGGAGTCCTACACCGACGATCCAGGATCCACCCAGGCTCCGCAGGATGGTGGAAGGCTCTTCAGACTTCAGATAAGGCCTAAGGCTTCAGGCCTTACCCCGCAGCAGATCCGCGCAGGATGACTGGTTGCTTGAAGCGCGGCGTCCAAAGAGAGCGAGCTCCGCCTCGCCTCTTGCTTAAATAGGCCCTCCCATGAGTCTTTGCGGCAGAACTTCCGCCCTGGGGCTGAATGGGGTTCTGGGTAACGTAGTCCTGGGGCCTTAAGAGAGACCCCGCTACAGACATGTAGCAGAATACATTTTGGCCAAAATGTATGCAGAATTTTTTTTTATTGGATATGTTTTATAACAGAAAGTAAAAAATATATTTTTTTTTTCAAAATTTTCTGTCTTTTTTCATTTATATAATAAAAAATAAAAACCCAGTGAGGATCAAATAGCACCAAAAGAAAGCTCTATTTGTGTGAAAAAAATTACATAAATTTTGTTTGGGTGACCGCACAATAGTCAGTTAAAGTAGCGCAGTGCTGAATAGCAAAAAACAAACAAAAATGGCCTGGTCACGAAGGGGGTAAAACCTTCTGGAAGTGAAGGGGTTAAGGCTCCATTCACACTTTGCAGTTTGGAATTGCAGGCAGAGTCGCTGTGATTCTGCCCGCGACTCCACAGCATGTGGCAATTGCTGCACAATGCGCAAAACGTCTTTGGGTGCCATTTGGTTACAGCCGCTGCATTACCGCACATTTCCCAGTTAAATTAGCACAGTGTTAAATAGCAAGAAATGGCCTAGTCATGAAGGGGGTAAAACCTTTCCGGAGCTGAGGCTTGGTTCACACTATTGTGAATTGGATGCGGGTTTCCCCGCATCCAGTTCGCATGTCAAGAGATTGTGACTGACTCTCTATGGAGCCGGTTCACACATCTCCGGAGCGGCTCTGGTGCGAATTGCACAGGAGTCCTGTGCATCTTCTGATCTGTTTCAGGTCCGAATTCAGACAAAAGTTCGGACTAAAAATCGCCCCTGAAGAGGTGAACAGGGACACACCGGACCCCTGGTGTGAGCCGCTTTGTGCTGCAGCGTGAACCCAGCCTGAAGTGGTTAAAAACGGAGAACGCCACTTATTTGACCGCATGCACTCTTATCTGTGCACACTTTTTGCTCCTTTTCAATGGCACCCCAAATGCTCATACACAGGCCAATCAATGACCCCCAATACATGCAACAGAATCACATACGTTACTTTGTAGGGTGTTTTTTTTTTTTTTTTTGGTGGATGCCCATTGAAAATGAATTGGCATGCTCAACACAACATACGTAAAATGTGAATGGGCCACTAGCAGTGCTGGGACAAGGTCATCTAGAGCCCAAGGCGAACATGCCAAATTGCGCCACCCCCCCCCCCCAAGATGTATGAGCATTTTGTGTCAGCAAAATCCCCCCCCCCCGAAAAAAAATTGAGGACCGGTCTGCATTCTTACCCTCTAAGCAGAAATTCCCCTTCCTACCAGTACAAAGCCGCCCCCTGCCGAAAGCACAAATCTTTGCCCCCCATCACCTCACATTCTTTCTCTGCCAGTATGCCCCCAGCACAAATACCCCCCCCCAAAAAAAGACCCCCCCAGCACAAATCCTCTACCCCTCAAATTTCCCCTTCGAGCACAAATCCTCTCCTCCCAACTCCAGATTCCCCCCTCCCAGCACAAATTCCTCTCCCCCATCCTAGCACAAATCCCCCCTCCTAACACAAATCCTCTTCCCCCATCTCTCTTCCCAACACAAATCCCCCCAAATCACCACTTCTAGCACACCTCTCCAAATCTCCCCTTTTAAAACAATTCTTACTCCCTGCTGCCCCCCAAATTCCCCCTCCCAACATAAATCCCTTCCCCAAAATCTCCTTGTGGTACCCTCCCAAACCTCACATGATACCACAGTGCCCAGGGCAGCCGCCCCTCCTGCCCACCCCTTGTCCTAGCCCTGGCCATGAGTAGACAACCCAAATCGGCTTTCTACAAACCCGTGCATGTTTTCTCCACCAAGCTGTGAAAGTAGTCTAGAAAATCCCCAATTAAGTGAATGTTGGGTGACTGTATCCCTGACATTTGTGCCTGGAGCCGGCTGGCCAGGAATGTCTTCAATTATTTGTCTTCCCAGAAGTGTGTTTCCAGCTCCGGGGCTGGCTAACGTTTCAGTGTTTTGACTATGGGTCGGCATTGTGGAACAGAACGTCTCATTGTATGGCGCGGGGCTCGCACACTCACACCGGCTCATCTCGTCTTGCATGCCAAGCTCCTTGATCTCCTTTATCCAAACAGGCAGACGGGAGAGGGGGACATCCACTTCAGAGCAACGTGACGCGTTTGAAGTTGTCGGCGGGAGAGGCGACGGATCCCCTCTGCCCCATTGGCTTTCTTTCCGAAATGTGAGCGCACAGGAAGACGACCGGGTTTGAGTTGGATGGAGTTCCCGGGGAGACAATGGCCTGGATTGATGGAGAAAGGGGAAGGGGCCGCCTAATGAGACTGTCACATTCACTGCTTTATAAACAGACCCCCGTCATCTTCTATGACTTCATTTACATGAACTGGAATTTGTTTTTAGCTTTATTATGAGCTGCGGAAGTACCTGCACTGAAGGTGATACAATCAGCACCCAGCAGAGAGGGGGGGGGGGCTTCAGGAGCAGTCACTGTTGTTGGGCCAGTCTGAACTGGGCCTCATCAGTTTAAAGCAACCACTGTAGCCCATTAAAGCTTCTCTCTTATGTAGCGCTCACCCCATTAGGGGGCGCTGTTTGGGTCTCGAGGTTCTTTTGCAGTAGATGCACCAGCAGCCAGGCACACAGTCACTCTTTTGGCTCAATGATCAGTCTAGGGCAGGGGTGTCCAACTAAAATTTATTGCGGGCCACATCAGCATTATGGCTGCCCTCTAAGGGCCCGGTTATACAGTATCTGTAAGATTAGATGTCCAGAGCACCCCATCCCCCTTACACCAGATATTAAGAGCCCCTCCCCCACCCCACCCAGGGCTGGTGCAAGGATTTTTGACACCCTAGGCGAAACCTCATTTTGCCCACCACCCTTGGCTCCACACCTGACTCCACCCCCTGAAGCGTCCATCAAATGCAGCCCACCAGCGCCCATCAATGCAGCTCCACCAGCACCCGTCAAATGCAGCCTCACCAGTGCCCATCATATGCAGCCCCACCAGCACCCATCGATGCAGCCTCACCAGCGCCCATCAAATGCAGCCTTACCAGCGCGCATCAATGCAGCTTCACCAGCGCCCATCAAATGCAGCTTCACCAGCGCCCATCAAATGCAGCTTCACCAGTGCCCATCAATGAATGTTTGCTTGCTTCCATTCATTTGAGAGTCGGGACACAGACACAGTCCTCCGCCGCCGCCACGCCTCTGACACTATGTGCGAATGGAGTGGCAGCTGCCTGCTGATGCTGAGACTTAGTTGCTTGCTGCAGAGAGAAGAGAGTAGGAACACCAGTGGCCAGGCACCCTAGGCTGCAGGGTGGCCTAGGCGGCTGCCTAGTTTACCTAGTGGTAGCACTGGTCCTGACCCCACCATCAGAAGTAAAGAATCACCAACCCTCCCTTACATCACAGTGCACCCCCCCCCTTAAGTTGTGCTGCTGCCGAGAAGAAGCTGTGGGCTGATCTGGGAAGCAGAAAGTGCAGGGTCTGGAGGAGGGCCGGAGTCAGCTTTTAGAGTGCGTTGAAGGGGGAGCAGAGACAGGGTGGTGCTGACGCTGCACAGAGAGGTGCAGGATCTGTAGGAAGAGTTCTGTCCTCATCACTGCTGCAGACTGCTGAGACAGTGTTGCAGAGATGAGCCTCTCGACAGCTACACAGAGAAGCGCAGGATCTGGCAGAGGAGTTCTGTCCTCCTTGCTGCTGCTGCTGACTACTGAGACAAGTTGGGGGTGGAAATGAGGGGGGGGTGCCACAGCTGCAGGAGAGGTACTAGGGCCACATGAAATGGCCTGGGGGGGGGCCACATTTGGGCGCGGGCCTTGTGTTTGACACATGTGCTCTAGGGCAGTGTTTCTCAACTCCAGTCCTCAAGGCGCCCCAACAGGTCATGTTTTCAGGATTTCCATTATTTTGCACAGGTGATTTGATCAGTTTCACTGCCTTAGTAATTACCACAGCCTGTTGGGGCGCCTTGAGGACTGGAGTTGAGAAACATTGCTCTAGGCCAGGGCATACCTCCCAATTTTTTGAGATGGGAACGAGGGACACCTATTAGCAACAGTATGTAGGCATAGGAGACCCCCCCCCCCCCGCCATGTTCCCTTAAAGGAGAGTGATACAGAAAAAAAAAAATGTTAAACCCACAAGTGCTTCTTTTACCACTACTATTCCTTTATACTGGCTTTTGAAATGCAGAAATGCAGCCATTTAGAATTCGGATAAAAGGTTTAGCACTGGGAAAAACTTTTTTTTTTTTTTTAAAGAGAGATAGTGCATTTAATATACAACCAAATTGAATGACAGAGGGACTTTGTTCCAAATTAGGGACAGTCCCTCGAAATCAGGGACAGTTGGGTGCTATGGTCTAGGGGTATGCTTTTCAATGCTTTATTGCAGAACTTGAACTTGGGTGGGTGTGCAGGGTAACTGTGGGATACTCCAGCAACATTAGGAAGCAACTTGAGGACACAAATCTTCCTCCTAAGATTCTGAGCACAATCCTTGCAGCAGCAAATGATGGGCTGAGCTTTACTGGGACACCAAGCACAATGTGCACTTTAAGTAATGCTAACTCTAGTACAGGGGTCTCCAAACTGAGGCACTTTGCTTGCTTTTATCTGGCCCTTGGGGCATTATTCCCCCTACTGTCAGCAACAGTGGGGCATGGTTCCTAAAACTGTCAATGGGGTACTATTCTTCTCACTGACACTAATGATGGTTCACTATTCCTCCCACTGACACCAATGATGGTTCACTATTCCTTCCACTGACACCAATGATGGGACACTATTCCTCCCACTGACACCAATGATGGGGCACTATTCCTTCCACTGACACCAATGATGGGACACTATTCCTCCCACTGACACCAATGATGGTTCACTATTCCTCCCACTGACACCAATGATGGGGCACTATTCCTTCCACTGACACCAATGATGTGGCACTATTCCTTCCACTGACACCAATGATGGGACACTATTCCTCCCACTGACACCAATGATGGGGCACTATTCCTTCCACTGACACCAATGATGTGGCACTATATCTCCCACTAATACCAGCAATGGGGCACTATTACTCCTCCTCGTAATACCGGTGATGGGACATTTTCTTCTCCCACTGGCTGCAGTCCATCACCTCTAAAACTTGAAGGACAGTAACCTGGCCCTTTGTTTATAAAGTTTGCAGACCCCTGATCTAGTACAAGAGGGATAGCAGCAGCACACTGGGACCTCTCACACCGGTCTGTACTCACTAATGCCCTTGGATAGTTGGATGCCTCCTTCCAATATCTTCCAGACACCTCTCCTGGGAATTCTTCAGACCAGATCCCCAAAAAGAAGTCCCTCAGTCAGCTCCAGCAAACTTCAGTAGAATAGCCCCCCCCCCCCATCTAGGATAGCTGGGTCCTTTATGAGCAGTAGAAGCATGGCAGGTCTGCCCGAAAGATCAGGATCCCTCCAGGCACTCCTCCTCTAGGACATGAACCCCTCTGTTCCCGGCCCCAGACTATTTATGCTCCTTCCCAGCCACCATCTGGGCACTCTCCCCCAGGGATTGGCTAAGACTACATAAATATTCAGCGTCTGATTTGACTCTCCCAGTCCTCTATATTCCAGAACCCCCCACCCCCCCTTCAGAGATTAGGGAGGTCTTAATAGCATAATGGGCCCCCGGGCAAAGTAATGCAATGGGGCCCTTACCAGCCTACCCCAATTTGTGCACCTATGGGAGAAATGTCATTCTATTAGTAGATTTAGCCTGGGCGGCTGCTGTGGATTCCGGGACACGGCCATCCTGGGACAGCTTAGTAAAAAGCGTGATTGTCCCGGGAATATGGGACAGTTGGCAAGAAGGATGAAATGCAAGATTATCATGGGGCCCACATGCACCTGGGCACTGTCCAGGGGGTGCCCATGCATTAAGACAGGGGTAAGTAGTCAACCCTCCATGTGCAGACACATCTCGGGCCCCAATTATCTGACCGAGCTGTTGGGTGTCTGCGCATGCGCGAACAGTAGCGGAAATTCCGCAATGAGTGATGTAATGTCCCAGGAGGCAGCACATTCCTCGGTCACCTTCACCTAGGTGAGAAACCAGGAAGTAGCTTACCATAAACTATCTGTTATCACTCCCAACTCCTCCCCCCTAAGCTGCAAAGCCAATTGTATGCGGGTATGCATGCGATAAAAATGATTTCCGCAGTTGTGGTTGGCGGTCACTACTGCCCATTAACCAATTCCCAATGAATGGGACCGCGCTGCAACCGCGTACTGTGCATGGGGGAGGGGGGGGGGCGTGGTTTCGTTTTTTAAGGGTTAAAACAGATGGTGAGCAGGAAACATAACACTTCCACACTGTCTGCAGTCTGAAAGTGATCCCCACAGAATTGCTCTTCAGAATGCAATGTTGGTGTTGATGAGCTCCTAGGAAGAAGCAGATGAAGGGAAGTTCATTATTTGGGTAATTGAGGACTTCCACTATTGGTCCCCCTGGGAGTCACATGGGTCACACCACCTTATATCTGCATTTTAGGGTGAACTATAAAAGGTCCACAGTGTGACTGCAAGCTCCATGAGTCTGGGGGACACACAGGGACAATCGGGGGCCCCAATCAGGATCCGCCTCTAGGACTGAACGTCCCTCCTGCACAGAGCACAGCACAGGGGGCGGGGCCACACAGGCCGCCCGTGACCAGCAAATCACTGCGCGGGCCCGGCTCCGCCCACCTGCGAGTGGAAGGGGCGGGGCCGAGGGGAGGCGCGCATTTTTGTGAGCGGAGAGCGAGCCCGCCATTTCCTGAGGTAATGTTTGCCCGACCCACCCCGGGTCACCGGGTGTACACCCGAACACATCCGCACCCCACACACCCTGTACGACTGTCTGTGTCATTGTAGGTTGTGAAGGTGACAGTGTGAGGGGTTGGAGTCTCCGTGTACCACCAATGGGGTCATTCTGTGTCTGTGACTGGATACGTTGTATCATTTCCAGAGAAGTTTATGTATTCTATAAAGAAGTGTGTGTAGGCCTCACTACTTACCTCAGACATGGCGGACACCTTCCCCCTCACTACTTACCTCATTCCCCCTCACTACTTACCTCAGACATGGCGGACACCTTCCCCCTCACTACTTACCTCATTCCCCCTCACTACTTACCTCAGACATGGCGGACACCTTCCCCCTCACTACTTACCTCATTCCCCCTCACTACTTACCTCAGACATGGCGGACACCTTCCCCCTCACTACTTACCTCATTCCCCCTCACTACTTACCTCAGACATGGCGGACACCTTCCCCCTCACTACTTACCTCAGACATGGCGGACACCTTCCCCCTTACCTCATTCCCCCTCACTACTTACCTCAGACATGGAGGACACCTTCCCCCTCACTACTTACCTCAGACATGGCGGACACCTTCCCCCTCACTACTTACCCACCTTCCCCCTCACTACTTACCTCAGACATGGCGGGCACCTTCCACCTCACTGCCAACCCCCCCGACTATGGTGCCTCCCTCTGACCTTCCCTCGACTATGGTGCCCCCTCTGATCTCCCCTGACTATGGTGCCCCCTCTGACCTCCATCCTCACAGCGCCCCCCTCTGACCTCCCCCCGACTATGATGCCCCCCTCTGATCTCCCCCGATTATGGCGCCCCCTCTGATCTTCGACTATGGTACCACCTCTGACGGCCCTCCTCACAGCGCCCCCTCTGACCTCCCCCCGACTATGGTTCTTCCCTCTGACCTCCCTCTGACTATGGTGCCCCCCTCTGACCTCCCCCCGAATATCGTGCCCCCCTCTGACCTCCCTCTGACTACGGTGCCCCCCTCTGACCTCCCCCCGAATATGGTGCCCCCCTCTGACCTCTCCCTGACTATGGTGCCCCCTCTGATCTCCCCCGACTATGGTGCCCCCCTCTGATCTCCCCCGACTATGGTGCCCCCCTCTGATCTCCCTGACTATGGTGCCCCCCTCTGACCTCCCTCCTCACAGCGCCCCCTCTGATCTCCCCCTGACTATGACGCCTTCCTCTGATCTCCCCCTGACTATGGCGCCCCCCTCTGATCTCCCCCTGACTACGGTGCCCCCCTTTGACCTCCCCCCGACTATGGCGCCTCCTCTGATCTCCCCCTGCTATGGTACCCCCTCTGACCTCCCTCCTCACAGCGCCCCCTCTGACCTCCCCCCGACTATGGTGCCCCCCTCTGACCTCCCTCTGACTATGGTTCCCCCCTCTGTCCTCCCTCTGACTATGGTGCCCCCCCTCTGACCTCCTCCTGACTATGGTGCCCCCCTCTGACCTCCCCCCGACTATGGTGTCCCCCTCTGACCTCCCCCCGACTATGGTGTCCCCCTCTGACCTCCCCCCGACTATGGTGTCCCCCTCTGATCTCCCCCTGACTATGGTGCCCCCCTCTGACATACCTCCTTCCAGTGCCCCCCTCTGACTTTCCCCTGACTATGGCGCCCCCCCTCTGTTGTACAGGACTCTTCCATCACTGTGGAGGGGGGGGTGCTGAGGAAGTTTATACATGGAGGACGAACACCCCCGCCATTGTCAGTGTGAGAAAAAATAATTTTGGGGGGCAGTGGGGGTGTCACTGCCATTGTCAGAGTCATGTAAAATTCTGGGGGAGGGGGAACAGCATTGCCATTATCAGAGTGAGGGAGGGGGGTGCCACCACCATTGTAAGACTGAGGAAAAATGTTTCTGGCAGAAGGGGGTGGGGGTGCCATTGTCAGGACATGATTAGACTAGCCATTCTGGGGTGTTTTTAGCGCTATGATTAAGGCTTATTGCTGAAACGCGTAAGCCGCAGTATTTTGTACATTGTTACAATGATAAAGTAATATATTTGGAAGAACGAGTTTCTGTCTCTACTCTTCCTTTTTATGTTGTGCCCCCAACCTGTTTTGCCCCCCCCAAGGCTTATTCTTGATTAAGCCCCGGGGGGTGGGGCGAAACATGTTGGGGGGGGCAATGGCTTGGATGAATACTGCAGTCACACATTCCTGTGCCGACAGGTCCTCTTTAAAAATTAAAAAGGAGATCGTGCCCTCTGTACATTACACTGGTAAACAAGTCAGTCTGGCTGTATGTCTTCTCCCGAGGTATCGTATTACTCCTTATAGGCCTCTTTCACATGGCCAAAGATAGATGATTAATGTATCAGCCCTTAGCTCAGGCATGCAGGTGTGCTTTTTTTTAAATCAAAGGTGCTTCATTGTTGTAAAAACGGATAAGAGAAAGTATACAGATTGACTTATGCTGCGTACACACGATCGGATTTTCCATCAGAAAAACCTTGGATGGTTTATCCGACGGAATTCCGCTCAAGCTCGGCTTGCATACACACGGTCACACAAAAGTTCTCGGAACTTTCGACCGCCAAGAACGCGGTGACGTACAACACTACGATGAGCCGAGAAAATTAAGTTCAATGCTTCCGAGCGAATGCATCGAACTGTTTCCGAGCATGCGTCGGAATTTTGCGCCTCGGATTTGCTACAGACGATCGGAATTTTTCCATTTGGAATTTTTTTTCCGTCGGAAAATTTGAGAACCAGCTCTCAAATTTTTGCTGGCGGAAAGTCCAACAGGAAATGTCCGATGGAGCCTACACACGGTCGGAATTTCGGACCAAAAGCTCACATCAGACTTTTCTTGTGGGAATTTCCGATCCGTGTGTACGCGGAATAAGTACAAATCAATACGATATGCTTGAGATACATACAAGGAATAGAAAAGGAGACACAAACTTAGTCTAGTAGTGCAAATAAAGAAAGGGAGTTACCGCTCAGATGTGATTGATGAGCCTTTTCATTGGATCCGAAGCCACGGGTGCTGGCAATGCGTATGGTAATGCAGAAAATGGAGAAAGTTTGGACAGCCGCACTCCAAAAAATTGTTCCTTTTATTGTAAAATCAAATCACAAAAATACATGCCACATGCTACTTCTAGTTTAAACTTATTTGCACTACTACAGAAAAACAAAAATACATGCCACAGCAAAAAAAAAAAAAACTATGCAACTGACGCGTTTCACACTGTAGCTCAGTGCTTAATCAGAGCTATGATTAACCCTTTCCCGCCGAGTGTACGCAGATATGCGTCCTCGGCTTTCGGGGGTTATACCAGGATGATGCCTGCAGCCGCAGGCATCATCCTGGTACAATTTTTTATAGCCGGCGATTGGCTTTCCAGGGATAACAGCCGATGCGGCTAAAAGCCGCTCGGTTGTTATCCCGGAGGAGCGGGAGGGGAAATCTCGAACGGCTTTGATTCCGTCTCTTCAATGTAACCACGGAAGCGACGTCATGACGTCACGTCCGGGTTACTCGGCTGCCAATGGCGCCGGATTTAAAAAAGTACACAGTATTCAGAATCGCCGTTTTCGGCGATCTGAATACTTTGAATTGCAAAGGAGGGATTTGGGGTCTTTTAGACCCCCGATCCCTCCATAAAGAGTGCCTGTCACCACTTATTACTGTCACAAGGGATGTTTACATTCCTTGTGACAGCAATAAAAGTGATCGAATTTAAAAAAACAAAAAAAAACAAAAAAAAAACACAATTTTAGATTATAAAAATAAATAATAAAAAAAATAATAATTTTAAAGCGCCCCTGTCCCCGCGAGCTCGCGCAGCAAAGAGAAACGCATACGGAAGTCGCGCCTGCATGTGTAAACGGTGTTCAAATCACACACGTGAGGTATCGCCGCGATCGTCAGAGCGAGAGCAATAATTATAGCCGTAGACCTCCTCCGTAAAAAAATAAAATTAAAGCGTCGCCTATGGAGATTTTTAGGTACCGTAGTTTGTTGCCATTCCACGACTGCGTGCAATTATAAAGCATGACATGTTTGGTATCTATTTACTCGGCGTAACATCATCTTTCACATTATACAAAAAAATTGGACTAACTTTACTTTTTAATTTTTTTAAAATTCATGAAAGTACATTTTTCCAAAAAAGTTGCATTCAGAACACCGCTTCACAAATACCGTGTGACATAAAATATTGTAACGATCGCCATTTTATTCTCTAGATTCTCTGTTAAAAAAAATATATATATAATGTTTGGGGGTTCTAAGTAATTTTCTAGCAAAAAAATATGCATTTTAACTCGTAAACACCAAATGTCAGAAATAGGCTTAGGCATGAAAGGGCACTGAGCTACAGTGTGAAACGCGTCAGTGGCATCTCTTTTTTTGCTGTGGCATGTATTTTTGTGATTTGATTTTACAATAAAAGGAACAATTTTTTGGAGTGCGGCTGGCCAAACTTTCTCCATTTTCTGTAGTAGTGCAAATAAGTTTAAACCAGAAGTAGTCACAAACATCTGCAGGTTTCAAAAGGAGGAAAAAATTGAGACATAGGGCTCTTTCACACGGAGGATCCGTTCAGGTCCGCCTGTCAGTTTTTTAGGCGGACCTGCACGGATCCTCCATGTAGCCCTATGGAGGCACGGATGTCAGCGGTGACATGTCCGCTGACATGCGCTCCGCCAAAGTGTGACGGAGGAAAACCCTATTTTTCCTTCCGTCGGCGGAGCGGATCGGATGACAACGGACTCTACGGTCCGTCATCATCCGATTCCCCATAGGGGAGAGCGGCGCTCTGACAGGGCGGTCATCCGTCGGCTCAGCGGGGATCAACGGAGCGATCCCCGCTGAGCAAGCGGAGCTTCACGGGGCGGATCTTCACGGATCCGCCCCGTGTGAAAGGACCCTTAGACAGTACGCCCCCCTCCAAGATCACTAGGTGCTGATCCACGGGGCTCACACTTTGTCGTACTTCCACTGACATCCCCCGTTGATATAAGTTATCCTGTACATGGGGAGGGCAGCATCTATCAAGGCTTCCCAGGAAGACATAGAAGGAGGGGAGAGGGAGATCCATTTCAGGAGAATCTCCTTTTTGGCATAAAACAGGAGATAAGATACTAGCAGCTTTAGATGATGGGAGCGCTGTGCATCGTCCTGAATCCCCCAGCAACGCCAACTCGGGCGCTAATGGAAGGGACAACTGCAGCTGAAGGTTCATTTCGGTGGAAGACCTCTGTCCAAAACTGCATCACAATCGGGCATTCCCAGAACATATGAAGGAAAGTTCCCACCTACAACTTGCACTTAGGACATAGGGGATCTCGTCCCGGGAAAATACAGTGTAATTTCTGGGGAGTGTAGTAGACCCTAGAGGAGATAACCAACCTAGGACCCTGGTCCAAACAGTCATCCCAGTCCTCTCTGTAGCATGCAGGTGTGCTTAGCTGAGAAAGCCCCTCCTCTCCTCCTCCCAGGTGAAAGCTCCTGGGATGGATGACATCATTTGCCTAGGCCTGGAAACCAGGAAGTAACTAAAGAAATGGTAAAAAAAACCCTGATGCCTCTTTTTTGAGACAAAGAAAGGGAAGACATAGAGTCCTCATTCCCTTTCTCTGTAGTCTCAGCTCCACTGTGTAGGAATGTATAGAAGTCTTCGTAGAGACTTCTATTCATTCACAAGCTGAAGCATAGTAAACACATTGTTCACTATGCTTCTGTGATAAATGAGCACGGGAACGATCGGTACAGATTGCTCGCTGTGTTCATTCAGGAAGGGGATGGTAAACAGGACATGTTTACCAGCCCCCCCCTAACCCATCCCCCGCTCTCCATCCTGAACACAACACCAATCTTCCTCCCCAGCTGCAGTTTGCGGGAGCGGCAGGAGGGAAAGCCGGCCAGCAGCTCTGTAATGAGGGGGATTGGTGATAGGGGGGCACAGTACAAGGGGGGGGGGATTGGAGCAGTGTGAGGGGATCTACTTTCGGAGGTAAATCCCACTGTGACTCCCTTGCAGCACTCGAAGACGGCGGGAGAGGAAAAGAAGGTAAGCCGGCCAACAGCGCTGTAGGGAGGGGGCATGGGGGATTGGTGATGGGGGAGGCACAGTACAAGGGGAGGGTTGGAGCAGTGTGGGGGGATCTGAACCTGAATTGATCTCAGTATTGGCCTCCTACAACCCCTGTACAGATGAGCTCAGACTGGGAGAGGGAGAAATAGCTTAAGGAGCCAATGTGTTGTGTTGCACGCATGTGCTTACAAGGAGCATGCTGATAGGAGGAGAGAGCAGAGAGTTCATCAGTCTGCTGCTTCTTACGATGTCTAGTTACAGAGTAGAGGAGAGACAAGACCTGTAAGTGTGATTTATTCCCCCACTAGGTATATTCAGCAATCCTTGATCCCTTGCCATTCTTTAACAAATCAGATACTTTAACAAAACCAGTGTGGGTTGTGACTGGGGGAGGGGAATTCTTGGAGGAGATTTCCTCTCACTTCCTGTCTGAGTGTCAATGTGGTTCCCTGGACAGGACGTGATAAAAAAATCTCCCCAATGATCCTATAGAAAGCAATACATTTCTAATTAAAGTTGTAGCCTTCCCCTACTCTAATGAAAAGCAAAAGAGCTTTCTTATTGCTGTCTTCATGAAGATTCCTCTATGTTTCCTTGAGAGGAAAGGTAGGAAATACACTTTTGGGGCCATTTATATAGTGAGGAGTGAGAGGGGGGGGGGAGGGCAGAGTCTATGGACGCACACAGCCCGGCTGCACAGGCACCCCTGTAGGAAGCTGCTTCCTATGGGGGCACTCGGAGAAGAGGAGGAGCCAGGAGCACCCCATAAGAGGAGGATTGGGGCTGCTTTGTGCAATATCATTACACAGAGCAGGTAAGTATAACATGTTTGGTATTTGAATAAAAAACAAACAAATTAAGCTTTACAATCACTTTAAGGTGCTTCTACAGCTGGAAGAAACTGTTGTCTTATCTTGTATCTCTCCTGGTAAGATACAATTAGAATGGCAGCTATCACAGAATGCTTTACATTGTATATTTAAAGGTACAAGTGTGAGCAATTGTTTCCCTCCAAATCTCCACCTACAGAAAGAAGAGCCATGCTGAGAAGATCACCAAGTTGGGCGGTTGGAATTCCCATTTGTTTCTATGCCGCTGGTGTTGAACTGGACAGGTAGGAGTTGTGGAATTCAGTACTGCAAAGGTCAGCTTATACTTTCATCATTATACTTTGTGCCATAGCAAGGATGATCACCGTTCTGGAATGACTGAAACCTAAACACAGAGGATGATGTGGGCAGAGTATTACTGTTAGAAATGAAAAATGCCCATACATGACTTGTATATGTAACCAAAGAGGACACATCATCCACTCCTCTTCTCTGTGTACAGATTACATCTTATTCTATAAACATTGATGCTCTCTGATGTAAGGTTTATTCTCTCTGATGTAACGTTTATTCCCTCTGATGTCACATTGATGCTCTCTGATGTCACATGGAACCTCTCTGATCTAATGTTTATTCTCTCTGATGTCACATTGATGCTCTCTGATGTCACATGGAACCTCTCTGATCTAATGTTTATTCTCTCTGATGTCACATTGATGCTCTCTGATGTCACATGGATGCTCTCTGATGTAATATTTATTCTCTCTGATATCACATTGATGCTCTCTGATGTCACATTCATGCTCTCTGATGTAATATTTATTCCCTCTGATATCACATTCATGCTCTCTGATGTCATGTTTATTCTTTCTGATATCACATTGATGCTCTATGATGTCATGTTTATGCTCTCTGATATCACATTGATACTCTCTGATGTCACATTAATGATCTCCAATGTCACATTGATGCTCTCTGATGTCTCACTGATGCTCGCTGATGACACATTTATGCTCTCTGATGTCACATTAAGGCCCCTTTCACACGGAGGCGTATTTCAGGCATTTTAGCGCTAAAAATAAAATAAATAAATAACGCCTGAAATAATCCTGCCCCAGCATTCTCAATGTGAAAGCCCGAGCGAGGGCTTTCACACTGAGGCGATGCGCTGGCGGGAGGAAAAAAAATCTCCTGCAAGCCTCATCTTTGGAGCGGTGAAGGAGCGGTGTGTATACCGCTCCTTTACCGCTCCTTCCCATTGAAATTAATGGGACACCGCGGCTATACCGCCCACAAACCGCTGCTGTGGGGGTTAAAACCGCAGCGCTAGCGGGCGAATATCTCGGCAAATCCGACGGTATAGCGGCGCTAAAAATCGCGCAGCTATACCGCCAGCGCACCTCCCCGCCCCAGTGTGAAAGGGGCCTAAGGCCCCTTTCACACATGCTGTCCGTTTGTCTGTTTTTCATCCATCCGTTAACAGATGAAAAACTGACATAAATGCATTTCTATGGAAATTACATCAGTTTACATCCATATCCGTCATCATCCGTTTTTTTTAAACTGATCAAAGCTCTATTTTTCTTCCGTTAAAAAAAACAGATCGGACGAAAAACAGATGTAAACTGACAAATGGTCAGTTTTTCACCCGGTTTTGCATTGGTAGTGAATTTAAAAAAAAAAGTGCTGGAAAACTGATGAGCACTAATGAAAAACTGATGAAAAACTGATGAATACTTCATCCATTTTGGGGTGACTGGACTGATGAAATGAACGGTCCGCATGTGTGAAAGGGGCCTAATACTCTCTGATGTCACATTTAGATCCCTTTCACACATGCGGACTGTTTATTTGATCAGTTCAGTCATGTCAAAATGGATAAAGTATTCATCCGTTTTTCATCAGTGGTCACCAGTTTTTCATCAGTTTTGCATTCGTGCTCATCATTTTTTTTTTTTACATTCACTACCAATGCAAAAAAAACGGATGAAAAACTGAAAATTTTTAAGTTTACATCCGTTTTTTTAAGGGAAGAAAAATAGAGCTTTGATCAGTTTAAAAAAATGGATGACGGATTCGGATATAAATGTATGATCGCCCATTTACATCCATTTTTCCATAGAGATGCATTGATGTCCGTTTTTCCCTCCGTCAACAAATGAATGAAAAACTGACAGCATGTGTGAAAGGGGACTGATGCTCTCTGATGTTACATTATTGCTCTCTGATGTCACACTGTTGTTCTCTGATGTCACATTAAGGGCTAGTTTACACTTGCTTCAAAGCAAGGCTTCGAACACGCTTTGCTAAAGCTCTCTGAACGCCAGTCAAAGCTCCTGTCACTAAATAAAATGGTTAGCTTACAGTCCTGTTTACAGCTTGCTTTTGCTTGGTACTTTGGTGGGGCTTCAATGAGGCTTCGGTGGGGCTTCAAGCGAGCTTTGCCATAGACTTCTATGGAGGCTTTGAAGATGCTTTGAAGCACCACTGAAGCTACATGGGGTAGAAGCCGAAGCAAAGCAAAAGCAAGGTGTAAAGAGGACTGTAAGCTAAACATTTTATTTAGTGACAGGAGCTTTGACTGGCATTCAGAGAGCTTTAACAAAGCCTGTCCGAAGCCTTGTTTTGAAGCAAGTGTAAACTAGCCCTTAGCCCTGGTTCACACTAATGCGATTTGACATGCGTTTTGACATGTCAAATCGGCGATATTTGCCGCAAATTGCCGGCAATGGCACTGTCCTAATCGGTGCGACGCCGCACCGATTTCAAAATGTAGTTTCTGTACTACTTTTTGTGATTTCGGCCGCGATTTACATTGACATCTGCAGAAACCCGCACAGATGTCCCTGTAATCACGGCTGAAATTGGGACACCCAGCGAGAGTGAAATCATGCAAGTTCAGCTGAACTCGCACGGCTTCACTCCCGCAGCCCAATGTGAACCTGGGCTAAGTGTGTGTTGAAGCCGAAGCCAGTGTAAATGAGCCCTTATACTCTCTGATGTCACATTGATGCTCTCTGTTGTCACATTGATGATTCCTGATGTCACAATTCTTATGCCGTGTACACACGACCGTTTTTCCCGTCGAGAAAAAAAAAAAAATTCCTTTGGACGAGAAAAACGATCGTGTGTGGGCATTTTGTCATTTTTCACGACGGGAAAAACGAAATTTTTCACAACGAGAAAAATTAGAACATGCTCTAATTTTTCTCGTCGTTTTTCCCGTCTTTTTTTTCCGCGGCAGTTTTCCCATAGGGAAACACTGCCGCAGAGTCCACACACGGTCGTTTTTCACGACCAAAAAAAAAAAATGTCGGGAAAAACGGACGTGTGTAGGGAACCAAGCGGTTCCCTCATTTTTCCCGTCGTGATTCACGGCGGTGTTTTCACCACCGTGAATCACGATCGTGTGTACGCGCCATTAGATCTGTATCGGGCAGTTTCAGCCAGAGATTTTTTATATTTTTTTTTTGTGCTGTGTAGAGTGATGTAAGGGAATCAATTTTCTCAATAATTGCTGGTATTTCATAAAATCCGTTTGAAGGTACTCCATGTTGGCCATGGCATGCTAATTGTGAAAAATTGTATTTTAACTTCTTTTTCAAGTTTCGTCTTGTAGGTTGAGCTACACGGTGAATGGAGCCAACGATGGACTGAATAAGTATGCAGCCTATCTGATTGCAAGGAACAGTCGCTGAAGCTTTTCCCATCATGCTCTAGTTGAGGTACTTGTTACTGATGAAATCATAGGCTGCATTTTAAGGAGTGTCTATATTGCTATTGGCTATAAATTACAATAGTTTGCAAACAATTAGAAATGGATATATAAAATGGTTGATAGATAACTTCTTTGAAGCTGAACTCCAAGCACAAGAATACAGCTTTCTCTTACCATCCATGGACTGACACGGTGTCTCTTTACACTTTACACGTGGGTTATGTCCCTGCTTGCAGGAGAAGACCTAGGCAGAATGTGAAATGTTATACATACATTCTAAAAGCCAGAGCTTAACAGCCCCACCCAGGGGGCGGTCCCTCCGGACATAACTCTCCCACTACAGTCAGCAGACTTCAGTTTTTTTCTGCCTAGCAGAAGGAGAAGACGTGGCTCTCTCAGGAGCCAGTCTCCTGACCTATTTTTATTCCTTTTCTGGAATTCTTTTTTATTTAATTTTTGAGAATTTTCTATCAAATGTCGGCTGGGCAACAGGTTGGGTACAAGATATCCTCGTAGTCTTCCCTGTCCGACCATCGAGCGTGCTGATCCTCGCCTTGTGTGCGTGAGACTCAGTTCACGACAGGCCCCATGACTCCAGGGGTGGCCGGGTTTGCTTTCATGCTCCCACGGTCCTCTCAAGACTGAACAGTTCCTGACTGACTGTATCTTTCGCGGTGGACCGGGCCGACAGCTACTCAGTACTGCACTGTGATAGTCCTGTCAGAATCACACCAGTGGGTCCCTCAGGGGATGGGTAAGTAGTCTCTCCTGCCTGCAGGTGAGTACAAAAGGCTGTGTGTTTCTCTGTGGGGGATTTTCCCTGTCTCCCCCTGTATTTCATTGTCACTCTCTGTCACCATTGCTGGCGCTGTGCTGTGTGGGGTGCCTGGGGGTCACACTGTTATTGGAGGGGCTAATGCTGGTCTGCAGATATGCTTGGGGCCTTTTTTTGTGTGTTTTGGGGCCTGGGCGCTGTGTGTGTGCTGGTTTTTTTCACTTTTGCTGAGTCATGGCGGCCATCTTGCCGTGGATCGCCTCAGTGAAGTGCGGCGGCCTTTTTCTTGTAGCCCGCGCGCTCTTCAGCACTAGTTTTGGCCTCTAGCGCTGCTGTAACAGCGCAAATCTCACAATCTCCTCACAGCTCACCAGCGCTGACACAGCGCGGTACAGACATACTTAAATCTATTTGTCGTCCCAAAAATAGGACGTGGTTCGACCTATCCTGGACCTCAAGGCCCTGAATGCCTTCGAGAAGGTGCAGAAATTCCGCATGGAATCCATTCGCACGGTGATCGCTACACTCCACCAAAGGGATTTTCTTCTGGCGTCCTTGGACTTCAAGGACGCCTACTTGCATGTTCCGATTTGCGCAAGTCACCAGAAGTTTCTGCGCTTTGCGATCAGCGAAGTCCACTATCGATTGTGGCTCTTCCTTTCGGCCTAGCCTCGGCACCAATGGTGTTCACCAAGGTGCTTGCTCCGGTTCTAGCCTTCTGTTACAGCGAGGTATTGCTGTCGTGGGCTATCTGGACGATCTTCTGCTAAGAGCAGAAAGTGGATCAGACTTAGAGGAAAGGTGACTATCGTCAATTAGACCCTCAGGGACTCGGGTGGTTCCTGAACATTCAGGAGTCAGTCCTGGTCCCGTCTCAGTGTCTGGAGTATCTAGTTCTGATTCTGGACTCCTTGGAGGCAAAGGTATCCTACCTCTGGAGAAGTTGCTGACACTTCAGTCTGCGGTGCGGGTGCTGACATCCCAAGAATGGTTGTCAATCCGTTTTTTGCATGAGAGTCCCGAGACTCGTGGTGGCCTCATTCGTGGCCGTTCCGTATGCCCAATCACACACCAGGGCATTGCAGAAGGAGATCTTGTCCACCTGGGACAAATCCCCGTTGTCCTTGGATCTTCAGATCCAGGTGATTCACCTGGCCAGGGCGCCCCTGACATGGTGGTTGAGATCCTCGGCTCTTCGGTCCGGAAAGTTGTTCCCCTCCCATCCAATGGACGGTACTCACGACGGACACCAGCCTGACGGGCTGGGGTGGAGTCTGGGGAGTCCTGTCGGCTCAGGCCTTGGACTCCGGACGAGCCCGTTTACCAATCACTGTTCTGGAAATACGGGCCATCGGACTGTGTCTCTCCTCAGGTCGGAGAGAGTACGGGGTCGCTCCATCAGGAGCCAGTCGGACACCTCCACGGCGGTGGCGTATGTAAACCATCAAGGGGGAACTCGGAGCTCAGCTGCGGCTTCCGAGGTAGTCCATATCCTGAAGTGGGCCGGAAGAAACGTGCCGGCTCTGTAGGCCATTTTACATTCTGGGCATAGACAATGGGCAGGCGGACTATCTGAGTCGCCAATCGCCAGACACCGGACCAAGAAGAGTGGTCCTTGCATATTTCAACTCCTTTACCGACGGTGGGGCACGCCGGATGTGGACCTGATGGCCTCTCGACTCAATCGCAAGGGTTGAGGTTGTGGCCAGATCCAGGGATCCTTGGGCGATGCCTCGGATGCGTTGGTGGCCCCATAGGGTCCTTATCGCCTGATATAAACTCCGGCGATCCTAATTGTTCCGGATTGGCCTCAGCATCACTGGTACGCTGATCTGGCACGTCTCGTCGCGGACGTTCCCTGGCGGTTGCCGATGAGGGAGGACCTTCAGTCTCAAGGTCCTATGTTTCATCCGGCTTACAGTCTCTGGCTTTAACGGCAGGGCTGTTAAAAGCCAGGTGTTGAGGGACCGAGGTCTCTCGGACTCGGTCATTTTGACCATGTTAAGGACACGGAAGTCTTCCTCCAGGCAGATCTATCACCGTGCCTGGAAAGTTTATATCGCCATGTGCGAAGCGCTGGACTGGCGTCCTCGGACGTATTCCGTCCCCAGAATCCTGCGTCCTCTGCAGTGTGGAGTGACCCAAAAGCTTGCTTTGAGTTCCATCAAGGATCAGATTTCGGCCTTGGCCGTCTTCTTTCAGCGACCTCTAGCGGGTCATTTTCTTGGTTAGCACCTTGTGTTGGGGGTTCGCCATGTGCTCCCTCCTGTCAAGCCTCCTCTCCCAACGTGGGATCTGAATTTGGTGTTCTCGGTCCTCCAGGAACCTCCTTTTGGGAATATCCGGGATATTCCCCTCTTGTCTTGTCTCAGAAGGTGGCCTTTTTAGTGGCAATCACTTCTGTTTGACGAGTGTCTGAGTTGGCGGCTTTGTCCTGCAAGTCGCCATATTTGGTCATCGATAAGGATAAGGCGGTGTTGCGTCCGCGACCTTCCTTTTTTGCCAAAGGTGGTGTCGACCTTTCACCTACATGAGGACATTGCCCTCCCGTCCTTGTGTCCTCACCCATCGCTTCCCAGAGAGTTTGCGCTGCACTTATTGGAGGTGGTACGAGCCTTACGGGTGTACCTGTCTGCTACTGCTTCTATTCGGAAGTCCGACTCACTGTTTGTGACTGTCTCTGGTCCATAACAGGGCCAAGCGGTTTCCTCTGCCATCATTTTGAGGGGAATCAGACAAACCGTCATTCAAGCCTATGCTCTCAAAGGGCGGGCGCCTCCCTTTCCGGTTACGGCGCATTCCACCAGGGCAATTGGTGCTTCCTGGGTTTCCCGACATCAAGCGTCGGTTGCACAAGTGTGCAAGACGGCGACCTGGTCGTCTGTTCATGCCTTTTAAGTTTTATAAGGTTAATGTGGCTGCATCTTCGGATGCTTCCTTCGGCCGCAGGGTGCTGCAGGCAGCTGTTTAAAGTTGCACTCCTCCGTTGAGGAGCTCTGCCTTATTGGAGTGAAGTTTTGGTTTTTCCATTTATACTGCTCCCATCCCTCTTGACACTGCTTTTGGGACATCCCACGTGTAAAGTGTAAAGAGACACCGTGTCAGTTCATGGATGGTAAGAGAAAATAGGATTTTTTGTACTCACCGTAAAATCCTTTTCTCTGACATCCATGGACTGACACGGCACCCACCATTCCTTTTAAGTTTGTACTGCTTTGTTACGAACTGAAGTCTGCTGACTGTAGTGGGAGGGTTATGTCCGGAGGGACCGCCCCCTGGGTGGGGCTGTTCAGCTCTGGCTTTTAGAATGTATGTATAACATTTCACATTCTGCCTAGGTCTTCTCCTGCAAGCAGGGACATAACCCACGTGTAAAGTGTAAAGAGACACCGTGTCAGTCCATGGATGTCAGAGAAAAGGATTTTACGGTGAGTACAAAAAATCCTATTTTTGCTTTCCTCAGTAAAGCCTAAAATGAGAAAGAGGGTGTAATTCTGCTTGCTGCCAAATAATAATAATAAGCCATTCTGCTTTCTATTATCGATGACCATTTTGTTGCAAATCTGAATATTGATCTGGTTGAAGCAAGTTAGACTGACACCTGAATATTGCAGAAGAATGCTTGCTATGTGCTATGTGATCCTCCACAACAGTATGAGCATTTTAGACCTGAATGTAGTCAAATGTGACCGAATATATTCAGGACTTGTGTGTTGCTTCTAATGCCGTCTTTACTTTCCAATGTAGGTGAAGCAGTTGAACACCCTTGCTATCATGACTATGTTTGGTCTAATATGGTATGACTATCCTCTCCAGTACCTGCACTACATTCCATGATCAACCGTGTCACCCCTTTAGCAGTCTTCCTGGACAGTAAGGTAGGCAGTTTTCTGTTATTACTGCATCATCAATATTGAATAATAAATAAAAAATACATTGGATATCCTATGGTGGTGGTCCCTTTAATACTTCCCTGATGAAGTCACGTGGGCGTGACGCAATGCGTAAGGAGTCCCGGACAGGAAGTGATGTTTGGAGTGCATTTTCATGCTGAGTATATGATGCCAATGGTTTTTTTTTATTTTTTTTATCAAAACAACGTTTATTGAGCATGAAAAATACATAAACATACGGGTGAAAAGTGCAACAGGCACTATACTTGTGAATCAATCCAATGGGCATACAAAGAAGCATGATATACATCTGGAGAGAGAATGCTTGCATAATAGAGACTGTGGGGTAGCAAAACAACATGGGACCAGAGGGGGGAAGAGGGGGGCCCATGAGGGAGGTGTGGGGTTACCAAAGCGAAACATGTCTAGCCCTCTACATCGCATGTGGTGGCATCGTCCAGCCATCTATCCCAGATTTTATGGTATTTAGTAGGGCAGCCCCTGTGGATATAGAGTACTTTTTTGTAGGGAAGAGTGATATTGACAGCTCTAATCCATTGCTGCAGTGTGGGGGGGGGGTCCCTCTCATCCACGTCCTGGCGATCTGCAGCCTAGCAAGGAATAATGTTTCTTGCAGAAATAAGTTTAAAAAAAATTTGCCTTCAGAGAGCGAGAGGAGCCCCAACACACACTGACGCCCATGCGATCATGGAGGAACCGGACCAGGGTCCAGAACCCTTGTATGGACGAACAGGTCCACAGTAGATTGTAGAAGGAGGCATTGGGGTGGCTGTGCCTGGGGCAGTTGGGGTCGTGACCACGTCTATATTTGGAGATGCGGTAGGGCGTCAGGTAAGACCGGTGGAGGATGTATAGGTGGGTAAGGTGGTCAGAAAGTTTAGCAGAGACGGTTTTGCAGTTGGTGAGGGCTTCAACCCAGTCCTCGTCTGTCACATCGCCCAGGTCAGGCTCCCATCGTGCCTTCAGTTGGTAAGCGGTGGTGGTTGCTGTGTGCTGCAGGAGTTATGTATAGATTTGGGAGATGAGCCTCTTGTGGTCAGTGCCAGAGACAATGTCTACCAGCAGTGGGACCTCGAGGGCTGGGATGGAGTCGCCAAACTGTATATTGAGTGCGTGTCAGAGTTGAGGGTATCCGAAGAACATGTGATTGGGTAAAGAAAAGTTATCTTTGAGTGTTTGGAATGACTTAACCGATCCACGAGCTACAACTTGCGACAAGTAGATGACACCCTTGTCAATCCGCAGTCCATGGTCGTGGATAGAGGCAAGTTCAGGCAGAAGGGGGTTGTCCCTGAGGGGTGTGTGGGAGTGAGGGGAGGGTGCCCTACAAAGGCGCATGGCAAGTTGTCAGACCTTGCAGTGGTGAAACAACATGTGCCTTCCATCACCGGTTCGGGGCGGGCCACGGGACCCACAGAACAGGAGCTGGAAGGGGTGGCTCAGCGGGCTGGGGGCCTAGGAGCAGACCAGGGTGCAGTAACGGTCTCTGTCCGATTGGTTAAAATGGAAGAAGTGGGAAAGTTGGGATGCTATATAGTATAAAGAGAGGTCGGGGAGTGCGGTGCCACCTAAGTCAGTCAGGCATTTCAGGACTTGCCAGGACAGTTTGTGTCGGGAGGAGCCCCAAACAAACGTGTTGAGGATAGATTCCATGGATTTAAATATACGTGAGGGAGCTATAGCGGGGCCAGGATTTTTGCCAGTATTTTAGCATAGAGTTGGAGGAGGGATATGGGCCTATACGATTCAGGGAACAGCGGGTCTTTGCCTGGTTTGGGTATGAGTACAATAAGAGCTTCTCCCATGGATGCCGGGAGGGAGTTTGTATCGAATATGTGCATGTACAGTTTACAAAGTTTAGGGTTAAGCGGGGAGTCCAACTGAGCCAGGCACCTTAGAGGTGGGGAGCTGCGCCAGTGCCTCCGCAATACAGTCTGCGGTGATAGGCGCCTCCAGTTGGGCAATCTGGGGTGGTGTGAGTGTAGGGAAATCAATGTCCTGTAGAAATGCTGAAAGCTCGTCTGGGGAATGCTGCGGTAGAGGAGTACAGCTCGGAGTAGAAGGACCTGAACTCCTCGGCTACTAGGTCAGGATCCGTTATCCTGGCCCCGGAAGCCAATTGAAGAGAGACCACCCCCGGGGGTTTGTGGTCCAGATGGTCCATGTAGGCGAGGAGCTTGAAAGATTGTTCGCCGAGTTCAAAATGTGCGCTGTTTACTGAAAAAAATGCCCTGTTTGGCCTTCTCAAAATGTAGTTGGTCTGTGAGTCTGGTCTGCATACGTACAAGGGATGCGTTGGCGGCTGTAGGGTCGTTTTGAAAGACCTGCTCAAGGGTACTGAGGCATTCCTCTGCCTGGCAGAGCAGCACTTTGGAGGTGGCCTTATGCCTATTAATTCATGTGGAGAGGATCATACGTGCATGCATTTTAAAGGCCTCCCACACGGATCCAAACGAGGCAGAGCCATCATTTGTGCGGAAATAATGATCCCACTCAAGCTGGATGGTGTCCAGGTCGGAAAGGGTGGTGATCCAGAATGGGTTCAGCCGCCAAATCCGGACAGTAGGGGGAGCTGGCATCCGCAGTTTTATCCAGTAGAGGGGGGGTGATCAGAGAGTACTCTGGTGCCAAAGCCTACATCAAGGTGAAGAGGGATGAGGTCTATACGGGACGTTGCAGAGCATGAGTGGGTGTAGCATGAGAAGCGTGATTGTGTCGGGTGTTTATGTCTCTATGTGTCAGTGAGGGCAAATTCTGTGAGGAACTTCCCGAATCTGCTGGTGTCAGGCGTTGGGGGTGGAGGGGCGGTAGGTCTCAGTCTGTCAAGGCTTGGGGTGATGACCATGTTGAAGTCACCGGCCCAGATGGCCGGCACAGAGGGGTGTTGGGGCATAAAGGTCACCCCCAGCTGCAGCATGGCAAATTGGAATGGGGGGGGGATGTAAAAAGGCCAAGAGAAGGACCTCGAGGCCCCCAATGGTAGCATGTAAAAATAATGAGCGGCCCTGGTGGTTCGACTGCAGGATGTGTAGCTGAAATTGCACGGTTTTGGCTATAACAAACGCAACCCCTCGGGAGTTGGAGGTGTGCGGGGCCTGGTACAGCCAGCACACCCAGGGCTTTTTAAGGCACATCTGCTTCTGGCCTGCTAGATGGGTCTCAACAAGGATGGAGATGTCCGCCTTTTGAGATTTAAGGTGAGAGAGGACCACTGTACGCTTGGTCCTCTCACGAGACCCCGGACATTCCAGGTTACAATTTTTAGGGAAGCCATGACATAAACTACAGTACATACATAGTCACATCGTATCGCTTGTTTGACAAGTTCCGAATACCAGGCGTGTTGAGAACTAAGACGTCTCCATGAGAGCGCTCACAGACTATATATTCAGTCATTATACAACATGAAGGAAAATAGCAAATCAGGTGCACGTTTCCCCAACCATCAACCATCAACCATCTGCCTCATACTTTCTCGTATTTGAGAGTACAGCCTCTATGTGTGTAGATCAGTTTTTTTTTGTACAGGAGAGTGTCATTGATCTCCCTTTTCCAGCCTTGGGGGTAAAGCCTGCATCCATGTTCAACCTTCTGCCTTTCTAGCCAAAAATAGTGTTTCGCATAAAAAAGTGGTCAGGGATTTGTCAATGTCTGAATCCGGCAGTAGTCAGAGTAGGCACAATTTTGGCTCTAAAGTAACAGGTGAGAAGCTCATTTGATCATGGAGAAAGCAGATCACTTGTGTCCAGTACGCTTGAATAACTGGGCAAGTCCAGATTAGATGAAAGAAAGAACCGGGTGTTTGATCGCATAGACGACACCCTGGATTGTATGTAGGTTGAAAGCGGGCGACCCTCTGGGGTGTTAGATATGTCCTGTGGATAATATATACCGTAGTTGTGTAAGGTGGTCTGATAGCTTAGGGGAAACCTTTTTAATATCCTCCAAGATTTCAGAAACCTGACATTTTAACAGGAGCGTGTAGACTTTTTATATCCACTGTAATGTCGCGTTCACGCGATCGGAATTTCCGACAACAAATGTTCGATGTGAGCTTTTGGTCAGATATATTCCGACCGTGTGTAGGCTTCATCGGACATTTACTGTCGGATTTTCTGACAACAAATGATTGAGAGCAGGTTCTCAATTTTTCCGACAACAAAAGTTCTTTTTGGAAATTCCGATCGTGTGTATCCAATTCCGACGCACAAAAATCCTATGTATGCTCGGAATCAATTTGACGCATGATCAGAATCATTGAACTTAATTTTCCTCGGCTTGTTGTAGTGTTGTACGTCACCGCGTTCTTGGTGATCGGTATTTGCGACAACATTTGTGTGACCGTGTTTATGCAAGACACATTTAAGCGAAAATCCGTCAAAAAAAAACAAAACACGGTTTTGTTGTCGGAAATTCCGATCGTGTGTACGCGGCATAACTGTGTCCAGAGTGCATTACAGATCATTGTTCATCCAATGCTATAATATTATCTTGTTATGTGTTTGATCTCCATCTTTTTTTTTTGTGCCATTATCACACTCATGTGTTTGCACATCAGCAGCAAATGTTGTCCATTGCACAGAAAATTGTGAGGGTTAAAATTTAATAAAAACCAAGCGTGACCAATAATGCTGGTACTGGAAGTATCTCCCATTAGTCACTTAGTGAATGGAGACAGTGCTTTGTGTGTTTCTCCAGAAAAACAAACAAAATGTCACTGTTTTTGTCTTTTGATTTACAACCAAAGTAGCCTTTGCCGGTCCATAATATTCATGACAAAAGGTGAATAGCTGTGTGACACAGGCTCCCCGGTGAGCACCTATCAGGGCAGCCTTTCCTCCCGTCATTATCCTTATGGGGCTGTCTTGGGGTCTTCCTGTTATTGCGGGGACTCTAATCCCCAGGTGGGAATTCTGTGCAGAGATAAAGTGAAAGGTGTGAATATTCCCCTGGTGTGGGCATATTAACATTCCTGACAGAAGTGTCCCATAACACAGCATTAGGGGATGGTGTGTGATACGTTTACATCTGCTAATGTCATTACAGTGGGGCGTAGGTGGAGAAGATATTGTTCTACAATACATCCTAATGCGCCTCAATCACTAAGGTGTCAGGTGTAGTGGGGATCATGTCAGGAGAGAGGAGACGGTCATCTGCATTATGAGTTTGCAGAAATTAGCATATTATTTTTGTTTTATAAAGCAAAGTAAAGTCAGGGTGTCGCTGGAAGTTCTTCATGTGACACTGGGAAGTTTGGCAAAATGCCCTTTATAGTGGGCACTGGCCGCACTGCCTCTATACGGTGTGCTGTTAGGATTTCCATATAGAGAAATACAGGTACCTCTGTTAACCACTTCAATACCGGACACTTTCACCCCCCTCCTGACCAGGCCAATTTTCTCACATTTTTTTTTTTTTTTTTTTTAGTTTATATTCTCTTTATTGGTTTTCTTTCATTTTCAAATGAACAGTGTACATACTTATACGTATTTATATTTCATAATTTAAACTGGCAAAATATTATCAATATAATTTTTACTCTATTGACCCTTACCCCTCCCTCCTTCCCCCCCTCCCACTCTACCGTCTCTCGTACTGGGTTTTTCTGTTTTCTTTTCTTCCCTTTTTCAGATATTGTTTAATTTGTATTTATTTTTTGAAAACGGACAGTTTTATTGGTTTTTCAAATTCACCAACAGAAAAAGACAGACAATACAAAAAAAAATTAAAAATACAAATAAAAGGCACGCTATCCGATACATGGCAAACCTCAGGCGGACTGTACACACACATTGTCACCCATAGAGAGACAGAGTTGAGGCATAGATAACAAATAAACACTAAGACTTGTGTGACCATATTCAAACAATAAAGCTAGCTATAAGGCAACTGTAGTACCATTAAGGTCGGACTTGTTAAGATAAAAATCAGGAACAAAAAAAAAAAAGGAGTAGGAGAAAGGATAAAGAAAAATGTAGATAGAGACAAGGGGACTAGAGAGGACAAGGATAGGGAGAGGAGGAAACGGTGGAAGGGGGGAAAGGGTAGGTAAGAAGAGGACAACAACCCAACCCCAGGCCCCCTCACCGCCCGGGGACACCAACCACGTGTTAGCCGATATTAGGAGCTTCTAGTTTGTCCCACAGTTCCCATATTTGGTTGTGTGAATCGAGGGTATTGTTTAGGGAAGCAGTCAGGAATTCCATCCGCTTAACATCTCTAATCCTGGAGTGCAATTCAAACAAAGAGGGGGGTTCCTTCCTTTTTCATTTCAGGGCTACCAAGCATCTCCCCGCTGTTAGCACCTGGGCTAGGAGTTTTTTCAAGGTTTTGGAAAAGGAAGGGGGTAGAAGACCCAAGAGGAACAATTTAGGGTCGAATGGCACCCAAGTATCAAAGATGGAGTGGATAAGAGAATGCACCGTCTGCCAGTAGGGGACAATCAGTGGGCATGTCCAATAGTAGGTATGATACAGCGTCCCCACCTCTTTACTACTGCGCCAACAATGGCGATCAGCTGAGGGGTATATAGAGTGAAGCAAGTCAGGAGTCTGGTACCAGCAAAGTAAAATTTTGTATTGGTTTTCTTTTCTTTATACAGTGTACAGACAGAACTCCTAGGGGCCTGTGACCATATGATTTGCCAAGTCTTCAAGGGTATATCCTCACCCAAGGCCTGCTCCCACTTATGCATATAGGCATGCCGAGGACCAGATGGTGACATATCTGTGATCAGGAGTTGATAGGTGCGCGATATCATACCTTTAGGGGACGAACCCTCCAAACAGATTTTCTCAAACTCGGTTAAGGGGGAGAATTGCAGATTCGATACCAGAGACTGTGCAAAATGGCGGATTTGTAGGTAACTAAAGAAGGCCTGTCTGGGTAAATCAAAGGCATCTTTCAGGTCTTGGAAGGACCTCAGGATTCTGGTTCTAGTATCCACCAATTGACCATACCGAAATAAGGCCCTATCCATCTGCGAGGTCAAGCTGTCTGGGACATTGGGAGTGAATAAAAAGGAGGTGAGCGGGTAGGTCGATTTAGCACGTCGCCATAGTGTCCGTAAGAGCGCCATTGGGCCTAGCAGTTGGGACCCGCCAAGAGGTGTATCTGTGCTCCATAACATAGAGTTAGGATGGGTAGGGGCCAGCCACAGCTTCTCAATTTGTGTCCATCTGTTGTATGCATGGTTTAATTTTATTTTTAATTTCATTTACTTTCCTTATACCACTCTTCTTACTTCCTTTTTTCAATTTTACAAGGAATACCCCATATTTTCCAACCACGGGTTCCACACTTTTTCGAACTCTCTTATATTCCTTCTCCTGGTGTAGACTACTTTCTCCTTCCATATTGATTCAGTAACAATATTAACCCTCTCACTGAAGGAGGGTTCTCTGCCTGCCATCTTTGCGCAATTCATTTTCTTGCATGAAAAAGGCACCTGAGCACTGCTTTTGTTATATTGGCTGCTCTGCTTGTTCCTTCCCCTAGTCCCAGGATACATAGTCTGGGGTCCATTTCTAATGCCGTTTTATATGTCCTATTAATAATATCGAGGACCTCTGACTAGGGCTGGGAAAAAAATCGGTTTTAATCTTGAATCGAGTTTTGAGCTCAAATCGATTCAGATTTGAAGAAAATCGATTTTTTTTTTTTTTTTTTTTTATTTTCCTTCAAAGTTTCCGTAGCAGGACTGCAGGGGGCGTATCCAGAATGGCACTGGGCAGCGTTACCCCAATTACATCTACTCGCTGCAGCCGCCGTCTGCCTACCTGATCAGCGTGTCATGCAGACAGACGGCGGCCATTGCAGTGTTCAAAAGCCGCGCCTCCCGAGTCCTCGTCGTCTGTGATAGGCGGAACACTCAATTTCACAGCAGGCAGTATTCAGCCTATCACGGACATCCTCTCATCCTCGTCTGTGTTATGAGGATGACCATGATAGGCGGAACACTGAATGCTGGGAAATTGAGTGTTCCGCCTATCACAGACGAGGAGGAGGCGCGGCTTTTGAATACTGGAATGGCCACCGGTGTAGCAGTAAAATCCGTATACCATGAAAATCTGCATCAGGTACGGGCACAGTGATTGAAGCATGGGCACAGTGAGACACGGGTACAGTGAGGCATGGGCACAGTTCAATTCAACTAAGAGTAACCTCATGATTTTTTGTTGTTTTATTAGCTAAATCCAAATACAGTATTAATAATTTGGATGTTTAACAATCTTTGTTGAACACTGCAAAAAACAACAAAAGGTCACAAGCGCTAAATTGGTGGATAAAGAAAAAAATATAATGGATGATAATAATAAGAAAAAAATCCCAAATATTTTGGGAAGTACAAAGTATCCAAAAGGGGGAAAAAACAGGATCCAGCGCAGCAAGAAAAAATCCGTACCCAGAAGTACAAAATACACAACATGCACACAATATAATCCAGCGCTCATGGAACATACATTATTAACTATTGAAAACTCTTGAAGAATTGATAAAAAAAAGCTTAGTCCATTTATTAATCACAATAAAGAGAGGGATCCAATCCCAAATGTGCAGAGGGCAAATGAATCTTAACTCTCCAGTTGCCAGTGGTGACAAACTTGTTAAACTTGCAGTGACATCCGTGGAGCAAGGAGGGGTTAAAAAAGTCAAAACAAAGCCTGTGGCATGATCTCCGTGTGAGCACAGTACCTTGAATGATGGACAACAGGCAGACCAGCGTGTGGAGGGCCCTCCAACCCAAAAGGATGCAGAGCCAGGATCGCAGCAAGGCTGGGACAGAAGGAATCACACACAGAGTTTCAAGAGTTTTCAATAGTTAATAATGTATGTTCCATGAGCGCTGGATTATATTGTGTGTTTGTTGCATACTGCACACTGACTTTACAGTTAGAGAAAGGGTTTGCCTTTGCAATTTTGTTTGTTGATGCACTTTAATTAATATAATTAAAAAAAAAATCGAATCGTAAATCGAGTTTTTTATAAACTTAAACAGCCTTTTTGGTGTATAATATGTCCTATGTAGCAGCATCAGAAATTAAAACTTCTGTGCTGGCGAAACCGTTACCAGGTGTCCACTCTCTAATATCTTTTTCCATTGCCCCTCGGATATGGGTCCTAGATCTTCCTCCCATTTCCCTTTACTATTTATTTCTCACACTTTGAATGACAATTGCGCAGTCATGCAACACTGTACCCAAATATAATTTTTTAGCATTATCAAATAGAGATTTTTTTTTGGTGGTATTTAATTAACACTTGGGGGGGGGGGGGTATTTTTTTTCAAATGAAACGAAAAAAGAGGGAAAACTTTAAAAAAAAAAACCCACGCATCTTTCTTTGTTTCTGGTATAACATTTTGCAAATAAATAATCTTACTTCAAACATTTTGGCCAAAATGTATTTGGCTACATTTCTTTGGTGAAAATAACCTAAATCAGTGTATATTATTTAGTCTGTAGCAGGGGGTCTCCAAACTTTCTAAACAGGGGACCAGTTTACTGTCCTTTGGTCTTTAGGGGGGCCAGATCCTGGCCACCGGGAGTAGAGAAGGTCCCGACGTCCATTGGGGAAAAAACAATGCCCCATCTTTGGTGTCAGTGGGAGGAATTATGCCCAATCTTTGGTGTCATTGGGTCCAATTGTTGGTGTCATTGGGAGGAATTGTGCCCCATCATTGGTGTCAGTGGGAGAAATTGTACCCCATCATTGGGCCCAATTCTTGATAGCATTGGGAAGAAAAGTCCCCCTTCACTGGTCTCAGTGGGAGGGAATTATGCCCCATTTTTTGTATTAGTGGATAAAACAGTGCCCCAAGGGCCACATAAAAGCAAGCAAAGGGCCACATATGGCCCCCCTGGTCACAATTTGGAGACTACTGGTCTGTAGGAATGTTATAGAGTCCACAAACTATGGGATATACAGTGCATCTGGAAAGTATTCACAGCGCTTCACTTTTTCCACATTTTGTTATGTTACAGCCTTATTCCAAAATGGTTTAAATTCATTATTTTCCTCAAAATTCTACAAACAATACCCCATAATGTCAACATGAAAGAAGTTTGTTTGAAATCTGCAAATTTATAAAAAAAAGAAAAAAAAAATCCCATGTACATAAGTATCACAGCCTTTGCCATGACACTCAAAATTGAGCTCAGGTGCCTCCTGTTTCCACTGATCATCCTTGAGATGTTGCTACAACTTGATTGGAGTCCACCTGTGGTAAATACAGTGGATTGGACATGATTTGGAAAGGCACACACCTGTCTATATAAGTTCACACAGTTAACAGTGCATGCCAGAGCACAAACCAAGCCATGAAGTCCAAGGAATTGTCTGTAGACCTCCGAGACTGGATTGTATGGAGACCCAGATCTTGGGAAGGGTACAGAAAAATGTCTGCAACATTGAAGGTCTCAATCAGCACAGCGGCCTCCATCATCCATAAATGAAAGAAGTTTGGAAGCACCAGGACTCTTCCTAGAGCGGGCCGCCCAGCCAAACTGAGCGATCGGGGGAGAAGGGCCTTAGTCAGGGAGGGGATCAAGAACCCGATGGTCACTCTGACAGACCTCCAGCATTTCTCTGTGGAGAGAGGAGAACCTTCCAGAAGAACAATCATCTCTGCAGCACTCTACCAATCAGGCCTGTATGGTAGAGTGGCCAGACGGAAGACACTCCTTAGTAAATGGCACATAACAGCCTGCCTGGAGTTTGCCAAAAGGCTCCTGAAGGACTCTCAGACCATGAGAAACAAAATTCTCTGGTCTGATGAAACAAAGATTAAACTCTTTGGCCTGAATGGCAAGCGTCATGTCTGGAGTAAACCAGGCACCGCTTATCAGCTGGCCAATACCATCCCTACAGTGAAGCATGGTGGTGGCAGCATCATGCTGTGGGGGTGTTTTTCAGCGGCAGGAACTGGGAGACTAGTCAGGATCGAGGGAAAGATGAATGCAGCAATGTACAGAAACATCCTTGATGAAAACCTGCTCCAGAGCGCTCTGGTCCTCAAACTGGGGTGAAGGTTCATCTTCCAACAGGACAACGACCCTAAGCACACAGCCAAGATAACAAAGGAGTGGCTACGGGACAACTCTGTGAATGTCCTTGAGTGGCCCAGCCAGAGCCCAGACTTACTGTAAACCCGATTGAACATCTCGGGAGAGATCTGAAAATGGCTGTGCACCGACGCTCCCCATCCAACCTGATGGTGCTTGAGAGGTCCTGCAAAGAAGAATGGGAGAAACTGCCCAAAAATTGGTGTGCCAAGCTTGTAGTATCATACTCAAAATATCATACTCAAAAAGACTTGAGGCTGTAATGAATTAAAGGAACACTAAAGAATTTTTTTTTTTTAAATAACAAACATGTTATACTTACCTCCGCCTTGCAAGTCTTTTTGTACAGAGTCCACGTCTTCTGGGGTTCCGCGGCGGCTGTCTCGGCTCCTCCCTGCAATCACTCACCACCTATATGCGAGCTCGCATGGTGGTGAGTGATTGCGGGCGCTCTCCTGTGATACAGCCAGCGGCTATTGCCGCTCACTGTATCACTCGGCCCCGCCCCCCCGGCGCGCCGCATCATTGGATGTGCTTGACAGCAGCGCGAGCCAATGGCTGCGCTGCTTTCAAAAAAGAAAGAAAAAAGGAGGGCGCACCGACCTAGTGTATTACCACTTAGACGTTTTATTTAAAATATAAAAAAGCAGTAATCTTACTCACAAACGGAGCTTAAATAAAAGCTTATCGGACAAATCAGCTGGAAATTCTTGACGCGGCATGAGCGGTAGCTGTATTTATCACACATATAACGGAGGGTTCTGTGGGGGAGAGCTATCATGGACCATCTAGGCTCTGAGGAAAGGGGTGCGCCCCAGAAACGCGTCAGCTATCCAGTTGTCTGAAGTACTGTCCGACCCTCTCTGTCATCGAGTCCAGTCGGCAAGTGCCAAAGAATTTCCAGCTGATTTGTCCGATAAGCTTTTATTTAAGCTCCGTTTGTGAGTAAGATTACTGCTTTTTTATATTTTAAATAAAACGTCTAAGTGGTAATACACTAGGTCGGTGCGCCCTCCTTTTTTCTTTCTTTTTTCTAGCCACATGAACACCCATTGTTCTGAGGAGGGCTGCAAGACTTTAGACTTTGCCTTTAGACGGAACCACACTACCCGTGTTTTGACGATACACCGAGAGCGCAGGAGATTTTTGTCTTTCTGCGCTGCTTTCAACCCATCCACTGTAACCAATCAACGGCCAGGCTGAGCGGCGAAGAGGCTGTCGGGGGCGAGCACGGGACTTTCGAGGGGTCAGGTAAGTAAAACGGGGGGGGGGGGGCTGGGAGCGGCGGTATTGTCGGATGTGTTAAGGTGAAAAAACGTTTTCCTTTACAACCCCTTTAATGCCAAAGGAGCTTCACCAAAGTATTGAGCAAAAGCTGTGAATACTTATGTATATGGGATGTTTTACTTTTAATAAATTTGTAAAGATTTCAAACAAATTTCTTTCACGTTGTCATTATGGGGGATTGTTTGGAGAATTTTGAGAAAAATAATGAATTTAATCCATTTTGGAATACGGCTGTAACCAAAACAAAATGTGGAAAAAGTGAAGCGCTGTGAAAACTTTCTGGATGCACTGTATTATATACATGATTCTGCACAGAACGGCTGCCCTGTAGCAGTAAATCTGCTATGGGGCGGGTCATCAACTGGTTAATATCAATTCATGTGAATAATCAGCCAATGCACAGCCAACGTTGGTTGAGATGATTGAGGTCAGGGAACAGTAAACTGTTGAGGCCGTTGCCTGTCCTACAGACCTCCTATCTTCACCCGATCTTCCCTCCGGTGGTCTCACCTGCCAGTGTACACACAGTTCAGCTCCGTTCCTCGCAGTGCACTTGCCTGCCTTCTTCTGGATCTCACTGGACTCTCTGTTAGGAGAAGCAGGTCTGCTCAGGAATCAGGCACCATGCACCCGTTCACAGTCTGCATGGCTATAAAGTGCCATTTGTTTTTGGATTCAGTCAAAGGGGCTGATTATGATCACTCCATGAAGAAAAACAGAGGACTCTAACCCCGAGAAGCAGTCGGGGCGAGTGTGTTAGTAAGGTTATACTTCACTCTAACCGCCGACGTTCTGATAAGACTCATAGGGGAATTGAAGTTTGACTTTCTCATGTTTAATTTTTTTTTTTTTTTTTTTAGTTCTATTAAGGAAAACAAAGAACAATAAAGTAACAGCCTAATTCACAGAGCACAAGTAATGAAAACAAAGCTTGAAGAGAAATAATTGGAAATAGATTTGGTGTCATGTTATTATGTTATGACAGTTAATCATTTATAAAAATAAAAAAAAGATAACTTGATTTGAATCCACATTTCGTAAAGCAAAAGGCCTGCATTATTATTATTGGAAAGTCATAATTGTCAGATTTTATCATCTCTGGAATCCTTCCTGTTTGGGTCAATCCTCTCAAATAGCGGAGCCATAGCAGTTGTTGATTTTATAGGATTACTGTAGGCTTCCCAAAAACCTAAACTTCTAGGAAATTAGGACAATGGTCAAGCCTCTCCTTACAGTGACTGTAAACCCTTACATGTACCCAGTGAAGTGATGAAACAAATTCTTCTTCATAAGTTGTACATGTTTATCTGCATGCTTTTCTTCTCTACGTGTGTTCAGAGTCCACCGACGTTATTGGATGCAGGCAGTGTTTTATTTTTGGGCAATATATCAACAACAAAAGATGATTAAAAGATTCCCCAAACATACAGTTTACTAAGCCCTTGCCTTCTTTTCTGTATTCTTTAGATACTTCAACAGTAAGATCTCCCTTCCTTTTGTTCCTGACCTTTCTTTTGTCCACCTGGGAGTTTTGGGTGTTTTGAGCACTTTTGTGTCTTCCGGCAGCTTCTGTTACATTCTCCACAATATAACACATATAAAAATCCAGCAGGGATGGTGGGAACCCCTCATAATGGGCACAGCAGGTGTACAGACTCAGGAGCTCAGCACAGGGATGGCAGGAACCCCTCATAATGGGCACAGCAGGTGTACAGACCCAGGAACTCGGCACAGAGATGGTGGGAACCACTCATAATGGGCATAACAGGTGTACAGGCCCAGGAACTCGGCACAGAGATGGTGGGAACCACTCATAATGGGCATAACAGGTGTACAGGCCCAGGAACTCAGCACAAGGATGGTGGGAACCCCTCATAATGAACACAGCAGGTGTAGAGACCTGGGAACTCAGTACAGGGATGGTGGGAACCCCTCATAATGGGCATAACTGGTGTACAGACCCGGGAACTTAGCACAAGGATGGTGGGAACCCCTCATAATGGACACAGCAGGTGTAGAGACCTGGGAACTCAGTACAGGGATGGTGGGAACCACTCATAATGGGCATAGCAGGTGTACAGACCCGGGAACTCAGCCCAGGGATGGTGAGAACCCCTCATAATGGGCACAGCAGGTTTACAGACCTAGGAACTCAGCACAGGGATGGTGGGAACCACTCATAATGGGCACAGCAGGTGTACAGATCCGGGAACTCAGCACATGGATGGTGGGAACCACTCATAATGGGCATAACAGGTGTACAGACCCAGGAACTCAGCACAGGGATGGTGGGAACCCATCATAATGGGTATAGCAGGTGTACAGATCCAGGAACTCGGCACGGAGATGGTTGGAACCCCTCATAATGGGCATAGCAGGTGTACAGACCCAGGAACTCAGCACAGGGATGGTGGGAACCACTCATAATGGGCATAACAGGTGTACAGACCCAGGAACTCGGCACAGAGATGGTGGGAACCACTCATAATGGGCATAACAGGTGTACAGGCCCAGGAACTCAGCACAGGGATGGTGGGAACCCCTCATAATGGGCACAGCAGGTGTAGAGACCTGGGAACTCAGTACAGGGATGGTGGAAACCTCTCATAATGGGAACAGCAGGTGTACAGACCCGGGAACTCAGCACAGGGATGGTGGGAACCCCTCATAATGGGCATAACAGGTGTAAAGACCCGGGAACTCAGCCCAGGGATGGTGAGAACCCCTCATAATGCGCACAGAAGGTGTAGAGACCTGGGAACTCAGCCCAGGGATGGTGAGAACCCCTCATAATGCGCACAGAAGGTGTAGAGACCTGGGAACTCAGTACAGGGATGGTGGGAACCACTCCTAATGGGCATAACTGGTGTACAGACCCGGGAACTCAGCACAGGGATGGTGGGAACCCCTCATAATGGACACAGCAGGTGTAGAGACCTGGGAACTCAGCCCAGGGATGGTGAGAACCCCTCACTATGGGCACAGCAGGTTTACAGACCCAGGAACTCGGCACAGGGATGGTGGGAACCCCTCATAATGGGCACAGCAGGTGTACAGACCTGGGAACTCAGCACAGGGATGGTGGGAACCCCTCATAATGGGCACAGCAGGTGTACAGACCCGGGAACTCCGCACATGGATGATGGGAACCACTCATAATGGGCATAACAGGTGTACAGATCCAGGAACTCAGCACAGGGATGGTGGGAACCCCTCATAATGGGCACAGCAGATGTACAGACCTGGGAACTCAGTACAGAGATGGTGGGAACCCCTCATAATGGGCATAGCAGGTGTACAGACCTGGGAACTCAGCACAGGGATGGTGAGAACCCCTCATAATGGGCATAGCAGGTGTACAGACCTGGGAACTCAGCACAGGGATGGTGGGAACCACTCATAATGGGCATAACAGGTGTACAGGCTCTGGAACTCAGCACAGTGATGGTGGGAACCCCTTATAATGGGCATAGCAGGTGTACAGACCCAGGAACTCAGTACAGGGATGGTGGGAACCCCTTATAATGGGCATAGCAGGTGTACAGACCCAGGAACTCAGTACAGGGATGGTGAGAACCCCTCATAATGGGCACAGCAGGTGTAGAGACCTGGGAACTCAGTACAGGGATGGTGGGAATCCCTCATAATGGGCACAGCAGGTGTGCAGATGAAAAAACTCAGCGTAGGGATGGTGGGAACCCTGTTGTTATGGACACAGCAATTGTGCACACCTCTGGGACCCCAGAACAGATTTCACCAGTAGAGTCCCGGAGAAATAGACAAGACCATTAGGTAGTTTATAGTTTAGTTGCGGTTGGAGTCGCAGGTGCATTTCCCGCGGTTTCTTACCATCAATAGGTGGGCTTACCATAACTACATAAGAATAATCCCCCCCATCCCCCACAACACTCTAACACTGGTGAGGGGACAGGTTCCGAGCGGACAAACGTATCAGGTCCCCAAGCAGGAAATAAGGATGTCAGTGTAAGGAAACTGTCACTTTTAGAGAATATATTGAAGTATGTGTCATGATTATGTGTATGGGGGAAGACATCGGTGATAAAGTTATTTTATTGTCATTACATAGTTACATTTCAATTTTTGCCCGCAGTGGAGTTTTATCTCTCCAAAATCACCAGTTTTTGGTGATATTACTTTTTAACCAAAATAATAATAATATATATTATTTTTTTTATTTTTTTTCCAAAGTTTGATGCTACAAATACAGTGGAGATCAGATTGTTCATCCAGTGTGATCTCTAACATAGAGGAGGTTACTGTAAAGTGCTGCATACAAATGGCAATACTTAGAGTCATTATATGGTGCAGCGGGAGGGCATACCTTTACCCGCTAACCTGAGTGATTGCATGTAACGGTAATCTTCTCGCTGCCAAGTCACTGCATGCCGATCCATCTGGATCCACTTGGCATGGAAATGAAAGGAACAGAGACGAGTTGCTGGTGATAGGGCTAAAGGGGATGTGGGCATCGACCTTGAACTGAGTTGACAGAGCTTTAGTTTGAAACACATGTATTTCTTGAGTTTTGACTTTCTAATGTGAGCAAAATCTTTCCAGCCCGATCACCTGGTAATATGGCACGGATTACAAAGGAGCCATGTCCCTGTCATTCTTATTTGATAAGGCACTTCACCCCTCTACTCCTCTCTGCTCCATATCACCAGTACCCTCTTTCATCTGCTCTCCCATTCTTCAGAGACATTCTAGATAACATTCCAGCTGTTTGTCCCTGAATAATGACCATTTCCTTGTTCCACTGAGAGGGGGGGGGGGGTTTCCAAAGGGTTGATTTTTTTTATGAATAAATAGGATAAAAGTTATGCTCTGCACAGTTCGTGAATAGGATGGAGGGAAAGGTTGCTATAGAAATAAACATAAATTTGGCCAATTTTTTTTTTTAACAAGAAAAAATTTGGCCAATTTTACTTGCGTTACCTAGTGATGGCTTTGTTTATGGATGTGATGTGATCAGCCAGGTTAGTATTTCTTAGCCCCCTTAATGCATGCTTAGGCTGGCCATAGATGGTTCTATTCTCGACCAGTTCAGCAGGAACTGGCCAAGATTTGAACCGTGTGTGGGCAAGCTTATTGTACCAAGTTGATCGATTGATCAACTTAGGTACAACCAGCATGCCAGATTCACTTGGCAATAGCCGCTAGCAATAATCACTTCTCACATCTCCCGGCAAGGACGGCTTCCACTGACTGTGTGGTTGTTTCAAGGAGCACAATATGACGATACAAAAATTAGCTGCATGGCCGAGTTGCCAGAGAGAAAGAAGCCTTTACTATGCCAATGCCACAAAAAGAGCCCAGTTACAAATTGCCCGGCAACACGCCTCACGGCTTCTGGCACACTGTAATCTGGAGTGACGAGGCCAAAATAGAGTTTTATGGTCACAACCATAAGCACTTTTGGAGAGGGGTCATCAAGGCCTATAGCGACAAGAATATCGTCCCCACTGTGAAGCATGGTGGTGGCTCACTGATGTTTTGGAGGTATCTAAATGCACAGGGGAAATTGATGACAAGATGAATGCAGCATGTTATCATAAAATGCTGGCAGACAATTTGCATTCTTCTGCACTAAAGCTGCATATGGGACGCTTCAACACGACAACGACCCTAAGCACAAGGCCAAGTTGACCCTTCAGTGGTTACAGCAGAAAAAGTTGAAGGTTCTGGAGTGGCCATCATAGTCTCATGCCCTTAATATCATCGAACCATTCTGAATCTCAAACATGTGGTTCATGCAAAGACTTTGCATGACCTGGAGGCATTTTGCGAAGACGAATGGGCAGCTCTACCACCTGCAAGAATTCGGAGCTTCATAGACAACTATTACAGAAGACGGCATGCTGTCATTGATGCCAAAGGGGGCAATACCCAATATTAAGAACTAAGAGGATGCAGACTTTTGAACGGGGGGCATTTCATTTGTTTACTTGTTACCATGTTTTGTTTTATGATTGCGCCATTCTGTTATCACCTACAGTTAAAGAATATGAATTCCATAAGAAATAAAAGAAATGGGTTTTGTCGGCTCATTCATGTATTCTTTAAAAATGTTACATCCTGTATATTACCATTTCTCTAAGTGGAGGCAAACTTTTGAGCACAACTGTATATACATTTAGTCATTGTTGTTTATCACATTACATCTGCTGACAGTTCCAGGAATTCAGCCACTTTATAAAAAGTGCAGGCACACTGTAACTTAAGTCCAATGAGCTGCATGACATCTCCTTGGCTTATTTTTATTATTTACATTTGACAGGTTTATTGCTCTGTCGGAGAGACACTTCAGGATCTAGGAGAGAAGCACATATATATAGCAGCTATCCCCTCTGCTGCTCATTCACAGAAGCCTTTGTATTTTGTGAAAGTGTTCACATAATACAAGGGCTTCTGTAAATGGGCAGGAGGAGGGATGGGCATACCAGCTGCAGCAACTGTCCTGTTCAAGATGCATCAGAAAGATCAGCTTGTGGCTCCTGGAATAACAGAGATCGCTGTCTTAGGGGAGTTTTATAAAGCTGTCAGATATAAATAACAGAGCTAAGCCCAGGAGGTGTCATGCAACTCGCTGGACTTAACTCATAGTGTGCCTTAATTTTTTCCAAAATGAAAAAATAAAAGGGACCTTGAGTCTAAAGCTAGCCATATAACATATAGATTTCTCTCATTGAGCCGGCAGGCTGAATGAGAGAAATCTAACAGATTCCTTCATCCACACTAAACAGCATGGATGGAAGATCTCCCTTGCTGGCTATTGTATTCTGACAGCCAGAATCCGCAGCTGGCTTTTGTATTCTGCAGCCGGCATCCGCAGCCGGCTATTGTATTCTGACAGCCCGCATCCACAGCTGGCTATTGTATTCTGACAGCTGGCATCCACAGCTGGCTATTGTATCCTGACAGCCAACATCCGCAGCTGGCTATTGTATTATGACAGCCGGAATCCACAGTTGGCTTTTGTATTCTGACAGCCAGCATCCACAGCTGGCTATTGTATTCTGACAGCCAGCATCTGCAGCTGGCTATTGTATTCTGACAGCCGGAGTCCGCAGCTGGTTATTGTATTTTGACAGACGGAATTTGCAGCTAGCTATTGTATCCATACAGTCTGAATTCACGGCTAGTTATTGTATCCTGACAGCCATCAGACGCAGCTTGCTATTGTATTCTGACAGCCGTCATCGGTGATTGGCTATTATATCCTGACAGCCGCATCCACAGCTGTCGTAATACCTATAAAGTAACAGCATCTGATTGGATGCAGTCACTATTCGACTTACAACTTTCCACCCAGCTCCTTCTACAAAAGTCAATCGAAAAATCAACTTGTCGAGCCGGATGGTGCTGGCAGGGCCACCTACAGCTCGATTTTCAGACAATTCAAAGGGAATCGGTGGAAATTCCAGCCATGTATGGGAGGCTTAATACTGGGCAGTGAAAACAAGTTTATAATTTGGCATCAGTCTGCTCCTTTTTTTTTTCTTGTCTTGTGATTGTTCGGGACACTTTGGCTTTATGTGGACTGTAGATTGAGCAACTCCTAACATATTTTTTGCGCAGCGTTTATAACCCATTTTATGAGTGGCTGAATCTCCCCCTTTTTTCAGAACATGTTGCGGAATGTTTAAACGAATTGGCCTTCTTGTAAAAATACACTGATGTTTTTTAAGCCTGAAATGAACTGACAACGTCTTTTAAATGTTGCGTCCATCAGATTAGGCCCCCGCTGTGTCCCGATTCCTTGTAGTGAGCCTAAGCTGTGTTAAAGGCCCCGGGACCCTAGGAGCTGTGCGCCTCCTCTCCCACCGTGAGAGGTGTAAAGGTCGAAGACCTTACACTGAATTTAGGGAGGACAAGAAGGTCTTTTATGAAAAGCCACCCAGACCCTCACTGGCCTTTCCAAACAAAAAAAAAAAGACCCTAAAGATACAGCCCACAATATTTTCAGATTCCACCAGGCACCTAGTGCTGAAAAAAAACCCCCCCCAAATTTCCATTTGCTAATGTTTAGTAGACAGCTAGTCTCTGTGTAAGACGAGCCTTGTGTTGGTTTAGGAATTCCTTAAATATTCCACATGGCAATGTTGTTTTTTCTCTCCATCAAATGCTTTTTTAATGATGCAGAATTAGTGGCTCAGTGTCTACTTATCGGCTTGTGCAGGTCCCTTGCCTCCCACAGGCCAGGAATATAATCGACCCCCTGTTTCTTTTGCAGCCTGGCAGGGCACAGACTGACTTATGGGGGTGAGCCCCATCTCAGCCATATCTTGGAAAAATATTTTGCTCTTCAGCTTTACTGCTAACCCAAACTATGTCATCGACTTGGCTCCCCGTCACGATTTCCTTGTTTTCCTGCCAAATCATTTTATATAAAATGTAAACCCGCACACTTGACAGAAGAATGAAGACACTATGCCTTAGTACAGGGGAAATGGGGACAGATCGTTAATTACCAATAAAAGAGGGGGCCTGCATCATCTGTTTACATAGCGACAACATGCATAACTCACAGCAAATCAAAGGCAGACGCCTCTTTTGGTCGCCTTCCATTTATATACATAAGCATGCATTTACAGTTTAATAGGGAACACAGTGTACTGTATTACGACATGCTGATCTCTGCTTTTTTTATTGCATGCTGTGCAGTGTTATGGATTGCATTAAGTACCTTACAGGAATCTGAGATATCCCTCCAGCATGATGTATTTATTTCTCAACTCTTAAACTAAAAAAATAAAAAATAAAATAAAAATTGCTCAGCAGGTGTTAAGAAAAAAAAAAAAGCAATCGCTGCAATACTCACAATTTTTATGCAGTGCTGTTCCCTACAGACACTCTGGTGTCAGTAAATGGCGGACCACAGTCCAGACGTGGACCGAGTGATAGTTCTGTCCGGACCGGGGCCTCACCACTTTGCAGCCTGTTTGGACTCCTCATCTGTGTATCCTTGCCCATCTGCTGCTGCCGGTGCTTCTGTAAACCTCACAGCAAGACAGGAGATACGGCATGTCTATATGGTGAGTGAGAGCTGCCCAACTTTTCAAACTAAATGGGTGATGGGTTGCTAGGACACAAGGCGGTCCTAGCAACCAATCATTTGCTTGTTAACATAAAGAGTTGGGCAGCTCCTGCCCTCTATGCAGCCCTGTTGTATCTCCTTCCCTCTGCCCTGCTGTGTTAGGCCCCATGTACACTGCTGCTGCTAAACGGACGTTCAGAGGCAGTTGGACACTTTTTTCAACTGCCCCTGAACTCATTCAATGTTATCTTATGTGTACATGTACACAGGTTCGTTTATTGTTGTTTTTTTAGGCAGTTGCGTTTATAGGCCTTTTTTTGAAGGCAAAAAATTTGTTCAGACGCCGAACTTTCTGACGTTTCAGACGCCAAACACTTCTAAACGCGTTTTTTTAAACGCTTCTAAACGCAAACGCAGGAAAACACGGACGTTTTAAACGTGGGTTACTATCTGTCACATTAAATCGTTCAGGAAGAGGTTGTAAAAATGTCCCGTGCACATGAAGCCTAAAGGTAGGACTGTGAAGGGAGGGGGGACCTATAATTGCAAGGGGGACAAGGTTTTAATGGAGGACTGTGATGTGAGGGGGGGTGGGTTGTGAGGTGAGGGTGCAGTGGAGCTGTGAGATGAGGTTGGGGTCTGTGATGTAACGTGGGGGGAAGCTGTGATGTAGGGGGGACTGTGGTTCCAAGGGGGCCAGTAATGTAAGTGGGGGCTATCTTGTGAGGATGGTGCTATGATGTAAGGAGGGGGGCCGTGATTGCGAAGGAGATTGTGATGTAAGGGGGGCCATAATGTGAGTAGAGGGGACGTGATTGCAAGGGAGACTGATGTCAGGGGGGGGGGTGTGATTGCAAGGGGGACTGGTGTGAAGGGTGCTGTGATTTAAAGTGGGGACTGAGCACACTAGTGTAAAGGGGGGGTGTGATGTTAAGGAGAGGACTGAAGACACTGATGTAAAGGGGGCTGTGATTTAATAGAGGGGCAGAGCCGTTATGTCAATGATCCGAGTCATAGAACAGCAATGAGATTCAGATGTCTGCAGGAATAAAATGTTGCTGACCGAACCTTTTGTTAATTTTAATTCAGTACCCCTGCGATACTCCTTCATTCTGAGTCATTAAAGCCACTTCCTATGAGCCCTTGAGGCTGTGGCATCATGTCAGCCTGTGCTGTGAGTACTGTTGCACAGAATGGTGCTCATTCACTTCTGCACACAAAAACGCTACGCTAGTAATAAGTACCCCTGACCACTAACACCAGAAAAGGAGGGTCCTGTGACATCCATGACTGACTGGAAAACCCTTGGAATAACAGTATGTAAATGAAGACCGAGAGTGAGGCCTCGTACACACGACTGATTTTCTCGTCCAAAACAGTCAGGAAAAGTGCCGCAAGAGTTTTTTTGTCTAGAATGTGAGTGTATGGTTTTACGACGAGAATCTCGACGAGAAAATAGAGAACCTGCTCTCTATTTTCTCGTCAGGATTCCAGATTTCCTCGTCGTGTTTCTCGTCGGCCTGTTTTGTGACGAGAAAATGGTTCGTGTGTATGCTTTTACGACTCTTCCAAAAGCGCGCATGCTCACAAGCAACTATGAGACGGGAGCGCATCTTCTGGTAAAACAAGCCTTCATAATGGAGAGAGCACATTCGTCACGCTCATAAATATTTCATCGTTTAAATGTTCTGCATTGAAATCTTCGTTAGAATGTTACATTAATCAAAACGAGTGACCTTCTTTTGCTGCTGATATTCACACAGAGTTCTGCCTTATTTTTAACCTTTTTCATGCTGCTCTTTATAAGATTTATGTGTATTATATCGTGCAAGTTTTTAGGAATAATTTAAATGGTTAGATTTTTCAAAATGTTGTTAATTCTAATTTCTTAATGTTTTGATAGCGATCTCCCATTTAATTTTGGAATCTATATTATTTAAATTTCACACCATGTTTTTGTGCTAATCATATTTAGTTATTCTTTTGGGGGGGGGGGGTGATATCTGTGCCTTTTATTGTCAGTCAAATGTATCTGCTTACTCCAAAGCTTGATTTTGTTTATTTAAAAATACACATAGTCAAGTATGAACTTAAACAAAAAACACATTTATTCATGTTTATAAATTAAATAAAGAGAAGGCAGCGCTGGAGAAGCTGCTGCCATTTGTGCATCCCAGGGACCCCAGAGCACACAGCAACCCTGTGTGGACACTAAAATTGGGAGCTTGAGAAGGCCCACATTTCTGAACACAATCTGATGCTGGCCTCCCAGAGGTCAGGAACAGCAGCAGGTGAGATATATGTCCCAAGTGTGTGGTACTACAACAGGCTGCCTTCTGTCCGACCAAAATGAAGCAAGGCCATCACTTCCTCTTCTTCCTGGCAACCTTCCCTGCAGCCTTTCCTGAAGCCTTTCCTGCAGCCTTTCTTCTTCGTTTGGCTGGAGGCTGGCCCACTAGAGGGGTACTCCTGTCAGGAGGAGGAGGTGGAGGTGTAGCAGAAGGGGGTGGGGCAGAAGAAGAAGGTGGAGGTGTAGCAGAAGGGGGTGGGGCAGAAGAAGAAGGTGGAGGTGTAGCAGAAGGGGGTGGGGCAGAAGGTGGAGGTGTAGCAGAAGGGGGTGGGGCAGAAGGTGGAGGTGTAGCAGAAGGGGGTGGGGCAGAAGGTGGAGGTGTAGCAGAAGGGGGTGGGGCAGAAGGTGGAGGTGTAGCAGAAGGGGGTGGGGCAGAAGGGGGTGGGGCAGAAGGTGGAGGTGTAGCAGAAGGGGGTGGGGCAGAAGAGGAAGGTGGAGGTGGAGGTTGAGGTTGGGTCAGTTGGGCCACCTCACATATGGCGGTATTGGGTGTAATTTTCTCCATCACCCCCTTGTTGAGCAAGGTGATGAGCAGGGGCTCGCATAGGAGGCGTTGCTCCATGCTCATCACCTTGAACTTAGCCTCCACTAGGCCGGCAATGGCCTCTTCAGGGGATGTGGGCTCCTTGAGGGTGGCATGGGCCTCTTTAATAAGGGCCATTGCTGCCTCACTGGTGGTCCTGTCCCTCCTGCCTCTTTTGTGAAGCCGGATGGGAGGCACCTGGGATCTGGTGCTTCTCCTTTGCCCTGCCACCTCCTGGCTGCCACTGGGCCCTGCCACCTCCTGGCTGCCACTGGGCCCTGCCACCTCCTGGCTGCCACTGTGCCCTGCCACCTCCTGGCTGCCACTGGGCCCTGCCACCTCCTGGCTGCCACTGGGCCCTGCCACCTCCTGGCTGCCACTGGGCCCTTCCTCCTCCTGCCTGACAGTTTCCAGACCCTCCTCCTGGCTGATTTCATCCTGTGTATGAAAAAGGAACATAGTTTAATATGTTGGTTTAATCTTTGCATCAAACTTTGTAATCCTGATGGAAGCAATTAGAATGTAAATGCATAAATCCTTGCTTTAAATTTACCACTACATCAGCTTGACTATTTACCACACAATTAAGTGCAGAATAATGTCTACAGATCCTGATTTCACTTGTGGAATACAAAATAATGTATGTTTCTCATCCTGCCATATTTGGGAAACATTAATTTTATCCCAATACATTTTCAGTTAATACTATACCTGGCTCCAGATGGACAAATCAGGATCATCCAGGATGGCTGCCTCCTCTTGCTCCAGAGAAGGCTCAGGTTGGCTGCAGGGAAGTCTGGGGGGAAGAGTGGAGAGTGATAGCCTTGTCTCAATGTGGTCATCCAGGAAGGACATCCTGTTGTAGTACCACAAAATCGGGACATAAACATCATCTGCTGCTGCTCCTGACCTCTGAGAAGCCAGCACCTTAGAGCGTTCAGTCCTGTAGGTACCTCTCAAGCTCCCAATTTTAGTGTCCACTTGTTTTGCTGTGGCTGTGGGCACCTTGGTATGCACAAATGGGAGCAGCTTCTCCAGCGCTGCTTTCTTTCTCGTACATCACGGGACACAGAGCGACATAGTCATTACTAATGGGTTATATAGATACCGTCAGGTGCTGGCACTGGCAACTTCCAAAACCGGAAGTACCCTCCCCTATATAAGCCCCTCCCATCCGGGAGCACCTCAGTTTTTTGCCAGTGTCTAAGGTGTTGGCCAAGAAGTAACATGTGTTTTTCACTGAGCTTGCGTACAGGTTCTTTTGGGCCTCAGTAAGCTATTCCGGATCCGACCAAAAAAGCTTCATAGCTAAACGGTCGGTACCCGGGCCTTGCAGAGAAGAGCAAGGTTTTGCCTGTAATGCTTCTCTTAGGAGAGCTGGACCCTGGGATCCAGAGCTCTGGTCATACCCACGACCAAGATGTTTTCTGTGCAGGGTGCTATACAGGTCCAGGGGAGTGGAATCCTTGGGAACCCGGTCCCTGAAGGTTTGATTACAATGCCTGCCGTGATAGGTGAAGTTTGGGCTTTTGTGGACCAAACAAAGTCCTGCGGCGGGGAACAGGTAAGTGGGGGCCCCCAGGAACTTGGTTCTATTGGGGGACCCCCAAGCCTAATTTGTCTTTCTGTCTGTTACCTAATGGTATTCCCGCAAAATTCTGTGCATGCCTGTAACTACTAAAAAAATGTAATAATTTTTAATGGTGGTCAAGAAAAAAATAAAAAATTTTTTTTTTTTATATATATTTAATATATTAGACTGCGGTACCTGTGTTTGTCCACTAGAGGCCGCTGTGGAATGTTTTCTTGTCATGTGGACTAGCTTCTTCTCAGCAGAGCAAAGTCCAGGCAGATGGTGAGTTCTCTTATAGGAAACTGCTTCCTCTGCCATGTTGCAGTGCTCGTCCATCCCCCGGCCTGCGGCAAAGAGGGGCCCTGGCTCCTGTCCCTTGTTACCATATTTGAAATTAGCGCCGAAGGCGCACGTGCCCGCGCGCGTGCGCGTGCACGCGCCTCTATATATAGAGGTGAGCCGGGAAAGGGGGCGGAGCCTGGGGGATGACGCTCTGTGCGCGCCGCAGCGCTTCTGCGCATGTGCGGGCGTCCCAGCAGTTTAAAAAAACCACAATATTGTAGTGAGCTGGCTATGAAGTACAGAGACAGAGCTGGCAACATTTAAAGGCATACAGCAAGCGGTTGATACAGGCATCCCCTAGAAAGGCACATTAGTAGACACCAACTGTGATATAGCAGCAATTGTGCTAGACTATTCTCAGTAAAAGTGGTGTATTACGGCTGGAATACCTCAGCTTTAGGCTTAGGAATATGCCGTCCAGAAGCTCCGGAACTGAATCTTCCAGGAAGCGAAGGGGGTCTCATCGGGCTCGGAGGATCTTGGGCATACTCCTGCTGCACCAGTCTCCCCTGAAGTTCAGAGGTAAGTGACCGTAGAGACCCCGCAGGGTACTTGGTACTGTGGCTGTCCTCAGTTCACCTGCTCCTGTGTATGTAACAGAGGAGGTTTTTTCCTCAGCTCTGGGAGGATTAGAGAGAGATTGTCAACATTTATCGCTGCCTCCCTGTCAGGGAAAGCACGCCCGATCTCCGTCTCCTCCTTCAGAGTGCCTGTTAGCAGAGCAACAGTCCCATACAGGGATCGACCTGCCTGAAGGGGATCAGGATGAGGTTGATTCTGTTATAGAGGAATCAACAGTGGGGGAACCTTTTCTCAGCATCTTAAGCTGAAAGATTATGGGTTCAGTCTCTGACTAACATGGTCCGATCAGCATTTAAAAATGCACCTTGCGGAACCATCAACCACTACTGTATCCTCGTTGGGGTCGCTAGAAGCCCCCAGACTGTTTGTTCTTTTCCACTTCACCCTTTACTGAAAGGGCTCATTTACCAGGATTGGGAACGTCCTGAGAAAATATTTATTCCCCCAAGAGATTTCCGGTGGTCTATCCCATGGAGGATAAGTTCATCAAAAAAAAAAAAATGGAAGGTCCCTACAGTGGACGCAGCCATCTCTTGTATGTATAAATCACTGACATGTCCAGTGGATAATGTCCAAATGTTCAAGAACCCAATAGATAAAAGATTGGAGTCCTTATGAAAATCTGCTTGGTGATACAACCAGCAGTAGCAGCTATTGGGGTCTGCTAAGCAGTGAAGGATCAGTTGAAACAGGTCTTGAGGGACTTGACAGATCAGCAGGCTTTGCCCTAGCTGATCTACCTAGAGCCTTAGGCTTTGCGGTTGACGCCATAGAGGATTCAGTCCATCAGGCCTCCCGCCTTACGCTGTCTATAGTACATATGCGTAGGCTCCTATGGCTCAAAAACTGGTCTGCTGAAGCTCCCTGTAAAGAATGGCTGGTTAGCGTCCCATTTCATGGTGAACGCTTATTCAGGGAAAACCTGGACAAATATATCCAGAAAATTTCCAGCGGTAAAAATACGCTCTTGCCGGTTAAAAGCAGAGTTAGAGGTCCCTCTTTAAGAGGCCTGCTTCTCCAGTCCCTGGGGCATCGGCTGTGTAACAGTTCCGACGGCCTCCTCGGTCAAATCCCGGGGGTAAAAAACAGGGACAGTAGCAGGGTAATGAGAAACCCTGGGTCAGGGGAGGTACAAAACCTCCCCCAAAGTTAAATTCATTGAAGCCCCCACTCAGTCGGGTGGGGGGAGGACTCCAGTTGTTCGCAAGAGACCTGGCGGGACACGATCAAGACAGATAGGTGCTCTCCGCAGTAGGTTTGGGATACAGTTTGGAGTTAAAAGACTCTCCTCCTTCCCATTTTTGAGGTCAAACGTGCCAAGGGATCCCCGGAAGAGAGAGTCCCTCCTGTTGGCACTAGAACAACTATTGCTCCAAGGAGTAATTATGGAGGTTCCCCTGGAAGAATGAGGGTTCGGGTTTTACTCAAACCTCTTTACAGTCCCGAAGCAAACGCGGACGGGAGGCCCATATTAATTCTAAAAGGGCTATACAAATTCCTGTATATCAGGACTTTCCGATGGAGTCGATCCGATCGGTGGCCACTGCCCTACAAGGGGAGGATTGGTTAGCCACGATCGACATCAAAGATGCTTATTTGCACATTCCCATCTTTCCAGTCCACCAAAAATTTCTACGCTTTGCAGTAGAAGGGCGCCATTTTCAGTTCAGAGCCTTACCCTTCGGTTTGGCCACAGCACCACGAGTGTTTACAAAAATTCTGGCCCTTTATTGGCCAATCTAAGAACACAAGGTGTAATGATAATGGCATATCTGGATGACTTGTTGCTGATAGACCACTCAGTGAAAAAACTAGACGTGGTCGTTCACAAGACGATCAAGTATCTGGAATCTCACGGTTGGATTATCAACCGAGACAAGTCAGCCCTAAAAACCAGTCAAAAGTCTGGAATACTTGGGGCTAAGGTTGGATTCAGGCCAGAGAAAAATATTCTTGCCTCGAGGAAAGGTGTTGTCTTTGAAAGATTTGATCCACTTAGTGGGTACAAAAAAGACAGCCGTCCATACGCCTGTATATGAGGCTGCTGGGAAAAATGGTGGCATCATTCGAAGCAGTACCCTACGGTCAATTCCATTCAAGGAATTTGCAAGGGGCCATACTGTCAGCCTGGAACAAAAAAGTTCAGGCCCTAGACTTACAATGTCCTTGTCCCCTTCCGTTCGCAAGAGCCTCCGTTGGTGGTTGGTTCCCCAGAATCTGGAAAAAAGGAAATCCTTCAGTCCGATTTCTTGGAAGGTGGTCACTACAGATGCCAGCCTTATAGGCTGGGGAGCAGTACTGGAGCAATAGTCTCTCCAGGGCAGATGGTCGGATGCAGAAAAGGCCCTGCCCATCAATCTCTTAGAGATACGAGCAGCCCGGTATGCCCTAGTAGCATGGACATCCAAACTCCAAGGGTCCCCTGTCAGAATTCAATCAGACAATGCCACAGCAGTGGCATATATCAATCATCAGGGGGGCACCAGGAGTCGTGCAGCCCAGAGGGAAGTAAATTACATCCTGAAATGGGCAGAAAAATATGTCCCAGCCATATCTGCGGTATTCATTCCAGGAGTGGAGAATTGGAAGGCGGACTTTCTAAGTCGCCAGCAATTAGGCCCAGAGGAAGGGTCCCTTCACCCCGAGGTTTTCTGGACAATATGTCAGCGGTGGGGAACATCGGATGTAGATCTTCTAGCATCCAGATTCAACGCAAAGGGGGACAGGTTTGTCTCTCGGACAAGGGATCCCCTAGCTTGCGGCTCGGATGCCCTAGTGTTCCCTTGGGATCAGTTCAAGCTGATATATGCATTCACACCGCCAATGGTTACCTCGATTACTCCGCAGAATCAGGGTAGAAAAGAAACCAGTGATTCCGGTGGCTCCAGCGTGGCCCCGAAGAGCGTGGTACGCGGAGATTGTAAAATTTCAGTGGGGAGTCCTTGGACTCTCCCACGTCGTCCGGCTTTCGCAAGGACCGATATACCACCCTTCCTTACCAGCCCTAGGTTTGACGGCCTGGCTATTGAAGCCCACATTCTAAAAAAGAGAGGGCTCTCTAATGCTGTGGTATCTACCATGATCAATGCCAGGAAGCCGGTATCCAGGCAGATCTACTATAGAATCTGGAAGGCGTACATCGCGTGGTGTGAGGCCAAGAAATGGCATCCACATAAGTACGTAATAGGTAGGATTATGGACTTCCTACAGTGGGCTGTAGATAGGAAGCTTGCCTTGAGTACTATCAAGGGTCAGATTTCGGCCTTGTCAATATTTTTTCAAAGGCCCTTGGCTTCGCATTCACTAGTCAAAGCCTTTATACAAGGAGTGATGCGTATTAGTCCTCCGGTTAATATTCCCATATGTCCATGGGATCTAAACTTGGTTCTGTCGGTTCTACAGAAACAACCATTTGAACCATTACAGCATATTTCCTTGGTGCTTCTCACCAGGAAATTGATTTTTCTAGTAGCCATTTGTTCGGCTAAAAGAGTATCGGAATTAGCAGCTATGTCCTGTAAGGAGCCATATCTGGTTATCCATAAGGACAGAGTAGTGTTACGTCCTCATCCAGCCTTTCTTCCTAAGGTGGTATCGAGGTTTCATTTGAACCAAGATGTGGTTCTTCCTTCTTTTTTCCCCAAACCTACTTCGGTAGAGGAAAAGTTATTGCATTCTTTGGATGTAGTAAGAGCAGTTAAAGCTTATCTAAAAGCCACTGCTCAGATTCGCAGAACGGATACTTTGTTTATTCTGCCGGAAGGCCCCAGAAAGGGTCAGGCAGCGTCAAAGTCTACTTTAGCCAAGTGGATTCGACAGGTCATTATGCAAGCTTATGGCTTGAGAAGGAGACCACCTCCGTTCAAAGTTAGAGCGCACTCCACGAGAGCAGTTGGAACTTCATGGGCAGTGCATCACCAGGCCTCCCTGGCTCAAATCTGTAAGGCCGCAACATGGTCTTCGGTACACACGTTTACTAGGTCCTACCAGGTGGACGTTAGAAGTCAGGAGGATGTCGCCTTTGGGCGCAGTGTGTTGCAGGCCGCAAAAGATCCTCATGTCTGATAGCGCTCAGCTTATATATGGTGTATCCCCCCCCTCATTTGGCATTGCTTTAGGACATCCCATTAGTAATGACTATGTCGCTCTGTGTCCCGTGATGTACGAGAAAGAAAATAGGATTTTTATAACAGCTTACCTGTAAAATCCTTTTCTTGGAGTACATCACGGGACACAGAGCTCCCGCCCCTCTTTAGGGACACTTATTGCTTTGCTACAAAACTGAGGTGCTCCCGGATGGGAGGGGCTTATATAGGGGAGGGTACTTCCGGTTTTGGAAGTTGCCAGTGCCAGCACCTGACGGTATCTATATAACCCATTAGTAATGACTATGTCGCTCTGTGTCCCGTGATGTACTCCAAGAAAAGGATTTTACAGGTAAGCTGTTATAAAAATCCTATTTTTCTCACCCCTTTTTTTTTATGGATGGGGTTTTTCGTCTCCCACAGAGCCGGCAGCTCCCTTACCCGGTCAATAAATTCCGCCAGGAACTCTTTGTCGCTAATAAAGACATTCATATTGTATCTGCAAGTAAAATAAATTATATTTAAATAATGTGAGGCAAACAGTCTAACCTTCTTCACATCCTAGTCACCATATATATCCTCCAACAATCTCAAGACAGTATAGGCCAACAATTTTTACAAGTCACAAAATCGCATACCTTCGTTCGCATGTCCGTCACTTGAACTCCTCTCTCCGCACACCGAACGTACTATAGTCACATGTGTGTTTGCTATATACACACCACGCATGCGTCAAAATTCGAACACGTCGCTCCGCACACGTCGCCCGCCCATGACGTTCTAACTTACATCTTTTCCCCGCCCCTTCTCTTTCGGCGCGCAGACAGATATGGCGGAGTTACAGCAGGTGTCTGATAATTCCGCAACTAGCGAGGAGACAAGCCCGGAGACCGAGGACACGTCACGATCAAGGAGGAGATTCAAGGCATCGAATATGTCTTTGGCGGAGATGGCGGAGATGGTGGACATCTTGGTCAAGGCTGATTATGATGCCAAGCATGGGCCGTATAGCAAACCAAATAGAAGGAAGGCCAAAATCCTCACTAAAGTTGTGAAGAGTCTGAGGGCGAAGTTCGGGGTGAAACGCTCAAATGAGCAGCTCAGAAAGAGGTGGTCAGACCTCAAACTGAGGGAGCCAGACCAGTTGAGGATCATAAAGAGGATGCTCGCTAAAAGTAAGTAAAATGACGACGTTTCTGCTATTAATATTTTTAGAAACTGACATGTTTTTTTTTTTTTTATCATATTGGACTCCCTTCCAAAATGTAATATTTTGAACTAGGTTGGGCACAGTAATCGTTCGTTACGTTACCGACACTTCGTTCGGCCACTATCCGCGGTTTTGGCTTATTTAAGAGCCACAAAAGTAATTAGACATCTGCCATTTTTGATCAAGTATTGTGGATAATTTTTTAGTCTAGATGATGTGTTTGTAAAGAGAATGAAATGCAAACTTTTATCAGTGTAAAGGAGAGGACACTCAGCAGCTGCTTCCACATCTGTACTTTGGAGCACTATAGTGTGGGCCAACAGACCCGCCTTTTTTGGGTGTCCCACACAGGTGCATCAGAGTTTTTTTGTGGTGCCTCCATGTCCAAAAAATTACATCCAAATGTGAATACTAAACATATTTGGGGTCATAAATAATGCATTCTTCTTTAAATTCCGCACAAACACACACTTGTACCCCACTTCCAAACAATTTATCCTGTTTTTAGTTTAACAAGGAGATTTACAGTGTGATAAATAGACCTTTGGTTTTATTCTCATAGGGGAGAGAAGACTGGGAGGAGGACACTCCAGGGAGCACATGTACCCCACAACTTCCAAACAACACCAAACTCCCAAAGACCCACAACCGAAAGATGTGCAGGAAGTTGAGGTGGAGGAAGGAGAAGTGCAGGAAGGAGAGGTGGATGACGTTGTGGATCTGGTCACCACAACAGGTCAGTATCTGACACCACAGCTTAAGGTAAGCGAGGTAGGCCTGCAGAGTTTTATTAATTTTTTTTTTTAGTTTTTAGGGGATGTAAATGTTGTGAAGGATAGCACACGGTTCTCTGCTGACAGTGCCCTCCGCCTCATCCAGCAAGTGATGGAATGTAGCACGGAACTGGACCTAATTAAACAAAGAATCCATGTGATGGAACAAACATTTAAAGACATTCTCGATGTTTTGGGGAGAATTCAATAAGCCATCCAAACACATTTGTTTTTACATGTTTGTTTTTATATTTTTTTCTAATTTTTTGAGTAACAAACCAGCCAAAAATTGAATATGCACACAGTGTGTGAACATGTGCTATCTGCCATCAGGGGATATCCATGTACGTCTTTTGTGGGTGCAACCCCTTCCTCGTATCAAAAGTCGGTGAACTGAGGAAGGGGATGCACCCCCAAAACACGTCCATTGATCACCCCTGATGGCAGATAGCACATGTTGACAATAGGGATCAGGATTGTAAACTTCCTATATGAAAAAAATTAAAAATGTGTGCATATTCAATTTTTGGCTGGGCAAGGGGTGGCAGGACCCCATATTAGGACGGGCACATAGAGACATAGTTTGTGTAAGTGAATGTCTCCGATTGCTCAGAGGTATCCAATGTTGTAATTTTTGAAATGCAAGTGATATTTTTGTATTTTCATAAGCCAAAAATTGCCGGGTTGTGGCCAGGCCAACCCCAAAGTAAAAAAATAAATAAAAAATGAAGAGAATGTGCACAGAGTAAAATATTTGACCACAAACAACGTGTAGCTTCTTTTTATAATACTCTCTAAGCTTATTTGGTTCTTTTGTAAGGTAACATAGTGAAATGGTTGTTATTTACTAAAGTAAAATACACTTGCCACTACAAATGCACAAAGACAAACTAGGAGACAGGAAAGAACAAATAATTAAAGGTTTAAACAAGATTTTTATTGGGATACTTAGACATAGGCTGGCATAGGAATTGCCCCCCTACCCGTGAAATACTCCATGTATTTGTCCCGAACCACACGGGCATTTTGGGGGGGCAAGCCAAGACGGGCAGATTCCAGGCCCGGAAGGGGATTTGCAGGGGAAAGTCCAGCCTCTGGCAAAACTGAGGCCATATAGGAATTAGATTTTTGGCTCAGAAAGTTGTGTAGCACACAGCAGCATAACACTACATAGTTTATTTTGTAGTCCGCCAAGTGGATGGAAGTCATAAAAAGGGGGAACCGGCTGGCCATTATGCCGAAGGCATTTTCAACGACTCTTCGGGCCCTGGCCAGCCGGTAATTGAACACACTCTTCTCTGGGGTCAGGGTCCTCTGTGGAAATGGCCTCATAAGATGCCGTCTGAGTCCGAAGCCTTCATCAGCCAAGAAAACAAAGGGGAGTCCTTCAATATTCCCTGCATCCGGTGGCAATGCAAGGTCGTCACTCTGGAGACAGAGGGCAAACTCCGTCTGGATGAAGGATCCCCCATCGGACATCCGGCCATTCTTCCCTACATCAACATAGAGGAATTCATACCATGCTGACACCACCGCCATCAGCACAATGCTATGAAACCCCTTGTAGTTGTAGTAGTAGGACCCAGAACGGGGTGGCGGCACGATGCGGACGTGCTTCCCGTCTATGGCACCACCGCAGTTGGGGAAGTCCCACCGCGTGGCAAACTCCGATGCCACAGTCTGCCATTCCTGTGGCGTGGAAGGAAGCTGTGGAGTGAAACAAGATGAAATAATATTAGAAAAACAAAGTCATACATTACAAGAAAATTCTATCCCAAAAAATTAGAGACCAACATCAATCTAATTATACGTTTATTAAGGTGTGTAAAAAAAGTATAATGGAAGGCTCATTTATCATATTCATCACCCCCTCTGATGAGCCATTACTAAATTATTTTGGGGGGGGGGGGGGGAGATGTGTTTGGCCACAGGATAGCATTGCAGTGGCGGTGCATCCAGAGTGGGCGCTGGAGCACTGTCCCCTCTCTCCTGTGCCCATCACTCAGAACAATACATAGGTTCATGCGTTGCATGAACCTATGTATTGTCTATGCCGCACACTATTCAGGTGGATGGCCTCTTGTAAAGCGACCGACATATGAATCATTGCGGCATTTAGGGGGTTAAAATTGCAGAGCAGAAACAGGTATTAAAATAGTCTTGCAAATTACAACCTGAGGGATGTAATTGGCTTCCTCAAAGAAAAATCGGGGACGCAAGGAGGGGGGCATTCCTTGTGTAAACACTGACAGGCTGCTCTGCCAATCATGTTCACCAAGTCTGTTTAATGGTAACATGATTGGCTGATGCAACATGAAGGGAAGGAGAAGACATCAAGGACAGAAGAAGGATGGCGCTGACCACAAGAAGGTAAGTGCAGGGCTGGGGGGAAACTGGCTGCATTAGAGGGGACTAAATGGCTGCATTTGAGGGAACAAAATGGCTGCATTGGAGGGGACAACTGGGGGCGTTTATTAGGCAACAGAGCAAAAAAGGAGGAAGTTTATTTCCTAAATTGGGGTTTGAACCCCCCAACATTTGGAGCAACAGGCGCCCCTGCTGGAAAAGTTAGTGAAGGGAAATATTTAGGGAGGAGAAAAAAGGGGCAATCTAAAGCTTCCAACATGCATGGGGACAAAGGGGACATTCTTAGCATATTACAATCATGGTAATTAGGGAAGGATGAAAGAAATACAATACATTAGCATACATGTAATACCTAAAATGTGATGTTAAGGGAGAAAACTTACCCTAATATAGTCCTCCTGCAGGACTTGGATGATGGCAGAACAGGTGTCTGGGATTATGAGGCCCAGAGCCTGGGGGGAGATGCCTGTGGTGAACTTCAAGTCCTGAAGACTTCTCCCTGTCGCCAGGTAACGCAACGTGGCGATGAGCCTCTGCTCAGCACTGATGGCTTCCCGCATAACGGTGTCCTTCCTGGTAATATAGGGGGACACCAAAGCCAACAGTTCCTGAAAAACGGGGTCAGACATCCGCAGAAAATTCCTGTAGTCCTCAGGATTATTCTCGACGATCTCCCGCAGCAGAGGCATGTGGCAGAATTGGTCCCGCTGGAGCAACCAATTCTTGGTCCATGAACTCCTCCTCACACCATTCATGGACTGGTCTTGGTCCAAAACAAGCAGACCAACACCAAGCGCACGCACAGCACGAACTCGACGACGAGAACGTCCAGGCGACATGGCTAGGAAACGGTCGTCTAATCAGAACGTACAGAACAGAACACACTTTAGAACAGCAAGGCCTATGAATAACGAACTGAAAATCAGAAACGAACAGGCAAGAACGCACTGTAAAACAGATACGACCTGCCTAGACGCCCTGAAAGTCAAGATACGAACCCACAAGCACAAACTGAACGGCAGAAAACGATCTGAAAAGTACGAAGACTGAAAAGCGCGAATCGTCTCTTCCCAAACTTTTACTTCACACGCGGTAACACGAGATCAGCAAAAGCAGCCCAAGGGGTGGCGCCAAGAAAAAAGATCTTCCCCTTTATAGTGCCGTCGTACGTGCTGGACGTGAGCGCAGAGAACAACGAGGAAATTGGGAAATGACAGTGTGTACGCATAGAAAGCTTGACGAGAAAATCGACAAGCTTAACAAGAATCTCGTCGAAAAAAACGACGTGTTTTTTACGATGAGAAAATCGGTTGTGTGTACGAGGCCTTAGTGTCAGAATATGGAGCTCTCCTGTAACGGAAACCTGTCACAAATGATCATACCTTTCTTGACTGCAGTTCTCTGGATCAATGGCCTCACAAAGAGTCCAATTGTAATGAAGCTGAATAGATTTAACATCATAACAGCAGAATTTGTAAACAGCAGCATGTGGAGGAATGATGGCCTCCATCAAAGGTTTCTGAAACACATGTTTGCTTTGCACCATTCAAAGTGCACTTGTTATTTGGTTAGATTCTAGCGCTGGTTTCTGCTTCGGGAAAAAGCTGAACGTCTGCAAACCTGCTAAATATGCAGATGGAATACATACAGTCAGGTCCATATATATTTTCGTTTTTTTTTTCATGTATTTACTAAAACATAATCAAGCTATAGTTATTTAATGGATATGGGCTGAAAGTGCACACTCTCAGGTTTAATTTGATGATATGTACATCCAAATTGGAGGAAGGGTTTAGGTATTACAGCTCTTAAGATTATCCATCCCCCTTTTTCAAGGGACCAAAAGTAATTTTACAATTGAATTAAAAGCAGTTTCATGGCCGGGTGTGGGCTACTCCTTCGTTATTTCTTCGTCAATTAAGCAGGTAAAGGTTTGGAGTTGATTCTAAGAGCGGTATTTGCATTTGAAATCTATTGCTGTGAACCTACATCATACGTTCAAAGGAGCTGTCCATGCAAGTGAAACAGGCCATTGTGAGGCCTCGTACACACGGCCGAGATTCTCGTCGAAAAAAACATGTCGTTTTTTTCGATGAGATTCTTGGACAAGAAAATTGTCCCGGCCGAGTGTACACACGCTCGATTCAAAGAACCCGCGGTTCTTTGAATGGAGCGTACGCGGTGACGTCATCGACTACGACGAGCATGCGCTCGTCACATTCGATGCCGTCGCCGCCATCTTGGTATACCCTACGTATGCCTAGGAAGCTACCGCGCATGCGTCGAATTCATTTCGAACATGCGCGGGCTTCCGGGAGGACAGGTAAGTGTACACACACTCACTTTTCTCGTAGAGAAACATGCCGACGAGAATCTCGACGAGAAAATAGAGAGCAGGTTCTCTATTTCTTTTTCGTACATCACGGGACACAGAGCGACTTAGTCATTACTAATGGGTTATATAGTTTACCTTCAGGTGTTGGCACTGGCCAATTCCAAACCGGAAGTACCCTCCCCTATATAAGCCCCTCCCACCCGGGAGCACCTCAGTTTTTTGCCAGTGTCTAAGGTGTTGGCCAAAGAGTAACATGTGTTTTCACTGGGCTTGCGTACAGGTTCTTTTGGGCCTTAGTAAGCTGTTCCGGATCCCACCAAAAAAAGCTTCATAGCTAAACGGTCGGTACCCGGGCCTTGCAGCAGAAGAGCAAGGTTTTGCCTGTAATGCTTCTCTTAGGAGGGCTGGACCCTGGGATCCAGAGCTCTGGTCATACCCACGACCAAGACGCTGTCTGTGCAGGGTGCTATACAGGTCCAGGGGAGTGGAATCCTTGGGAACCCGGTCCCTGAAGGTTTAATTACAATGCCTGCCGTGATAGGTGAAGTTTGGACTTTTGTGGACCAAACAAAGTCCTGCGGCGGGGATCAGGTAAGTGGGGGCCCTCAGGAACTTGGTTCTATTGGGGGACCCCCAAGCCTAATTTGTCTTTCTGTCTGTTACCTAACGGTATTCCCGCTAAATATCTGTGTTTGCCTATAACTACTGAAAATGTAAAATTTTAATAGTAGTCAAGAAAAAAAAAAAAAAAACAGGGACCGCGGTACCTGTGTTAAACCACTAGAGGCCGCTGTAGTCCATTTTTCTTGTAAATGTGGATCTTTGGTTTTCTCAACTCAAAAGATCCAGGCAGCTGGTAAGTTTCTCTGAGGGAATCCACTTCCTCTGCCCTGTTGCTGCGTTCATCCACCGCACAGGCCCTCCGGCAAAAAGGGCCCTGGCTCCTAGTCCTCTGTTGGTTTTCGAAAAGGGCGCCATGGGCGCACGGGCGCGCGCGCGGGCGCGTGCACGCGCCTCCTATGAAAAAAAGGGGCGGGGCGGGTGGATGACGCTCGATGCGCGCCGCGGCGCTTCTGCGCATGTGCGGGCGTCCCAGCATGGTTAAAAGACACAGTACAAGTGTCAGCTGCATGCAAACAGAGCTAGCAACAAACAGTGGCACACAGAGGCGGTTGATGCAGGCATCCCCATAGAAAGGCACTTTAGTGGACACCAGCTGGTATATAGCAGCACCTGTGTTAGACTATTACCAGCAAAAATTGGTGTATGACGACGGGAATACCTCAGCTTTGTGCTTAAAGGATATGTCGTCCAGACGCTCCGGAAATAAATCTTCCAGGAAGCCAAAGGGGTCTCCATCGGGCTCTGAGGATATTGGGCATGCTTGCACTGCACCAATCTCCCCTGAGAATGCAGAGGTCAGTAGCCGTAGAAACCCCGCAGGAATGTCTGGTGCTGCGGCTGTCCCCAGTCCACCTGCTCCTGTATATATAACAGAGGAGGTTTTATCCTCAACTCTGGGAGGATTGGAAGAGAGATTAACAGCATTGATCGCTGCTTCCCTGTCACAGGAAAAGCGCGTCCGATCTCCGTCTCCTCCTTCAGAGTGCCTGTTAGTGGAGGAACAGCCCCACACAGAGATCGACCTACCTGAAGGGGATCAGGATGAGGTTGATTCACTTATAGAGGAATCAACAGTGGAAGAACCTTTCTCAGCTTCTCAGGCTGAAAGATTATGGGTTCAGTCTCTGACTAACATGGTCCGATCAGCATTTAAAATGCCTCTGGCGGAGCCACCATCCACTACGGTTTCCTCGCTGGGGTCGCTAAAAGCTCCCCAGGCGGTCTGTTCCTTCCCAATCCACCCTTTATTAGAAGGGCTTATTTACCAGGATTGGGAGCATCCTGATAAAATATTTGCTCCCCCCAAGAGATTTCCGGTGATCTATCCCATGGAGGATAAGTTCATAAGAAAATGGAGGGTCCCTATAGTGGACGCAGCCATCTCTTCTGTTAACAAATCACTGACATGTCCAGTAGATAATGTTCCAATGTTCAAAGACCCAATAGATAAAAAATTGGAGTCTTTACTAAAATCTGCTTTCTCTACAGCAAGTATGGTGACACAACCTGCGGTAGCAGCGATTGGAGTCTGCCAAGCAGTGAAAGATCAGTTGAAACAAGTCTTAAGGGACTTACCAGATCAGCAGGCTCATGCCCTAGCTGACCTGCCTAGAGCCTTGTGTTTTGCGGTGGACGCCATAAAGGATACAATCCAGCAGGCCTCCCGCTTTACGCTGTCTATAGTACATATGCGTAGGCTTTTGTGGCTCAAAAACTGGTCTGCTGAAGCTCCCTGTAAAAGACTGCTGGTTAGCTTCCCATTTCATGGAGAACGCTTATTTGGAGAAGATCTGGACAAATATATCCAGAAAATTTCTGCCGGTAAAAGTTCACTCTTACCGGTTAAGAACAAGGGTAGAAGTCCTTCTTTTAAGAGGCCTACCTCTCCAGTCCCGGGCACATCGGCTGTGAAGCAGTTCCGACGGCCTCCGCGGTCAAATTCAGGGGGCAGAAATCAGGGACAATCACAGGGTAACAAGAAGCCCTGGATCAAGAGAGGTACAAAACCTCCCCCTAAGGCATGAAGTATTGCCCCCGCTCAATCGGGTGGGGGGAAGACTTCAGTTGTTCACAGAGACCTGGCGGGACACCATCAGAGACAGATGGGTGCTCTCCGCAGTAAGTCTGGGATACAAGCTGGAGTTAAAAGGCACTCCTCCTGCCCAATTTATGAGGTCAAACGTGCCAAGAGATCCCCAAAAGAGAGGATCCCTCCTTCTGGCACTAGAACAACTATTGCTCCAAGGGGTAATCATGAAGGTTCCCCTGGAAGAAAGCGGATTCGGGTTTTACTCGAACCTTTTCACAGTCCCCAAACCAAATGGGGACGTGAGGCCCATATTAAATCTAAAAGGGCTAAACAAGTTCCTAAATATCAGGACCTTTCGGATGGAGTCGATCCGATCAGTGGCCACCGCCCTACAAGGGCAGGAATGGCTAGCCTCGATCGACATAAGGGATGCTTATCTGCATATTCCCATCTTTCCGGCCCATCAGAAATTTCTACGCTTTGCAGTAGAAGGGCGCCATTTTCAGTTCAGAGCCTTACCTTTCGGTCTGGCCACAGCACCACGAGTGTTCACAAAAATTCTGGCCCCATTATTGGCCAATCTAAGAACACAGGGTGTAACGATAATGGCATATCTAGACGACCTGCTACTAATAGACCACTCAGTGGAAAAGCTGGAAGTAGCTATTCACAAGACAATCGAGTATCTGGAATATCACGGTTGGATTATCAACCGGGACAAGTCAGCTCTAAGACCAGTCAAAAGTCTGGAATACTTAGGGCTAAGGCTGGATTCAAATCAGAGAAAGATTTTCTTACCTCCAGAGAAGGTGTCGTCTTTAAGAAATTTGACCCACTTAGTGGGTACAAAAAGAAAACCATCCATACGTCTCTGCATGAGGCTGCTGGGAAAGATGGTGGCTTCATTCGAAGCGGTACCCTACGGTCAATTCCATTCAAGGAATTTGCAAAGGGCCATACTGTCAGCCTGGAACAAAAAAGTTCAGGCTTTAGACTTACCAATGTCCCTGTCCCCTTCCGTTCGCAAGAGCCTCCATTGGTGGTTGGTGCCCCAGAATCTGGAAAGAGGGAAACCCTTCAGTCCGGTTTCTTGGAAGGTGGTCACTACAGATGCCAGCCTCATCGGCTGGGGGGCAGTGCTGGAGCAATGGTCTCTCCAGGGCAGGTGGTCAGAAGCAGAGAAGGCCCTGCCCATCAATCTCTTAGAGATACGAGCAGCCCGGTATGCCCTAGTAGCATGGACATCCAAACTCCAGGGGTCCCCTGTCAGAATTCAATCAGACAATGCCACGGCAGTGGCATATATCAATCATCAGGGTGGCACCAAAAGTCGTGCAGCCCAGAAGGAAGCAAATTGCATCCTGGAGTGGGCAGAAAGATATGTCCCAGCCATATCTGCGGTTTTCATCCCAGGAGTGGAAAATTGGAGAGCGGACTTTCTAAGTCGCCAACAATTATGCCCGGGGGAATGGTCTCTTCACCCCGAGGTTTTCCAGGCAATATGCCAGCGGTGGGGAACACCGGATGTAGATCTGCTAGCATCCAGATTCAACGCAAAGGTGGACAGGTTTGTGTCTCGCACAAGGGATCCCCTAGCTTGCGGCTCGGATGCCCTAGTGTTCCCTTGGGATCGGTTCAAGCTGATATATGCATTCCCACCGCCACAATTGTTACCGCGATTACTCCGCAGAATCAGGGTAGAAAAGAAACCAGTGATTCTGGTGGCTCCAGCGTGGCCCCGAAGGGCATGGTACGCGGAGATGGTAAAAATGTCAGTGAGGAGTCCTTGGACCCTCCCACTTCGTCCGGACCTGCTTTCGCAGGGACCGATATACCACCCTTCCTTACCAGCCCTAGGTTTGACGGCCTGGCTATTGAAGCCCACATTCTGAAAAAGAGAGGGCTCTCTAATTCTGTGGTATCTACCATGATCAATGCCAGGAAACCGGTATCCAGGCAGATCTATTATAGGATCTGGAAAGCGTACATTACGTGGTGTGAGACCAAGAAATGGCATCCACGTAAGTACATGATAGGGAGGATTCTGGACTTCCTACAGTGGGCTGTAGATAGGAAACTGGCCTTGAGTACTATCAAGGGTCAGATTTCGGCCTTGTCAATATTTTTTCAAAGGCCCTTGGCTTCGCATTCACTAGTCAAAGCCTTTATACAAGGAGTGATGCGTATTAGCCCTCCGGTTAGTATTCCCATATGTCCTTGGGACTTAAACCTGGTTCTGTCGGTTCTACAGAAACAACCGTTTGAACCATTACAACACATTTCCTTGGTTCTTCTCACCAGGAAATTGGTTTTCTTAGTAGCCATTTGTTCGGCTAAAAGAGTGTCGGAATTAGCAGCTATGTCCTGTAAGGAGCCATATCTGGTTGTCCATAAGGACAGAGTAGTATTACGTCCTCATCCAGCCTTTCTTCCTAAGGTGGTATCGAGGTTTCATTTGAACCAAGATGTGGTTCTTCCTTCTTTTTTCCCCAAACCTAGCTCAGTAGAGGAAAAGTTATTACATTCTTTGGATGTGGTAAGAGCAGTTAAAGCTTATCTAAAAGCCACTGCTCAGATTCGCAGAACGGATTCTTTGTTTGTTCTGCCGGAAGGCCCCAGAAGGGGTCAGGCAGCATCAAAATCTACTTTAGCCAAGTGGATTCGACAGGTCATAATACAAGCCTATGGCTTGAGAAAGAGACCGCCTCCGTTCAAAGTTAGGGCGCACTCCACAAGAGCGGTTGGAACTTCATGGGCAGTGCATCACCAGGCCTCCCTGGCTCAAGTATGTAAGGCCGCAACATGGTCTTCGGTACACACGTTTACTAGATTCTATCAGGTAGACGTTAGAAGTCAGGAGGATGTCGCCTTTGGGCGCAGTGTGTTGCAGGCCGCAAAAGATCCTCATGCCTGATGGCGCCCAGCTTATGTACCCCCCCCTCATTTGGCATTGCTTTGGGACGTCCCATTAGTAATGACTAAGTCGCTCTGTGTCCCGTGATGTACGAAAAAGAAAAAGGGATTTTTATAACAGCTTACCTGTAAAATCCTTTTCTTGGAGTACATCACGGGACACAGAGCTCCCACCCCTCTTTTTGGGACACTTATTGCTTGGCTACAAAACTGAGGTGCTCCCGGGTGGGAGGGGCTTATATAGGGGAGGGTACTTCCGGTTTGGAATTGGCCAGTGCCAACACCTGAAGGTAAACTATATAACCCATTAGTAATGACTAAGTCGCTCTGTGTCCCGTGATGTACTCCAAGAAAAGGATTTTACAGGTAAGCTGTTATAAAAATCCCTTTTTTCTCGTCGAGATACTTGTCGATTTTCTTGACGAGAAACCATACACACGAACGGGTTTCTCGGCAAAAAATCTCTGCCAGCAAGTTTCTTGCTGGTTTTTGCCGAGAAACTCGTTCGTGTGTACGAGGCCTTAGACTTAAAAAATGAAACAAATTCAACAGAGAGATAGCAGCAACATTAGGAGTGGCCAAATCAACCGTTTGGTACATTCTGAGGAAAGAAGAACACACTGGTGAGCTCAGCAACATAAAAAGGACTTCACAAGAGTAAATACAGAGGGTTCACCACAAGGTGTAAACCATTCATAAGTCTGAAGAATAGAAAAGCCAGATTAGACTTTGCCAAAAAACATCTAAAAAAGCCAGACCAGTTCTGGAAAAGCATTCTTTGGACGGATGAAACTAAGATTAATCTGTATCAGAATGACGGGAAGAAAAAAGTGTGGAGCAGGCTTGGAACAGCTTATGATCCAAAGCACACGTCATCTGTAAAACATGGTGGAGCTTGCAGTGTGATGGCATGGGAATGCATGGCTTCCAGTGGCACTGGGTCATTGGTCTTTATTGATAATGTGGCAGAAGACAGAAGCAGTCGGATGAATTCTTTTTTTTAATTGGAAAAAACCAACTTTATTGAAAAGTATGCATGGTACATAAATCAACATAAGCCAGTATGGCCAATATAATAGTACATACATGAACACAGTGAAGCATCTGTGTGACATAAAGATAATAACAGCAGTGAAAGTAGAGCCGGTACTCAACAAAAATAAAGAATCGACATGTCAAGTACACGTTTCCCCATCCGCCATCCATCTCTCCCAGACCTTCTCATACTTTAGCGGACACCCTCTATGTACATAAATCAGTTTTTTATATGGGAGAGGATCGTTAACCGCCTTTTTCCAGCACTGAATTGTAGGGGGCAGGGCCTGCATCCAATTACGGGCCACTACTTTTCTTGCCAAGAATAGCGTCTCATGTAAAAAGGTACGGAGGGGTTTGTCGGCATCCAAGTCTGGCAACAGGCCAAGTAGGCACATCTTTGGGTCAAGGGTAACAGGGGAGCCCATCTGATCGTGTAGGAAGCGTATCACCTGTGTCCAGTATGCCTGAATGGTAGGGCAGAACCATATGAGGTGGTAGAAGGAGCCCGGGGTATGGTCACAGAGGCGGCATCCTGGATTGTACGTGGGCCTGAAACGTGCTACTCTCTGAGGGGTCAGATATGTTCTATGTATGATGTACAGCTGTGTGAGGCGGTCCGACAGCTTGGGGGAAACCTTTTTCACGTCCTCCAAAATCTCGTCCCAGTCCTCATCCTCTATAAGTCCAACATCCGCCTCCCATCTAGTCTTAGCAGTATAGGCCAATGCTGTGGTGCTAGGGAGAGGGATGGCGGAGTACAAAGTGGAGATGAGCTTAGCAGGCACATTACCCGTGACTGTGTCCACTATGGAGGGAACTGCCAGGGACGGGCAAGAGCCAGAAAACTGGGCCTGTATAGCGTGATGGAGTTGCAAATACCTGAAAAAAAGGCAATTGGGGAGGGAAAATTCGTCCTTCAGCATTTGGAATGGTTTAAGGCCTGAAGCGGTCATGATCTGGTGTATGCATAAGATCCCATGGCGTATCCACACCGCGGGGTCCGGAATGGACAATAATTCTGGCAAGCATGTATTGTACCAGAGAGGGGTATGAGAGTGTACTTTTGGGGTCCCAGTTCTTTGCAATGCCGTCCGCCATACCCTCCGGTGGTGAGTCAACATGTCTGCTGTGCGTTGGGGGGGGCGTCTTGTCAATGGGGCTCTTAGGACCGATTGAAGTGGGGTATGGGCCGAGTCATCCGGGTGCTCACAGAGTAGTGTCTGGTATCTCGTTAGTTCATGTTTGTCAAAATAACAGAAGTGGGGCAGTTGGGAGGCAAAGTAATAATCCTGAAAGTCAGGGAGAGCAGCTCCTCCCAACGTCACAGGGTTCTTCAGAATTCTCCAAGATAACTTGTGTCTGCCATGACCCCAAATAAAGGAATTCAGGATGGATTCAATTGTCCTGAAACATTTTTGTGGTATATAGAGGGGAGCATGCCAGACCAAATAGAGTATCTTGGGAAGGAGTATCATCTTAACTAAGCTGACACGACCCGTAACACCCAGGGGTAGTCTGGCCCAAGTCTGCGTCTTGTTCTTGATCAGGGCAAACAGGGGTTCAATGTTCAGTAGTTTATAATCTGAGCGCGATCTGGTGACCTGTACGCCAAGGTATTTAATCTGGGAGACCCTTGGAAGAGCCAGAGGAGGGGACGCGAACGAGGGGGGGAAATGGTCAATCGGAAGGATCTAGGACTTAGACCAATTAATACTCAGACCCGAATGGCCACCCATACGTTCTATGGACTGGAGGGCTGCTATAAGAGAAGGACCGGAGTCCGCCAGATACAAAAGTGTGTCGTCGGCATACATCCCAATCTTTTCTTCCAGGTTCCCCATCCTGAGGCCTCGGATGCAAGTGTCCGCACGGACCATAATGGCCAACGGCTCCACAGCCAATGCGTAAAGCATGGGGGAAAGGGGGCAGCCCTGCCGGGTCCCCCTCTCCAGCGGGAACTGGTCAGAGAGCCAACCATTCACAAATACTCTGGCCCTTGGGGACTGATAGAGGAGTTGGACCCAGCGAATAAAGCTGGGGCCAAATCCAAATCTTGAGAGGCACTCCCACAGGTAGTTCCACTCCACGGAGTCGAAGGCCTTGGCGGCATCCAGAGCCACCACGACCCTCGAGCCAATTTCATCATGGGATCCCTGAATATTCATAAATAGGCAGCGAATATTCATGGCCGTGTTCTTCCCTGGCATAAAGCCAGTTTGGTCAGGGTGTATCAATGACAGAATAACCTGGTTAAGGCGGGAGGCTAGAATCTTAGCTAATATTTTAATGTCTACCTGTAACAAAGAAATGGGCCTATACGACTCCGGGTATTTAGGGTCCTTTCCGGGTTTGGGAATTACGACTATTTGGGCTTCTCTCATAGATGGGGGTAGAACTCCTGAGTCAAATACGGATTTATACAGGTCCTTAAGTTCAGGGATTAGGATTTCAGAGTAGGTGGCATAGAATTCAAGGGGTAGACCATCCAATCCTGGGGCCTTGGATGAGGCCAGACAGGAAATGGCCTCGGAAATGTCCTCCTCCGTAATAGGGGCTTCCAGAATTTCAAGCTGGTCGTCTGTCAGTCTAGGGAATTGAACTCCCGCTAGGTAGTCCCTGGTGTCTTGGGGAGTGTGGGTGACCCTGGAAGTGTAGAGTGCACGGTAGAATCTCCCAAACTCCTCCGCCACCAGTTGCGGATCGGTGATGTCGTTCCCCTGTGGGTCGGTCAAGGACGCCACCACAGGGGGACGCATATCCAAGTGGGCGAGATATGCGAGCAGTTTGCCCGATATCTCTCCATACTCAAACACCCTCTGTCTACAGAAGAAGATGCGTTGTTTAGCCTTCTCTATGTGCAATTGGGAGACCTGGCGCGCCTGAATCTATAGATTGTTGGCCGTGCTGGGCGAGGGGTCCCGGTGGAACGCCTCCTCCAGCACCTGCAGGTGTTCTGCAGCCTGCTGGACAATAAGTGTTGATGACCGTTTAAGCCTGTTAATACGTGTGGAAAGTAGGGAACGAGCGTGAAGTTTAAACATTTCCCACACCACATCATGCGTGGCAGTGTCCCTGTTGGCCGTAAAATAGTATTGCAATTCTGTGGGGCTGTCATCCTGGTCCCGCAGGGCAGTCAGCCAGAACGGGTTTAACCGCCAAGAAGGAGCAGGGGAAGCCTTCAGGAGCTGGATCGTGACCCAGTAGGGGGCGTGATCCGAGAGTACTCTCGGAGCAAAGCCCACATCTCCTAGCTTAGGCAGCAGGGACACTGAGATAAAAACAAAATCAATTCGTGACATTGTGTTATGACTGGCTGAAAAGCATGAGAAGACTTTAGTGTGCGGGTGTTTGTGGCGCCAAGTGTCGACAAGAGCAAAGTCGGTCATTATGCGGTGCAGTCTGGTATGGGTCGGTGGGTTAAGGGGGGGATCCAGTGTGCCCAGACGGTCCAAAGCGGGGATCAGGGTCATATTGAAGTCCCCCATCCACACTGCCGGTACGGAGGGGTACTGGGTCATAAAGGCAAGGCCCTCCTGAATTACAGCTGAGTTGTACGGGGGGGGGGGGGGAATATAGCAGGCAAGTAGCAGGATAGGAGACCCATTAATGGTGGCGTGCATAAACACATATCTGCCCTGCTGATCCGTGCGGAGCAGTATTAGCTCAAAAGGTACCCGTTTGGCAACCAGGACCGATACACCTCTGGAATATGAAGTGTGAGTGGCGTGGTAAGCCCACCCCACCCAAGGTTTTTTAAGGGAGGATTGCAAGTGGCCCGTGACATGGGTCTCGACCAGTGTGATAATGTCAGCTCTCTGAGATTTGAGAAATGTCAGGACCGCTGTGCGTTTGATCTTATTGCGCAAGCCTCTAACATTCCACGTGAGGAACTTCAGGGAACTCATGGTGGGTATATGGTGTGTATAATAGACCGCAGCCAGACCAGAACCAGCAGAGCAGATAAGGACACATCAGATAGTACAGAACATATCGGCAACCAATATTGATAGTGCATGTATGACAATGACATAGTACCTTTAGCAGAAATAAACAATTGTGAACATGGTGGCAAATAAAAAACAGCCAAAACATTTCCCTTCCCTCCCAGTCCAGTGCCACCCCAACTCGGCATGAACATAGTATCCCAAAACCAGGTATCAACCGGGGACATCCAACGTGAAAAAAGCATTGGAGGCGAGGGACTTAATTTCAAAGGGACATAGATACCTGTGATGAAAAGAAAACAAAAAAGGAGGAAAAAACAGTCAGGTAAACGGGGGGAGTGAAAAAAGTCCATAGAGAACCTAGGGGGGCGACTTCTTCTCTGAGAAGTGCATGGGGTGTAGGGGCCACAAAAGCACAACACCATTGCAGCCGTGCAGGAGGAAGCCCCGCCTGCCATCAGGGTGGTACGTAAAGTAGGATAGGAAGTTCCAGCAACGTTCGGTAAGCTGCCCTCTACAAGTATCTCCCATGTGTGGGGAGAACGGGGAATTAACAGTAAGGTCACCCGAAGGTGGCGAGCATGCTGTGAGATCCGAGGAGGGGCGGACAGGGCACGAACAGGGAGTGCCGCCGGCACAGGGGGCAGCAGGGGAGAGAAAAGAAAAGTACTCACAGCTCCCAGACAGCGCGGTATGCTCAATCTCGCCGATTTCTCCGGTCAATCCAGGTGGATGCCGACTCTGGGTCCTCGAAAAAGTGGGTCCGACCGTCGCATTCCACACGAAGCTTTGCAGGGTACAGCATGGCGTATTTGAGGTGTAGAGTGCGGAGGCGCTTCTTAACATCCTGGAACCTGGACCGCTGCCGTTGCACCTCATTGGAGAAGTCCGGGAAGACGGCAACATGTGCGTTGGTATGGGGGATATTCCCCTTCTCTCTGGTTAGGCGGAGGATCTTGTCGCGATCCCTGAAATTAAGGAACTTCGCTATCAGGGTACGCGGTGAAGCTCCTTGGGGAGGAGGACGGCCAGGGATTCGATGAGCTCTCTCCACTGCAAACATTACCGAAAATGCGTCTCTGCCGAAGGTTGACGTTAGGAGGTTTTCAAGGAAGCTCTCCGGGTCGGTGCCCTCAGCAGACTCAGGAAGACCGATGAAGCGGAGGTTACATCTCCGAAGGCGATTTTCCATGTCATCCTGTTTTGCGCTAATCTGTTGTAACTGGCGGCGCACCTCATCAGTGGTATGTTGTAAAGGGTGCAAGATATCCTCCGCTCTGCTAATACGGGTCTCCGTCTCCGTCACGCGGTCCCTGAGGGTAGAAAGATCCTGCCGGATAAGGGACACATCAATTTTTACCTCCTCAATCTTGGTGGTAAGCGTGCTCTGGCACAGGGCGATGGCATCCAGTAATTTGTTAGTAGCCACCACAGAGTGATCCGCATCCAGGGAAGCAGCAGCGCCGTCTCTGACCTGCTGGTCTCCTTCTTCAAGCCGGCGGTATTTGGCCAGTTTATCGGCGGCTTCAGAATTCTTTTTAGACGGAGACATGCTGTAGGGCGGCAGGGAAGATCCCTGGGTGCACCAATATGGCCGCTGTTAAGGAGGCCGGGTCCTCCACAACCCCCCCCCCACCGCTGCCCAGGGGTGGCCCAAGGCAAGCAGCAGGTCACTCTCAAGCAGCTGTATTGGCAGCAGGCTGCATGCAGGGGAATCTGAGCTCAGGGGAGTCAGGGAGGCCTGTAATACTTGCCAAGGATGTCTCCGGGTGGAGCAAGATGGCCGCCGCTCCGGGAGTCAGGCCGAGACCGCGGTCCGCTCTCACAGCAGGTGCAGAGTGCAGAGGCACCCCAGCAGCTGAAGCAGGTAATCCGGGGGCCGATGTAGGAGAGGATGGAGCCCAGTGTGCACAGGGAGGCAAGGAGAAGTGTCCAGGGCCGCCGTCGGGAGGGCCAAGATGGCCGCCGAACCAGGAACTAGGCCGAAGCCGCGGCCTTTCCTAAAGCAGAGGACCGGGAAGCGCTGCGATGGCAGCGGCGGCAAACTAGCGGGCTTAACAGGCTTCAGGAACCACAGGGAGAGCAGGACAAGTCCTCGGATGTAGAGGATGGCAGGAACCGAGCAGGATGCAGACAGGATGGTAGGTTAGGATTATGGGCAGACGGAGCTCACATCACATGCGACCTATCCCATTGCTATCCAGGCCACGCCCCCCAGTCGGATGAATTCTGCACTGTTTAGAGATATACTGTCAGCCCAGATTCAGCCAAATGCAGCAAAGTTGATTGGACGGCGCTTCACAGTACAGATGAACAATGATCCAAAACGCACTGCAAAAGCAACCCAGGAGCTTTTGAAGGAAAAGAAGTGGAATATTCTGCAATGGACGAGTCAATCACCTGATCTCAACTCAATTGAGCATGTATTTCGCTTGCTGAAGGCAAAACTAAAGTCAGAAAGAGCCACAAACAAAGAACAACTGAAGTTAGAGCCTGGCAAAGCATCAGAAAGGAGGAAACCCAGTCTTTGGTAATGTCCATGGGTTCCAGACTTCAGGCAGTCATTGCCAGTAAAGGATTCTCAACAAAATATAAAAAATAAACATTTTATTTATAAATACATTAATTTGTCCAATTACATTTTAGCCCCTCAAAATGGGGGGACTGTGTATAAAAATGGTTGCAGTTCCTAACATTTGTACTTGATATTTATGTTCAACCCCTTGAATTGAAGCTAAAAGCCTGCACTTCAAATTCATTTTAATTTTATTCTGGTGGCATACAGAGCCAAAAGTATGAAAATTGTGCCTGTGTCCAAATATATATGGACCTAACTGTATATGTTTTAACTGCCAAAGGATTTTCCTATTTCTGTCCATCCAGTGCTGAGATTTACACAGCTCTGCCACACAGTACAGCCAGGTGGATAACACCAATTAGAGTTAAAGCGATTTGTAAAGTTTTCATTTAAAAAAAAAAACACATGCCACACTTATCTGCTCTGTGTTATAGTTTTGCACAGATCAGACCAGATCCTCCTCTTCTGGGGTCCTCCGACGGTGCTCCTGGCTCCTACTCTTCTGCGAGTGCCTAATATAGAAAGCTGCTTTCTAAAGGGACACTTGCGCAGGCTCGATCCCAAACTGCGCTGCCTGTGTCTATAGACACAGACAGTGCGGCTCGGCCCCACCCCTTCCCTCCTTATCACAGAATTTGATTGACAGCAGCAGAAGCCAACGGCACAAAGCTGGATAAGTATAAGGAGGGGCTGGGTGGGGATCTTCTGCTACAGAAGGTTTTCTATGCATTAAAGTAAAAAACCTTAAGGCTATAGAACCACTTTAAGGAATACAGTGTTGTCCTCTCTCTACCCTCCGCCTGCTGATGGAACAGTAAAGGATCAGCAGAAGACTAAAATGGTCCTCTTCTTATTCACTCTCTTCCTATCAACATCCTCTATGTTAAGACATTTGCATGCACACCTGATTGGGTCCCAGACTTGAGTATTGCTGTACCGGAGATTGCAAGTCAAATTCAGATTGCAAAAAAAAAATACAGCTATTTATTAACCATTTGCCGACCAGTCGCCGTAGTTATACTGCGGCAGGTCAGCTCTATTGCATGAATCGCCGTAGATGTACATTGCTTCTTCCAATAGATACAGTGGGCACGGTGCGATGCCAGAGACAATGCGCGTGTCCAGCGGCCGCGATGTCTGACGGCCACCCGCAATCGCTCCAGAGAGAGCCAGAACGGGGATCTGTCAATGTAAACAAACAGATCCCCGTTCTGTCAGGGGAGTACAGAATGATCATTTGTTCCTAGTGATCAGGATCTCTCTGTACTCCCAGTCAGTCCCCTCCCCCCACAGTTAGAAACACCTCCCAGGGAACACATTTAACCCCTTGATCGCCCCCAGTGTTAACCCCTTCCCCGCCAGTGTCATTTATACAGTAATCAATGCATTTTTATAGCACTGATCGCTGTATAAATGTCACTGGTCCCAAAACAGTGTCAAAAGTGTCCGATCTGTCCGCCGCAATGTTGCAGTCCCGCCAAAAATCGCTGATCACCGCCATTACAAGTCAAAAATAAAGAAAATAAAAATGCCATAGATCTATCCCCTTTTTTGTAGACACTATAACTTTTGCGCAAACCAATCAATATACGCTTATTGCAATTTTTTTTTTTTTACCAAAAATATGTAGAATACATATTGGCCTAAACTGATGAAGAAATTTGTTTTTTTACTTTTTTTTTAGGGTGAGGGGGATATTTATTATAGCAAAAAGTAAAAAATATAGTTTTTTTTTCAAAATTGTCGGTCTTTTTTTTAGTTTATAGCACAAAAAATAAAAGACACAGAGGTGATCAAATACCACCAAAAGAAAGCTCTATTTGTGGGCAATTCTTCTTATTTTGTTTGGGTACAGCGTCGCACGACCACGCAATTGTCAGTTAAAGCGACGCAGTGACGAATCGCAAAAAAATTGCCTTGTCAGGAAGGGGGTAAATCCTTTCCGGGGCTGAAGTGGTTAAGGAATACATACCTGCATTCATTGTTTCTTTTTTTATCTGCCTGGAGTTCATCTTTAAAGCACAACCAAGGAACAAAGCATTACGTGAAAGAAATTCGCTATCTGTGTGATGGTGAATGGATACACAGAAGTCTTTTATAAGGTGTACTGATCCCTCAAATTGGCCTTTTGTTTCCTGAATTGTGTGTTATTCTCCACCCCTTCATTAGCAGGTTGCATTGTTATTGGGATGAATGAAGGCGACGTGGTCGCTCCCCCCCAGTCTGCAGGTCTGATTGTTCCAGAACTGTCAGATTTGATGTCTTTGGACAGCTCTAGAATGTCAGTGATTGTAACAGAGGAAACACATCTCAAAGTGGTTCTTAAAGGGGTTGCAAACCCTCATGTTCTTTCACCTTAATGCACCCTATGCATTAAGGTGAAAAAACACCTGGCTGTGCCTGGCCCCCCCAAGCCCCCGTTTTACTTACCTGAGCCCCGAATTTCAGTTGGCGCGATCCCGCATTGCTTACCCTGCGTCTTGTCGGCTCTTCATTGGATAGATTTATAGCAGCGCAGCCATTGGCTCCCACTGCTGTCAATCAAATCAAGTGACGCGGGGGGCGGGGCCGAGTCATACACGCGGCGGCTATGTACGGCGAGTGTACCACATGGGAGCGTACCACACGGAGCGCGCCCGCAAGGTAACCCCCTCGAGAGAGAGCTTCCCAGAGTGGGTTAGCTATTGCTAGGAGGAGCTGCGAGAGCTGCCGTGGGACCCCAGAAGAGGAGGATCGGGGCCACTCTGTGCAAAACGAACTGCACAGTGGAGGTAAGTATGACATGTTATTTAAAAAACCTTTAGTACCACTTTAAGCTTAAACATTATTCATGCATTAAACATGCATTCCTTGCATTAATGTAAAAAATGTTTTAGATAAAAGTATTGCCCCCATCCCCCCAATATTTTCCTGAGTCCTCACTCGATCCAGCGCTGTGGTCGTCTGCAACAGCTCTCTCCTTTTACTTCCCGGTCTCACAAGCTTTGCCATTGGCGCCCACTGCTGTCAATCAAAGGCAGTAATAAGGGAGCTGGGGGTGGGCACCGGTAGCACGGGCTTGGGATCAAGCCCGCAGATGTACCACACTGCCCTCCTATGGTGGCACACTGGGAAAAGGAGGAGCCAGGAGCGTCATTGGGGGACCTGAGAAGAGGATGTTCGGTTTTGCTCTGTGCAATTACACTTCACAGAGCAGGTAAATATAAACCTGTTTGTTGGTTATAAAAAACAAAAAAAACGAAATAAAACTATAGTAAGAAAGGCCTGACAAACACTGCAGATGGAGGCCCGTACAGACAAAGCAACAGACTAGTACATTGCTGCCTGTTTCCGAGTTTGGGGCGCGTCCCACCCCCAAACCCCCCCCCCCCGCCGACACCCACTGAGTTTGTTGTCAGCAGGTCCCGGCCTGATGATCGGCTGTGTCCAATCACAGCCCAGAGCCCTGTGTTGACAATCAACACAGTGCTCTGCATAGAGGGAACAATCATCTCAAACTGATTTTTAGTAAAAAGCATAATGTACCAGAATACATTTTGGCCAAAATTTTATGATGACATTTTAATTTTTTATTTTTTTCATTGGATAAGTTTTATACCAGAAAGTAAAAAATATAATTTTTTTTTTTTTTTCAATATGTTCGGTCTTTTTTTTTTCATATACATCACAAAAAATCAAAAACCCAATAGTGATCAAATACCACCAAAAGAAAGCTGTAGTTGAGTGAAACAAATTATATATCATTTGAGTACAACTTTGCAGGACCGCGCAATTACCGGTTAAAGTAGCGCAGTACTGAATAGCAAAAATTGGCCTGGTCACGAAGGGGGGTAAAATCATCCGCAGCTCAAGTGCTTAATATACCAGTATATTTTCAGCTCATGAATCCCAGATAAACACGGGCAGAAGATACAGACGCTGTACAGGTCGGGTGGGATCGATAATTGCATAGCCACAGTGCTATTCGCTAACCTACCATCCTACCACTAAACAAGTTATCATGACGCAGTGCAATGTCCTCCTGGGTGTATTAATGATTTCTGTCCCTGTCCATCATCATGGACATCGTAGGGGGTGAGCGGGCTGGATGGTGCCCTGAGAGCGGTGAGAGGTTGCCACTCCGAACACAGATGCCTGTCCAGTCCTGCCAGCAGATAAGGCTTCTGAGGTCACTCCGCATCACCGCTTTTCTCTCTGGGCCTGACCTCCTGTGACCAAACAAAATACACCATTGTTCATCCCTGATTAGAAACTGGAGGTGGCTGGCAGGATGTTGCCTCATTTTTACCAGAAGCCCTAGAAAAACATTCCCTTTTTTTACAGAGGATGCTTTCCAGTTGCTACGATAATTAGATAGATGGGTCCAGTCTGAGGAGAGTCAGGAAAGAGAAGTGTGTTAATCTTATATTTGTGGGTGCATTAAGGAGCAAATCCGGGCAACAAGTAAAGTCTGTTGCTGTCAGTGCTTTAGAGGAACTAAACCAGAAAATCCACTCAATTCACTTTAATCTCAGTTTTGTATAACTAACAGATTCTTATTTTTATTTTATTGGCTCAAAATAAAATGTTATTGAATGATGTGGGACTGTGACAGTAATAGTGACGCTTACTAATATTTATAAGGGTGGGATATAAACACCAGAAAATAAATAACAATATACAATCTGTATAAACACAATTAACGACTTGCTGACCGTTATATGTGTATATATACGCTGCGGTTTGCAAGTGGTTTACCAGGGTTATGGCTGAAGCTATCAGCCATAACCCGGTATTTTTCTTTCTTTGTGCTCATAAAAGCGCATCAGCGGCTCATGACGAGCTGGGATGCTTTCAGGAGCCTGTGTTTATCTGGCTTGCCTTTTTTTTACCTGCACGCCCGAGAAATGATCCAGCTGGTCACAGAGGCAATTAAAGACTAGATGGTCCAGACCATAAACAATTTTTTTTATTATTCTTTAAAGCGAAAGATAAAAAAAAGCATCGCACCAACGATCAGCAGATCACAAGGTGTCGTGCATGACTTCTGCAGACTTGTCACTGTATCTGTCTGCAAGGGATTTTTCTTCTTCTAAACACGGTGAGTCCCCCTCCTCAAGAAGGCACATGTACAGTCTGCCAATGAACATATAAATGATTCAGAGGAGGATTGGGAGAAAGTGCTGTGGTCAGATGAGACCAAAATTGAGCTCTTTGGCATTAACTCGACTCGCTGTGTTTGGAGGAAGAAAAACGCTGACTATGACCCTAAGACAGGGCTTGACAAATTTGCTTGGAATCTAGGAGCCAGCTAAAAAAGTTAGGAGCCAGGAACGCGCACCGTACCGCCGAGCTTGCGCGCAGAATCGAACGCATACACGAGTAGCGCCCGCATATGAAAGTGGTGTTAAAACCACACGTGAGGTATCGCCGCGATTGGTAGATCGAGAGCAATAATTCTAGCCCTGGACCTCCTCTGTAACTCAAAACATGCACCCTGTAGAATTTTTTAAATGGAGATTTAAAGGGTAAAAGTTTGTCGCCATTCCACGAGCGGATGCAATTTTTAAGCGTGACATGTTGGGTATCAATTTACTCAGCGTAACATCATCTTTCACAATATAAAAAAAAAATTGGGCTAACTTTACTGTTGTCTTATTTTTTAATAAAAAAAAAAAAAAAGTGTATTTTTTCCCAAAAAAGTGCGCTTGTAAGACCGCTGCGCAAATACGGTGTGACAGAAAGTTTTGCAATGACCGCCATTTTATTCTCTAGGGTGTTAGAATAAAAAATATATATAATGTTTGGGGGTTGTAATTAGAGGGAAGGAGATGGGGCAGTGGAAACAGACAGGGGAAGAAGCTCCATTAGCATTGCTGGTTGTATGTCATACCAACGGCCACCACAAGATGGCGCCTGATCACAGAAGGAAGCCTAGGCCTGCATACAGAGAAGCATAGGCCTGCAGAAGGCCGCAAAGCCGCGGCCTCAATTACCGGCCGGCGTGATGCGATCGCGATTGCGGGGGGGGGGGGGGTTCACAGAGACACAGGATACCCCAGCTGTGCTGCCCCAGGCGCCAGGTCACTAATTCTAGTCGCAATGGCGACCTGGCGCCCGGGGATTGTCGAGCCCTGCCCTAAGAACATCATCCCTACTGTCAAGCACGGAGGTGGAAACTTTATGCTTTGGGGCTGTTTCTCTGCTAAAGGTACAGGCTGACTTTGCCGCATTGAGGGGTCAATGGACGGGGCCATGTATTGTAAAATCTTGGAAGAGAACCTTCTTCCCTCAGCCAGAACACTGACGATGGGTAATGGATGGGTCTTCTAGCATGACAATGACCCAAAACATACTGCCAAGGCAAGAAAGGAGTGGCTCAAGAAGAAGCACATTAAGGTCATGGTGTGGCCAAGCCAGTCTCCAGACCTTAATCCTATAGAAAATGTATGGAGGGAGCAAAAACTTCTAGTTGCCAAGAGACAGCCAAGAAACCTTATGATTTAGGGAAGATCTGTAAAGAAGAGTGGACCAAAATCCATCCTGAGATGTGTGCAGACCTGGCCAACTACAAGAAACGACTTACCTCTGTGCTTGCCAAAAAGGGTTTCTCCACAAAGTCATGTTTTGCTTGGGGATCAAATACTTATTTTACTCACTGAACTGCAACCTAATTAATAGCATTTGTTTTATGTGTTTTCTCTGGATTTTTGGTTGATATTCTGTCTCTAGCATTTAAAATACATCTATGATAAAAATGATAGACCCTTCATTTCTTTGTAAGTGGGAAAACTTACAAAATCTGCAAGGCATCAAATAATTATTTTCCCCACTGTATAAAATACTGAAAGCAACTGCATTTATTAGTAAAGGAAATAGTTTGTTTGGTCCAGCGTGGGCCAAACAAACGATTAAAAGTAAGGCCTCTTTCACTCAGGTGTACTATAGGGCATGCCCACACATAGATTCCCAGATTTTCTGTAAATCCCTGTGAAGGCAATCCCAATTATTTCATAGTTACATAGTTAGTCTAGTTAAAAAAAGACACAAGGCCATCTGGTTCAACCAATAAACTGGGAAAAAATTACAATCCTATACCCACAGTTGATCCAGAGGAAGGCTAAAAACCCCAGCAGAGAATGATCCAATTTTCTCCAGTGGGGAGGAAATTCCTTCCTGATCCCCTGAGAAGCAATCGGATATTCCCCGAATCAACTTTACCTATAAATGTTAATATCCAGTTATATTCTGTACATTTAGGAAAGAATCCAGTCCTTTTTTAAACCAATCTGCTGAGCTGGCAAGAACCACCTCTGGAGGGAGTCTATTCCACATTTTCACAGCTCTTACTGTGAAGAAACCTTTCCGTATTTGAAGATTAAGGCTGGGTTCACACTTGAGATCGTAGCAGCTCACAGCAGGGGTCCGGTGCGTCTCCATTCATCGTTTCAGGTCTGATTTCAGCCCGAATTTTGGGCTGAATTCGGACCTGAAACGGATCAAAAGACGCACAGAACTCCTGTGCAATTCGCACCGCAGCCACTACAGAGATGTGTGAACCGGCTCCACAGAGAGCCGGTCACAATCTCCTGCTATGCGAATTGGATGCGGAGAAACCCACATCCAATTTACACTGGTTGTGAACCCAGCCTAAATCTCTTTTCCTCCAGATGTAAAGAGTGCCCCCTTGTCCTCTGTGATGGCCTTAAAGTAAATAACTCAACACTAAGTTCTCTATATGGACCACTTTTATATTTATACATGCTGATGAACCCCCCCCCCCCTTTATGTATTTATAAATGGTGATCATATCCCCCTTATGTATTTATACATGGAGATCATATCCCCCCTTATGTATTTATACATGGAGATCATTTCCCCCCCTTATGTATTTATACATGGAGATCATATCCCCCCCTTATGTATTTATACATGGTGATCATATCCCCCCTTATGTATTTATACATGGTGATCATATCCCCCTTATGTATTTATACATGGTAATCATATTCCCCTTATGTATTTATACACAGAGATCAAAACCCCCCCTTATGTATTTATACATGGTGATCATATCCCCCAATTGAAATGAATGGCTCATGCCCCTGCAAGAGCTGTGTTTGCGGAGATGCCCAGATTTTCCATGCATCCCTGTGCAGGCAATCTAATTAATTTCAATTGAGATGCAGCGTTCGGGGCTGTGCACTTGCACAACTTTTGAATCGGGAGCAGCAGCTGTGTCCATGCAGCTGCTGCATCCCAATTGAAATGAATAGGACTGCCTGCACAGGGTTTGCACGGAGCAACTGTGCATCCCATTGTAAGTAAACATGACCCTCAGGCCCGGTTCACACAGGGGCGGCACGACTTTGGGGGCGACTCAGCGACGCAATCTCAAGACGACTTGAGAGGCCCGGTTCAGGCAATTTGCATAATGACTTCTGTATAGAAGTCAATTCAAGTCGTCCCGAGTCGCCCCCAAAAGTAGTACAGGAACCTTTTTCTAAGTCGGAGCGACCCGAGTCGCTCCTATTAGAACGGTTCCATTCAACAGAACGGGACGCGACTCGTCAGGTGACCGAGTCGCCTGACGAGTCGCCCCTATGTGAACCGGGCCTCACATGGGTGTTTGCTATGGTGTGTGTGTAAATGAGGCCTACAAGTAAACATGAAGTTAGGCTTTAAAGCGGTTGTATACCCATTCAGATGACTTTTCTTTATTAGGACAATTGCAGGTTTTATAATCATTTGCCTTAGAAGAATGTCGCCTTACCTGCCTTCCTTGTGAGATATATGTATAATTGTGGCTCATGACGTAGCCCACGCATGCGCCGTTTGTCCAAACTTTCCGCCAGGCCGAGACCCTGCCGGAAAAATGCAGTGTCTATGCCGGGGCTGCGTCATTTCCTATTGTCGACGTCAGCCCCGACATCCCGCGATGCCAGCAACAGGATAGTCTCTGATTCGCTCGACATTCGTTTCCATAGTAACCGAAACTAAGAAGAGGCTTGGATACTGCAGTTAGCGCGCATGCGTGAGATTACGGAGAGGAAAATGTAAATGTGGGCGGAAGTAAATCAGAATACAGACACGGAAGAACACAGTTGATATGGCGACGGCTAACACAGAGCAGCAACGTTTCAAATATACAGTCTTTTTACAGTAAAAACGATTTTTGGGCTTATTCTTAGCGCCCATTTTATTCTCAATACATATGTAGATTGTAATATTGGTAAATCGTTTTTATTTTGATGAGTTTACTACCGCTTTAAGCCCCGCGGTATGGCGCACCTGCCGCGCATGCAGGCTCTTGAAAACTAAAGCTGGCACAAGTGAATGGAGCATAAGTGCTTGTATGTGTTTGGTACGTTGTTCGGTGGTTTCAGATGCTGAAAGGCAAGCTCTAAACTCCCTCTTTTGATATTTGTCCTTGCTAAACATAAAACGATCCCTTCACAGGTATGAAATAATCAGTGTAATAAGCATATGTTGGCTTACTGTAGGACATGATGTGCACAATCTGAATTTTTTTCAGTATACTTTGAGAAATCAGAGCCGCCTCTGACCTCCTTTACAATAAGGTCAGTTGGTGAATTTCAGCAGGTAGTCAGAGAGAATTGCCTTTCAGTTTGCTGGTCATGTGTCCTTCATCTGCTCAGTGACCCCGTGACCCCCAAGATGAAGGTGTTGGGGGATCTGCAGCCCAGTCACCAGCGGGAGACGGCAGACACATAGACACCGGAGAACAAGGGGCCAATTTGTTATTTATAGACCTGGTCTGAACAGCCTGCTTTAATTAATGCTAATTGAGGAGACCTGGGTAGGCAGCCATGTGGTGGGTATGTCTGGACTCTGCCACAGATAATTGGCCGGCCTCTATTAATTAACGCTCATGATTGCTTTATTTAGCATTTAATTATTTTGTAATCCAGTGATTGAGATCTTTGCTCCACCTTCTGTTATTTATTAATACTGTTTGCAGGACTCTGGCCCCTCTCCTGAAGCGCGGTCTTGTTTTCTTTTACGTTCGTAGTGGAAGTGATGAGAAGCAATTATCTTATTTATTTATTACAGGTACATATATAGCACTCTCAATTTACACAGCTCTTTACATATATATCTTCTCTTTAAAGTAGATATAAGCCCTAAGTAAATGATATTAAATTTCTTCTTGTGAAAAAAAAATGATCTTAAATTTGCTCTGTGCATTGTTTTTTTTTTCTTTATAAAATATTTGCAATCCATTATTGTTATCCTTTTTCTGATCTCGTTGCTGATTTCCTGCATCCCCTTTACAGCTGCTCCCTGCCTACATGCACTCCAGTGATGGCTGCATGGCCTTTCTCAGGGCAAGGTTTGCCAATGCTGGCAACAGTGGACTGTGCCTGCGTAATGAGTGTTAAAAAGGGCGTCTGCAGTCTCTATGGGAAGCCTGGGGTGACAACACAGGAGCACAATTAGGGGATAGAGTGTTGTCCCCTTATAGCAGACAGAAAGAACAATCTCCTGATCTCAAAAGAGGTGCTTCTGGCAATGGTGTACCACAGATCTTCAGCTACCTAAATGTTGGCAAAACCTTGCATACCCCAATGGGCTGGGGAAGCCCAGAAGATGCATTAGAAAACAAGAACAGAGGATGCGGCAGCCTTGCGCATTATTTTCATAATAACTTATTTTGATATTAAAACAGATGTATACTTACAAAACAGCATAAAAAAACAAGCTCATCAATAACCAATTGTCCTAGATGGCCTGGTCCGCTGAACAAGTCCCAACTATGAGAAGACACTTAAGGATGGCTGACATGTTATTAAAGGGATGGTTCTGAGGAAGAGGGGATCTCCCCTTGAAACGCGTCAGCCATCCTTGAGTGTCTTCTCGTGGTTGGGACTTGTTCAGGGGACCTGGTGATCTAGGAAAATTGGTTATTGATGAGCTTGCTGTTTTGTAAGTATACATCTGTTTTAATATCTAAATAAAGTTATTATTAAGGTAATGTGCAAGACTGGTACGACCTTGGTTCTTGTCTTCTGTTGTCACCCTATAACAGGAAATGGCAGCACAGCGGTGGGCTTTAATGTCATACTACCGCATACATATATATATATATATATATATATATATATATAATATATATATATATATATATATACAGCCACCATTCCTGTTCTGTGCTGGGATGGCGCGCCCCAAACACAGTGAGTGCGCTGTCACTGACAGTTTGACTGGTAAAATTGGCTCCTAATCATTTGACCAGTGTGACAGCCGATCACATGATCTGGAAGCCCTGGAGTTGAGATCCCCATAAAGGGCCGTCACCCACCAGCAGAAAGGAGTTAAAGTGATGCTGCACATGTGATCAGTTATGACACCAGCCATTGGATGGTGTAACAGTTTGGTTGAGAGCACAACCAATGTGACAGTTAGCATTTCCGGCATGCCGGGAATGTAACTGTTTTTTTAAACTATTAAATCGTTGGGTTTACTACCACTTTTTATCTGTTTTGCTGCAAGAAAATTCTGAACCTCTCAGTATTTCAGTGGAAGCTCCTTGGCTCACCTCACTGTATCCTGATTGCTTATCCTGATTTACTAATCCTAGGAACAGATTTTCGGGATCTGCACCTCTGGATGTCAGGAATGCCAGTTGTCAATCTACGTGCAGCTCCATCATGCATGGTTGTCCTGATAAGAGCAGGAAGATAAGGAGAGGTCAGCATAGCTGTCATAAATAACACATCTCCCTGTTTACACTTGTTGCCAGCTCACACCTTCTGGAACCACCAATGTTTGTTTACATCTTGTGCACTCCTAATTTACTGCATGTGATAACCTGTATCCCTCCACATTAGCCCTTTGTTGTTGCACTGTCTTTATTCTGAGAGATATTGCTTACAAGTCTTTTTGACCTGATTGCTTTTAGCAGGCCATGAACATCAAAAAATTATCAGATTTGCAAACACGATCCTACAGTCTTATAATGTGCTTTTTGGCTGACTTCTCTCTTGTAATGAATGCTCTTAGCCATGTGAGTGTTGTTCCTTAGAGAAAAGGTCCCCATCAGAATCCAACTTTACATCAGGATCCTCATCAGTGTCCCCCCTTACATCAGGGTCCCCATTAGAGTCCCCCCTTACATCAGGGTCCCCATGAGAGTCCCCCCTTTACATCAGGGTCCCCATGAGTGTCCCCCCTTTACATCAGGGTCCCCATGAGAGTCCCCCCTTTACTTCAGGGTCCCCATGAGAGTCCCCCCTTTACTTCAGGGTCTCCATGAGAGTCCCCCCTTTACATCAGGGTCCCCATGAGAGTCCTCCCTTTACATCAGGGTCCCCATCAGAGTCCTCCCTTTACATCAGGGTCCCCATCAGAGTCCTCCCTTTACATCAGGGTCCCCATCAGAGTCCTCCCTTTACATCAGGGTCCCCATCAGAGTCCTCTCTTTACATCAGGGTCCCCATCAGAGTCCCCTCTTTACATTAGGGTCCCCATCAGAGTCCTGCACCTGCAACCAGAATGCACAGCCCACACTAGTGTGAACCGAACCTGAGGGTACGTTCACACTGAACGCGGGTTTGAAATCGTGCGAGTTTAGCTGAACTTGCACGATTTCAAACCCGCATTTCAGTGCGAGTTCGGGGGCGATTAGAAAGTCTTCTGTGCTGGTTCATGCACAGATGCCTATTGAAATTGCCCCCAAAGTCACCAAAAGTAATGCAGGAACTACTTTTTGAAATCAGTGCGGCGCCGCAAAGTCGGCGTTGCACCGACTGGGACAGTGCCCTTGCCGGCAATAGGCTGCGATTTGGAATGCAATTTGACATGTCAAATCGCATTTCAAATCGCGACAATGTGAACATGGAGGTTATTGTAAAAGCGTAATTAAACAAGCTGAAGTTATAAGCTAATTGGTTACTATGTACAGCTGCACCATATTCTGTGTGCACCAGTTGTAGTAAATCTCCCCCTATGTGTCCATGCACACATAGATTTTTATCAGAGTTTAGGAGCAGCTGTGTTTAGAGGCAGTTAAATGCTCCTCGCCTTTAGACCCCCTTCACACTGGGGCGGTTTGCAGGCGCTATTGCGCTAAAAATAGCACCTGCAAACCGACCTGAAACAGCGGCTTCTGTTTCTCCAGTGTGAAAGCCCCTTTCACACTGGAGCGGTGCGCTAGCAGGACCGCTCCAAAAGTCCTGCTAGCCGCATCTTTGGAGCGGTGAAGAAGCGGTGTGTATACCGCTCCTCCACTACTCCTGCCCATCGAAAGAAATGGGACACCGCGGCTATACCGCCGGCATAAAGCCTCTGCAGAGGCGCTTTGTAGTGGTTTTTAACCCTTTTTCGGCCGCTAGTGGGGTGTAAAACCGCCCCACTAGCGGCCGGATACCGCCGCAAAATTAGCAGTAAAGCGCCGCTAAAAATAGTGGCGCTTTACCACCACCGCCCCAGTGTGAAAGGGGCCTTACCGGAGGCAGTAAAAATGCGTGTAAACGCCCAGTAATACTAGGAGAGTTTAGCGTTTGAATTTCAGTGACCAAAATAAATTATTATTCTGGCCAATAAAATGAATTAATGCTCAAGTGCTGGGAAAATGCGGCTAAACGCGGTACCCATGTTTACCAGCATCCAGCGTTTTTTTTTACCTCCAGGAGAAAGGGAACGTCCAGTGTGCATGTAGCCTTACAGCAGGGAAGCCCAATCTTTTGAGGAGTGAGGACCACTTAAGCGACTTGGTAACCGGTCTTGGGACCTAATGAGCGGAACTCTATGGGCCCTCCGATCCGCCCAGACAGAAGGGGACAGATCACCTTCTGTTTTTTTTTAAGCGAATCGGATTGGACATAGGCAGGTGTAAACGTACACAAGTCCGATTACATCTGCCGCTCTATAGAGGTGAACGTAGGGTCTGATTGGGTCAGCCTGAAAAGCGGACAGGCGGATCCAATCGGACCAGTCATGTGAAAGGGGCCTAAGGATGCTTTTATACTGATGTGCTGCAGTTTACCTGCACCTCAACTGACCTCAATGTTCACTTCTTCCTCAGGATTCCTGCAGGTATCGCTGGCTGCTACTGTCCCCCAGGCGGGTATGGCTGGTGGCTGCTGCTGGCTGTCCTCCAGGGCTGGTACTGCTGGCAGGGGTCCTGTTGGTGGGTATTAATGGCTGGTTCCCGACCCACCATCCCTGAGCATCAGTGTGACAGGAGCTGGCACTAGAGGTAGAATGCATCTGCAGTAGAGAGCAGAGCCGATGCTTCCTGTATCGCTTCTGTCACAGGCGTCGTACATTTGGTATCACTCCGCCTGTGACAGGAGTCGGTGCTATATAGGAAGCATCGGCTCTGCTTCCTCTAGTGCCGGCTCCATTCTTCACACTGATGCTCGGGGATGGCAGGTCGGGAACCTGCGATCTGGGCTTGCCAACCCACAATCCAAGAGCAGGAGGTGGCGGGCCACATCAGAGAGCTCCGGGGGCCACATGTTGCGGTTGCGCACCCCTGCCTTACGTTGATTATATTTTAAATACATGCATAGAAACATAAGCTGCATATTATGATCTGTGCATGTGAAGATATAGTACCTGTACCTACATACTTTATACAATATTTTGCCACTAGATACCTGTACAGATTGCTGGGAAATCACTTGTCTGTTTGAGTCCCGTGCTTCCCTTCCTATGTCCCATGCAGTAAAGTTTTGCTTTGTGCATTTATCTCCAGATCATATTGTTGTTGGAATCCTTACCGTGTGTGTTTTGGTTTGTTTAGTATTATGGGACGAGGACCCCTCTACAGGTAGTGTTGGGTGTGCGGTGCGGTCTGGTGCTGGGAGCTGGGACTCAGAATAAAGTGACCTTTCCAGACAGCGTCACACTTGTTGAGTCTCTGTCACTCGGTGGCGGCAGCAGGTGGAATGAACGTGGGTGTGATTTGGGGCAGAGGAAAAGCATTTGTTTGTGGTCTGTCCAGCGAGAGGAAAATCTGGAGACTCATTGACAAAGGGAGGACGTGAACCAGGAAACGAGGCGGGAGATATTTTAGGGATATAGATAGCAGGGCCACTCCACAATGATGTGTGCTGTGTGGGTGCAGGAAGTACAATCTGCTGGAGGTGAACCACTTATCCCTCTTGTTTATTACAGTTCTGGACTGTTTATATTTATAGTGTCACCAGGATCAGAGGTCGGTGCTCGTCTTCTGATGGTAAGGTGGCCGTGTTTGTAAATGTCTTAAAATGACATGAATTATAGACAGCATATGATTCTGCCTTGGGATTGTTTTTGTTCTTTTGCAGTGCCAGCCACAAATGGAAGATCAGTGAAATATTTATATTTCAGTCACGTATTGATTGTAAATTTGCTGTTTCCCATGTCGTTGTCCATCTTCTGTTTCAAATGCCACTTTATGCATTGACATACCTTTCTCAACCCAGTCTTTTAGGACAGTACATTCACCTGCTGACTTGGCACCATCCACAGAAACCTTAACTCTTCAATAAGACACAGAAGTTGAATCCAATGTAATTTTATTTCAGCCAATTGCAGTGCAGAAGGATGTTTTCCCAGTCTTTTGAAGTGTAAGAAGACAGTGACTTTCCTGAGCCCTGTCTCTGTAAATAATTAATTCTGACTGAGTGGACATATGGGGAGAGTCTAAACCAGTAATGGCGAACCTGGGCACCCCAGATGTTTTGGAACTACATATCCCATGATTCTCAACTACACCGCAGAGTGCATGAGCATCATGGGAAATGTAGTTCTAAAACATCTGGGGTGCCAAGGTTCATCATCACTGGTCTAAACTAACAAGCACTAACCAGGAGGAGAGAACAGAGGAGGATACCAAAATAACATTACTAAACAAGTTGTAGTGGTCAGAAACTTCCACTAGACGTCAGCATACCACAGAAAAAACATAACCTTATGTAGATTAATACAACACAGAAAATTATAAGAAAATTGGCCAGAGCAGTCTGGTTAGTTAGTAGCTTTGGCTTGACCAACAAACATTTGCCATTTGGCCTAGTTCAGTTTGTCATCAGTGCATGGTATGCCCCCTTATTCAGGTATGTTCATAGTTCCCTGGTCTATTTCGATCTCATGAAGGTGTCCTCTTAGTGATTCTTCAACAAAAAACTCTTAAAGCATGAAAATGTGAAAAGGGAAGAAAAGAAAACATTAGAGGAAAAATACTAATCTTACACCTCAGTTTCCATTTAGCTTGCCTAGGCGACCTTATTGAACTTTCTCCCAGAGTCTTGGGAAAACCGAAGAGCACAGAGCCCAAATCTCATGAGATGTTGCTTCTGCACAGTGATGCAAAGTTTGGGCTCCTCTGAAATTCCAGGATCCCGGGAGAAGACCTGGGAGAATTCCAGGATCCTGGGCGAAGACCTAGAAAGTTCCAGGATCCTGGGAGAAAACCTGGAAAGTTCCAGGATCCTGCTAGAAGACCCAGAAAATTCCAGGATCCCAGGAGAAGACTCGGGAGAATTCGAGATTTCTTGGAGAAGTCCCAAGAAGTTCCAGGATCCTGGGAGAAAACCTGGAAAGTTCCAGGATCCTGTTGAAGACCCAGAAAATTCCAGGATCCCAGGAGAAGACCCAGGAGAATTCCAGGATCCCGGAAGAAGACCCAGGAGAATTCCAGGATCCCAGAAGAAAACCCATAAAATTCCAGGATCCTGGGCAAAGACCCATAAAATTCCAGGATCCTGGGAGAAGACCCAGAACATTCCAGGATCCTGGGAGAAGACCCCAAAAATTTGGGGATCCCGGAATAAACCCAGGAGATTTCCAGGATCCTGGGAGAAGACCTGGGAGAATTCTAGGATACCCGGAGAAGACCCGGGAGATTTCAAGGATCCTGGGAGAAGGCCCAGAAAATTCCAGGATCCTGGGATAAGACCCCCAAGGTCCACTTTATTCTAATCCTGCTCTGCTGAAAAATGGTCCATATTAATGCCTAGTACACACGAAGAGTCGATCACGACAGTTCATCCAACAATATCCAAAGGGACAAGCATGACATTTTTTTCTTGAGTGATAGCAGAGCGAACGATTTCCATTTAATCAATACAGTATTTGTCCGAAAAAAGATCGGAAGTTGAAGACTACGCATGCTCAGATATGAAAGAATACATTACAACACATTACATCAATTCCAAAGTTGTACAGGCGGTCCCCTAGTTACAAACATCCGACCTACAAACGACTTATACTTACAAACTGAGGGAGACAACAGGAAGTGAGAGGAAATCTACCCCTAGGAAGGGAAATTCACTTCTGTAAGAATTATTATAGGAAAAGGGTGTCTCCACTGATGCTTTATCACCAAGGCTTGTTTCCAACAACCCAAAATTTTCAAAATCCAATTGTCATTGGGACAAAAAGTGAGGTGAACTCTTCTGAACAGGGGCACAGACAGCAAAACAAAATTTACAGTGGTGATAACCCTTCCCTATGCTATCTAAAAAGCTTAAAAATAGATTTTTTTGGCTGTAGCTCCACTTAAAAAATGTACCTGTTCCAACCTACAAACAGATTCAACTAAAGAAAAAAAACCTACAGGCCCTATCTTGTTTGTAACCCAGGGACCGACCGCCTGTATTCTGTTGTACAAGAATTTTTGTAACTTTAGTAACCTCTTTATTTTCGATATAAGACTAACATGCAAAAAAAAACAAAAAAACAAAACAGATGATCATTCGTCCGATATTCTCATTGTGTGTACCTCATTTAGGTACCTCCTGAATTCCCAGGCTACCCATTACCTTAATAGGCATGCATTAGTCAAAATGGAAGCTGCTACATTGGATTTGGTGCTATATCTGATGTGCCTTGCATGATACAGACTTCTGCAGATCGTCCTTATTTCCCACATGTGGCCTTTAGATTCGGCGACTGGTTTATTGGAGATTGGCCATCCTTCAGCTAAGAAGGAGCGGTGCCAGGCATGTCAAACAACCATTGACAAGACCAGGAAGGAAATTCTTTCTCCACAACGTGAGGATATATTGTCAGCTGCTTCATTAAGTTTATTTGCTTTCTTCTGGATTATCCGTATACCAGTATAACAATTACAAAACGCGTAAAAAAATAAAGTTACTCAAAATTAACACTCAGGGGATGAAGGGTACAATCCTAGTGGTAACTACTTAATGTGATGCAGTAGGACTGCAGTTAGACAATAGTGTCCTCAGTCTTGCAGCTTTCTCCAGACTGTGGAAATCTCCAAACAACCCTATAAGACAAAAAAGGGGTGCACTGGCCCCATGCAAAATCTTCATTAAAACTTTATTCATAAAATAATCCAACTACTTACAAAGGTACCTGAAAAACAGTCTGTCCATGTGTGGTTTTCCTCAAGTCAATGGATGTAGATGACAAACTTTAGCATTTGTTAAACAACCCTCTTTCCCTGTTTCGAGGGTTAGAGTTCTGAAGAAGAGAGCCTGTCTCTGGAAACTTGTTAGCACTATGTACAATGGAGACAGTAATAGAGAATTGCTTAACTACTTGCCGCCTGCCCACGGTCAAATGACGGCGGGACGATGCGGCTCTCGTTCTGGTACGCCGTCATATTATGGCGTCCTAGAACAGCCGCCCTGTTCCTAGGACACGGCGCGACCCCTGCAGCTGCGTCTGCGGCTCTTTAACAATGTGATCGGCTGTGTCCAATCACAGCCGGTCACATGTAAACACGTGCCAGCATTTAGTGCCCACAATCAGTGCCCACCAGCACCCACAAGTGCCACCAATCAGTGCCCATTAGTGATGCCAGTCAGTGCTGGCTATCAGTGCCGCCTATCAATGTTGCTCATCAATGCCCATAATTGCCACCTATCAGTGCCCATCATTGCCACCTATCAGTGCCACCTACCAGTGCGGCATATTAGGGCCTCCTCATTAATGCCACCTAATCAGTACCCATAAGTGCCGCCTCATCAGTGCCCATAAGTACCACCTCATCAATGCCCATCATTTCAGCCTATCAGTCAGTGCCCATCAGTGCCGCCTCAGTGAAGGAATAAAATTACTTATTTACAAAATTTACTGACAGAAACTAAGTAAAAATGTTTTTTTTTTTGCTCAAAAATGTTGTTCTTTTTTTTTTGTAAAAAACAAAACAAAAAACAGCAGCGATTAAATACCACCAAAAGAAAGCTCTATTTGTGTGAAGAAAATGATAAAAATTTCATTTGGGTACAGTGTAGCATGACTGTGCAATTGTCATTCAAAGTGCGACAGCGCTGAAAGCTGAAAATTAGTTGAAAAACTTTAAAAAACGTCTAGTGTGCATGAGGCCAAAGGCACGGTTCACACAGGGGCGGCACGACTTTGGGAGCGACTCGGCGGCGCGATCTCAAGACGACTTGAGACGCCCGCCTGAGGCGATTTGCATAATGACTTCTGTATAGAAGTCGATGCAAGTCGCCCTGAGTCGCCCCCAAAAGAAGTACAGGAACCTTTTTCTAAGTCGGAGCCACCCAAGTCGCTCCTATTAGAATAGTTCCTTAGTACAGAGCGGGACGCGACTCGTCAGGCGACCGAGTCGCCTGAGGAGTCGCCCCTATGTGAACCGGGCCTTACAGAGCAGGGAAGTATAATATGTTTGTTATTTTTAAACAAAACAAAAAGAAACTTTAGTATCACTTCAAAGTATTTTTTGAATGAAGTTTTACTGAAGATTTTGTCAGTCCGCTCAGTTTTTTTTTCCTAATAGAAAAGGTTGAACTTGCTAGGCTTGGCTAGGTTATATGATTAGATAAAACACCAGGAAACACATACTAATCTGTATATTCCAGCTGGATAGACTGAGACAAGGGGGTGGAATATTATCCCCAGATATCATGACATTGTCTTCTCTTTCTGCGTTTCGTCTGTCTGCTCACTTGTTGGTTTTATGGCAGCAGCAAAGGAGTGGTTAAGCATTTCTTGGACGTTTTTGTGGCTATGCTGTGAACAAGGGGCGGTTAGTATTAGTGATCACACAGACATGTGAATGGAAAAATCTAAACTCTTAAAGTATATAGTCCATTTAACATGCCCCTACAAATCAGCCTTACTGCTCCCCTAAGTGGTGGAAGGTTATGGGAATCGGCATTGTAATAATAATGTATACCATCCCATAGGTGCTCATAAATCAGCAGCCAATGATGGTGTTTGTACATTCACATCCAAGTCCTAAGTCAGTGTTTAAGAAAAAAAGAAAAAACACAGTCCGGGAGCTGCTTGAACTACAAGGTCTGGAGTCTTTTCAGATGACATCTATTTACTTAAACCACACGACGAGCAAAGTGGCGTGAGATTTTGACCCGATTCTTGTTCTATTCCGTGTCTGAGGGGGATCCTCTGTTGTCCCTGCCAGGGAGAGAGCAATTTTAAGGACTTATCTGCTAATCCTGCCTTAAAGACACCTAATTCGGCTGTTTCCGCACGGCAGATAAGCGTAATATTATTTTATATGAAACTGAGATTTTCAGTGGGAGGAAATGGGAGGTGCAGACTGACAGAGTAACCCTTGGGGTTCTAAGTGGGAAAAGGGTATCGCTAAGCTATGTATATAGGAAGCAGATTAGTTACAGTCCAAGTTTATATTTCCCTTATATTTCGCTTAGCTGTCCAGCAGTATTATTATTATTATTATACAGGATTTACAGTATCTCACAAAAGTGAGTACACCCCTTACAATTTTGTAAATATTTTATTCTATCTTTTCATGTGACAACACTGAAGAAATGACACTTTGCTACAATGTAAAAGTAGTGAGTGTATAGCTTGTATAACAGTGTAAATTTGCTGTCCCCTCAAAATAACTCAACACACAGCCATTAATGTCTAAACCGCTGGCAACAAAAGTGAGTGCACCCCTATATAATAAAATATTTACAAAAATGTGAGGGATGTACTTACTTTTGTGAGATACTGTATATAGCGCCAACAGTTTGCGCAGAGCTTTACAACATGGGGGCAGACAGTACAGTTACAATACAACTCAATACAGGATGGATCAGAGAGCCCTGTTCGTTTACAATCTAGAAAGTAAGACTGCATACACAACTAGATTGCAGCTCGAATTAAGCATCTCTACAACGATTGGCCCATGTATGGTGTTCCCAGGGGGCTGTACCTGCGCTTCAGCCTGCCCCTTTGCTCTTGGTGGGACATTCTTATTATTGGCCAGCCTGACAAGAAAGATGAACGGATAGGGTGCTCTATTTTTGTTTATTTTTTTTCCCGTGGGTACGGTACAGTATCTACAAGTGATGTGACCAGTTCAAGGATTGCTTAGGACAGGAATCTCCAAACTTTTTTTTAACAAAGAATCAGTTTACTGTCCTTCAGACCTTAGCGGGGGTGCAGACTGTGCTCAGTGGGAGTAAAAAAAATGACATAGTGGTCAGTGGGAGGAGAAATAGTGCCCCATAATGGGTATTAGTGACAGGAATAGTGCCCCATCATTGTCAGTGGGAGAAATAGTGCCCCATCATCGGCATCAGTGAGAGGAATAGTGCCCCATAGTTGGTGTCAATGGGAGGAATAGTGCCCTATGATTGGTATTAGTGGGAGGATAGTGCCCCATTATTTGTTAGTGGAAGGAATAGTGCCCTATCACTGGTGTTAGTGGGAGGAATAGTGCCCTATCATCAGCATCAGTGAGAGGAATAGTGCAACATTGTTGGTGTCAGTGGAAGGAATAGTGCCCTGTGATTGGTATTGGATAGTACCCCATCATTCCTGTTAGTGGAAGGAATAGTGCCCCATCATTGGTGTCAGTGAGAGGAATAGTGCCCCATCATTGCTATCAGTGGGTGGTATAGTGCCCCATCATTGGTATCAGTGAGAGGAATAGTGCCCCATCATTGGTATCAGTGAGTGGAATAGTGCCCCATTGGTGGTGTCAGTGGGAGGAATAGTGCCCTATGATTGCTTTTAGTGGGAGGAATAGGGCCTCATCATTCTGGTTAATGGAAGGAATAGCGCCCCATCATTGGTGTCAGTGGAAAGAATAGTGCCCCATCGTCAGTATCAGTGGTAGGAATAGCGCTTCATATCTGTGGGAGGAAATCCCAAGGGCCGGATAAAGGCATGCAGAGGGCCGCATCCGGCCCACTAGCCACAGTTTGGAGACCACTGTTTTAGGAAAATAACATTTTGTAGGCATTGGAGCAGTATCAAGTCACAGTGGGTGTTGAAAGGTTTATAAACCTTGGAAGATAATACTGAATTAACCAACATGTATAATTATGTTTTTTAGGATAATATTAAAGCTTGAAGTGGTTGTAAAGGCTGAAGTTTTTTTTACCTTCATACATTTTGAGCATAAAAGTAAAAAAACCTTCAGTGTGCAGCTCCCCCCTCAGCCCCCCTAATACTTAACCAAGCCCAATTTTGATCCAGCGACGTGCACGAGACCTGAGGCTCTCCCGGGTCTCTCACTCCTGATTGGCAGAGACGCAGCAGCAGGAGCCATCGGTTCCCGCTGTTGTCATTCACAGCCAGTGGGTTGGGGGTGGGCTGAGCTGCGTTCTCTGTGTCTTATGGACGCAGTGAGCCAGATCAGGAGCGAGCACGCACGAGTACTCCCTCAGCAAGTGGCATGCTATAGGGGCACTGGGCAAGGGGGAGGGGCCCAGAGTGTCGACGGGGGACCCGAGAAGAGGAGAATCAAGGCTGCTCTGCTGCGTTTATCTGGCTGAACTCCCCCACCTTCCCCTGAGATGGGTCAGATGAAGCACATGATTGCAAGCTGTTCCCTCATATAGTTTTGATTTATTTGTCTCCTGCAATACTTAGTCCAGGGGTGACCAACCTTTTGAAGAGCGAGGGCCACTTAAGCGACTTGGTAACTGGTCGGGGGCCACAATGAGCGGAGTGGTGGATGTCATGTCTGTGTCTGCTCTGCATATGCAGAGCGGACACGGACACAGCCCACTATACTCTTTTTTTTTTTTTTTTTGCGGATCGCATTGGAGGTAGGACACAAGTTGGTTTATGTCTGCCACTACATAGAGGTGAATGGAGGGTCCAATTGGTCAGGCTGTCGGACTGACCGAGTGAAAGGGGCCCAAGGCCGCGAATGCAACGCAGTGTACCTTTGGTTTCCTGCACTTTACAATAAACTTCTATTATATTCTGCAGGTTTGGTGCACGTTCAGAAAGCTCACCAAACTCGCAGGTAATAACAGAAGTCTATGGCTCAGTGCAGGTAACCCGCAGGTAAATTGCTCTGCACCTGCAGATCAGTTTGAAAGCAGCCCAGTAACCACTGCAGAACAGATATGCCCATATATACACTGTGATTGACCTTTAATAACAGTATTCTATTCCATCCCAGAGCAGGAGGTCGCGGGCCACATCAGAGGCCCCTGACTTAGTCCTTCTGATTGTTAACCACTTCAATACAGGGCCCGTTCCCCCCTTCCTGCCCAGGCCAATTTTCAGCTTTCAGCGCTGTCGCACTTTGAATGACAATTGCGTGGTCATGCTACACTGTACCTAAACAAAATATTTATAATTTTGTTCCCACAAATAGAGCTTTCTTTTGGTGGTATTTGATCACCTCTGGGATTTTTATTTTCTGCTAAACAAAGAAAAAAAAAATGTAATTCCTGTTACAAAACTTTGTAGATAAGTAAGTTTTCTCCTTCACTGACAGGCACTGATGGGGCTGCACTGACGGGCACTGATAAAGCGGCACTGATGGGCACCGATGAGGTGGCACTGATGATGGGCACTGATATGCAGCACTGATGAGCACACATAGATGGCACTGATGGACACACATAGGTGGCACTGGGCACTTATAGGCAGCACTGAAGGGTACTGATAGGTGGCACTGATGTACACTGATAGATGGTACTGATGGGCATCACTGATTGGCATTTATTGCGGGCACTGATTGGCATCCCTGGTGGCCATGGGTGGCATACCTGGTGGTCACAAGTGATGGGCATCCTTGGTGGTGCTGGTGGTCCAGTGTCTGGCAGACGTGAGTGAGGAAAAGGCGATACGCGGCTTTTCCTGTTTACACTGTGATCAGCTGTGATTGGACATGGCTGATCACGTGGTAAAAAGTCTCCGTCAGAGACTCTTTACCTAGATCGAAGTTGTGGTGTGTCAGACTGACACGCTGCACCACCAATCGCCACGCTGCGCGCCCAGCTGGTTATCCTGATCACGTCATATGACGCGTATATATATATATATATATATTGTGACAGCAGGAAGGTAAAGTCACCTGGTTGCATCCAGGGGGGTAGATATATTTCGCCCAGATTCAGGCTTTACGCCGATTTGTACAACTAGGTGGAGAGTTGTATAAGGCTAGTGTGCTCATGGATGACTCATACCTCTAGGGAGAGGGCTGGGCGTCGTGCAGACAGGGAGTTGATGAGACCAGCTGAACCTTGTCAGCTCATTTAGGCCTCTATAAGAAACTCCCAGATTCATTAGATGTGAGCTCATGCCTGGAACCAGACCTGTGTGGACTGTCTAGGGAGAGTGAACCCCTGTGCGGTGAGGCAAAGCCTGTGTGGCTATTTGTTTGGACTTTTACTAAACCAGGGACTTAGGGACTAGGACAGCACCAGGCTGATCCCAGTTGTTAGTTTAGGAAACCTGCATGTTTAGTCAGAGGTCAAACTGACCAGGATTTATTTTGTTTGTTTCTTTTTGGCTTTGCTGTGTTTTGTCACTGTACATAGAGAAATAAACCGCACCTTTTGATTTTGAAAACCACAACCTCCGTCTGCTGGCCCTGTTTTTGTGTGGGGAGCCCAACCAGGGGGTCACACACACCCGCTACCGAGTTAACCCCCTCACAGTTGGTGGAGAACCAGTGGCAGTTTTTTTAAGCCAGCATGGAGGAGATACTGAAACAGCTGGCTCTAGCAAATGCCAATCAACAGCAGACAAATGCAGGTTTGCAAAGGAGCCTTGCAGCCCAGCAGCAAGCTCATCAACAAGCCCAGCAGCAATCTGAGGCCCGCTTCATAGACCTGTTACAGAAGCAAGAGCAGAGACTACAACAAATGGAAGCAGTAATGCAGCAACGTCCGCAGACCAGTGAGGAAAGCCGTCCCACTAATACCGCGTCCTTTGGGGTGAGTCGTTTATTGACAAAAATGACTGGAGAGGATGATCCAGAGGTATTTTTGACCACATTTGAAAGGACTGCTGAAAGAGAAAAGTGGCCTGAGGAGCAGTGGGCTGGACTGGTGGCTCCTCTGTTAACTGGTGAATCGCAGAAGGCTTACTATGACCTAGAGCCTGACCAAGCAAAAGACTATGTGATGCTAAAAGCTGAAATATTGGCAAGGCTGGGTGTCACCCTGGCTGTCCGGGCTCAGCGTGTGCATAACTGGACTTTCCAGCTTGGAAAACCCCCCAGGTCTCAAATGTATGATCTCATTCACCTGAGCAGGAAGTGGCTACAGCCAGAGACTTTGTCCGCACCGGAGATTGTGGAACGTGTTGTGATGGATCGTTTCTTGAGAGCTCTTCCTACCGCCATTCAAAAGTGGGTAAGCCATGGAGACCCAGAAACGGCCGGTAAACTTGTGGATCGTGTAGAGAGATACTTGGCTACAGAGAACCTGACAGCCTCTTCCAGAGACTCTCGGACTTTCCACCCTAAGACCAGACCATCCCCAGGGGCGGATAAGAGGATTCCAAGGGGTGAGGGTGGAGAGAGTGAGAGGGTGGGAGCTCTACCCCAAGTTTGGCGAGAACAGCCTGGGAAATCAGCGGCTCAAGAGGCCGCAAGAAGGATCGTTTGCTACCGCTGCCGGCAAGCGGGACATATTGCAGCAAATTGCCCGGTTGTGGAGGAACCCATGCAATGTGACTTTCTGATGGACAGACGTCAGTCGCTGTGTGCGACAGTCGCATGCACTGCCATTCGGGGAACTGAGAAACATTTATGCAAAATGTGTATTAATGGTAGAAATGTTGTGGTATTGCTGGATTCAGGTAGCCTTGTGACCCTGATAAAGGCTGAATTAGTTAAAACAGAGGTCTCTGGGAATAGCAAGGTAGCTGTTATTTGTGTGCATGGGGACACCCGAGAGTATCCAGTGACTACAGTGTGTTTCGAGACCCCCAAAGGTACCCTCTCTCATCCAGTGGGGTTAGTATCTCAATTACCGCATGATGCCATTGTGGGAAGGGATTTTCCGAAGTTCTGGGAACTGTGGGATGATCCTGAGCCCCCCACTGGTGCCCCTATGTACCAGGAATGTGATAGCCAGAACTCCTCTGAGAGTGGGGAGGACTCTCCAGAATTTCCCTTGTCAGTATTGGCAGGGGAGACTCAAGAAACTGGAGAGGAGCCCACCTCCTCAGACGAAAACCTACCGTCTGTGGAGTTTTCTGATCTGGAGGTTCACAGGGAAAATTTTGCCACAGAACAGTTAAAAGACCCCGCCCTAATAAAGGCACGGGAAAACGTAGTGGAAATAGATGGCGAGTTAGTGAACCCAGATAATACCTGCACTTACCCATACTTCAGCGTAGAGAAGGACCTACTGTATCGGGTGGCAAAAAGGGCAGAAGAAACCGTTGAGCAGCTGGTGGTGCCCAAACCTTACAGGAAGTTGGTGTTGGAGTTGGCCCATGGGCACATTCTTGGAGGTCATCTGGGGACAGAGAAAACCCGAGAGAGGGTATTACAGAGATTCTATTGGCCTGGGGTGATGAAGGACATAGAAAATTATTGTTCCTCCTGCCCTGTGTGTCAGAGGTCGGCCCCGATGCCACATTTCCGTAGCCCGCTGGTCCCTCTACCCATCATTGAGGTCCCGTTTGAGAGAATCGCAATGGATTTGGTAGGTCCTATAATCAAGTCCGCTAGGGGGCACCAGTACATATTGGTTATAATGGACTATGCCACCCGTTATCCAGAAGCGATCCCTCTCAGAAATACCTCGGCCAAAACCATAGCCAAAGAGCTATCTCTTGTTTTTAGCCGGGTGGGTATTTGTAAAGAACTGCTTACGGACCAAGGTACACCCTTTATGTCCCGGGTTATGAAAGAGCTGTGTAAATTGTTCAAAGTGACGCAATTGCGTACATCTGTGTATCACCCCCAAACCGATGGGCTGGTTGAAAGATTCAACAAAACCCTAAAACAAATGTTGAAGAAAGTGGTGGATAGAGATGGAAAGGATTGGGACTGTCTACTTCCTTATTTGATGTTTGCTATTAGGGAGGTGCCCCAATCCTCTACGGGATTCTCCCCCTTTGAGTTACTGTATGGGAGACACCCAAGAGGGCTGTTGGATATTGCCAAGGAAACTTGGGAAAGTGAGAGTTCTCCCCACAGGAGTGTGATTGAGCATGTCGCCCTGATGCAAGATCGAATTGCACAGGTAATGCCCATCGTGAAGGAACATTTGGCCCAAGCGCAGTTGGCACAGCAGAGAGTGTACAACCGTGGAGCAAAGACCCGTACCTTTTCCCCGGGGGATAGGATATTGGTACTTGTCCCTACGGTTGAAAGTAAATTCCTTGCCAAATGGCAAGGCCCCTACGAGATAATGGAAAAAGTGAGCGAAGTGAATTACAAGGTCAGACAACCAGGAAGGCGAAAGCCCGAACAGATATATCACGTTAATCTGTTGAAAGCCTGGAGGGATAGAGAGTCCCTAGTCGCAGAAACTTGGTCACCAGCTCAAACTGGTTGCGTGATTCCGGAGGTTGGAATAGCAGCCACCTTGTCACAACCCCAACAACAGGAGGTTAAGGAGTTTGTGCTTCGCAACAAGGAGGTGTTCTCTGAGCTGCCGGGACAAACATCTGGGGTAGAGCATGATATTATTACCCCGCCCGGTGAAAGGGTGAAGTTAAAACCCTATCGGATCCCAGAGGCCCGACGGGAGGCAATACGGGAGGAAGTACAGAAAATGCTGAACTTAGGGGTGATAGAGGAGTCCCAAAGTGATTGGTCTAGTCCCATTGTGTTGGTGCCTAAACCGGATGGGAGCTGGCGATTTTGTAACGATTTTCGTCAGTTGAACAAAGTTACAAAATTTGACACCTACCCCATGCCACGTATAGATGAGTTGATCGACCGGCTGGGAACAGCCCGATACATGACGACTCTTGACCTCACAAAAGGGTATTGGCAAATTCCCCTGGCCAAGTCGGCCAAAGAGAAAACCGCATTTGTAACCCCAGACGGGGCGTTCCAATATAAGAGAATGCCGTTCGGGTTACAGAATGCGCCGGCCACATTCCAGCGGAAAATGGACCAGATGCTGAGGCCCCATCGGAAGTATGCTGCGGCTTACCTGGATGACGTAATTGTCCATAGCACAGATTGGGCCTCACATCTGCCAAAAGTGCAAGCAGTCCTGGACTCTGTTCGGGAAGCGGGGTTTACGGCTAACCCCAAGAAGTGTACCATTGGGCAGGAGGAGGCCAAATATCTTGGGTACACCATTGGCAGGGGAGTAATAAAACCCCAACTCAACAAAGTCGAGGCCATCCAGAGTTGGCCACGTCCCAACAGCAAGAAGCAGGTACGAGCCTTTCTGGGAATCGCGGGTTATTATCGGCGCTTCATTCCCCACTTTGCTTCTAAGGCTGTGCCCCTAACCAACCTAACGAAGGGGAAAGGGTCGGTCATGATTAAATGGACCCCGAGGCTGAGGCAGCATTCCAATTCTTGAAACAAGCCTTATGTAGCCAGCCAGTGTTGTACTCACCCGACTTCTCTAAAGACTTTGTCGTACAAAGTGATGCGTCAGATGTGGGGTTAGGAGCAGTATTGTCCCAGGTCTGGAACGGGGAAGAGCACCCAGTCATTTACCTCAGCAGGAAGTTGAAGTCCCATGAGGTAAATTACGCCACGGTTGAAAAGGAGTGTTTAGCGGTGAAGTGGGCTCTAGATTCCCTTCGGTACTATCTGCTAGGTAGGCACTTTGACATGGTTACGGATCACGCTCCGTTAAAGTGGATGGCTCAAAACAAGGAAACAAATAGAAGAGTGAATAGGTGGTTCCTGGCCCTCCAGGAATTCAACTTCACAGTAAAGCATCGCCCTGGCGTTCAAATGGGGAATGTGGATGCTTTGTCTCGAGTACATGAATGCCTGATTGCTGGTGTTCCAACCCCGAGGTTAAAACAAGAGGGGGGGGTATGTGACAGCAGGAAGGTAAAGTCACCTGGTTGCATCCAGGGGGGTAGATATATTTCGCCCAGATTCAGGCTTTACGCCGATTTGTACAACTAGGTGGAGAGTTGTATAAGGCTAGTGTGCTCATGGATGACTCATACCTCTAGGGAGAGGGCTGGGCGTCGTGCAGACAGGGAGTTGATGAGACCAGCTGAACCTTGTCAGCTCATTTAGGCCTCTATAAGAAACTCCCAGATTCATTAGATGTGAGCTCATGCCTGGAACCAGACCTGTGTGGACTGTCTAGGGAGAGTGAACCCCTGTGCGGTGAGGCAAAGCCTGTGTGGCTATTTGTTTGGACTTTTACTAAACCAGGGACTTAGGGACTAGGACAGCACCAGGCTGATCCCAGTTGTTAGTTTAGGAAACCTGCATGTTTAGTCAGAGGTCAAACTGACCAGGATTTATTTTGTTTGTTTCTTTTTGGCTTTGCTGTGTTTTGTCACTGTACATAGAGAAATAAACCGCACCTTTTGATTTTGAAAACCACAACCTCCGTCTGCTGGCCCTGTTTTTGTGTGGGGAGCCCAACCAGGGGGTCACACACACCCGCTACCGAGTTAACCCCCTCACAATATATATATATATAATATTTTCAAAATAGCCAAAAATGAAAACGCCTGTAATCGAAGCGCGGCTAAACGCAAGTTACCGTGTTTAGAAGCATTTGGCACTTGAAATGCCTGTAAACTCGGCTTCTGAATGCATTTTTTTGCGTTCAAAAAATGCCTCTAAGCTCAACTGCCTAGAAATGACTGTATAGACCCTGTGTACATGGACAGATAAGATAACAGAGAGGAGAGTTCAGGGGCAGCTGAAAAAAACTCCCACCTGCTCCTAATCGTCCGTTTACCAGCAGCAGTGTACATGAGGCCTAAGCTGCCAGTGTGAAACTTTCATATATTGCTGGTGACAGAAATGGGCCCGTTTTACTTTAAGATGTACTTAGAGCATCATCCATTAGATCCAAAATGAATGGGTTTGGGGCCTTCCGTATGTGGGATGTTTTCCAGATATCTCTGATGCTAGCAAACTATTATTCACAAGCTGAATTACTGAATCTTCTGGTATGAGTCAGTATATTCCTGAAACCAGACATTTTCCCCTTGAGGAACCCTTGATGTCATTTTCAGTTCTTGAGGATCTCCTGCTAAAACCAGTGGGGAAAATGTCACTTACATTGGTGGATAATGGAAAAACTGCCTCCTTACAGTGGTGGGCAAAATGACACCCTTAACAGACAGCTTATAAGATCATTGGTGTCCTGCACCTGGCTTTCCCAAGCGATGGTGGCCCTGGAACTATACAGGCACCATCAAATGGAAGCTCAAGGAAACCCTAGCAACTTCTATAGCTGTGGTCTTCAAACTGCGGCCCTTTGCTTGCCTTTATAATGCCCTTGGGGCACTTTTCCTTCCACTGATGCAAGACACTATTCAAAAAAGGAGGGTTAAATGAGGCAAGTATCAACAAAAGAGTAAAAATGTATAAATGCATATATTACATAATTCATGTCATACAATATACTGTATATTAGAAAAAAGTAAAAAGAAACTGCGCTATAGTGTAAAACCTGGTAAATGATTAAAGTTTACCTAGAAAAAAAGAAATAAAGGAAAGCAGCAACTATTCTGAAAACAATCATCAGTGCATGTAAATAAGAAAAAATATATATAGTCTCGCTAACTTATGACTGTGAACATAAGCCCACCACTGAATAATTGAAAAAATCCAAATACCAACAGTGATAAATCGTATAGATGCTCAATGAAGAACCATGAAAAATCTTTTCTTTTTTTTTTTTCTTTTTTTTTGGGTTAATGTTAGCTTTTTTCAGAAATATCGGTCAGGCGTTAAGCGGGCACCCTTAAGCATCTTTACAACGTCTAGTACCTATTTACCCGGCGCCAAAGCAGCGCGCAGCTTGAAAGACTAGACCTGTGGGCTTCTTGGATGTTGAACATTCGCATGATGCTGTATGAGCTGTCGGGCTACTAAACCATTGAAGTTCACCATTTGCCGAAATCCGGAGGTTCCACTGAGTATCACTTGAGGCTGTTTTAGGTCCTCTGTCATAGGGGACCATCGCTTTCTGGTAAGCAGGAATTCTTACTGGTGGTGGTGAAAGTCACGGATTATAAGAAGATTTTCTGTCGTTGGCTTTTTTGGACACTTATTCACGGGTGTTTTGTTTATCATGGACTTTCAGACATGAACTTTGAGAGTCCTATATAGCAGTTGTGGACTATCATCTTATTAACTGTTTAATTATAGTTCATTCACCCTAACATTATTTATATTTCACTGATTTTTCATGGTTCTTCATTGAGCATCTATACGATTTATCACTGTTGGTATTTGGATTTTTTCAATTATTCAGTGGTGGGCTTATGTTCACAGTCATAAGTTAGCGCGACTATATATATTTTTTCATATTTTTTCTAATATACTGTATATACATGCAATAGGGATGGAGGTGCATTTCAATATGCACCTCATTTAAAGTCCCAAAATACCACCTTGTCCTTAAAAGACACTATCCTCCCACTGACATCAACAATGGGGCACTATTTCTTGCATTGACACCATCGATGAGGCACTATTCCTCCCACTGGCATCAATGATGGGGCACTATTTCTCCCACTGACACCAACAATGGGGCACTATTTCTCCCACTGACACCAACAATGGGGCACTATTTCTCCCACTGACACCAACAATTGGCCACTATTCCTTCCACTGACACCAACAATTGGCCACTATTCCTCCCACTGACACCAACAATGGGCCGCTATTCCTCCCACTGACACCAACAATGGGCCACTATTCCTTCCACCGACACCAATAGGGCACTATTCCTCCCACCGACACCAACAATAGGGCACTATTCCTCCCACTGACACCAACAATGAGGCACTATTTCTCCCACTGACACCAATAATGGGACACTATTCCTCCCACTGACACCAATGACGGGGCACTATTCCTCCCCCCCTAATACCAAAGATGCACGGTTTACTCCCACTGATGCCAGGACAATTTCTCTCACACTGGCCACAATCTGGCCCCACCAAAGTCTGAAGGACAGTAAACTTACCCTTTGTTTAGAAAGTTTGGCGACCCCTGGTTGAGAATGGCTTATCTAGACTGTAAGTGAAGGATATCTCCTCTACACTACTACATATATTTCCTCATCCAATCAAACATAATAAGTTCAGAACCAGTTCATAGAGTTCCTGGGGGCCAATGAGGACCCCCGCTGCCTCCATTCCACCAATCTTTTCATTCATTCATTATATTTCTGATTGCATTCACCATCCAGTGACTGTGGAGAGAGTTGGCCTGGGTGTTCGTCATTATGAATCGAACGGTTGTATTTTTTGCAGTGACAGGTATTGTGTATTATATTTGATGCATAGCACCGCTCTAACCGATCCCAGCTGCTCTCCTACATACATTACATAATGCTGATTGTGAAACATATGTATAATACAATTTACATCCATGAAGACATGATATATAGCATGTATCCTTTTGTGTATTTTACTGATGCACGTACTATAAATCACTTGGAGCCAGTTCCGCGCTGATATAAGGGACAGGATCCCTTCCTGGTGACATGGAATTTCTTCATAGGGACCTTGCATTACAAGACCACCAACTACAACGTCTGTTCTTGGACAGATTTGTGTCTTTGTCTATCGTCCTGTGAGGCCTGATGACAAGTATATCTGCTGCAATCTTTCTCTCTAGAAGAGGCTTCAAAAATTTCTAAATTGTTTTTGTTTTTTAGGAGGCACTGACTGGCAACCTACTGCTGTATCAACTTTGTTCCCAGGGCATAAAAATGCAAAAATAAGGCTACCCATGGTTCTGTGTGCCCCCAGTGATGTCCAGGAGCATCCCAGGACCCCACAGACACTTTCTATTTTGTGAATACCAACCACCTTCCATGGTGGAGTGCCTCCTCTTAAGGAGGTGTGTACTGTGGCAAAATACAGGCAGGTTACCATGGTTACACCGGTCTACAAATTTTGGGAAATGAATGACCTCCGAGATAAAATTCTTACATATTTTATTAGATGAATGAGAAAACTGTTGGTTGGCTAAAGTTTTCAAGATATTTCACAATAAAGATTTATACACAGGCACAATTTTCATACTTTTTGCAGACTTTCAGCTTTAATTCAAGGGGTTGAACATAAATATTAATTACACATTTTAGGAACTGCAGCCATTTTTATACACAGTCTCCCCATTTTCAGGGGCTCAAATGTAATTGGACAAATTAATATAATCATAAATAAAATGTTAATTTTTCATATTTTGTTGAGAATCCTTTACTGGCAATGACTGCCCAAAGACTGGAACCCATGAACATTACCAAAGACTGTGTTTCTGTCATGTACCTGGGTGTATTTGAACCGGGACCTTCCTGGTCCCAAAGCTGCAGCCTTACCTGTTGCGCTACTGAGCAGATCTAGACTTTTGGAAATGTCCTCTCAGTATTAAACATTACCTTGGACTCACTAGCCCCACCTACTGCCAGCTGTGGACAATTTTCAATCAAAGCAGCCCTTAAAAAGGAAGTGATGCTATCTCTCAGCGCCCGTTTGTGTGGAATAGCTCCCTGGGTATTGTGACTGCTTTTTGATCCTGATTTTCGTGTTGAACTTCTGCCTGAATTCCTGACTACTCTCCAGCCTGCTGATTTTGTACTTCACTGCCAGCTCGTGTATGACCTTTGCCTGCCTGACCATTCTCTGGATTTCGATCGTGTACCATTTTGCCTGATCTGTTGCCAACCTAATCTGCCTAACTACGTTTTCGCCTGAATCCTCAGCACACAAGTTCCACTTCGGACACTACCTATCACAGGTACCTTACATTACAAACGGGCCACAATGACAGTGGACCCTGCTGAGATTGTTAAGGCGATTTCACGTCAGGGACAATTGATTGGAGCTCATGAACAGCATCTTTCTTCCCTGGACGCCAAGTTAGATGAACTTTGTACTATGCTTAAATCTTGTTTGCCTGCTTCCTCTGCAACGGTCCAGACTCTGGATCCTACTCCTGCTACGATCCAATCCACCTCTTCTGTACCACCCAAACTTCCTATGCCTGACAAATTTGGTGGTGATACTGAGGACTGCAGAGGCTTTTTAAATGTTTGCCGTTTGCATTTCCGCAACAACCCTGGGACCTTTAGCACTTCTTCTGCCAAAGTGACTTTTGTAATTTCCTTGTTAAAGGGGAAGGCCCTGGCCTGGGTCTCTCCTTATCTGGAACGCAATGATCCTGTGCTGCAAGACGCTGACAAATTTCTGGCTTCTCTCCAGACTGTATTTGACAAGCCAGATAGAGCTTCTGCAGCTGAGTACTCACTCTTGGACATGCAACAAGGCACCAGGTCTGTGGCACAATATGCTATTGAGTTTCGTACCCTTGCTGCTGAGACTACTTGGGACTCAAGGGCATTACGTGCAGCCTTCCGAAAAGGTCTTGCAGATCGCATCAAAGACGAATTAGTCTTTAAGGATTCCCCAGAAGACCTAGAGAAATTCATAGAGCTCTGTGTTCGTCTGGATGTCCGGTATCATGAAAGGTGCCAAGAGAGACTTAGAACTCGCAAGTTTCCTCGGCCAGTCTACCGTTTGGCCCCTAACTTCCAAGCACCACCTCAGCCAGAACCTGAAATCTCAGTTGAACCCCAGACACCTGTGGAACCCATGGATGTAAGCCGTCTCCACCTAACTGAGTCTGAGAAACAAAGGAGGCGTGCATTGGGCCTATGCCTATACTGTGGACTTAAAGGACATTTATTATCTGTCTGCCCTTCCCGTCCAGTAAAAGGCAGGGTCTAACCAGTGTTGGAGGAGCTGGCTTAGACCTTACAGGTATATCCTCCAAGACCAAGATTACCATTCCTGCAATTATCCATTTACCCTCTAAACTTGTCTCCTGTGAGGCTTTTGTGGATTCTGGAGCTGCTGGCATATTCTTGGACTACACTTTTGCTAAAAAAAATAATATCCCATTTGTTCCAAAATCTAGACCCCTGAACATTACCACCGTGAATGGACAACCCTTGGGAGATGGCATTGTAAAATTTGAGACTATGACAATCACCCTTCAGGTAGGCGTACTCCACAAAGAGGAAGTTGTCTTGTCTCTTATTGATTCTCCACTTCTGCCTGTTATCCTTGGTTACCCATGGTTACAACAACATAACCCTTCTTTTGATTGGGAAAATGGAGAACTAAACTCTTGGGGGTCGTTCTGTCATTCAAACTGTTTGTCTCAACCCAAAAGACTTCCTGCTTGTATGTTGGCTTCCGTGGCCGTCCCACCTACCTTGCCTCATGAATACCATGCGTTTGCAGACGTATTTTGCAAGCAAAAGGCAGAGGTTTTACCTCCACATCGTTCTTTTGACTGTGCAATTAAATTGATTCCTGGAGCACCTCTTCCCAAAGGAAGGACCTATCCCCTGTCTTTGCCTGAACAAAAATCCATGGAGGAATACGTAAAAGACAACTTGGAAAGAGGTTTTATCCGACCCTCTTCTTCTCCAGTAGGGGCAGGTTTTTTCTTTGTTGAAAAAAAAGATGGGGGTCTTCGACCATGCATAGACTATCGAGGGTTAAATCAAATCACTGTAAAAGACTCCTACCCTTTGCCTCTCATTCTTGAACTGTTTGATGTATTTAAGAGGGCTCCAAAGCTTTCTAGGGTTCGCAAATTACTACAGACGCTTCATCAAAGGTTTTGCCTCCATTGTGGCCCCCCTTACTGCTATGACTAAGAAAGGTACAAATTGCAAGTTATGGTCCTCAGAAGCAGAATCGGCTTTCCAGCAATTAAAAGACATGTTCAGCAAAGCTCCAATTCTTCAGCATCCAAATCCCGATCTCCAGTACATAGTTGAGGTTGATGCCTCTGAGGTAGGAGCAGGTGCCGTGCTCTCCCAGAGACAGCCTAAGTCTGGTAGAATCCATCCAGTAGCATTTTTTTCTAGAAAGTTTTCTCCAGCGGAGATGAATTACGATGTTGGGAATCGAGAACTACTGGCCATCAAATTGGCATTGTCTGAATGGCGACATCTTCTGGAAGGGGCTCCCAAACCTTTTTCTATCCTCACTGACCATAAAAACCTACTGTACCTTCAGACTGCAAGACGTTTGAACTCACGTCAGGCTCGATGGGCTCTGTTTTTCTCCCGTTTTAATTTTGTTCTTTCTTATGTTCCTGGGCATAAAAACAAGAAAGCCGATGCTCTTTCCAGACAGTTTGCTACCTCTGAAGAAGACCAACCTACCGAGCAGTATATAATCCCACCTCACAAAATTGTCGCACAGATCTCTACGGCTCTTTCCCAACAGTTACAAGAAACCCAGAATTGTGTTCCCCAAGGCTTGAAGATACCACCAGGTCGCCTGTTCGTAGCCCCTAGCCTCAGAAAACCTGTACTCCTCTGGGCACATGATGGTGTTTTATCTGGTCATCCTGGTGTCACCATCACTCTTAAAACCTTGCAGCGTCATGTCTGGTGGCCTCATATGAAAAGGGATGTTACTGACTATGTGGCTGCCTGTCCAACTTGTGCTGCTAATAAAGTACCCCGTACATTGCCTACTGGACTGTTACAACCACTTTCAGCACCTCGTCAGCCTTGGACCCATTTGACTATGGACTTCATTACAGACTTACCCAAGTCCGAGGGCATGACTGCTATATGGGTCATAGTGGATCGCTTTTCAAAAATGTCTCATTTTGTGCCGCTCCCGGGATTACCTACAGCGGAAGCACTGTCTACTCTCTTCCTTTCCCATATTGTGAGATATCATGGCATACCTACCAATGTCGTCTCAGACCGCGGATCCCAGTTTGTTTCCCGATTCTGGAGAGCGTTCTGCAAGAAACTGGGAGTAACGCTTTCACTCTCTACCTCACATCACCCTCAAACAGATGGTCAAACCGAACGCATGAACCAGACCCTAGAAACCTATCTTCGACATTATGTCAATGCCTTACACTCCAACTGGTCTGAGTATTTGCCTTTAGCTGAGTTCGCCATTAATTCCCGTTGGCACAGTGCTCTTCATACCACACCATTCTACGCAGCCCTAGGCTATCACCCTCAGACTTTTCCCCTACTTCAGCCTTCTTCTGGTGTACCAGCAGCAGATCAGCGGGTTAAAAATATTCTGCTACATTGGAAAAAGATTCGCTTATTACTACGGAAGTCAGCAGGCAAGTATGCACTTTTTTCCAACAAACGAAGACGCCATATACCTCCATATGTGGTGGGGGACAGAGTTTGGCTGTCAACCAAATATGTGAGACTGAAACAACCTTCTACCAAATTGGGCCCTCGATTCATTGGTCCTTACAGAATTATTGCTCGAGTCGGGCCAGTCTCCTATCGGTTGAAATTACCCTCCTCTCTCCGGATTCATCCTGTGTTCCACGTTTCCCTCCTCAAAAAAGCAATTTTCAATCGCTACTCCAGAACGCAACAGCTACCTCCTCCTGTTCTTGTTGATGGACAAAATGAGTTTGAAGTCTCCAAGATTCTTGATTCTAGAAGACAGGGTCGTGGCCTTCGGTATCTGGTTCATTGGAAGGGATATCCTGTCACAGACCGTTCCTGGGTTCCAGCCAAAGATCTGCATGCCCCTTCTCTTATTCGAGACTTCCATGCCTCCTTTCCCACTAAGCCCCGCTAGGCCCCCGGAGGGGTCCACTGGGGAGGGGGCCCTGTCATGTACCTGGGTGTATTTGAACCGGGACCTTCCTGGTCCCAAAGCTGCAGCCTTACCTGTTGCGCTACTGAGCAGATCTAGACTTTTGGAAATGTCCTCTCAGTATTAAACATTACCTTGGACTCACTAGCCCCACCTACTGCCAGCTGTGGACAATTTTCAATCAAAGCAGCCCTTAAAAAGGAAGTGATGCTATCTCTCAGCGCCCGTTTGTGTGGAATAGCTCCCTGGGTGTTGTGACTGCTTTTTGATCCTGATTTTCGTGTTGAACTTCTGCCTGAATTCCTGACTACTCTCCAGCCTGCTGATTTTGTACTTCACTGCCAGCTTGTGTATGACCTTTGCCTGCCTGACCATTCTCTGGATTTCGATCGTGTACCATTTTGCCTGATCTGTTGCCAACTTAATCTGCCTGACTAAGTTTTCGCCTGAATCCTCAGCACACTCAGTTCCACTTCGGACACTACCTATCACAGGTACCTTACAGTTTCCTCCTTTCTGGTGCTTTGCCAGGCTCTAACTGCAGCTGTCTTCTGTTGTTCTTTGTTTGTGGGTCTTTCTGTCTTTAGTTTTGCCTTCAGCAAGTGAAATACATGCTCAATTGAGTTGAGATTAGGTGATTGACTCGGCCATTGCAGAATATTCCACTTCTTTTCCTTCAAAAGCTCAAAATTGTGCCTGTGTCCAAATATATATGGACCTAAATGTATTCTTTCTGTCTTTAGTTTTGCCTTCAGCAAGTGAAATACATGCTCAATTGAGTTGAGATTAGGTGATTGACTCGGCCATTGCAGAATATTCCACTTCTTTTCCTTCAAAAGCTCAAAATTGTGCCTGTGTCCAAATATATATGGACCTAAATGTATTCTTTCTGTCTTTAGTTTTGCCTTCAGCAAGTGAAATACATGTTTAATTGAGTTGAGATCAGGTGATTGACTCGGCCATTGCAGAATATTCCACTTCTTTTCCTTCAAAAGCTCAAAATTGTGCCTGTGTCCAAATATATATGGACCTAAATGTATTTGCCTACAAGGGAGGGAGGTGTCTGATGATCATGATGCCTCGTAGCTTCTCGTCAAAGTACGGTAGAACAATGGAAATGGTACCATATGAAAGTGTATAAATTTATCTTCACTTTGAGACTAAAGATTATTACCAAACTGTAATTTATTGTTCTTTTATTACAAGGTACATTTGTCCTAGTCAGATCTACGCTTCATACAGTTACTTCTGGTGGCTTGTGAAAGTGTCATTGCCTAACATTTCCAAGGAACAGTTAGTTGTGTGATGTGTTCCCTCAGAAGCCAAGATGCCTCAAAACAGTGTAAACAACGCAGATAACTTCTGCTACATTTCTGGCAAGGTTACATTTGCATCTCAAAAGTGCAGTATGACAGCACTGATAAAAAAAGGCATACCACCTATATTCTGGATGCAAAAATGGGGGATCATGACCAGGGTGGTTTTGATTTAAATCACAATTTAAATAATTATTTTTAAAGAGCAACTGTCATCTCTGTCCCGCAGCGGCTCCTCCTCTGACCCGCTGTTGACTCACCGACAGTCTCATTCACTTTAATGGGATGTCTGGTGATGCGGCAGTGACACAACAAGGTGAGGGACGTGGCGGCAGCAGGTGAGTGGATGCCCGCTTACATCCGCTGCCATGATGGATCTGAAATGACAGGTGCTCTTTAAATGTAAGGATTCATTCTTTCTGGTAGTTAGAATCTTTAATATTTACAAACAAAATTAAGGTTTCCTATTTAGAATAATAAGCTGTCAGGTTAGTAAAACGGTGATATAAGAATCGATTTTAGGTTAATCCCATCTAGTTGGAGAACTACTCAAATTATTTTATTTAGTTAAAACAATAACATTGTCAGTGCATGTTATCTCAGCTTGCAGAGCTTGGATTCATTGAATGAGTTTACCAAAAATTTAAATATTGCAGAATATACAGCCTCATGCTACATAACTAAGCTCCATTTCATGCTGAATAAACTAAATGTGTTAATGTATCTTAAATAGAAAACTATCTTTTAGATAGATTTTTTTTCTCCAAAAGCATTTTATTAAAATAAATTTGATTACATTTTTTTTTTTATTTAAATCCAAAAAATCTGATTATTAAAAAAAAAAAAAAACTTTTTTTTTTTTTTTTTTTAAAGAAAATCATTGATTTTTATCCACCCTGATCAGAACAAGAGTTGGGCCCCTCATTGTTGCATAACATATGCAACTTATCTTTGTCATTGGCTAAACAAGAAGAAAAAGGTCCATGCCCTTCGCAGTCCCAATGGTGTGAAGGGAGCATGAAAATGTTACATGAAAAAAACAATAAATGAATGGAAAGTTATGTTATTGGTATCAATAAAAAGCTACATTTATAATGATTGGTGTGGCACCATTCTCATTGCTATAACATATTTTGCAGAAAAGTTATGGAGCATAATCTCAACCCCCCCAATTCCTCTTAATTTTTAATCATTTTGATGCAATTTTGACCTGAAGCTTTATCTTGGAAAATAGAGCCAATTAATACTCAAGACTTAATTTTCCTTTATTAGTGACCAAATTCTGGTAGAATTTAGCTACTTTCGTTTCCGAGGTTTTCTCCTCGTATACCAGTGTTATTGAAACTACAAGTTTTCTGTAAATAAAATGAGGCCCCAAACTGTCATGTGGCTTTATATTTCATATATCGTGTAGCATCTACCTCTACCAGAATTAGAAGTTTGGAGGACATAATAATACAAAGTTGACTACAACATATTTTTCCTAATATTTCCTATAATATTGTGCCTATTCACAACAAAGTGAAAGACACTCTTGCTAGACCAACCACTTACCCACATGTACTTACCTTAGCTGTACTGCTCCATCAGAGGAGAATATTTGGTTGTTCTGTGGCATGTGACTTCCTCCTATAATGTACTTGCTCAATCCTGAGAAGCCAGGCCCAAACGCTATCACATGTGGGAGAAGTTATCATCGTCACCCCCGTGTGGTCCCAGATGTAGAGCTTACAGAGAGTTGGACTTCCGGAACTGATAGCAGCAAAAGAGTAGTGCAGCTAAGGGGAGTATTAGTTAGTATAGGGGATACAAGAGACTCTGTCACTGAATGGAGAAACTGACAGGGTCTCTTATAAAATGTTTTTCCTACACATTTTAGCACTTTATTTGCATTTGACATGTTTATTCCAGAGAGGCATTAGGCCTAAGTTCACACTGCTGTGGTTGCGAGACAGAGTGTAATCGCATGTTTTCTCACAGCCAAAATGCGTTGCTCTAATTAGGAGGCGTGATGGTGCACGTTTTCACATGCAGGACACTGCATGGGGCAAAAGCACTGCATGGTTTCTGTGTGGCAACGTTTTAGGAAAGGTGTAGGGACTTTTTCCCTGCGTTTTCTGCAGCCCATTCAAAAACATGGTACACAGTGAATGCAAGAATGTAAACCTAGCCGAAGGAAGAATGGGGCCCTGGACAAGGTAGCAGTTATGGCACCTCATCTGTTTGATTGATTGACATTGATAAGTATTACATCAGGCACCATTTCTGACAGTCACAGGCTGTGTCATGCCCATCCAGCCTGTGTCATAGAATAAAAGGGAGGTGAAGCCTCCATTAATCTACAGGTAATATCCCCCCCGCTGTGTTTAGCTGGTTAGTAGACATGGAGAAGGAGGGAGGGAGTGGGCTGTCATTTACCACTGTGTATACGCCCACATGTGTGACTCTCTATAGTCACATGGGCTGCTCAGATGTGAGGGAGGAAATGCTTAGCATAGAAACTCACTGAAAACTGGGCATGTGCAGAGCTGCAAAATCCCTAGCTAAATTGGGGACATAACCAGAATGGGGAGACAGAGAGCAGCAGGATCAACCAGGATTTTTACAGAATACAAAACAAGGAATCTCATAGTGACTGAGTTAGTAAGAATGTAATACACCATTTATTGATAGTGTTTTATAGTGTTTTAGTGACACTTTAAGCTCACTGTAATCATAATCTCTGTATCACGTACCGTACATACTCGAGTATAAGCCGAGTTTTTCAGCCCTTTTTTTAGGGCTGAAAGTACACCCCCCCGGCTTATACTCGTCAGTACCTGAAAATCTTCTTATACTGCGGCCGGCGTCCATTGTTTAAATATCGTGGCTTTCTCCTGGTCCCTTCCGTGATAGGCGTTTCCAGCAAACACTGTGTTGAGTGTTCCGCCTATCACGGAGATCCTCTCATTCTTGGACTCCGTTTCCCAGCAGACACTGTGCTCAGTGTTCCGCCTATCATGGACGTTCTCTTGTCCGAGGATGAAAAGACGTCCGTGATTGGCGGAACACTGAACACAGTGCCTGCTGGGAAACGGAGTCCGAGAATGAGAGGATCTCCATGATAGGCGGAACACTCAACACAGTGTTGGCTGGAAACGCCTATCACGGAAGGGACCAGGAAAAAGCTGCGATATTTAAACAATGGACGCCGGCCACAGTATAAGAAGATTTTCAGGTACACTGACTCGGGCACAGGGAGGCTGCAATAGACACAGTGAGGTTGGGCACAGTAAGCTGGCAATGGGCACAGTGAGGTGGCAATGGGCACAGTAAGGTTGAGCAATGGTCACATCCCCGCCCCCAGGCTAATACTCGTGTCAATACGTTTTCCCAGTTTATTGGGGTAATATTAGGTACCTCGGCTTATACTCGGGTCGGCTTATACTCGAGTATATATGGGTAATCACTGTAAGGCAAAGCCCAGTTCGTAACTTTTGTCTTTGTTTTGGATTGAGTGGTGCAGGATTAGAACCTCTATTAAGTTTTTACTGATCTCCAGGGCTTCGTTCGAGAGGTTTCCCTATACTTTCTGTCACGTTAATCACATTTCATCACACAGGAAGCGAGGAAAACTCTCTAACAGCAAGACTGACAGAAATAACAAATAGGGACAGGCTAAAACTCGTCAGATTTTATTTCTTCCTGTGTCCCTGTTCTGGATTTAGGGGTCCACATTGCACCAGTTATCTACTGATCGCAGGTGCAATACTTTTCAGGCTATTTTTAGAAAAAACTAATAAAATGGTGTTTTTTTTTTTTTTTTTTTCAGCAAAACTATGTGCATTTATTGTTTTTTGCAGAAAGTTGAACTTATCCTTTAAAGGAGATTGTACAAATTGTATAGTGTGTGTGTGGTGAGCTGAAGGGCTCGTTCTCATGTGTGTTAGCCCTTGCTGAGGGAATTTGGCAGGCGATTTGTTGCCTCCTCATCACCTGTTTTAACCCTAAAAAGGTTGAACCATCATGCCGCAGCCGTGTGCATTGCATGCGGTTGCAGCGCCATTGTATCTTGGCCCCAGACTTTTAAATGGGTCACGCTCGGTGGTGGTACTGCTTGCTCAGTGCAGCATGTGGTTTAACCCCTTCACGTGGAGTGTATGCAAATTTGCGTTCATGGCTTGAAGGGGTTAAACTGGGGTGAAAAAATTACAGTATTCAGAATCGCTCTTTCTTTCTCGTACATCACGGGACACAGAGCGACATAGTCATTACTAATGGGTTATATAGATACCGTCAGGTGCTGGCACTGGCAACTTCCAAAACCGGAAGTACCCTCCCCTATATAAGCCCCTCCCATCCGGGAGCACCTCAGTTTTTTTGCCAGTGTCTAAGGTGTTGGCCAAGAAGAAACATGTGTTTTTCACTGAGCTTGCGTACAGGTTCTTTTGGGCCTCAGTAAGCTATTCCGGATCCGACCAAAAAAGCTTCATAGCTAAACGGTCGGTACCCGGGCCTTGCAGAGAAGAGCAAGGTTTTGCCTGTAATGCTTCTCTTAGGAGAGCTGGACCCTGGGATCCAGAGCTCTGGTCATACCCACGACCAAGATGTTTTCTGTGCAGGGTGCTATACAGGTCCAGGGGAGTGGAATCCTTGGGAACCCGGTCCCTGAAGGTTTGATTACAATGCCTGCCGTGATAGGTGAAGTTTGGGCTTTTGTGGACCAAACAAAGTCCTGCGGCGGGGAACAGGTAAGTGGGGGCCCCCAGGAACTTGGTTCTATTGGGGGACCCCCAAGCCTAATTTGTCTTTCTGTCTGTTACCTAATGGTATTCCCGCAAAATTCTGTGCATGCCTGTAACTACTAAAAAAAGTAATAATTTTTAATGGTGGTCAAGAAAAAAAAAAAAAAATGTTATATATATATATATTTAATATATTAGACTGCGGTACCTGTGTTTGTCCACTAGAGGCCGCTGTGGAACGTTTCTTGTCATGTGGACTAGTTTCTTCTCATTAGAGCGAGTCCAGGCAGATGGTGAGTTCTCTTATGGGAAACTGCTTCCTCTGCCATGTTGCAATGCTCGTCCATCGCCCGGCCTGCGGCAAAGGGGGCCCTGGCTCTTGTCCCTGGTTTCCATTTTTCGAAATTAGCGCCGAAGGCGCACGTGGCCGCGCGCGTGCGCGTGCACGTGCCTCTATATATAGAGGTGAGCCGGGAAAGGGGGCGGAGCCTGGGGGATGACGCTCTGTGCGCGCCGCAGCGCTTCTGCGCATGTGCGGGCGTCCCAGCATGTTAAAAACCACAATTTTGTGTGGTGAGCTGGCTATGAAGTACAGAGACAGAGCTGGCAACATTCAAAGAAGGCATACAGCAAGCGGTTGATACAGGCATCCCCTAGAAAGGCACATTAGTAGACACCAACTGTTTCTTATAGCAGCATTTATGCTAGACTATTGTCAGTAACTGGTGTATTTCGGCTGGAATACCTCAGCTTTGTGGCTTAGGAATATGCCGTCTAAAAACTCTGGGACTAGAAATTCCAGGAGGAATAGGGGGTCTCCATCGGGCTCTGAGGATCTTGGGCATGCTTCGGCTGCACCAGTCTCCCCTGAAGAATCAGAGGTTAGTGACCGTAGAGCACCCTCAGGAGTACCTGGTACTGTGGCTGTCCTCAGTTCACCTGCTCCTGTGTATGTAACAGAGGAGGTTTTTTCCTCAGCTCTGGGAGGGCTGGAAGAGAGATTGTCAGCATTGATCGCGGCTTCCCTGTCACAGGAGAAAAGCGCCCGATCTCCGTCTCCTCCCTCAGAGTGCCTGTTAACAGAGCAACAGTCCCATACAGGGATCGACCTACCTGAAGGGGATCAGGATGAGGTCGATTCGGTTGTAGAGGAATCAACAGTGGAAGAGCTGTTCTCAGCATCACATGCTGAAAGGTTATGGGTTCAGTCCCTGACTAATATGGTCCGATCAGCATTTAAAATGCCACTTGCGGAGCCATCATCCACTTCTGTCTCCTCGTTGGGGTCGCTAAAAGCTCCCCAGACTGTTTGTTCCTTTCCGATCCATCCTTTACTGGAAGGGCTCATTTACCAGGATTGGGAGCATCCTGACAAAATATTTACTCCCCCCAAGAGATTTCCGGTGGTCTATCCCATGGAGGATAAGTTCATCAGAAAATGGAGGGTCCCTACAGTGGACGCAGCCATCTCTTGTGTGAATAAATCACTGACATGTCCGGTGGATAATGTCCAAATGTTCAAGGACCCAATAGATAAAAAATTGGAGTCCTTATTAAAATCTGCTTTTTCTACAGCAGGATTGGTGACACAACCAGCAGTGGCAGCTATTGGGGTCTGCCAAGCAGTGAAGGATCAGTTGAAACAGGTCTTAAGGGACTTGCCAGATCAGCAGGCTCTTGCCCTAGCTGATCTACCTAGAGCCTTATGCTTTGCGGTGGACGCTATAAAGGATTCAATCCATCAGGCCTCCCGCCTTACGCTGTCTGTAGTACATATGCGCAGGCTTCTATGGCTCAAAAACTGGTCTGCTGAAGCTCCCTGTAAAAAATTGCTGGTCAGCTTCCCATTTCATGGTGAACGCTTATTCGGGGAAGACCTGGACAAATATATCCAGAGAATTTCCAGCGGTAAAAGTACACTTTTGCCGGTTAAAAATAGAGTTAGAGGTCCCTCTTTTAAGAGGCCTGCTTCTCCAGTCCCTAGGACATCGGCTGTGAAACAGTTTCGACGGCCTCCTCGGTCAAATCCCGGAGGTAAAAATCAGGGACAATTGCAGGGTAACAAGAAGCCCTGGAGCAGGAGAGGTACAAAACCTCCCCCAAAGTCAAATGCATGAAGGGTTGCCCCCACCCAATCGGGTGGGGGGAAGACTTCAGTTGTTCACAGAGACCTGGCGGGACACGATCCGAGACAGATGGGTGCTCTCCGCAGTAAATCTGGGATACAAATTGGAGTTAAAAAACTCCCCTCCTTCCCGCTTTATAAGGTCAAACGTGCCAAGGGATCCCCAGACGAGAGGATCCCTCCTGTTGGCACTAGAACAATTATTGCTCCAAGCAGTAATTATAGAGGTTCCCCTGGAAGAATGGGGGTTCGGGTTTTACTCAAACCTCTTTACAGTCCCGAAGCCAAATGGGGACGTGAGGCCCATATTAAATCTAAAAGGGCTAAACAAATTCCTACATATCAGGACTTTCCGGATGGAGTCGATCCGATCGGTAGCCACTGCCCTACAAGGGGAGGAATGGTTAGCCTCGATCGACATCAAAGATGCTTATTTGCACATTCCCATCTTTCCAGCCCACCAAAAATGTCTACGCTTTGCGCTAGAAGGGCGCCATTTTCAGTTCAGAGCCTTACCCTTCGGTCTGGCCACAGCACCAAGAGTGTTCACAAATATTCTGGCCCCATTATTGGCCAATCTAAGAACACGAGGTGTAACGATAATGGCATATCTAGACGACTTGTTGCTGATAGACCACTCAGTGGAAAAACTAGAAGTGGTTGTTCACGAGACAATCAAGTATCTGGAATATCACGGTTGGATTATCAACCGAGACAAGTCAGCCCTAAAACCAGCAAAAGTCTGGAATACTTGGGGCTAAGGCTGGATTCAGACCAGAGAAAATTTTTCTTGCCTCAAGAAAAGGGGTCGTCTTTGAGAGATTTGATCCACTTAGTGGGTTCAAAAAGACAGCCATCCATACGCCTGTGCATGAGGCTGCTGGGAAAAATGGTGGCATCATTCGAAGCAGTACCCTACGGTCAATTCCATTCAAGGAAGTTGCAAAGGGCCATACTGTCAGCCTGGAACAAAAAAGTTCAGGCTCTGGACTTACCAATGTCCTTGTCCCCTTCCGTTCGCAAGAGCCTCCGCTGGTGGTTGGTTCCCCAGAATCTGGAAAGAGGGAAATCCTTCAGTCCGATTTCCTGGAAGGTGGTCACTACAGATGCCAGCCTTATAGGCTGGGGAGCAGTACTGGAGCAATGGTCTCTCCAGGGCAGATGGTCGGATGCGGAAAAGGCCCTGCCCATCAATCTCTTAGAGATACGAGCAGCCCGGTATGCCCTAGTAGCATGGACATCCAAACTCCAAGGGTCCCCTGTCAGAATTCAATCAGACAATGCCACAGCAGTGGCATATATCAATCGTCAGGGGGGCACCAGGAGTCGTGCAGCCCAAAGGGAAGTAAATTACATCCTGAGATGGGCAGAAAGATATGTCCCAGCCATATCTGCGGTATTCATTCCAGGAGTGGAGAATTGGAAGGCGGACTTTCTAAGTCGCCAACAATTATGCCCAGGGAAATGGTCCCTTCATCCGGAGGTTTTCCGGACAATATGTCAGCGGTGGGGAACACCGGATGTAGATCTGCTAGCATCCAGATTCAACACAAAAGTGGACAGGTTTGTCTCTTGGACAAGGGATCCCCTAGCTTGCGGCTCGGATGCTCTAGTGTTCCCGTTGGGATCAGTTCAAGCTGATATATGCATTCCCACCGCCACAATTGTTACCTCGATTACTCCGCAGAATCAGGGTAGAAAAGAAACCAGTGATTCTGGTGGCTCCAGCGTGGCCCCGAAGGGCATGGTACGCGGAGATTGTAAAAATGTCTGTGGGGAGTCCTTGGACCCTCCCACATCGTCCGGACCTGCTTTCGCAAGGACCGATATACCACCCTTCCTTACCAGCCCTAGGTTTGACGGCCTGGCTATTGAAGCCCACATTCTAAAAAAGAGAGGGCTCTCTAATGCTGTGGTATCTACCATGATCAATGCCAGGAAGCCGGTATCCAGGCAGATCTACTATAGAATCTGGAAGGCGTACATCGCCTGGTGTGAGGCCAAGAAATGGCATCCACGTTAGTACGTAATAGGTAGGATTCTGGACTTCCTACAGTGGGCTGTAGATAGGAAGCTTGCCTTGAGTACTATCAAGGGTCAGATTTCGGCCTTGTCAATATTTTTTCAAAGGCCCTTGGCTTCGCATTCACTAGTCAAAGCCTTTATACAAGGAGTGATGCGTATTAGTCCTCCGGTTAATATTCCCATATGTCCATGGGATCTAAACTTGGTTCTGTCGGTTTTACAGAAACAACCATTTGAACCATTACAGCATATTTCCTTGGTGCTTCTCACCAGGAAATTGATTTTTCTAGTAGCCATTTGTTCGGCTAAAAGAGTGTCGGAATTAGCAGCTATGTCCTGTAAAGAGCCATATCTGGTTATCCATAAGGACAGAGTAGTATTACGTCCTCAGCCAGCCTTTCTTCCTAAGGTGGTATCGAGGTTTCATTTGAACCAAGATGTGGTTCTTCCTTCTTTTTTCCCCAAACCTACTTCGGTAGAGGAAAAGTTATTGCATTCTTTGGATGTAGTAAGAGCAGTTAAAGCTTATCTAAAAGCCACTGCTCAGATTCGCAGAACGGATACTTTGTTTATTCTGCCGGAAGGCCCCAGAAAGGGTCAGGCAGCGTCAAAATCTGCTTTAGCCAAGTGGATTCGACAGGTCATAATACAAGCCTATGGCTTGAGAAGGAGACCGCCTCTGTTCAAAGTTAGGGCGCACTCCACGAGAGCAGTTGGAACTTCATGGGCAGTGCATCACCAGGCCTCCCTGGCTCAAATCTGTAAGGCCGCAACATGGTCTTCAGTTCACACGTTTACTAGGTTCTACCAGGTGGACGTTAGAAGTCAGGAGGATGTCGCCTTTGGGCGCAGTGTGTTGCAGGCCGCAAAAGATCCTCATGTCTGATAGCGCTCAGCTTATATATGGTGTATCCCCCCCCTCATTGGGCATTGCTTTAGGACATCCCATTAGTAATGACTATGTCGCTCTGTGTCCCGTGATGTACGAGAAAGAAAATAGGATTTTTATAACAGCTTACCTGTAAAATCCTTTTCTTAGGAGTACATCACGGGACACAGAGCTCCCGCCCCTCTTTGGGGACACTTATTGCTTTGCTACAAAACTGAGGTGCTCCCGGATGGGAGGGGCTTATATAGGGGAGGGTACTTCCGGTTTTGGAAGTTGCCAGTGCCAGCACCTGACGGTATCTATATAACCTATTAGTAATGACTATGTCGCTCTGTGTCCCGTGATGTACTCCAAGAAAAGGATTTTACAGGTAAGCTGTTATAAAAATCCTATTTTTGGCGATCTGAATGCTTTTACGTACAAAGGAGGGATTTGGGGTCTTTAAGGCCCCCGATCCCTCCATAAAGAGTACCTGTCACCACCTATTACTGTCACAAGGGATGTTTACATTCCTTGTGACAGCAATAAAAGTGATCAGATTTTTATTTTATTTTTTAAAGGGACAATGTAAAAAAATATGTTTTTTTTATTTTATTTTCAAAGCACGCATACGTAAGTCGTGCCCGCAAATGTGAACTTTGTTCAAATCACACATGTGAGGTATCGCCGCGATCGTCTGAGTGAGAGCAATAATTCTAGCACCAGACCTCCTCTGTAACTCTAAACTGGTAACCGTTACATTTTTTAGGTATCTATTTACTCGGCGTTGCATCATCTTTCACATTATATAAAAAAATTGGGCTAACTTTACTGTTTATTTTTTTTTTTAATTAATGAAAGTGCCCCCCCCAAAAAAATGTGTTTGAAAGACCGCTGCGCAAATACCGCGTGACATAAAATATTGCAATGATCGCCATTTTATTACCTAGGGTCTCTGCTATATATATATATATATATATATATATATATAAAATGTTTTGGGGTTCTAAGTAATTTTGTAGCAAAAAATATGGATTTTAAAGGGGTTGTAAACCCTCCTGTTTTTTCACCTTAATGCATCCTATGCATTAAGGTGAAAAAACCTCTGACACCTACCGGCCCATCAGCTGAGACTCTTCGTTCCCATCGGCAGAGACGCACTGTACCTCTCTGCCTGGGGTTCTCGGCTCTTGATTGGATAGATTAATAGCAGCGCAGCTATTGGCTCCCACTGCTGTCAATCAAATCCAATGACGCGGGCGCCGGAGGGGGGGGGGGGGCGGGGTCGAGTCCGACATTCTGTGTCTGTGCACGCAAATGCTGGACTCGGGAGCATGCCCACAAGGTAACCCCCCCGGGAGAGTGCTTCTCCTAGGGGGTTTTCCGATGCGAGGAGGAGCCGCGAGCGCCGCCGGGGGACCCCAGAAGACGAGGTCCGGGGCCACACTGTGCAAAACTAACTGCACAGTGGAGGTAAGTATGATATGCTTGCTATTTATAAAAAAGAAAAAAAAACGAGGGTTTACAACCTCTTTAACTTGTAAGCAACAAATGTCAAAAATAGGCTGAAGCCCTGTACACACGATCGGTTTTACCGATGAAAACCATCCGATGGATTTTTTTCATCGGACAAACCGATCGTGTATGGGACCCATCGGTCTTTTTTCCATCAGTTTTAAAAAATAGAACATGTTTTAAATTTTTCCGATGGATCCAAAACCGATAGCAAATTCCGATCGTCTATGGGCAAGTCCATCGGATAAAAAACCCACGCATGCTCAGAATCAAGTCGACGCATGCTCAGAAGCATTAAGCTTCATTTTTCTCGGCTCATCGGAGTGTTTTACGTCACCGCGTTTGGAACGGTCGGTTTTTTGACTGATGGTGTGTGGGCAAGACTGATGGAAAACAGTTTCATCGGATATCCGATGGACAAATCCATCAGACTAGAATCCATAGGAAATCCGATCGTGTGTACAGGGCTTAAGGCGTGAAAGGGTGTTTTGCTTTGCTTCACATTGGCAGCATGTGTTTAACCCTGAGAAGATGCATGCCCTTCTTTAGGCTGGTGGTTGGTTGGGGGGGGCAGGAAGGTGGTAATACTGTGGCTCAGCCGCCTGCTTTTACTGCATGAACGAGCCCCGAGTGAGAGGAAATGTCTCTGTTGGAGCCCTGGATAGTAGTAAAGCCAGACAGGGGTTCTGATTGTTCTTCCAACGTAAAAAAAAAAATAGTTCTGTCTGGAATTACAGTTGCCATGTGATCGGTTGCTGTTGGTTTCTGTGCTCTTGATCATTGTCGGTCACATCTAAAAAGCTGAGCTGAAGCTGTCCCGTATTTCATGTCCTAAACCATGTGCTGTACCTGCTCCTTCCACTTGCACTCTCTGAGCTGAACACATACTATAGGGAAGAATTTGGGGAGGGGGGTGGATGCTTCGGGCACAATTAAGCCCTTGGAAAGCATGAGCTTTCGATAAAACTCTCTGTCAAACAAGAGGCTGAGTAAATCACGATGTGTTACTGAGAAGCATTACACTTTTTTTTTTTTTTTCAAACAAGCACCGTGCCATTTTACCCCACGGATTGATGTTCTATGAGATGCCAGTTCATGGAGGCTCGGCAGCCACTCTGGAGCCAGTGCACATCTGGATTGCAGTAAAATTACCCAGAAGCAAGAAAGCAGTTCTGTGAGGGGTCAGGAGTACAGAGAAGGGCTGCTGACAAGAGGCGCCACCCTCAGCCCACATGCATTTCCTTGTGTAAACACATGTGGCCAAAAGGCATCCGTGGTCACCTCTCTGTGCGGAGCGGAGGCTTCCATAAAACAGCCAGCAGAGGCTACAAACAATGTCACTATTATTGTTCTCTCTGCACAGAAAGGCCTTTTCACACACTGACAGCTTGAGCCCCGCTTGTGGGAATTGTGCGGGCCCATTAAAACCAATGTAGCTGTATTGCACTCGCATTAACACTTCCATCACTCACGCTTCGCTCGCTTTGTACCTTTTAAGAACTTGGGATTGTTAACGGTCTGATGGCCGGTGTGTGCACCTCCATTGAAATATCCCCCCCCCCCCCCCCTCAAGTCTGCCTATTGTTGATGTCACTGTGAAACTTTCTTACCAGACTTTGCTACAATCGGCTAATCTCTTATATTATTTATTCTTCCGTTCCAAAGCGCTTGTGTTTCCCCTTTACTTTTTCTGCCTGGTTGATCTTTCCCTTAAATCGGTGTTCCCAAAAAAAAAAAACATTAAAAGCCAGCAGCTACACATACTGCAGCTGCTGGCTTTTAATAAATGGACACTTACCTGTCCTGGAGTCCAGCGATGTTGGCACCCGCAGCTGATGTCTCCATCAACTGTCGGGTGTTCCGCTGCCATTGCGGGTACGGGAACCCGGCAGTGTAGCCTTTCGGCTTCACCCTGGGAACCCTACTGCGCATGCGCGAGGTGCATTGATGTGAACTGAGGTTTAAGCGGGCCAAAGACAGAGCAAAATTCGACCGGTTCAGCAGGCACCAGATGAATTTCGATTCATCTGTGGGCAGGCTGGTTGTACTGAATTCAGTATATTGATCGACTTCAGTGCAGCTAGCCTGTTGAGTTTTTCCCTGCAATCGCTGCCGGGGGCTATAGCTGCCAGCAGTGATCATTGTATTCTGATGGCAGGGAAACCTCAAAGTATCAGTATTGCCTTCTTCCTTGCCACGGGGATGCAGCTGTAGCCCAAAACTTCCAGGCAAAAAAATTAAAATTAAAGTAAATAAACTCCTCAATAACCACAAAGGATAGAAATCAACTTTGTGTGCACCAAATGCCTTTGCAAACTTAGTCATTACCTTTTAAAGGTAGTGTTGATATCGTCATTGTGCTGTACATAGCCGCCTGTGCAGAGAGCAGAGCTGTGGGGAGGGGCCAAGGAGATGACACCCACTACAGGCTGCCTGCAGAAAACTACTGAAGGGGGCGGAGACAAGACCAGTCACCCTGCACAAGGAGAGAGAGCAGAGCTGTGGGAGGGGAACAGGAGACTCCTCCCACTACAGGCTGCCTCTTTTTCGTCAGATTCGGCGACCCGTCAGAATTGGTAACGGAAGTGACGTTCCGTCGCCGCCATCTTGCTACACCCCGCACTCCTCCATAGTAAAGATACACTGAGAAGAGGGTAGCGGACATCTTGTTACACTCACCAGACTTTTGCATTTTACACTTATTTTTAACAGGAAAGTGAGTTTATATAGTGATATACACTACTTCGAACTCCGCGTGACTGGTTAGATGTTAAATTTTAAAAGCAGCAAACTTCTGTCAATTTAGCAAACCTGTGAGATAAGCAGGCTTACCACTGCTTTTAAAATTCAACATCATAATAGTCAGGCGGAGTTCTAAGTACTGGATTTCACTATATAAACTCACTTTACTGTTACATATAAGTGTAAAATGCAAAAGTCCGATGGGTGTAGCAACATGTCCGCTTTCCGCCTTCTCTGTGTATCCTTACAATGAAGGAGTGCAGGGAGTTCCGTCGCCGCAAGATGGTGGCGACGGAACGTCACTTCCGTTATCAATTCTGACGGGTCATATCTGATGAAACACCTGCAGAAAACTACAGGAGGGGGCGGAGACAAGACCAGTCACCCCGCACAAGGAGAGAGAGTATCAGTGAGCGGTCTTTATTACAGGAAGCCTCACACTGGATTACTGCACAGACCTGGAAGAAATACTCGAAGCTCACCAAGATTCAAGAAAAAGACACATGAAGAATGTATTTAGACCATATTTGCTGATCCCGGAGTTCAGCTTTTACATCCTAAGTACAATGCAAAATAAGTGTGAATGAGGGCCTGGAGGTACTGGAACCCTGGAAGCTGCCAAAAAGCTGAAAATGGAGGACAGTCTCAGAAAATGTTTGTTGGACTTGGGAGGCCACTATAGATGTACCTGTAAATAGTTCTCAGCAAACATATTCTTAAAATTTTTCCAGGTTCAAATTCATGAAGTGGTTTATATCTGTAATATAGATATATTCCTCCGTATTGTCCTAGAGCAGGGATTGCCGGGGGTTAAAAGTCTAAGTAAAAGGGTGAAAAACAAATAAATAAAAAGTTGTGTGATGGAATTTCCTGTGGAAGGTCCGCTGTGTTACAGGGTGGGATGACTCAACTCCTACATTGTCCAGGAAATGCCCATCACCAGCGTCATTCTGACATGTGGGAAAATGTTCTGTGGTCAGCTTCACTGCTGCCTCAGCTTGCCGCGCAGTCACATGACACCCGTCACCTGATCTTCATCCTTGTGTGACCTGCTAACCCCTCCACCTGCCTGCCAACACTTCCTTCTGAGACGGGTCTGCTGAGCTGGACATGGGACACATGAGGAGGGTCTGTCATCAGAGTGCACCTGTCATACAGAGGTGGACAGCAATTTGTGTGCTGCATTTTTATTCCTAAAACCATAACAGATGCCATTTTTCTATTCAACAGAGCTTACGAATGAACGTTGAGCCTCAACAATGTCATGTATTTATCCCAGAACACGACTCTTGGATTTATTCAGATGGGAGGTACTCTGCATTGGTGGACCAGGGTAACATTTACTAGACGTGCCATCAGACCTTTTATCTTTTCTGTTGAGTCTTAGAATGCCACCTGTCCAGGATTCACCCGGACAGTCTGGGTTTTGAATCATGTGTCCGGGTTTCAGTTCTGCCTGAAACAAAGACACATCAGTGGCAGCACTGATTCTCTGTGGCTCCCCTGCAGCTACCGGTTTTTCCTCCTCTTAATTTTCACCGGCTTTGAGTGCTGCAAGGGAGACACAGGGGGATTTACCTCTAGAAGTATATCCCCTTCACTGCTCTACCCCCCTCCTTGTACTGCGCCCCCCCCATCACAAATCCCCTACACCCACTCCCTACAACGATGCTGGCCGGCTTTCCATCCTCCCCCTCCCGCAAGCTGCTGCTGGGGTGGAAGATTGGTGTTGTGTTCAGCATATAGAGCGAGGGGGGCTGGTAAACATATCATCTGTGTTAATTTATCACTGAAGCATAGTAAACTATGCTTGTGAATGAATAGGGGCCTCTGTACAGAGAGCGCTATTCATTTATATGCAGTGCAGCTGAGGCTGCAGAGAAGGGGAATGAGGACTCTGTCTTCAGTCCCTTTCTTTGTCTCAAAACATACGGATCAGGGGTCTGTTTAGACCCCTGATATTTCATCAAAGCCCCCTCCCCAATTAAAAGGTAAAAAGGTGCGCTGTTAAAGTGTTCAGGTTTAGCTTGAAGAAAAGGGGGCAACCCTAGTTCAATTGGGGCAACTGGCTTGCTTCTGTCCCATACATAGCATTCCTTTTGGCTGAGCAGAATCCCAACTCTTGTGGTCAGCCTAAGGCACCAACATTTCGAATGTTCTTCCCTGGCTGCCGTGTTCTCCAGAGCCCTGTATTTTCAGGCATGCCTCATCTTCTGAATCCAAGCTTGTAAAACGCAACCCGTCTGTTCCTTGCGTCATGCGTCAGCCCCTCCTGGAGCCCATTGCTGTTCCTGAGGTTGCAAAACTCAGGTCACAGAGGAAGCAATATCGGAACCCTAATGAATCTGGCTGCAATATTATAAAACTAAATGAAAGGTAAATTAAGTTTACCTATTATAGCACATTTTCAGTGTTTATCCTGGATAACATTACCAGTTCACATATTCATTCTGATTGTAGCCTAGAGTGGCTTTTAACAGTAAAATTCTCAAAAACGTCAGAACGGCCTTCATTCTGTGAAGCACAGTCATCTGGAAATGATAATCGGGCAGATAGTGAAATACTTAGGCTTACATAGAGTGCGGATGGATGAGATAACAGTGAGCTCAGACTCGGGAGGATGCATGGTGTCACACGTGTTTAGGTCCTGAAATGTTTCCTACATGAGTTTTGTAAGTTGCTGGTGTCACTGCATGGTTAGTCGAGTAAGGGTCATTGCAGCCCATGTTGTAGCAGATACACAGTGATGCTATGAATAAAGACATTGTTGAACCTTGGGGTCCATTGTTGGTAATTCTTTCCTATGTGTTATCTTCTTAATGTTATAGCGCAGGGTTAGGCAACCTCGGCCCTCCAGTTGTGGTGAAACTACAAATACCATCATGCCTCTGCCTCTAGGAGTCATGCCTGTGATTGTTAGGGTCTTGCAATGTCTCATGGGACTTGTAGTTTCAAAACAGCTGGAGGGCCGAGGTTGTCTATCCCTGTCATAGCGTTTACATGTATTCTGTAGGAAGTCCATCAATTTACTACAAACAATCCCAGGCCTTCCAATATTTTTTATTTAGTACTTTGGTGGTTTTCCCAACCTCCGTTTCTTATTGGCACCAAATGTTGTATAAGAGCACAAAGTGCAAGGAATGACGTGGTGCAGCGCACTAGGAGGAGCGATACGTCCTGCATATCGGCCAGCGTCTGATGTGTCCATTATGGGAAAAGCCTCGTCTGAGAACCCTACCAATCATGACCACCCAACCACCCACCTTCTTTAGATAAGCCCTGCTGACACACCTTAAGGTATACAATGGTCACATCAGTGTTCTCATTGGACAGCAGATGACAAGTGGGAGGACCTTAACCGCAGGGGCAAGGCTTGGCTCTAGAGTTAAGAAAGTGAAGAGACTTTTCTGACTAAGGTAAAAACCCTATTGTGATATCTTCTTGGAGGCAGCTTCTCTTAGAAGTTCTATTCTGTGTCGTCCCATAGTCACCAGTCAGAATCAGACAATTGTTCCATTGCAGGATAGATTAGGAAGGCAAGTTTTTACTTTGAGGAAATCTGCCCCAAACTTACTAATCAATACTGCACGGTAAGAACAGCACCTCACCTCAGGTTTTTAAAGTGGAACCTTGGATTACGAGCATAATTAGTTCCAGGAGAATGCACGTAATCCAAAGCACTCGCATATCAAAGCGAGTTTCCCCATAGAAGTCAATGGAAACGAAAATATTTTGTTCCGCATTGACTTCTATGGCATGCAATACCGCATGTGGCCAGAGGTGGGGGGACGCCGGAGAGCCTCGGAAAGGCTCGGGAACGGAGTATTTCCGAACGGCTCCGCTCCGGCGCCCCCGCACCTCTGGCCAAATGCGGTACTGCACACCGCTGTGGCTTGAATCCTGCTCATGTTGCGAGACAACACTCGCAAACAGAGTCAGGAATTTCAAGAAAAAATTCTCGTATTGCGAAACTCTCATTAACCGCGTTACTCGCAATCCGAGGTTTCACTGTATATACAAAATATATTAAAAAGCATTTGTTTGTTTTTTAACCCAACATCAAATAATCTATAAAAATTGTGATACACAAGTCATCACAATATGTTCAGGTAAAAACAACACAATGACAAGCTTGAAATGAATAGGGTTAGTGGCATCCTAAGTAATAGATAACTTGTGACTACGCATTTCAAGGACAAAGCCGCTTCATCTGGACCTTGAACTACTGGCTTTGTGAACAAAGCTGCTTCTTCAGGATCTTGGACTATTCGTTTTACGAACAAAGTCCCTTCTTCACAACCTTGGTCTACCAGTTTTGCAAACAAAGCCGTTTCTTTAGCACCTTGTCACTATGTTGTTTTTAGCTGAACATTTTGATGACTTGTGTATCACAACTTTTAGGGATAATTTGATTTTGAGTTAAATAAATAAGAAATTATTTTTAATATGTTTTGATCTATATATATATTCCCGGTGGGCATCCAAAGTTTTCTTACTTAGTTTTCCATACAAGATGATGCCACGGGACGTCATCCGAGCCCTTTGATATTTAGTATATGTTCCTCCATTCCCTCAGAGTATATGGGACATTCAAGTATTTACATATTCCTATCATCCTCACTCTGCTCCCACTCCCAGCAGCGACTGGACAGCCTGTGTCTTTGCCTGGGCACAGGTTACTTTGACATAAAAATCGATTCTACCATTGCTGCCTTTATTTAGAGAATTACAGTTGCATGGCTGTTATTCCAACTCCACTTGCTTCAGTATTTTTGGGACACCGACTTGGATTAAGTGAGGTTGTTTTTATGTTTTCAAACATCATGTCTTGACACACACAGGTGACGTGGATGATACACAAGTCATCGCAAAAAAAAAAAAACACGTAAAAACAACACAATGACAAGCTTGAACTGTATAGAGTTAGTAGCATCCTGAATAACAGATAACTTTGGGCTACGTGTTTCATGGACACAGCTGCTTCATCCAGACCTTAGTCTACGAGTTTTGTGAACAAAGCTGTTTCATCTGGACCTTGGTCTACGAGTTTTGTGAACAAAGCTGCTTTATCAGGACCTTGGTCTACGAGTTTTGTGAACAAAGCTGTTTCATCTGGACCTTGGTCTACGAGTTTTGTGAACAAAGCTGCTTTATCAGGACCTTGGTCTAAGAGTTTTGTGAACAAAGCTGCTTTATCAGGACCTTGGTCTAAGAGTTTTGTGAACAAAGCTGTTTCATCTGGACCTTGGTCTACGAGTTTTGTGAACAAAGCTGTTTCATCTGGACCTTGGTCTATGAGTTTTGTGAACAAAGCTGCTTTATCAGGACCTTGGTCTATGAGTTTTGTGAACAAAGCTGCTTTATCAGGACCTTGGTCTATTAGTTTTGTGAACAAAGCCGCTTCATCAGGACCTTGTCTTTATGTTGTTTTTAGCAGAACCTATTGTGATGACTTGTGTATGACAAGTTTTATGGATTTTTTGACGTTGGGTTAAATAAATTGGGAATGCTTTTTAATATGTTTTGCTATTCTCAGTATGTTTGGGACACTGACTTAGACATCATGTCTGACACATACGCAAGGTGACCTGGATGATAAAAGTAAGAATCGCTTTTCTTGCTTCTTCTGCAGATTCTTTTTAGTTTGTTAAACATATTTTATTACCGAACGTCCGGAGGAGTTATTTGTGTCGTGTCTTCCATTCATGACAACCCACAAATCTTCCTGTGAGCTCCCGTTCCCAACTTGTCATACTGGAAAACGTTTTATTTTTTTTCTTCCTCCATCCTCCATGATACTTTGTGTGAAAGGTGCCGGGGGAACCAAAACGTATGCAACTGATAGCTTAATGGTTTAGCTGAGTGGATTTAGATTGCAAGCTTTCAAGAACACTCAGCTTACTTCAATATGTTATGTTTAGGAAATGAAGTGTTCAGAGAAAATTGCTTCCCCCGATGAAACCCTTCTAATCACTGCCATGGTATGGAGCGGCGGTGTTGATTGTACGGCACAGAACCCTTAGAGTCCTGCTGTATATCTGAGCCGGAGCCGTTTGTTTTTGGTGCAGAGACAGGAAGTATGTAGCAGAATTGATCAGCCAATGTGCCGGTGATTTGCATTCTCCGAAATTTTCACCCCACTAATCATTTCCTCTCAGATAGTTCAGCTTTTGTCTCTTGTAATGTTATTTTCAATAAAGAACATGTTAGCCATCCATTCATGCCAATGGAAGAATCTGGTAATATTTTCTTTTTAGGTTTGATAAGTGTTTTTTTTTTAGCCTTAGCTCTCCTATTCAGTCGTTTTTTTTGTTTTGTTTCCTGGGATCCTTAGTCCTTCTCCCTCAGAAGAGGAGGTGGTATTCTAATTAACTTGCATTGAGCTGTCATAATAAATGCTTATAGCCAAGATCAGATAAAAAATGACAATAAATTTTCAGGCCTCATTCACACGGGCGTTACTTAAACCCAAAACATCATTTATTGCAGCTTACCGAACATTAGATGTGGTGGCTGCATTTGTTTTTGTTATTTTTAGGCTTCCCCCCCCCCCCCCCCCTCTGTTTTCACCTGGTGATCTAGCCAGTAACACACCTCCTGTATTAGAGCGCACCCACTCTGGAGGAATGAGCACATGGGGCACAGCAGATAGTATCATTGTCAGTCTAGCGGGGAGGGGAGTGTTAGATGGACCAGCAGATTTAAAGAGGAACTGCAGTCTGCTGACATAATTTGTAATAAAAACATCTGTGCCGTTCTGAAGCTTCCCTCCAACCACTTTGCATATTATTTTATATATACAGTAAATCTTTACTTGCTAAATATGCTGCAGAAATCTCCCTCCACTGAGTCTGGCTGCAACCATTTTAACTGTGGGCAGCTGAAGCTGGTGATGAAAAGAAAGAGAACGGCGCCCTCTAAGTGCAGCATGTTTAAAACATCTTTAATATATAGGGATTAAAAACACTCACATGTGAGTAGAGGCAATGAGTGTGCATCACACACTCCACCAGGACTCATGCAGATGAAACAAGTTTAACCCCTGACATGCCTGATTGCCTCTACTCACATGTGAGTGTTTTTAATCCCTATATATTAAAGATGTTTTAAACATGCTGCACTTAGAGGGCGCCGTTCTCTTTCTTTTCGTTTGTTCTCAGAGCCTCTTCTAGCTTTCTAGACTGGCAGCCATCTACCAACTCAGCAACTTTCTTATATACCTACTTACATGGACTACATACCCTATATTGACTTATAGTGATTTCTACTCCCTCCCTGCCCCTTCACCTTCCACTGTTTTTTATTTTTATCTATATTTGTTCTTAGGTAGCTATATCCAGAATGCGCCATATCAACCCACTGTTTGTTTCAGCTGAAGCTGCTGCCTGTTCACTTCCTGGATTTACACAGAGGCACACCCCCAGCTCTGCAGCTCTCATTGGCCCTCTTATGACCCATCCCCCCTCCCTTCCTGGCAAACTCTCATGAGAGTGAGAGAGAGCGCTGTGCATGATGTCATAAGCCTAGGCTTTTTTCCAGACAAGAAACAGGAAGTGGGCTGTATAAGGTATTTACTGTCAGAAAAAAAATGTTTTACTATCCAAAGTTAAAACAACAACAAGGGCAGAAGATTTAATAGATGGAAAGATGAAAAAATTACTGAAGGTCCGCTTTAAACACAAAACAAATTAAAGCCAAACTCCAGATAATACTTTATAATCAGTTACAGCAAACAGCGTTTTACCTTTAAGGCCTCATACACACGGACGTTTTAAAAAACAGGCTGTAAAGCTATTAACGACGCCTGGAAAAAAAGCGTCGTTCAAAACGCGATTTTATTAGCGTTTTGACTTGGCGTCAATGCGCGTTAAAAGTCGTTTGTAAGCTTTATTGCTAAGGCGCGTTTTTCAAAAAAAATTATCCCTCTGCTATTTTCCACTCCCAAATTACCCACAATGCTAAGGAAAAGTATAAAACAACGTGCGATATCACATAATAAACATTTTACAGCTTAAAAATGCTGAAGCTAAAAAACGCAGATATAGCGCTAATTCATGTTTTTGAGCTTTTTTTCTGCATCAGCGTCAAAACAGCTCTAGCGCTGGAGTCTCAGAACGCGCTGGTCCTTGTTTTTTTTAGAGCTTACAAACGACCATGCCTGTTACAGCTCAAAAACGCCATGGTGTGTATGAGCCCATTGAATAACATAGAGTGGCTTTCTTAATGCGGAGTTCCACCCTAAAAATGAACTTTCTATTAACAGCTTGCCTTTAATGTAAAAAATAAAAATATATTTTTTACTCACTTCTATCTGGCTGTTACTAGGCAGATTTCGTAATCTGCCTAGTTCCTGGTCCTAGGTGGTTCAACTTCCTGTCCTAAGACCCCATTGCCTCCTGGGAAATGATGACACTCATTTCCCAGGAGTCTCTGGGCATTACTGTGCCTAAAAATCGCCCAGCATGCACCTCTCCCTGAAAACCAGGAAGAAAAAGGAACTGGGCTTCACATGCCCACACCTATGATGGACACGGACACAACATGAGCTGGAGGATATAAGGCAAGTGTTTGCAATGATTTCTGGAACGATTGGGGAGCTATTAATATGTTTTAGGGACTATTTAATGTGATTAATTTTAGCTTGCAAAAAAAAAAATATAAAAATTATGCCCGGAACCCCGCTTTTAAGCAGCAAAAAAAGCTGCTGTTAAAACGTCCGTGTGTATGAGGCCTTAAGGATAAAGGTTTTACATGAATAAATAAAAGCTGCTCTGGGCACATTTTTGTTACATTTAGGTATGCAAATTTGCAGCCTCTCAGGCGTACTCTTGGCACCAAGAGGTTAAGTATGTCCATGTGAACAAAGCCTTAGACTGTAAGGTCTAACGAGCAGAGCCCTCTGATCCCTCTTGTATAAAAATGTATTGTAATTAGCCATGTGAGATTCGTTTCATTCCGAATGAATATTCGGACAAATTTTTTTTATTTATTCCGAGATTCGGATATATCCGAATACCTGAATTACAATATAAACAAATTTTACCGAATGCTCCGAATAACGTAACGAAGTTCGAATCAAATTTTACATTGAACTCCAGTCCAATTCTAACTACACATATTGCTGAAATCAAAGACTGTGTTATTAGTGTACCATTTCGAAATAATGAAATAATGCTGTTTTTGTTAAGCCAAAGGTGATTAAAAGAGTCAGTGTAATCATTTGATCAAGATTTTTCTTTTGTTTGTTCACTTTGCTGCATTCAAATCGAAAAGAATATAACATTTTCATTTCAAACGATTCAAAAATTTATCGATTTGAACATTTTGAATCGAAAAAATCGGTAAATTCAAAAATTCAGATTACGAATTCAGAATACGAATTGAACGAATCAATCGAATTGAACTAGGTTAAGGAATCAAAACAATACAAATTTTTTCGTCATGCACAACTCTAATTGTAATTGTACTGTCTCCCTCCGTTTTGTGAAGCGCTGTGCAAATTGTTCTTTAGAAATCCTGTATAATATTAATAATGAAATAAAAAAAAACTAAAAAACCTAAAAAAAGAAAAAAAATTGTCTTTCATACCTATCATTAGACAGATAATATTTTAGATTGTAAAGAAATATTATCTGCAGTGAGTGTCCATTAGCAGCATTAGCCCCCCGTACCCCACATCCACCAGCAGATTCTTTGTCTATATGTCACCTGTTGGGACCTTTCCAACCCAAACACTCTGAACTTATCAGTAGACAGACTCTACCACAGGGATATGCAATTAGTGGACCTCCAGCTGTTGCAGAACTACAAGTCCCATGAGGCATAGCGAGACTCTGACAGCCACAAGCATGACAGTCAGAGGCATGATGGGACTTGTAGTTTTGCAACAGCTGGAGGTCCGCTAATTGCATATCCCTGCTCTACCAGATACGCGTATAATAATACTAATAATGGGATGAATGTTTCGTGTGTTCAGTGCACAATTAATAAAATTAATCTTGGAGTCATCCAACCCAGGCCAGGTCCCTGTGAAATGACAGCACAAGTTTCTCATTACGTTTATTTGGAAAATCAACTCCAGCGTTGAAAGCCAAAACTGTACGTTCTGCGAGAAGAGAAAAAGGGTCAATGAAATTAGCTTTAGCTGGCCTCTGGTCCCCGGCTTATTGAACGGCTTAATTATGACCAGGTGCAACCTGTTCCCGAATCCTCTGCGGCCGCCCTGGGAGACTGACTCACCGCGATGTTACAGGAAGACCGCTTCCTGCTCACATTCGACTTTCCTTTGTCTTTTTTACTTTCCCCCCACTCTCTATACATTTCTTCGTGGTCAAAAAATGGAAATTGAAAGACGCATTCACCCGTCAGCATTTTTCATCAGGATCTGTTTATTGTCCGATAGGATGTTGGGCCTTGGAAGAGACTTCTAGTGGATGTGGCGCCATCACCTCAGCGATGGAATGACTCATGACTTGGACACTGTGGCTGCAGATCAGCTTTGTATAGAGACAAGCTTTGTGCTGTGGTGTTCAATTCTGGATATATATTATATTAAAGGGAATTTCTGTTTTTTTATCCCTTAACCACTTTCCGCCCAGCCTATAGCAGAATGACGGCCGGGCGGTGGTTCACTTATCCTGACTGGGCGTCATATGACGTCCAGCAGGATAACAGCTGCCGTAGGGGCGTGCATCGCGGCAATCGGTGATGTGGCATGTCAGTCTGACACACCGCTACACCGATCTCGGTAAAGAGCCTCCGACGGAGGCTCTTTACCATGTGATCAGACGTGTCCAATCACGGCAGATCACGATGTAAACAGGAAGAGCCGTTGATCGGCTTTTCCTCACTCGCGTCTGACAGACGTGAGTAGAGGAGAGCCGATTGGCTGCTCTCCTGACAGGGGTGGTCTGCGCTGATTGTTTATCTGCGCACAGCCCCCCCCTCGGATGCCCGCCCAGGACCACCAGGGATGGCCATCACACTGGACCACCAGGTATGCCACCCTAGACCACCAGGGAAATGCCAATCAGTGCCCATCCCCAATGCCTGCCAGTGCCATCAGTGATGCCTATCTGTGCCATCTATCAGTTACGCATATCAGTGCCATGTATTAGTGCTCAGCAGTGCCGCCTTTCAGTACCCATCAGTGCAGCCTTTCAGTGCCCATCAGTGTCGCCTATCAGTGCCCATCAGTGCTGCCTATCAATGCCCATCAGTGCTACATTTCAGTGCCACCCATCAGTGCTGCCTACCAGTGCCCATCGTCAGTGCCACCTCATCGGTGCCACCTTATAAGTGCCCGTCAGTGCCGCCTTATCAGTGCCCATCAGTGAAGGAGAAAACATACTTATTTACAAAATTTTATAACAGAAACAAAAGAAAAACGTTTTTTTTTCAAAATTTTCGGTCAATTTTTATTTGTTTAGCAAAAAAATAAAAACCGCAGAGGTGATCAAATACCACCAAAAGAAAGCTCTATTTGTGGGAACAAAATTATAAAAATTCTGTTTGGGTACAATGCAGCATGACCGTGCAATTGTCATTCAAAGTGCGACAGCGCTGAAAGCTGAAAATTGGCTTGGGCAGGAAGGGGGTGTAAGTGCCTGGTGTTGAAGTGGTTAATAAGCGCATGCCTGAAAAAAAAATGCATTACATGCATATTTCCCTCTACAAATGTTGCAGGTACAGAAATGCCTGTTGATCCTGCCAGAAATCCAGTGAAGCCTGTGACTTCCTCTTGTGAGTTGGCAACAACTGTCTTTACTGCACTGAAATCCCAAACATTGCAGTCAGTCCTGCCCAGATCCCGGAGAGGGAGGGTTATGCTCTAGTCCAAATCAGGGACAAGCAGCCTAGGGTGACAACATTGCTGCTCTCAGTGAGTGAGCGTTGTCAGTTTAGGACAGGAAGTTTGTGACTGGCAGAATCACCAGGGTTTACTTTACAATTCTCACGATACAGCTCTGCCGTGAATATACACTTGTGATTTTGACACAATTACCATAAAGCAGTAGTAAACTTACAAGAAAAAAAAAAAAAAACTTTCTCCCTGCAAGGTAAAGCCATAATGTGCTAGTATGCATTGCATCATATATTTTTTTTATTACCTCATAAAAACATATTCAACTTGTTTAACCACTTAAGCCCCGGACCATTTTGTAGCTAAAGGACCAGAGCTGTTTTCAGAATTTTGCACTGCGCTGCTTTAACTGGAAATTGTGCGGACATGCAATGTTGTACCCAAACGAAATTTGCGTCCTTTTCTTCCCACAAATAGAGCTTTCTTTTAATGGTATTTGATTGCCTCTGCGATTTTTATTTTTTGCGATATAAATGGAAAAAGACCGAAAATTTTGAAAAAAAATGATATTTTCTAATTTTTGTTATAAGAAAAATCGAATAAACTCAATTTTAGTCATACATTTAGGCCAAAATGTATTCAGCCACATGTCTTTAGTAAAAAAAATGTCAATAAGCGTATATTTATTGGTTTGCGCAAAAGTTATAGCGTCTACAAACTAGGGTACATTTTCTGAAATTTACACAGCTTTTAATTTATGACTGCCTATCTCATTTCTTGAGGTGCTAAAATGACAGGGCAGTACAAAACCCCCCCAAATGACCCCATTTTGGAAAGTAGACACCCCAAGGAAATTGCTGAGAGGCATGTTGAGCCCATTGAATATTTTTTTTTTTTGTCGCAAGTGATTGAATGACTAAAAAAAAAAAAAAAATTACAAAAAGTTGTCACTAAATGATATATTGCTCACACATGCCATGGTTATATGTGGAATTGCACCCCAAAATACATTTTGCTGCTGCTCCTGAGTACGGGGATACCACATGTGTGGGACTTTTTGGGAGCCTAGCCGCGTACGGGCCACCGAAAACCAAGCACCGCCTTCAGGATTTCTAAGGGCGCAAATTTTTGATTTCACTCCTCACTACCTATCACAGTTTCGAAGGCCATAAAATGCCAACATAGCACAAAACCCCCCCAAATGACCCCATTTTAGAAAGTAGACACCCCAAGGAAATTGCTGAGAGGCATGTTGAGCCCATTGAATATTTTTTTTTTGTCCCAAGTGATTGAATAATGACAAAAAATAAAAAAATTACAAAAAGTTGTCACTAAATGATATATTGCTCACACATGCCATGGGCATATGTGGAATTACACCCCAAAATACATTTTGCTGCTGCTCCTGAGTACGGGGATACCACATGTGTGGGACTTTTTGGGAGCCTAGCCGCGTACGGGACCCCGGAAACCAAGCACCGCCTTCAGGATTTCTAAGGGCGCAAATTTTTGATTTCACTCCTCACTACCTATCACAGTTTCGAAGGCCATAAAATGCCAAAATAGCACAAAACCCCCCCAAATGACCCCATTTTAGAAAGTAGACACCCCAAGGAAATTGCTGAGAGGCCTGTTGAGCCCATTGAATATTTTTTTTTTTTGTCCCAAGTGATTGAATAATGACAAAAAAAAAAAAAAATTACAAAAAGTTGTCACTAAATGATATATTGCTCACACATGCCATGGTTATATATGGAATTACACCCCAAAATACATTTTGCTGCTTCTCCTGAGTACGGGGATACCACATGTGTGGGACTTTTTAGGAGCCTAGCCGCGTACGGGACCCCGAAAACCAAGCACCGCCTTCAGGATTTCTAGGCACAAATTTTTGATTTCACTCCTCACTACCTATCACAGTTTCGAAGGCCATAAAATGCCAAAATAGCACAAAACCCCCACAAATGACCCCATTTTGGAAAGTAGACACCCCAAGCTATTTGCTGAGATGCATGGTGAGTATTTTACAGTATTTTACAGCTCTCATTTGTTTTTGAAAATGAAGAAAAAAAAATTATTATTTTTTTTTTACATTTTCAAAACTTTGTGACAAAAAGCGAGATCTGCAAAATACTCACCATACCTCTCAGCAAATAGCTTGGGGTGTCTACTTTCCAAAATGGGGTCATTTGGGGGGGCATTCCATGGCCTCCGAAACTGTGATAGGCAGTGAGAAGTGAAATCAAAAATTTACACCCTTAGAAAGCCTGAAGGCGGTGATTGGTTTTTGGGGTCCCGTACACGGCTAGGCTCCCAAAAAGTCTCACACATGTGGTATTCCCGTACTCAGGAGAAGCAACAGAATGTATTTTGGGGTGTAATTCCACATATGCCCATGGCATGTTTGAGCAATATATCATTTAGTGACAACTTTGTGCAAAAAATTAAAAAATAAATTGTCTATTTTCCGCAACTTGTGTCAACATATAAAATATTCCATGGACTCGACATGCCTCTCAGTATATAGCTTGAGGTGTCTACTTTCCAAAATGGGGTCATTTGGGGGGGTTTTGAACTGTTCTGGCATTTTATACACAACATTAGGAAGCTTACATCCACTCTTCTAACTACTTGAAGGCAAAGCCCTTTTTGACACTTTTTGTTTACATGAAAACATTTATTTTTTTTGCAAGAAAATTATGTTGAACCCCCAAACATTATATATATTTTTAAAGCAAAGGCCCTACAGATTAAAATGGTGGGTGTTGCAATTTTTTTTTCTACACAGTATTTGCGCAGCGATTTTTCAAATGCATTTTTTGGGGAAAAAATACACTTTTTTTAATTTTAATGCACTAAAACACACTATATTGCCCAAATGTTTGATGAAATAAAAAAGATGATCTTAGGCCGAGTACATAGATACCAAACACGACAAGCTTTAAAATTTCGCACAAACGCGCATTGGCGACAAACTACATACATTTTTAAAAGCCTTTAAAAGCCTTTACAGGTTACGCCGTTAGATTTACAGAGGAGGTCTACTGCTAAAATTACTGCCCTCGATCTGACCTTCGTGGTGATACCTCACATGCATGGTGCAATTTCTGTTTACATATGACGCCAGACCGACGCTTGCGTTCGCCATTGGGCAAGAGCAGGGCAGGACAGGGGTGCTTTTTTTTTTTTTTTTTTTTTTTTTTTTTATTATTAATTTTGCTTTTTTTTTTTTTTTTTTTAAACTGTTGCTTCCATATATTTTTTTTTTTTTAGCATTTTTATTGTTATCTCAGGGAATGTAAATATCCCCTATGATAGCAATAGGTAATGACAGGTACTCTTTTTTGAAAAAACTGGGGTCTATTGGACCCTAGATCTTTCCTCTGCCCTCAAAGCATCTGACCACACCAAGATCGGTGTGATAAAATGCTTTCCCAATTTCCCAATGGCGCTTTTTATATCCGGGGGGGGGGGACATTCCCTCCCACTGCTTGTAAAAGCAGTCCAGAGGCTAATTAGCCACTAGGATTGCTTTTACATGAAAGCCGGCCGCTGGCTGAAAAGAATGATACCAAGATGATACCTAAACCCACAGGCATCATTCTGGTATAAACATTCAAAGTCCAGCAACATACCAGTACGTTGCTGGTTCTTGTTGGACATGTATTGTAATCTTTTTTTTCATGCAGCCTGTTGGCTGAACGAAAAAAAAAGATTGATTGGTGGGTATGCCCACCATTAGAATACCGCCCTTCATCCACCCACTTCTAATGATGGGCATACATGCACCATTTATATATGCCGAAGCATGGGGGCATCTTCCCGCAAAAGTTATGCCGCGTACACATGGTCGGACTTTTCCACGGGCAAGCCTCCGTCGGAATTTCGACCGTATGTACGCGGCATTAGGAGCAAAATCGCTCCTCCGCCCCTGCTGCCCCAATGCTTCGGCATATATGCTTTTTTTTTTTTTAACTGTGGTGGTGAAATCACCTCCTACAGCACTGGAGTCGCAGGGATCAGGCCTGTCTCTGCGAACGCTGCAGTTATGTGTGTTGTGTTTTGCAAGTGACAGTGATCGATCGATACTGCACTTGGGTGGCCTGGGCTGGACGGAGGGGCAAAACGCAGGTGCTAGCAGGTATCTGGGCTGATCCCGCTAACACTGCGTTTTTGGGAACCCTAAACTGCTGGGGACGAAAGTATAGATCTAATCAGATCAGATATTGATCTGTTCAGATACTATACCACTTAGGGGGGTGTATGCTTAACGCGTGGGTGTTAGCGCTACTGGCACTAACCTGACGCTGCCTGGGGTGTGACGCAGACCCTCTCTGACGCTAAAACCTAATTGATATCACCCGCCGGGCGATCAGGGGGTTAAACCTTTATTGGGTTATATACGGCGGGTGCCCTGACACTATAAAAAGCAAACTAACTAACCAGCGTCACCCGTAACACTTATATGATGATCACTGGTGAAAGGGTTAACTAGGGGCAATTAGGGGGTTAAAACCTTTATTAGGTAATATATGGGGGTACCTGACGCTATATAAAAACCTGACGGCCAACCTAAAAAAAAATTACTGGCTACCTATCGGCATCACCGACACTAAGAAAACGATCATAAAAACGATCGCTTAGCGACAGTGGTGATAGGGGGTGAAAGGGTTACCTGGGGGGCAATCAAGGGGGTTAAACCTTTATTAGGTAAAATATTGGGGTACCTGACGCTATAAAAACCTGCGGCGAACCTAAAAAAAATTACTGGCTACCGATCTGCATCACCGACGCTAAGACAGCGATCAGAAAAATTATCGCTTAGTGACAGTGGTGATAGGGGGTGAAAGGGTTACCTGGGGGGCGATCAAGGGGGGTTAAACCTTTATTAGGTAATATATGGGGGTACCCGACGCTATAAAAACCTGCGGCGAACCTAAAAAACATTACTGGCTACCGATCAGCATCACCGACGCTAAGACATCGATCAGAAAAATGATCGCTTAGCGACGGCGGTGCTAGGGGGTGAAAGGGTTATCTGGGGGTGATCAAGGGGTTAAACATTTATATGGGGGGGTTAGGGGGCTACACTGGACCTAAAACTAAATGTAGTGACACTTTTACAGTCACAAATGTCACTGATTGCAGTGATCAGTAAATAAATGGTCACTGCAATCAGTGACACTGTGACTGGGGGCTGGGGGGTGATCTGGGGGGGCGATTTATGTGCCTATGTGTCCTGGTGTCAGTGTGCTGTTTTGTGCACTAACCTGCATCTTCTCCTGTACGGCGCTCGGTATATGTGAGCGCCGCAGGAGAGATGACATCACTTCCTCCTGCCCGTGTAAACAGTACACAGGCAGGGGAAGCTCTCTCATTCGCCGGGAGCGATCGAGAGGGGGGGGCCGGAATCGAACATCCGTCCCCTCATGCCGGATCGCTCCCGAAGGTAAAACGACCACCCACTGTAAAGAAGGGGGGTTCGATCGGACCCCCCAACTATACAAAGGCAATCATGTATATGTACGTGATTCTGCCTGTCGGTGCCATTCTGCCGACGTATATTTACAGTGGGCGGTCGTTAAGTGGTTAAAAACACTGACATTGTAATATGCCCTAATCTGGTACACTACAGAGAAAGAGCTTACACTGTTCCCTTAAAGTGTGGATGTGTGCCGCGCTTTATTTTTTAAAGGTCCGCATGGTTCCCTTAGGGTAATAGATGGATTCCACTCCCTCTGATGAAGCCACTCGACAGTGGTCGTAACTCGTAAAATGCAGAGCTGGTGACATAAGCACGCAATACAGGAAGTTGGGCGCAAGGGATTCGGGCCAGGGAATGTAGCAAGTGGAATCCATCTAATACCGTGGGGGACAATGCGAAGCTCTGTCAAACTGATCAAAATCCCTCAGAAGAGCTCTATCTACTGCTGAAGTTGATTCTTCACTTATTCAGTGTGTGAATCAGATGGCTGTAGCTTTTGTGTGAATCAGATGAGTGTAGCTTTAAATTTAAATTGTGATGATCTTCTTGGAGGCCTCTTGTCTCATCTCTCGCTTGAGTCTCATGTCTGTATACATGTGTATACACTTAGGTTCAGCAGTACTCAATTCAACCAATCTGCAAGAACTGTTTGATCCACATGACCTTCAAGGGACAACGGGTCTGTGGACCATCCCATATCAAGATGACATGTTGGTTTTCCTAGTATATATCACCTATGTGAGGAGAGTGTCTTAAGTGGTGGCCTTATCCTGCAAGGAATCCTTTCTGGTTTCGGGACCTCCTAGCTGAATTTAGTTTCTGCCTTCACCTAAACGAGAACATTATTCTTCCATCCCTTTGTCCGGCTCCAGTTCACCAAATTAAAATTTTCCTCCATTGTGTGGATGTGGTTCAGGTTGTAACAGTCTTCCTCTTAGCCACTGCTTTTTTCAAATTCTCTTTTTGATATCCTGGATGGTCCTCAAAAGAATGCTTCTCCTTCCACCATCTCTTGGTGAATCAGACAGACCATCATTCAAGCTAATGGTCTCAAAGAACCTTCCCAGTCAAGACGCGTTCTACTAGATCTGTGAGTGAGTGCCTCTTGGGCTTTTTGACATGAGGCATCTGTTTCCCAGATTTGCAGGGCTGCCACTTGATCTTCTGTTCACACATTTCTCTAAGCTCTACCAGGTGGCTATTTCTTTATCGTACACCACGGGACACAGAGCTAGTCATTACATAATGGGTTAAGGGTCACCAGCGGTGATTGGACACTGGCACAACCAATGGAAGACAGTTCCCCTCCATATAACCCCTCCCATCAGGGAAGTACCTCAGTTTTTTCGCCAGTGTCGAAAGGTGTTGGACGCGTTAGGAGGTGCTAAAGGAAAGCTCTACCAAAGAGACCCTCTGGGGGTAAAAGAGCTATGCTTTCGGATCCATCCAAGACGCCTACAAATGAGCTGAATCTGGATGGGATCCGGGCCTCATCCATGAGGCGTCGCCTGTAATGTCTCTCTTCGGAGGACTGGGCTCTAAGATCCAGCACTTTCGCTATTTCGCTATAAAGTCCTGGTAAGAGTCTTGTACAAGGCCCAGGGGAGAGGTATCCTTTAAATAGGAACCCATATCCCTGAAGGTTGGCACACATAGCCCACCGTGAAGGGTGAAGTTTGGTATCTGTCTGAAATCTTTCAGCAGAAAAACCTGCGGCGTGGATAAGGTGAGATTAGAAGGTCCATAACTAGGTTGGGACCTTTTTCAAAAAGTGGATGTCTTCTTTTTTTCCACCACTGGGGGGAGTAAAGAGCTGAATATACTCACCTCACTCTGTTCAGTGTCGGCTTCGGCGAAGTACACTGCTCGTCACCTCCGCTGCTGAGCTTGCTGGGGCACCCCGATCCTCCTTTCGGTGGCCGACCAGACACCTGCAGATGCAGGTAAGTGGGAACAAGGGCTGATGAGAGTCCTCTCTCACTATGGCCACCGCCATAGCGCTAAGGGCCGCGCGCGCGGGAGCGCGCTTTATCGGAGGGGGGGGGCGAAGGCGTGCGCGGGCACGTGGCGCGCGCAGGCACAGAAACGGCGCCAAATTTAAAAGACTGTCAGTGTGAGAAGCACTGCAGCAGCAAGCAAGCTCGTTAGTTCTCTTATTCCTGGCAGAGAAACACAGCAGCTATACAGGGACGTAAGACTCCATGTGGTTGGATTGGGTACTTCCTAGAAGACATCCATGTTATGCATAGTTATGTGTTAAAAGTTGCATACTTAATGTATTTGCTAAACTGAACACGGTAGTATATGCATTTAGGTACCTTGTATTTTGTCTAAACAGTAAGCCTTCCAGGGGAAGTAATACGGACAAAAAGAGATAAGAAAGCACCACCGCCTGAGAGGAGGCTCTAACTGTGCTGACTCGGTACCTTTCTCTCCTGTGTTGCTAAATGCACCTGTTCAGGATGAGCCATTACCTCTGTCAGGTATGGCGGCTTCCCCAGTGAAGCCTGGGCCTGTATATGTCACTGAGGACACTTTATCAGCTGCCCTAAACAATCTGGAGGAAAAAATTGCTACCTTAATCGCTAAGTCCTCTAAAAAGGGACAATAAGCGAAGCAGGTCTCTTCCAGTATTGGACCTCCCTTCAGAAGTACCTGAGGGAGGAGGATGAGGAGGAGGAGGCTACATCAGCAGAGGATGAGGAGCCAGATTTTAAGGTCACAGGTACAATGCTATAGCAGTGCATTTAAGTTAACCTCTGCGGAGGTAACGGAATTACCTGTCTCCTCCCTAGGGTCATTAAGATCCCTGCAAGGTGCATGCTCCTTCCCGGTTCATCCGTTACTAGAGGATCTAATATACGCAAACTGGCAACATCCAGATAAGCGTTTCTCACCTCCAAAAAGGTTTAACATTCTTTATCCTATGGGGGAATTTTTTTTTTTAAAGAAATGGAGCCTGCCTGCGGTAGTTGCGGCTATTTCTTGTGTAAATAAAAACCTGACATGTCCGGTGGATAATGTACAAGGGTTTAAAAGATCCTTCTGAGAGGAAGTTGAAATCCTCCTTCCTTTTGGCCGGCTCAATTACCCAACCTGCAGTAGCAGCAGTCGGTATGTGTCAGGTCATCAGCCAACAGGTAAAGCAGGGGCTGAAGGAACTGCCTTCAGAGCAGGCTAGAAATTGGGAAAATTTGCCTAAAGCCTTATGCTTCACAGTGGATGCCATGAGAGATTCTATCATACAGGCATCACGCCTTACACTCCAGCTGGTACAGATGCGCAGAGTACTTTGGCTTAAGCATTGGTCAGCGGAGACCCCATGCAAAAAGCTGTTGGCAAGTTCCCGTTCCATGGCGAACGCCTATTTGGGGAAGATTTAGAAAAATATATACAGAAGATCAAGTGGTAAAACGACTTTTACCTGAGAGAAAGGAAAACAAGAGATCTTGTTTTAAACGCTCTCTTCCCAGCTCCCGGGAAATCTGACTCCAACCAGTGGCGGCGGCCTGTTTTAGCCGCCCACAAAAGCCAAGGGGCAAGCTCAGAAGAACAAGAAGCCGTGGGGTGCAAGAGCTAATAAGCAAGCCCCAAAGCCTCTCAGTGAAGGGGCGCCCCCGCTCGGCCGAGTGGGAGGAAGGCTTTGTCAGTTCTGAGCAACTTGGTGGTCAGAAATCCAGGACAATTGGGTAGTATCCACAATATCCTCAGGGTACAAACTGGAATTTCGAGAGATCCCATCTTCTCAATTCCGAGGTTCAAGACTCTCCAAGGATCCACAAAAAAGAGAATCCTTCTTCAAAGGTTTGAATCACTTAATGGCTCAAGGGGTAGTTACAGACGTACCCCAAAAAGAGCGAGGTTCAGGTTTTTACTCAAACCTCTTTGTGATTCCAAAGCCAAATGGAGATGTCAGACCCATCCTGGATCTAAAATCCCTAAATCGGTTCCTGAACGATCGCCATTTTCGAATGGAAACGATCCGATCCGTGGCCGCCACTTTAAAGGGCGGAAAATTCATGGCGCCCATAGATATCAAGGACGCACATTTACACATACCCATCCTCCCCGCTCACCAAAGATTCCTAAGGTTTGCGGTAGAAGATCGCCACTTTCAATTTGTGGCTCTGCCGTTTGGTGTAGCCACCGCGCCCATAGTATTCACAAAGGTGCTAGCTCCTCTGTTAGCAAACCTAAGAACACGGGGCATTGCGGTAACAGCCTATCTGGACGATCTACTAGTAATAGATCAGTCAAAGGACGGATTGGGTCACGCTGTACACACTACAGTAGGATACCTGGAGCATTTAGGATGGATTATAAATTTACAAAAATCCTCTCTCCAGGCCCAAAGAAGGATAGGGTACCTGGGCATGATCATAGATACAGCCCAAAACGGGGTATACCTGCCAGAACCGAAGATACAGTCTCTGAAAGACCTGATCCACAAGGTCAAAGCAAACGAGGGGCCGTCTATTCGCCTTTGCATGAGACTATTGGGAAAGATGGTAGCCTCCTTCGAGGCGGTCCCTTACGCCCAGTTTCATTCGAGACTACTTCAAGGCAATATTTTAGCTTCCTGGAACAGGAAGAGCCAAGCTCTGGATATACCCATGCGCCTGTCCTCACAAGTACGCCACAGCTTCGATTGGTGGCTAGAAGCCAGGAATTTACGGAAGGGAAAGTCCTTCCTCCCAGTGGCCTGGAAGGTGGTATCTAGGGATGCCAGCCTATCGGACTGGGGTGCAGTATTCGAGGAGGCTTCTACCCAGGGAACCTGGGCCAAGACTCAGGGGATCCTGCCCATCAATGTGCTAGAGATCCGGGCGGTATATCTAGCCCTCAAAACCTGGACATACAGGTTACAGGGCTACCCAGTTCGGGTTCAATCCGACAATGCTACTGCAGTAGCTTACATCAATCACCAAGGAGGCACCCGCAGTCGGGCAGCCCAAAGAGAGGTGAACCGGATCCTGGCATGGGCAGAAGAGCATGTACCTTGCCTTTCTGCAATCTTCATTCCAGGGATGGAAAATTGGCAAGCAGACTACCTGAGTCGTCAGCAGCTGCTACCAGGGAGTGGTCTCTTCACCCCGAGATCTTTCAGGCCATATGTCTGAGATGGGGAAACCCAGATGTAGACCTGCTAGCTGCCAGGTTCAACAAGAAATTGGACAACTTTGTGTCCAGAACGAGAGATCCTCTAGCCTACGGGACAGACGCTCTAATAATACAGACGCTCTAATAACTCCATGGAATCAGTTCTCACTGATCTAGGCATTCCCTCCGATCCCTCTTCTACAAAGACTGCTTCGCAGGATCAAGGAGGAGGGAATACCAGTAATCCTAGTGGCCCCAAACTGGCCCAGGAGGCCTTGGTACGCCGAGATTGTAAAAACGGCGATAGGAAGGCCCTGGAAGTTTCCACTCCGACACGACCTGCTGTCACAGGGTCCAGTATTCCACCCTTCCTTACAAAGGCTAAAGTTGACGGCCTGGCTGCTGAGACCCACATTTTTTAAAAAGAGAGGGGTCTCTGGTCCGGCTCTTTCTACGCTCATTAATGCTAGAAAGCCAGCCTCCAGACTCATCTATCAGAGAGTCTGGAGAGCATACGTTTCCTGGTGTGAATCCAGAGTTGGAATCCTCAGAAGTATGAAATAAGTAGGATTCTTGCTTTTTGCCAGTTAGGAGTGGATATGAATTTAGCCCTTAGCACCATCAAAGGGCAAATATCGGCTCTATCAGTCTTCTTTCAGAGACCATTGGCATCTCACTCCCTAGTTCGGACATTCATTAAGGGGGTACTGAGGATAAATCCTCCAGTTAGGACTCCCTTGTGTCCATGGGATTTGAATTTGGTATTGTCAGTGTTGCAAAAGCAACCTTTTGAACCTATTCGCCATATTCCTTTAATTATATTAAGTAGGAAGTTGGCCTTTCTGATTGCTATAGCTTCTGCTAGGAGAGTATCAGAGCTAGCAGCTCTTTCTTGTAAAGAGCCTTATCTAATTTGTCACAAGGACAAAATCGTACTACGACCCCATCCGGCTTTTCTACCTAAGGTGGTGTCGGCTTTTCACTTGAATCAAGACATTGTTCTGCCTTCCTTTTTTCCAAACCCGCGGACGGCGGGGGAAAAATTATTACACTCTCTAGATCCAGTGAGAGCGGTAAAGGTGTATCTGCAAGCAACCGCTCAGATACGTAAAACAGATGTTTTGTTTATTTTACCAGATGGGCCCAAGAAGGGCCAAGCGGTATCAAAATCCACCATTTCCAGGTGGATTAGACAAGTAATTATTCAAGCTTATGGTTTAAAAAACAGGACTCCTCCTTTTCCTGTTAAGGCGCACTCTACCAGGGCGATAGGTGCTTCATGGGCAGTGCACCACCAGGCTTCGATGGCTCAGATCTGTAAAGCTGCAACTTGGTCTTCAGTCCATACATTTTCCAAATTCTATCAAATAGATGTGAAAGGACATGAGGATTCCGCCTTTGGGCGAAGTGTGCTGCAGGCAGCAGTATAGGGCTTCTGGTCCGCAAGCGGCCTGTTTTGATCTGTGTCTCCCCCCCTTCATATGAGCATTGCTCTGGGACGTCCCATTATGTAATGACTAGCTCTGTGTCCCGTGGTGTACGATAAAGAAAATAGGATTTTTATAACAGCTTACCTGTAAAATCCTTTTCTTGGAGTACACCACGGGACACAGAGGTCCCCCCCTTCTTATGGGAACCTTACTGCTTTGCTACAAAACTGAGGTACTTCCCTGATGGGAGGGGTTATATGGAGGGGAACTGTCTTCCATTGGTTGTGCCAGTGTCCAATCACCGCTGGTGACCCTTAACCCATTATGTAATGGCTAGCTCTGTGTCCCGTGGTGTACTCCAAGAAAAGGATTTTACAGGTAAGCTGTTATAAAAATCCTATTTTCTGCCTCATCTGATGCCAGCTTCTGGTGTAAGATACTTCAGGTGACTCTTTGAGTTGCCAGCAGGCCTCAGTTCTCTTTTTTTTTTTTTTCTCTTGGGCCTGTTTGCAGTTGTTTGCTGTTATTCAGCCCTCAGTTGGACAGCTTTGGAATGTCTAAATAGTTAAAGTCTTTCTGTGCCCCTCAATGGATGAGAAAGAACATTGTTCTCACCATAAAATCCTTTTCTTGGAGTTGTTGAGGGATACAGGTCTCAACTCTCCGTGTTTGTGATCATGCTCTTGGTACTCAATTGTTACAAAACTGAGGCTTGCTTGTAGTAGGAGGACTTCTTTGTCTCTTTGGGCTACAGATTATTATTTTTTGCTAGTGTCTAATCCTCCTTTAGGCAGCAGTATAACCCTAAGGTTAAAGACTTCATGTGTCCTTCAGTAGTCTACAAAAAAAGGTAAATCAATTTTTTTTGTTGTCCCACTTAAAAAAAAAAAAAAATTGTGTTTTCAGGTGCTGGGGTCTCTTTTTCTGCAGAGTCTTAGGACTTTAGAAACCTTTTAGTGCTGCTCCAAGTCTGAGGTATAATGTGCTGCCCGTTGGAGTTTAGGAATCGAGGTGCTGGTGTCCTTTCACTCATCCAGAAATGCTGATTTGTTGAAAATTTGGGATGCCGCTTGCCCAGCCTGGTGCATAAAAGTGTAGGTAATGGCCGCAGCCAGCGCCGCTCCACTGGCCAAGCCCCCTGATATATTTCAGCCCACCAGGGCTTAGTCATAGGGGTGTGAGGTCTTAGGCCGGCCATACACAGTTCGAATCTCGGCCGGTTCAGCAGGAATCGGCCAAGATTTGAACCAGTAATGGGTTGGCTGAATGTATTAATGTATCGATTAATCAGCTTGGGTACAACCAGCCTGTCAGATTCTCTTACAATTTTTGCTAGCGGCTGCTACAATCACTGTCATAATCACTGAGCAGACAATTGCTCAGCAGGAGAGATTCCCATTTTAGCACTGTCTGTGTTGATTGGTGAATCGTGTAAATTTCCCGTGGTTGCAGGAAAGAAATTTGCACCGTGTATGGCTTGCTTAGGGCTTGTTTACAGTGGCGGCTGGTGCTCGGTAATTCCAACGCATCCCCCACCCCCGCCTTCCCCTCAGCAGGAGACGGACATTAACACAGGAAACACACCGTTGAGAAGGACGGCCGCCTTACCTCTGTCCTGCCCAGACTCCGATCCTCCCTCCTCGCGACAGGGAGTGCTGGAAGGCTGAGCTGGATGGTAAGCCATCCCTGGAGTGGCGGCTGGTGGATCCATCGGTCTTCCCCTTGCTTCTCCCCCTGCCGCGCGTCTTCTCCCTCCTCCCCCTCTTGGCCAATAACATTGCTTCTCCTTTTCGGCCAATCTAAAAACTGGTCCCACGACCTGCTGGGAGGAGAATCAGTGTGAGAATAGCGAATATTAATTCGCTATTATCACACAACTGGGTGGGCTCGGAGCATAGTGTTCTGCTCCCCATGCCCACCCTTTTTAAAGCCTATTAGAGCCCCTGGCTCTAATCACATGCTTCAAAAAAAACAACACCACCCCCCCATTGGAATCCATGGTTCGGCGCTCTGTATGTGGATCAGGGGGCCGGACACATGGATAGGGAGGGTGGCGCCAATGCACCCCTAATGGATGGGCCGCCACTGCTTGTTTACATGTGCAGTGCCACATTGGATCACTGTTCAGAGGGAACTTGATGGGTGATGAGTAAGCATTATATTGCATCCTCACTGCCTGTTTTAACCCTATAAATGCTGCACTGCAATGCGTGCATTGCACATGGTTGAGGTGTGGCCCTATTGACTTTTAGACTAGTCTTGGCCCACCGAAAACGGCATGCAGTTAATTTTTTTCCCACAGCTGCGAGGCACCACAACAACTGCATGCCCAGCTTGGGGGGGGGGGGTACAACTGTGGCTCCACCCCCTGATTTTACCACCCTGTAGTTGCCCGTGTGAAGGAAGCCTAATAATAATCTGTCTAACCGGTAGTCGTGCTGCATCATTACTGACACAAGCATGGGAGCTTATTCTGAATTCAGATCTTACATACTGGGAAAGAGGCAAAGCCATGCACAGGTTCTTCATTTATTGAGTTATATGGAGGCTCCATAAAGGGTTATTCGCAGAAAAAAAAGTTCTCAATTACACTGGGGTATTGTTATGTGGTAGATGCAAAATAGTCCTCCAGTGAAGTTCTTATAGATGGATACGTCGGGGGTGTAACGCTGTCATCCTTTGCCGAATTCTGGACAGAGTTGAGTTATATGAGTCACCCGCAGACAGATTATTATTATTATTAATCATGTATCTGCCTTCTAATATTTGCCTTTCACAAAGCGGTCATCATTAGAAAAATGAGAGAGGAAAAAATGACCCGCGCTGATTCTTTTCCCAACGCAACTGATGTCATCCCGTGTATATTCTTAGTAAGTAGATATTATTCCAGGTCAGGACAGAAACCCCAGCGATGGCTAATTACAGTGTGCAGAGATTGTGCAGACACAGGATTCTGTGCGCTGGAATGTCTTCATATCCCAAAACTGGCATACGATGGAGCTTACGGTGCAAGACGTGTGGAGTGCGGTGTGTGCTGCGGCTGGACACAATTCTTCCTGCTATTTACTGGCTGCAGGACAGGCCCTTTTCTTCTGTGTTTACTAGCACAGGTCTTCTCAGCCCCCCCCCCCCCCCCCCCTCCCTCCCCGTGAAGTAAAAGCTCTCAGAATATTATAAACAAATCATGTGCACAGGAAGGGTGCTTTGTGACTATCAGAATACCTAAATACTCAGGTTTAAGTCCACCAGCTTAAAAAATGCAGACAAAGCCAGAGAAAAATCAAGTATTTTAGATTCTTTCTTTGAAGTAATTTTTGTTTCCATAAATGATTATTTTTTTATTTGTTTGCAATGTGCTTTTGAGCCTGCTAGAAAATTTTGACTTCTTCAGAAACAGTCAATTCTCTAGCACAGCCTGCTTCCTCGTTGTCCGTCAGGGGTGTCAAACTCAATCAGCATTATGGTTGCCCTCAAAGGCCCAGTTGTATTTGTAAGACTAAGATGTCTTATGCTGCTGCCGGGAAGAAGCTGGGGACGGAGCTGGGAAGCAGAAAGTGGAGGGTCTGGAGGAGGACCAGAGGAGGGCTGGAATCAGTTGCCAGAGTCTGCTGAATGCTGAGACCCAAGGGAGACGGAATGCACCAGGGACTTTGTGAGGGCTCCGATTAAGCAGTGCCGCAATGATTGATTACAGGTGACTCAGGTGGCTGGCTTTTACAAGGCTTTGTCCCTTTACTCTTGAAAGAGACGGAACCTTTTTTATTTATTTTTTATGTTTATTGAAATTTCCACAGTATGAAACTTAGAGCTCAGCAGCCCTGATTCATAATTATGAGCATAAAAAAGAAAACCACAGCTATTACCTTTTGTATCATTTGACCCTCCCTCCTAGATTGTAAGCTCTAGCGAGCAGGGCCCTCTGATTCCTCTTGTACCAAATTGTAATATAACTGTAATGTCTGCCTTCATTTTATTAAGCGATGCGCAAACTGTTGGCGCAGTATAAATCCTGTATAATAATAAACCAAAATTTGAACAGACAGAACCTTTTTTAATCCTCATTTTCTGATTAACCTTGAAGTATGGGCAGCATTTAACTTTTCCATCATGGCCCACTCCAAATATAATTTATGCAGGATCTGGTTCCCAGCATAGTGCTGATGTTTGACAGGGCTGTTGGTTAACATGAATACTAGCATATGGCAGTATACTTATATGGCCAAATCTGTAAGTGTTCAGTGTGACTTGGGTTAGGCCCCAGGCATGAGGCTCCTGTGTTTAGGTGCAGGCAGAAGGCACAGGTGCACCGTCCAGCCCCGCTGCTGGGAGCCTGTAAAAATATGAGAGGCTGAAAGCTGCTGTGGCTGGATGGTGCACTGAGTGCTACTAAAATAGTATGCACCCCAGGGGCGGATCCAGGGGGGGGGCAACGGGGCAATTGCCACCCCCGAGAAATTAGTTTTAGTTGTGGAACTTGCGGGCGCCTGAGAGTCAGAGCGGGCGGTAGTTGCGGAAGTTGCGGACGCCTGAGAGTCTGAGCCGGTGGCTCTTCATGCGAGTGACAGAGCGGGCGGCTCCACTGGCAGGTGACAGCGTGGGCTGCCAGGTGCCTCGGTGTGTGGGCGGGCGGCGAGTGAGAGTCAGAGAGTGGGCGGTCAGCTGGTCGGCTCTGTGGGTGAGCGGGCGGCTGGCCAATCAACAAGCCAGCGGCCGGCGGAGCAGAGATATGACATCATCTCTCACCGCCCCCCGCCCGCCCTGCATCCCTGCAGTAACTTCCGCCCTCACTGTGCAGGCATCAGAGAGATTACATCATCTCTCTGCTGCCTGACTCTGACAATCAAAACACCACCTTAGCAAGTGACAATCCGCAAGGTGTGGCAGGTGAGGTGGCAAGTGACAATCTGCATCTGGTGGCAGGCGAGTGACATTCCGCAACTTGTGGCAAGTGACAATCCGCAACTTGTGGCAGGTGACGTGGCAAGTGACAATCCGCAACATGTGGCAGGTGACGTGGCAAGTGACAATCTTCATCTGGTGGCAGGCAAGTGACATTCCGCAACATGTTACAGGTGATGTGGCAAGTGACAATCTGCAACGTGTGGCAAGTGACAATCTGCAATGTGTGGCAAGTGACATTTTGAAACGTGTGGCAAGTGATAATCCGCAACGTGTGGCAGGCGACGTGACAAGTGACAATCCACAACGTGTGGCAAGTGACAAGCTGCATCTGGTGGCAGGTGACGTGGCAAGTGACACACTCAGGGCACCCACTGATTCTGCAGTATGGTGAGTTGAATGATTTCATTTTATATTACAATGTAATAATATAAATAATGCGCTTCAATCATCCTAACACCATAACAACCATGGTGCCCTGATCATTGAAGCGCTAACACCAGTCATTTCCCTGATAATTTGCCCCCCAAAAAAAATATTTTCTGGTAGTGCCCCTCCCGAGACTAGACTCTGTTTCCGCCCCTGATGCACCCAGGGAGGAATGTCTTGTGCAGCGGCATTTGGCATTGGGTGAATATTGCTCTATTTGTTAGTACCACTTGGTGCATCGTTCAATCCCCATCCAACCACAGCAGCTTTGAGCCTCTCATAAAGTTACAGTGGGGAAAATAATTATTTGATCTCCTGCAGATTTTGTAAGTTTGCCCACTTACAAAGAAATGAAGGACTTATCATTTTTATCATAGGTGTATTTTAAATGATAGAGACAGAATATCAACCAAAAATCCAGAAAAAAACACACGATACAAATGTTATAAATTGAGTTGCAGTTCAGTGAGTAAAATAAGTATTTGATCCCCAAGCAAAACAGTACTTGGTGGAGAAACCCTTGTTGGCAAGCACAGAGGTAAGACGTTTCTTGAAGTTGGTGATCAGGTTTACAAACATCTTAGGAGATTTTGGTCCACTCTTCTTTACAGATCTTCTCTAAATCATTAAGGTTTCTTGGCTGTCGCTTGGCAACTCGACATTTCAGCTCCCTCTGTAAATTTTCCGTAAATTTTCTATAGGATTAAGGTCTGGAGACTGACTAGGCCACTCCATGACCTAAATGTGCTTCTTCCTGAGGCACTGCTTTGTTGCCTTGGTGGTATGTTTTGGGTCATTGTCATGCTGGAAGACCCATCTACGACCCATCTTCAGTCTTCTGGCTGAGGGAAGAAGGTTCTCATCCAAGATTTTACAATACATGGCCCTGTCCATTGGCCCCTCAGTGTGGCAAAGTCGGCCTGTACCTTTAGCAGAGAAACAGGTCCAAACCTTAGGGTCATAGTCAGCATTTTTCTTTCTTCAAACACCAAAAAGCTCAATTTTGGTTTCATCTGACCACAGCACTTTCTCCCAATCCTTCCTTGAATTATATAGATGTTCATTGGCAGACTTCAGACGGTCCTGTACATGTGTCTTCTTGAGAAGGAGGACCTTTGCGGGAGCTGAAGGATTTCAATCCATGGCGGCGTATTGTGTTACCAATGGTTTGTTTGGTGACTGTGGTCCCAACTGCCTGGAGATCATTTACAAGCTCCTCCCGTGTAGTTCTGGGCTGATCCCTCACTTTTCTCATGATCATCCTCACCCCATGAGGCAAAATCTTTCATGGAGCCCCAGACCGAGAGCGATTGATGGTTATTTTGTATTTCTTCCATTTGCGAATAATCGCTCCAACAGTTGTCTCCTTCTCACCAAGCTTCTTTCTGATGCCTTGTGCAGGTCTACAATCTTGCTCCTGACGTCCTCTGACAGCTCTTTGGTCTTCCCCATGGTGGTGAGGTGTGAATGAAAGAAAGAGATTCTGTGGACAGGTGTCTTCTATACACATAACGAGTTGTCATTAGGAGAACCTTCTTACATTGACAGGACTAATCTGTGTACCACATGAGCACCTACTGTAGCCAGTCTGTGGGGCAACGCTGTATCCTGACCTAGGCCAACAAGGCCCAGGCCTAGGGCAGCACTTTGCAGGGGGGCAGCACTTTGCAGGGGGGCAGCACGGAAAGAGTCCCCGCCGGCTTGCGCTACACTGTTAGTGTAGCGCCAGTCTTATGGGGCGGACTGGGCAGAGAGGCAAATTAGTCTAGCGCCCCCATAAAGCGGTCGCACTGCTTCCGGTATGCGGGCGGTGCTTCTAATTTTGACTGTCCTATCATCCTGGACCAGAAACCTTCCTCACTGTGCTATGTTTTCTGCTGCACCACTGGCATGGTTATATGTTCTTAGTCCTCTCCATAAAATTATCAGAAATTTGTGCTTAAAGTAGAACTATAGGCAACACTTTTTTTTAAATTTTGGATAGAGTAAGGGAGGGTTATAGCCCCTGTCAGTTTATTTTTTACTATCCCTGTCCCATTGCAGAGATTTCCCTTCACTTCCTGCCCCATAGCTAAAGAGGAAGTGAGAGGAAATCTATGCAAATTAAGGGAATCCATTGCCCTCAACCAGGCCCTCAGAACTAGTGTCCCTCACCCACTCAAAATGTTCAGGGCGGGTCTTAAAAAGCAAGGGGTGTGGCCTTGACAGGAAGGGGTTGGTCATATTTAAATGAAACGGGGGGCACGAGTTTAGTCAGGCCTAGGGCAGCACAAAACCTAAATACACTACTGCTGTGGGGGCCACAATTATTGTTGGTTGGTAGGGGATCAAATACTTATTTTACTCACTGAACTGCAACTCTATTTATAACATTTGTATTGTGTGTTTTTTTTTCTGGATTTTTGGTTTTGATATTCTGTCTCTATCATTTAAAATACACCTATGATAAAAATTATAGACCCTTCATTTCTTTGTAAGTGGGCAAATTGACAAAATCTGCAGGTGATCCTCACTGTATACAGTCTGCCAGCAGTGGGAATGGACGGTGCACCTGTACCTTCTGCCCACCCCTAAACGCTGGAGCCTCTGGCACCGGGGCTTAATGCCTAGTATGGATGGAACGTTAGATGGCCCAATCTTTACATACAGTACCTGGGCAGACGCCTCAGTCAGGACATCAGAAAGACATGGTGCACATTTCAGCATCTAGCACGCTGCATGGATACACCACCTTCGCTCTGATTTGCCTGATGGATGGAAATCCTTCATCCCTTGGTAGCATAGAGATTTGTCAGCCTGTTGCTTCCAGCAATCCAGGCTATTTTTTGCATAGATACTGATAAAGTGATTGTGGCTGCTAGGGCTTTATTTGACAAGTTTAGATATTAAAAATCTGCAAAATAAAAGTCGATGTGGCTTTTCCTGGCAGCTGTGGTGTTTGGCCCCCCGATGGAGGTTTCAGCCCTCAGCGGGGAAGGTTGTCATGCTCAGCTCTGTGTGTGAATGAAGTTGGTGAATGCGGCACGTCTTATTTCAGTCTTACTGGAGCCGCTGACATCATCGATTTGTTACAACGTTGTTTAATACTTCCTAAACCATAAATAGAAGAGTGCCCGCCATGGTGCGTGTCGTCCTGGCCCATTCTCATACACCTTGATGTAACAAGGGCCCCTCGGGATCCTTCTCTCTCTCTGAAGATATTTTTAGCTCAGTGACGTTTGTTCTCATCACTGACCACACAGACGCCCCCCCCCCCCCCCCCCCCCCCCTGCTCTGGCCTTCCAGCCCCAGTTCCTGACCCCAGTCATGTAGCATTGTGGGTTAGCCAGACCTGTCATTAATAACTGATGCAGGACACTGTTTAGAAGGCATCACCTGATTTATGTGTGAAAGCGTTTTCTTCCAGTGCACCATGTCGTTATTTTATATACATTGTTAGTTTTGCAGCGGTGACATTAAACAATATTATTCTTATATATATACATATATATATTCCTTATTCTCTTATTAATCCATACACATCCACTTCTTAATGACCCTGTGATCTATTTTTTTTATAAAACTGTTTCTTAGGCTGATTTCAGACTTGTGTCTAAATTGCTGTTCCTCTGAAAATCAATATGCATTCAGATCCCTTTTTTAGAGGCACTTGACAAGTTGTAAGGAGGTGATCTGATGCCTCCTCATGGCCTGTTCTAACCTCGAAAAAGTCACAACAGCGTGCTGCATCTGTGTGCATTGTACGCGGTTGCAGGGCATCCCCATTCGCTTTAATGGGTTTCCAAGTGTGACGCCAATCATTTTTGCTGTGGGCGCAAAGCATTGCAACTGCAGCATATAAACACCCCTGTCCACTGCCGTTGCAACTTAAGGGAGGGAGTGGTGGTTGGAGGGCATTAAAAACAAAGCCCAACCCCGCTTTTAACGCCAGCCCCCCAAACCGCATATCTAAATGAGCCTTTTCTTTGTTATTATGCCTCCTTGTACCATCCTTCGTGAGCTGAATCTCTCCTTCCCCCCTCACTTCCTTTTGTATTGAGCAGTGCACATTAGTTGCAGTCATGTGCATTGTTCCTATGCACACTATAAATCCCATAATCCGTCTCAGGAGTGAGCAAAAAAGAAGAGAACAACTACGCTCGTACATACAGTGGGACCATGGAGAACGAGCGTAGACACTTTTCTAACAGGAAGTGAGATCACAGCAACAAAAATAAGGAGATTTGGAGGAGGCTGAGAGTAATAGAAAGGACATTCTCCGCTCTCTGCCTAACAGGGCAGAATGATAACAACGGCTCATGCTGCTGTCAATCAAATTCTGAGACAAGGGAGCAGGGGGAGGGGCAGAGCTGCGCTGAGGGTGTCTATAGATGCAGGCAATGTGGCTTGGGATCAAGTCCACATCAGTGGCCCCCATAGGAAGCGGCTTCCTATGGTGGAATTCACTGAGGAGGTGGAGCCAGGAGTGCTAGCTGGGTAGCTGAGAAGAGAAGGAATGTAAAACCATTACACAGAGCAGGTAAGTATAGCATGTTCATTATAAAAAATAGAAAAAAAGGGAAGGTTTACAATAAAGTCAAAAAGGCCAGTCTGCTTTTGACAGGTCCAGCTTTAGCAGGTCTCTTGCAGTGGTGCAGAACTGCAGCCTCTTGTTTGTCAGTTGATTCTGTGCTGTGTCCTTTTGCTGATACTCGTGGACTTAGAGTGAAAGTGGTGCTGAGAACAAGGGGTGCAGAGATACATTCAGAATATAAGGATAATGGGAACATCAGGGAATACGAAAATTAGGCAGATAACTGCATAAGATCATGAATATTATACTCACAAAGCAAACAGACAGGTTGGGTTCCCTGGGTCAGATTACATCCTTATAATGGAAGTATGTTGGCTGCCTTTGGTGACCCTCCTCCCGAAAAATGCCTGACTGTCATACTGATGCCTGTGGAGATCAGGAGATTCTAATCTCCCATCCAGATCAGAGGCCATCAGGAATTTTCTCTCAGTGGAAGTTTCCTTTAAGTGAGAGTAATATTCTTCTGTTTTTATTCGCGCTCCTCTGATTAGGTACTGCTTGGAAAATGTTCATCATTTCTGCCAGACAAGATGATGGAGGTGACTGTGGTAAAGACGGGGCTAACACCTTGTACGTATAGAAAACCTGGCAAGCACAATTCCTCGGGATTTCCATTCTTCCCAGACAATAGAGACTAACATTTTCCAGCGGGTAAAATTACCATTTTGGAGCCTGGAAAATGACGAGAACGGTTTTGAATGCGTCAAGAAGGAGAGAACCTTTTATGGCAGATTCGCAGTGTAACCTGTATAGGAACGTATCGCAGGGGGTGTGATAGCATTCAGGGGACGAGGTCTACCACCAACGGAGGGGTGCGTCCAGCGTTCTCTTGGTGTGTTGCTGGACACATTTCGTACTCTGTATAATAAGGCATCTTCTGTGCAGCGATGTGTGTTTTATTGGGTAGGAGAGGAAGCCTCTTTCCATTAATTGACACAGTGTGAATTAATACGAAACTGGAAATCACAACCGTAATAGCAGTTTATAGACGTTACATCACAGAGACAAAGACATATTCAGTTCACTCCTAACAATTAACCGCTCACTTGTTTCCAGGATTGTGTACTCCGGCTGCGCTGGACTGCTTACCGGCTGCTGTACACTGAGGGCTGTTGAGGTTTATTTCATGAGAAGTATGCCAAGATGTTTACTGATAATTCACATGATAAATTGTCCCTTCTGACAAAATCTGTGTACAGTTTTGCTGTCATTTTTGTAACAACATGTGAGATGACTGACTGAAAGTGTATGTCCCTGTATTCAGTCTCTGCAGTACATGCACCTTCCTCCATGTCTGTTGTCTTTACAGATGCTGCAAGTACAGAAAAATACTTGATGATCCTGACAGAAATCCAGTGAGCTTTATCATTCCTGTTGTGAGCTGACAACGATGCTTCTGCTGCACTGAATTCTAAGAAGCGTTGTCAAACCTGCCCTGAGTTCTCCCTTCTGGACTACAGAACATATCTTCAACTCCATAAAAAAAGAGGGAGGCATTTTATAGTCCAGGGGTGTCAAACACAATTTCATCACATGAGGCATCAGCAGTATGGTTGCCCTCAAAGGGCCTGTTGTATCTGGGGTGCTCTACTTAGAGTGCAGAGTTCAGGAGTGCTCTACATACAGAGTGCAGAGTTCAGGAGTGCTCTACATACAGCGTGCAGAGCTCAGGAGTGCTCTACGTACAGAGTGCAGAGTTCAGGAGTGCTCTACGTACAGAGTGCAGAGTTCAGGAGTGCTCTACATACAGAGTGCAGAGTTTAGGAATGCTCTACGTACAGAGTGCAGAGTTTAGGTGTGCTCTACGTACAGAGTGCAGAGTTTAGGAGTGCTTTACGTACAGAGTGCAGAGTTTAGGAGTGCTTTACGTACAGAGTGCAGAGTTTAGGAGTGCTTTACGTACAGAGTGCAGAGTTTAGGAGTGCTCTACGTACAGAGTGCAGAGTTTAGGAGTGCTCTACGTACAGAGTGCAGAGTTCAGGAGTGCTCTACGTACAGAGTGCAGAGTTCAGGAGTGCTCTACGTACAGAGTGCAGAGTTCAGGAGTGCTCTACGTACAGAGTGCAGAGTTCAGGAGTGCTCTACGTACAGAGTGCAGAGTTCAGGAGTGCTCTACGTACAGAGTGCAGAGTTCAGGAGTGCTCTACGTACAGAGTGCAGAGTTCAGGAGTGCTCTACGTACAGAGTGCAGAGTTCAGGAGTGCTCTATGTACAGAGTGCAGAGTTCAGGAGTGCTCTACGTACAGAGTGCAGAGTTCAGGAGTGCTCTACGTACAGAGTGCAGAGTTCAGGGGTGCTCTACGTACAGAGTGCAGAGTTCAGGGGTGCTCTACGTACAGAGTGCAGAGTTCAGGGGTGCTCTACGTACAGAGTGCAGAGTTCAGGGGTGCTCTACGTACAGAGTGCAGAGTTCAGGGGTGCTCTACATACAGAGTGCAGAGTTCAGGGGTGCTCTACGTACAGAGTGCAGAGTTCAGGGGTGCTCTACGTACAGAGTGCAGAGTTCAGGGGTGCTCTACGTACAGAGTGCAGAGTTCAGGGGTGCTCTACGTACAGAGTGCAGAGTTCAGGGGTGCTCTATGTACAGAGTGCAGAGTTCAGGAGTGCTGTAGGTACAGAGTGCAGAGTTCAGGGGTGCTCTACGTACAGAGTGCAGAGTTCAGGGGTGCTCTATGTACAGAGTGCAGAGTTCAGGAGTGCTCTACGTACAGAGTGCAGAGTTCAGGAGTGCTGTAGGTACAGAGTGCAGAGTTCAGGAGTGCTCTACATACAGAGTGCAGAGTTCAGGAGTGCTCTACATACAGAGTGCAGAGTTCAGGAGTGTGCTATGTACAGAGGGCAGAGTTGTCTACATACAAAAAAATTTTTAAAACCATTTATCATTTTCCTTCTACTTCACAATTATGAGTCTATCACATAAAATACATTTACATTTTTGGTTGTAACATGACAAAATGTGGAAAATTTCAAGGGGTATGAATACTTTTTCAAGGCACTGTACATCCACCACAACGTTGATTTGAGGCAGAACCCCTGGGGCCCCCACGGACCACTGGTTGGCGACCGCTGATCTAGACGTACATAGCAGCTATGACATCCTGTATTCCTAGGAAGGTGCAGTTTGCTCTTGTTCTGTTGGTAATCTGACTCCAGGGGTCTGCAGTGCTTTCGATTTAATCTTAAGTAAGGTCTTTACATATCTACTTACCGCTGTTTAACCTCTTGCCACCCACGTAACGCATATGTGCAGTGGCAAAGAGGGCGGGCTTTAATGTGTTCATGGGAGGCAAAGCTTTCTGTGTGGAGAGGGCAGTCCCAGCACAGTGGCAGAGCTGTCAGGCAGCTCTCGGTCTCTCCTAATGATCAGAAGCCAGGGGGATTGGCTCCTGATCATGTGACCACTGTGACAGCCAATCACAGTGCTCGCATAATCTGCTGGTCCTTCCTGTTTCCTGAAAGGAAAGGCGGGAAGGGATTAAAGCTGAACGCAAGAAAACGTAAAAAAAATTCCCTTGTAGTAGTGCTACGCTTGTGCTGCAAAGGTTAACTGCTCGTTTAGATCTAGGGGGCATGTAAAAGTTGATTTACTTACCTGATCCTGCGCTCTGGCAGGCTCCTCCGCATTGCTATTAAAACAGCAACCTCCTGCGTTTAGGTGTGGTGCTTGAAGATGACACAAAACATTCCTTCTTGCTAATCTTGTAGGTGTAACGCACCACCGTCTTGCTGCCCCCTCTCAGGACTATGGGTATGCTTAGGCAAACTATAGAACACAAAAGAGAGGGTGCACCGACCTAGTGCATTACCATAACTCAATCCTAATAAATAGATAAATAATTGACAAGTGAATACTCACAAATGCATGTCAAGTATAGGCATGTCTAAAAAACAAAAACTGATGCGATTGCCTTCAAATCCGCCACGATCCCCTGATGGTATGGGAAGACCTTATCGTGTACATAAACGGCTGACGCGTTTCGAGGGTCAAGCCCTCTTCTTCAGAGCCCAGGGCTCTAAAGAGGGCTTGACCCTCAAAACGCGTCAGCCGTTCCTGTATGCTATGAGGTCATTCGCACTGCTTGACCAGTCCCCATAGAGTCTAAGCTCTGGTGGTCTAAAGTTCTGACATCATCGTGACCAATGTTCCATAGCTCTGCATCGGACAAGATGATATCAGGGGATAATCCACTGCCAGAGCAATGGGGAGCACCGTCTGCGATTGGAGCGGAGGATCAGGGAAGTAAATTGGTTTAATATACCATGGCCATACATTACGCTATCTTCTTGTTCAATTTCCTTTAGATTTAATCTTCAACTATGTAGTGCATGGGCCTGCTGTATTGCATAAAAATTGAGAGTGTTTAGGTCTGACCTCAGATTATATGGTTTCGGTAAATCGAAAGGAAAACTGTACAAGAAAATTGTATAATGTATGGCCAGGTTAGACTAAATCAGGGGTGCCCAACCTTTTGAAGAGCGAGGGCCTCTGAAGCGACTTGGTAACCGGCCGCGGGCCAAAATGAGTGGAATGGGCAGATGACAGGTCGGTGTCCACGCTGCATATGCTGAACAGACACAGCCCACACTACTCTTTGGGCCCTCCAATTCAATCCACCCAGACGGAATGGGACGGATCCCCTTCTTTTTTTTTTCAGCGGATCGGATTGGAGGTAAGCGGAGGTGAATGCAGGGTCCGATTGGGTCCTAAGGCTTTCCCACTAATGCACCACATGCACCTGTGGCTTTCCTTCGGGTTAGCTGCACTTTGCTTCTATTATATCCTGCAGGTGCAATTTCTGAAAGCGCACTAAACCCACAGGTAACAGAAGTCTATGGCTCAGTGCAGGTAACCTTCAGGTGCACTGCACTGCACCTGCGGATTAGATTGAAAGCAGCCCAGTAACCACTGCAAAACATATATGCCCATATACACTGTGATTTTAGTAATAAACTTACCTTTAATAAGTCTTCCATTCAGGTATAACCAGCTATTGTGGCCTCAGGCAAAGTGCATTTGAGATTTGGCCTATGACAGGAGCCAGTGCTATACAGGAAACATCAGCTTATGTGGCTCTGCTCTGCAGCTGCTTGCTTTCTCTACCGCCGGGCCTCATTCACAACACTGATGCTCTGGGATGACGGGTCAGCAACCTGCGATCTGGGCTTGCCAAAAAAAACGCCATCCCAGAGCAGGAGGTCGTGGGCCACATCAGAAGGATCCGCGGGTCACATATGGCCGCCGGGCCACTGGTTGGGCATCCCTGGACTAAATGAACCGTGGACCCTTGCAGTCCAGGCACAGCCCCACTGCATGGGAGAATTTTCAAGTTTCCTGGAGTACAGCTTTAAGGAAATCATTTGTTTCCTATAACTTGTATACAGTAACTTGGCTGTTTAGTTATTGGTATACATTTATTGACTGCTGTAATGTTCTGCTAACATGTCGGCTGCCTTCCTGCTCATAGGTTGTGTCTCTGAAAATCATCTTTTTTTTGCTGTCCTCAGGAGAAGGAACAAAATCCAGTATTGGTTATTCCCGCAGCACACTGTCCATCCTATAGGTGGCAGTAACACAGTGCATGTATATACCCTGCACTGTACAGCTCTGCACTGCACAGCTCTACTACACCTCATACAAGGAAGCTGTGATTTATTTCCATACTACGCAATGCTGAATAATGGAAAGCAGGACAGGATGTAGGAGAGCCAGTATTCCCCTTACGAAATGTAATGATCCAAGTCCCCACAGGCATATATGTGTGATGAGTTACACTAAGACACAGTGTGGCTATATTATGTTATATTTTGTTTAAAAAAAAGACACAGTGTGGCTGCATAGTACAACTCCTGGGGTAATATTGCACCTGTTACACTGTTGTGTCCGAGGGTAAAATACCCACTACCTGCCTGTGGCCCTTCAGTGGAGATTCTTCATCTCTCTCCTTGCCCCATCACCGTCTGTCATCAGAAAGTGAGATAAAAAAAAAACTAATTCTATATTAGAGGACAAGAGGTGGGGGAAAACTCCAGAGGGGTACCCATGTTGGAATCTTTCGGTAGAAACTTCTTCTCACTTCCTGTTGGAACTTGAGGACAGGAAGTGAAGGGAAATCTCTCCAGTGGGACACAGACAGCAAGAATTGTAGTAATGTGTTTCACACTTGTGCGACTTGTCCTGCGACTTGGGACTGCAATGTCGCATGACAAGTCGTTCTCCATGATTTCCAATGATAGCCATTCATATCTGTGCGACTTCAAGTTGTGACGAATTCAAAGTAGTCCTTGTACTACTTTGGTCCGACTTTCATGCGAGTTGAGGTCCATAGACTTCAAGTTTACACAGGCATTCCCTGAAATTGCGTCAAAATCGCGGTAAAATTACACAACTTTTAAGTTGCGGAAGTGTGAAAGAGGCCTTTAAACCCTTTCTGTTCAAAACTGAAATAAAATGTTTTGGTTACACACACAAAAAAAAGTATTGTTTTATAAAGCCAATGATGGAGCAGCTAATATCCGACTTGGTATGTAATCTTACAAATAGTAAAGAAATTAACCTTCCATTTCATCATGGAGCCTTTTATATCTGGATCTTGTCTTCTCAGCTTTGCAGGGGGAATAGCTGCACAGGAAGTGAGATTCAATCCTTGCGACGGGTGAAGGAAGTGTTGGGATACTGGATACAAAGTGTCACAGAATAGGTTGTATGTTTTGTAAAGGGACGGTGGTGTCATGATATGGGGCCATATGACATACAAACAGGACTTTGCAGAGTGTGTAACAATTGACAGGTCCAGATTCATAGAAATGCTGGATATATAGTGCTGGAGGCTGGTACTGGAGATTTTAGTTTACTAAAAAAAAACAACTAAAACTATTCAGATGTCTAAAATACAACTAAAACTAAAATGGCATTTTAGTCAAAAGACTATGACTCATGCCGCGTACACACGACCGTTTTTAACGTCATTGAAAAAACGACGTTTTTCTTGACGTGATTCTTCTCAAGCCTGTCTTGCCTACACACTATTGTGAAAAAAAATGCTCGAGCAAAGCGCAGTGACGTACAACACCTACGACGGCACTATAAAGGGGAAGTTCTATTCGGATGGCGCCACCCTTTGGGCTGCTTTTGCTGATCCTCGTGTTAGTAAAGTTTGGTGAGAGACGATTCACGCTTTTCAGCCTCGTGCTCTTCAGTCCGTTACAGCGTGACCAATGTGCTATCTCCATTATGAACGCTAGTTTTACCAGAACGAGCGCTCCCGTCTCATAACTTGCTTCTGAGCATGTGCGTTTTTTTCACAACAACAACGACGTGAAAAATGTTGAGAAAAAATAGAGCATGTTCCAAATTTTTAATGCCTATTTTTCACGTCGAGAAAAATGCTCTGGAGCCCACACACGATCGTTTTTTAATGACCAAATTAAAAAATTGCATTTTTCTCGTCATGAAAAATGGTCGTGTGTACGCGGCATAAGTCGAAACTTGGCGTCAAAATTAACACTTGCTCTGCTGGTCTTTTCTAAATCTAAGCTACTGAAAGAAAAAAAAAAAGTAAGAAAAAGATTTTTCTTATTTTTTTACTTATTATTTAATGTTGCTAATATATTCAGGTAATATGTGCAATGACATTACTGCAAATAAAGTTTACATTTTTTTTTTTTATATATATATTTTAATATTGCACTTCTGTTTTATAAAAAACAATATTTGTGTTTGTTTACGAAACTTGGTTTTATTTATAAAGACGTTATATATATCACAATGACTAAATCTGTGTCTGTAGTGCATGTTCATTAAAGTGGTTGTAAACCCACTTTTTCAACTTGCACCTACAGGTAAGCCTAGATTAAGGCTTACCTGTAGGTGCAAGAAATATCTCCTAAACCTACACGGTTTAGGAGATATTTACTAAAATGTCAAGCACCGACAACGGCGCATTTATGGGGTTAATCCCATTCACATACTCGGCTACTTCCCAGCAATCGCTGGGCGTAGCCGAGTGGGACGCCTCCCGCGCGCATGCGCAGAGTGACGTCTCCGCCGCTCCGGCCAATCACAGCGCCGGAGCGGCGCTGTGATTGGCTGGTACGGCGATACCCGGAAGTAACATTCCGGCTATCGCCGCAGTGATGTCTGCTGCTGGACAGAGGGACGAAGACGGCTTCGGGGGCCCCGATCTAAGGTAAGTGGAACATAATGAGCTATTATGCTAGTCATATTAGCGCAATATGCCTTTCTCTTGCAGGTGGGCCAAATAAAAAAATAAAAAAAAGTGGGTTTACAACCACTTTAATACCAAAAATAACAACATGTTATTAGATTATTACTGCCGGAGTTTGGCAATTTTAGAGAACTGCTTGAATCATGAATTAAAATTTAACTAAACCCTTTAGATTTTTTTTTTTTTATTGAAAAAAGATATAAAACATTGACATAGTAATCAAAACGCTCAGCCTGAGCATAGAAAACAATGAGGTACATTACAGTACATAAGAATATTTCCATAATAACAAATATGCAGCAATCTACTTCGACCCCTTTAGATTTTAGCCGACTAAAAAGCTCTGGAGATTTTAGTTGACTAAAATACGACTAAAACGTAAACAATTCAGATGACTAAAATGCGACTAAAACTAAAATGGTATTTTAGTCAAAAGACTATGACTAAAACCAAATCGAAATTTGACATCAAAATTAACTCTGGTTCATACCAATGGGTGACAACCAGAACTGGCCTTAGAGGAGTTACCTATCAGGAAAGGTCCAATGCACCAAAACCTTTCACCATTCATTCTAATAGACTCTCATTTTGATCCACATTGCAGGCCCAAAGCTGTCAAATGGTCCAGGAAATTACTACGGCCAAATGTCAGTCACTGGTAATATAATAACACATAAGGTTTAAAATAGAACAAAATTTGCATTCCTTAAATTTTTCAGGGAGGGTTATAACCCCTGGGATTTTTTCTTCACCATCTGTGTCCCATTGAGAAGATTTTTCTTCACTTCCTGTCCCAAAGCCAAACAGGAAGTGAGAGGAAATCATTTCAAAGCGAGGTTATCACCAGAACTGGTGTCCCCCTTGAAAGATTTCCCCTCTATTCCTGTTCTGGTGACAGCCCAAATTTTGGGATGTTCCTCCATCCCGGGCTCGCTCATCCATGTCTTAATGGACCTTTCTTTGTGCACTGGTCCAAATCATTTGGTGGAGGGGGAATTATGGTGGGGGGGGGGGTTGTTTTTCAGGGGTTGGTCTTGGCCCCTTAGTTCCAGTGAAGGGGACTCTTAAGGCGTCAGCATACCAAGACATTTTGGACAATTTCAAACTTTGTGGGAACAGTTTGGGGATGGCTCTTTCCTCTTCCAACATGACTGCGCACCAGTGCACAAAACAAGGTCCATAAAGAGATGGATGAGCGAGTTTAGGGTGGAGGAACTTGACTGGCCTGCACAAAGTCCTGACCTAACCTCGGTAGAACACCTTTGGGATGACTTAGAGCTGAGACTGCAAGCCAGGCCTTCTCGTCCAACATCTGTGCCTGGCCTCACAAATGCGCTTCTGGAGGAATGGTCAAACATTCCCATAGACACTCCTAAACCTTGTGGACAGCCTTCCCAGAACAGTTGAAGCTGTTATAGCTGCCAAGGGTGGGTCAACTTAATATGGAACCCTACAGACTAAAGCTTTGTACACACGATCAGACTTTTCCGTGGATTTTTGTCCGAACGGAGTTGGCCGGGAACACTCATAGCATACACACCACAGGACTTTTCTGCAAACTTTCCCAATACTTTTTCCAACATCACGTGGTTTTCTGCTCTTTACCGCCAACCTTTGGTCAACTTCTGCTATTGTTGGTTGATTTTAACATTATTTGTTTTGTCCATCGGACAAAAGTCCGATGGATTTCTGTACACACGGTCAGACTTTGCTCCATTGGACTTTTGTTGGCGAAAAGTTTGTCCGTTTGCAGACCGAACATTTGTCCGATGAAAACCAAAAAGGTTTGTCCGATGGAGCACACACACGGTCCGATTTTTTGTCAAACTTGCTCAAAATGAAGTTTGTTGGCAAAAAGTCAGACCGTGTGTACGGGGCTTAAGACTGGGATGACATTAAAGTTCATGTGCGTGTAAAGGCAGGCGTCCCAATACTTTTGACAATATAGTGTACTGCCGAGCTGGGAATACCTTGGCCACTTATGATTGGCTTCATGCAGTAACCGCTTCCTGGCAGGTAGAGATGGGCTCGAGCGTGTTCAAAATCCCACGTGCCCAAACCCGCCAGGAAGTCGACACTTCACACCGCTAATCAGAGTCAGTGAGACATTTTCCGGTTTGCAGTGGCACAGATGGGGAAATGTCCCATAGCCGTGTGCAGTGTTGGCTTCCTGGCGGGTTTGGGCACGTGGGATTTCGAACACGCCCGAGCCCATCTCTACTGGCGGAATAACTTAGGTGGGTCCAGACTGGGATCCAAACACACTGGAGCTCACCGGTCAGCTTCAGACTTTGAGATGGCAGCGCCCATTCCCAGAACAGGTTTGGGGGGAGGTCAGGACACATTTTTATAATGATACATAGATACTGGAGGTCCCCAGGAATATAACTTTTTTTTTTTTTTTTTTTCCAGCGTATATTATAGTAAAAAACGCCCGCCGGTCTAGTAAAACCCGGATCTTTTTGGCCCTTTCCAGCAGCGCGCTTACATCTAAATCTATATTGGTCTTGGGAGGATTTCCTCATTTCAGTAAGTCATTTATTACACGGTGTAATCGCTTTATGGTCTCCAGTCTTCCTCTCTGCTCCGAAAAGGAAGAATACCGAGGATTGGAACAATAGAACACATCATAAAAGTCTTACTTACACTCCTACCGCATGAGGAAATTCTCAGGATTGCCGGCCTAATGACTTGTTGAGTCTATTTTGGCACACGGCGGCTCTGCAGCCCTTAATATTGTCAAGGTGTATTTCTGGGTCCCCCCCCCCCCTTCGATACGGACTTGAAAGTTAATTGTTTTCTCAAAATCATTTGGGGGCTAGATGGAAAATGAAGATAGCGTCAGCGTGTCCGTAGCCTGTTCTCCACCTGTTGTTATTTCGGTCTGGCCCAATCAACCTGCTAGCCAGGCTGGAGCCACAGACCATCTGGAAAAACTGCAGTGTTTATAAAACTGACATAGAGAGTCACCCCTGGGCCCTGACCTCCCACACAAATCTGGAAGTCATTAAAACTGCCCTGGCTCTTTTCACTGCTCTGAGCTGAGAGCCGAGGAGATCTGGGTCCCGAGCACATTTGGAGATCTCGTTAACAGCGCCGCAAATGTAGCTAGTTTGTCCCTAATTGTCTGTTTTTGTTAGTTTTAAAGTAGACAGGAGCTTACAAATCCTGAGCCTTACACAGAGCGGCAGAGAGAGAAACCACTTGTAATGTAAATTTCTTCTTCTTCATTTTTATTGTTTCTCTTTGTGATTCTTTTGAAACAATTCTATAGGAACTAAATTCTTTTTTTTTTTTTTTTATGACTTTTTGGCTGAACTGATTTCCTTTTTTTTTCCTCTTATAATCCTGAGAATTGGAAGCTTAATGGCAAATTATATTTGAATAATTGACTTAATGAAACACTTGAGCAATATGTACTGTATAATCATCAGTTGAAATGTGTAATTTTTCCATAGGGAACACACTACAGTAACGTTTCCATGTGTATTCTATTCATACAGTGTGCTCTGATTTCGAAAGCCTACGTTTAGGTAAAAAATGTAAAAATAAAAGAGCGCAAGGGACAGTACTTACATTTAACCACTTAAGGACAAGACAGATTTGCCCCCTTAATGACCAGGCCATTTTTTTGTGATACGGCACTGCCTCGCTTTAACTGACAATTGCGCGGTCGTACAACACTGTATTTATGTCCTTTTTTTCCCCCACGAATAGAGCCTTCTTTTGGTGGTATTTGATCACCTCTGCATTTATTTTTTTGGGCACTATAAACCAAAAATGACCAACAATTAAAAAAACAATATTTTTTACTTTTTGCTATAATAAATATCCCACCCAAAAATTTTAAAAAATTAATTTCTTCAGTTTAGGCCGATATATATTCTTCTACATATTTCTGGTAAAAAAAATAGCAATAAGTGTATATTGATTGGTTTGCCCAAAAGTTATAGTGTCTATTAAGCGGGACTGCGACATTGCGGCAGACAGATCGGACACTTTTTTGGGACCATTTACATTTATACAGCGATCAGTGCTAGAAATAGCCACTGATTACTGTATAAATGTCACTGGCAGGGAAGGGGTTAACACGAGGGGACGATCAAGGGTTTAAGTATTCCCTAGGTAGGTGTTTCTAACTGTGGTGACTGGAGGAGGAGACAGATCGCTGTTCCTAATCACTAGGAACAGCGGATCTGTCTCTCCTCCCCTGACAGAACGGGGATCTGTCTGTTTACATTGACAGATCCCCGTTCTGTCTCTCTCAGGAGCAATTGCGGGTGGCTGGTGGGCATCGCGACCGCCAGCCACGCGCATCGGCTCCGACATCGTGCGCCCCCTAGAGGTCTTAAAGCAGCCGACGTACAATGACGGCGATTCGCCCAGAAAAGCCAACCTGCTGCAGTACAACTGGAGCGGCTGGTCTTTAAGTGGTTAACTTGAAATGTCCCTTTTTCTGGTGCTGTCCTAGTCGAAATGGGAAGTCCTACTATATTATTTTATTGGTAGGTTTATTTTAACAGTGAGAGACAGAATAACAACAAAAATATCCAATAAAACGCATTTCAAAAAAGTTATAAATTGATTTGCATTTTAATGAGTGTAATAAGTATTTGATCCCCTATCAATCAGCAAGATTTCTGGCTCCCCTGGTGTCTTCTATACAGGTAACGAGCGCTGACATTAGGAGCACTCTCTAAAAGGCAGCTATTACCTGTATAAAAGGCACATGTCCACAGAAGCAATCAATCAGATTCCAATCTCTTCACCATGGCCAAGACCAAAGAGCTGTCCAAGGATGTCGGGGACAAGACTGTAGACCTAAAAAAGGCTGGAATGGGCTACAAGACCATCGCCAAGCAGCTTGGCGAGAGGGTGAGAATAGTTGGTGCGATTATTCACAAATGGAAGATAAACAAAATAACTGTCAATCTCCCTTGGTCTGGGGCTCCATGCACAATCTCACCTCCTGGCGTTTCAATGATCATGAGAATGGTGAGGAATCAGCCCAGAACTACACGGGAGAATCTGGTCAATGGTTTCAAAGCAGCTGGGACCATAGTCACCAAGAAAACAATTGGTAACACACTACGCCGTGAAGGACTGAAATCCTGCAGCACCCGCAAGGTCCCCCCTGCTGAAGAAAGCCGCATGTACAGGCCTGTCTAAAATTTGCTAATGAACATCTGAATAATTTAGAGGAGAACTGGCCTAACCAGTCTCCAGACCTTAATCCCATAGAAAATATGTGGAGGGAGCTGAAGGTTCGAGTTACCAAATGTCAGCCTCAAAACCTTAATGACTTGGAGAGGATCTGCAGTGAGGAGTGGGACAAAATCCCTCCTGAGATGTGTGCAAACCTGGTGGCCAACTACAAGAAACATCTGACCTCTGTGATTGCCAACAAGGGTTTTGCCACCAACTACTAAGTCATGTTATTTCACTCATTAAAATGCAAATCAAAATCAATTTAGAATTATTTTTTTTAAATGCGCTTTTCTGGATTTTTTTGTTACTCTGTCTCTCACTGTTAAAATAAACCTACCATTAAAATTAGACTGACCTTTTTTTTTTTTCAGTAGGCAAACGTACAAAAACAGCAGGGGATCAAATGCTTTTCCCCCTCACTGTATCTTGCTTCTTTGCATACCTGTAGCTGTCCATATCTCCATTACCACTCATTACCGGCTTTTAGCTTGTTCCTCAACTACGATTCTGCTTGATCCCAACCTGAAACCACTTGTTGCAGACCTTTGCCTTGTTTTCTGGCTACGCCTCTGCTTGATCCCTACCTGCTTTACTGGATTGCGGCTTACTCACCCCCCCCCGGTGGGGCGATCGCAAACGCAACCTGGTACTAACATGCAGTACCAGGTACTAACACGCAGAAAAACCCATCCTCACCATCAGGAGCTCCGTTGAATACCGGTTAGTACTTAGACCCTGCACCTCGGGTGAGCCCATGTCGTTCGCTGGGGTGAGCTGCTTGTTTACTTATCTTGCTGTTCAGTGGGAGCCTCTCTACTGCTATAGCTACTGGACTCCAAGCCTGACCCCTGACCGTGACACTCTGATTGTCATCTACCTCAGTGCCGACTTTGCAAAAGACTCTCCAAAGTTTTGTTACTCCGGTTCCCCACATCATTTATCTCTGTTTCTATATTAGGTTTTGTGCCCATGTGACCAGTTTGGGGGTTCCGAATATGAGATTTAATGACCCAGTATTGTGCTCTGACCCTTATTAGATGCGTTTGAACTGTTCTACATTTTATTAGGTTGTCCACTTTATCCTATGAACAAATAGGATGCTATTTCATGCACAAAACAACTTTATTGATGTTGTGTTCTTTCAGATAATTTTACTGATTAGAGCGTCCGAGTTAAAAATAGTGAGTAAAGCACACATCACAAAAATCACATTCCTACTTTTATGTTGTTCCTTCCAGGAATCTAACATCAGATGTCCCAAAACCTTACAAATTTACTTGTGTACTTGACACATGGCAGTAGAATTATTTTTACTTTCCGGTAATAGGTTTTCCCGTTGATAGATTTCTGTGCCGGTCACCTCAACCCCATCTCTTTGGGTTAGATTGAAGAGTCATGGCTCCGATGTGGCTGCAGGCAGGTTGTAACCTTGTTGCTTGTTTTAGGACCACAAACCATCTGGTTGGATTTGAGCTGAGCTGGTCACTGTGATCTTGGCAGTATTTTTATTAGAGGTGCGTAGCTAATGAATTTTCTACAGCTCCAAACTCTCCGTGGATAATTGAAATCTCCTGGATTACGGCTATGACTAGCGACCTGTTCTGGGGCCAGAGCTTATGTGTTGATTGGAGTTCGACATCACCTCTTAGATTGCAGTTTTGGTGACTAGATTAATACACATAATATGATATTCTTTATCTACTAAAAGTTATTTTAAAAGTTTTTGAATTTCCGCCATTGCATTTTGTATCATATTTTAGTATTATCAAGTAGCTGTTTCTTGTTTCCTAGTTCCCAGTAGTCGCAGACTTTACCTGAGGCTAATACAAAGTGATTGGGTAAAAAATATAAGCTAAGATTCTGTGGATCAAAGTAATCTTTATATAAAGAGAGAAACTTTCGAAGCACATAACTAAAATATGAACTCAAAAACCGAGGCTTTGTTATCTTATAGGAAACGTATAGAAATGTTCATTGTGCCTTAGCAGTACCCTGAAAGACTTACCTCGTGTCTTGAATTCCTCCTGAAAAATATCAGAACACTTCCTGTTTTATAGGACCGTAGATGTATATCTGCAGTATGAGGCTTATTATACAGGATTTATATAGCACTAACAGTTTGTGCAGTAATTAACCCCTTAACGACCGCTCGCGGCATATATACGTCGGCAGAATGGCTCGTACAGGCACAATCACGTACCTGTACGTGGCCCTTTAACTGCCGACGTCGGGGTTGTGCGCGTGCCGCCGGCGGCGCGCTCGCGACCCCCCTGCCTTCCCCGTGAGTGGGTCCCGCGGACTCGATCGCCGCGGGGATCCCCGCGATCGTCTCAAGGAGGGATGGAGCGGGGAGATGTTAGTGTAAACACAACATCTCCCCGCTCGCCTACAGACACTGTCACCGATCTCCGCTCTGTGTAATCAGAGCGGAGATCGGTGATGTGTCACTCGTAGCCACGCCCCCTAACAGTGAGAATCACTCCCCTAGGCATACTTAACCCCTTCAGCGCCCCTAGTGGTTAACCCCTTCACTGCCAGTGTCATTTTTACAGTAATCAGTGCATTTTTATTGAACTGATCGCTGTAAAAATGACAATGGTCCCAAAAATGTGTCAAAAGTGTCCGATGTGTCCGCCATAATGTCGCAGTCATGAAAAAAATATGATCGCCGCCATTACTAGTAAAAAAAAAAAAAAAATTAATAAAAATGCCATAAAACTACCCCCTATTTTGTAAATGCTATAACTTTTGCGCAAACCAATCAATAAGTGCCGATTGCGATTTTTTTACCAAAAATATGTAGAAGAATACGTATCGGCCTAAACTGAGGAAAAAAAATGTTTTTTTATATATTTTTGGGGGATATTTATTATAGCAAAAAGTTAAAAATATTGTTTTTTTTTTAAAATTGTCGCTCTATTTTTGTTTATAGTGCAACAAATAAAAACCGCAGGGGTGATCAAATGCCACCAAAAGAAAGCTCTATTTGTGGGAAAAAAAGGAGGTCAATTTTGTTTGGGAGCCACGTCGCACGACCGCGCAATTGTCAGTAAAAGGGGCCTGGTCTTTATGCTGCATATTGGTCCGGGGCTTAAGTGGTTAAAAAAACAAAGGAAGGCAGTACAGTTACAATATAATTCAAGAGAAGCTAAGGAGGGCCCTGCTTCTGAGAGCTTACATTTTAAAGACCATCTACTCCAGGGGTCCTTAGTCTTTAGGGCCGAGCTGCGCTGCAGGGAACTTCAGACTACAGTGCCTTGAAAAAGTATTCATACCCCTTAAAATTTTCCACAGTTTGTCATGTTGCAACCAAAAACGTAAATGTATTTTATGTGATAGACCAACACAAAGTGGCACATACTTGTGAAGTCGTTTTAAAGTTTTTTTTACAAATATGTGAAAAGTGTGGCGTGCATTTGTATGGCACCCCCCTGAGTCAATACTTTGTAGAACCACCTTTCGCTGCAATTACAGCTATAAGTCTTTTTGGGGATGTCTCTATCAGCTTTGCACATCTAGAGAGGGACATTTTTGCCCATTCTTCTTTGCAAAATATCTCAAGCTCTGTCAGATTGGATGGAGAGCGTCTGTGAACAGCAATTTTCAAGTCTTGTCACAGATTCTCAATTGGATTTAGGTCTGGACATTGATTGGGCCATTCTAACACATGAATATGCTTTGATCTAAACAATTCCATTATAGCTCTGGCTGTATGTTTTGGGTCGTTGTCCTGCAGACTCTAACAAGTTTTCTTCTAACATTGCCATGTATTTGGCTCCATCCATCTTCCCATCAACTCTGACCAGCTTCCCTGTCCCTGCTGAAGAAAAGCATCCCCACAACATGATGCTGCCACCACCATGTTTCACGGTGGGGATGGTGTGTTCAGGGTGATGTGCAGTGTTAGTTTTCTGCCACACATAGAGTTTTTCTGTTAGGCCAAAAAGTTACATTTTGGTCTCATCTGACCAGAGCACCTTCTTCCACGTTTGCTGTGTCACTCACATGGCTTCTCGCAAACTGCAAATGGGACTTCTTTTGGCTTTCTTTCAACAATGGCTTTCTTCTTGCTACTCTTCCATAAAGGCCAGATTTGTGGAGTGCACAGATTCTCGCACCTGAGCTGTGGATCTCTGCAGCTCCTCCAGAGTTACCATGGACCTCTTGGCTGCTTCTCTGATTAATGCTCTCCTTGCCCGGCCTGTCAGTTTAGGTGGACAGCCATGTCTTGGTAGGTTTGCAGTTGTGCCATACTCTTTCTATTTTCGCATTATGGATTGAACAGAGCTTTGTGAGAAGTTCAAAGCTTGTGATATTTATTCATAACCTAACGTTGCTTTAAACTTCTCCAAAACTTTATCCCTGACCTGTCTGGTGTGTTCCTTGGCCTTCATGATGCTGTTTGTTCATTAATGTTCTCTAACAAACCTCTGAGGGCTTTCCAGAACAGCTGTATTTATATTGAGATTAAATTACAACACAGATGGACTCTATTTACTAATTAGGTGACTTCTTAAGGCAATTGGTTCCACTAGATTTTAGTTAGGGGTATCAGAGTAAAGGGGGCTGAATACAAATGCACGCCACACTTTTTGCATATTTATTTGTAAAAAAAAAAAACTGAAAATCATTTTCCTTCCACTTCACAATTTTATATGCCACTTCGTGTTGGTCTATCACATAAAATCCCAATAAAATACATTTAAGTTTTTGGTTGTAACATGGCAAAATGTGGAAAATGTAAAGGGTATGAATACTTTTTCAAGGCACTGTATTTACAGAACCGCCACAGAGCTGCTTAGGATGCCAGCTGACTCTACCTACTATGCTGGACTCCGTGTCTTGATAGGCATCTGGTTTTGATATGTATTGCACTCCTATAACTCCCCCACCTACCGCCGACTCCGACTGGAGGGATTGTTTTCTGCTATGCCAGTCCCTAGAGAGAGGGAGTTTAGGAACTGCTGATCTACGCAACTGCTGTCTCACTGCTAGTCTCGTGAGATTTGGTGCTATTACTGTTCTACTCACTGTTCTCCTTGCTGGAGAGGAATTTGTACCTGATGATCTGCAGTGCAAGGATCTCCCTGCTCCTGGTTCATTTGTTCTGTGGATCTATACTACCTCCACTTCTCCTACTGCTTTTTGTTATTAGCCCACCAGTCACCTGGATAGGGTTGGAAGCTTTGATATGAGGAAGCAAAGCCCTGCTCCACCTTCACAAAGACACAGTGAAGAACAAGACATTCAAGATAAGCAATCTGGAAAATATTAGCTGTAAGGAGACCACAGGCAATATTGCTCATAGTTCTATACCCTGTGCTTTTGTTTTGTATTTCCACAGTGCAGGGCTGAACTATGGGTTCCCTCCACACCTAACTAATTGCTCCATAAAAAATAAAATACATTTTCCTACATGTCCCTTTTACTCACCTAAAGTCATGTGAGTCCGGAGTCTAAAATTAAGGGTATCATTTAAACTCCATTCTCTGACCTGGGGCCGCCGATAGGAGTGGGGGGCACGGGGGTTCCACCGAGCCTCCTGTATGGGGCCTGGGCAGTAGGGGGATCGGTGCAGCGGTACAATTACACAACGATGCAATGTGTTTGTGTCTCTCCCTGCAGCAGTTGAAAGGTGGTTTCATCCCCCTTCCCTCCTGACGGCTTTTTAGCTGCTGGAGGGAGAGACATAGTGCATTGTTCTGTAATTGTCGCCCTGCCACACCAATCCACCTCCCTGTGCTGCCCACATCTGATTCCCCATATGCCTGGGCCCCCCCTGTCCCCCCCTTTCAGCACTGCTGGGTTCCCTCTCCCCTGCCAGCTGCTGCGGGTACACAGGGGGATGGAGAATGGGGGAAGGGGCTGGTAAATATGTCATTCATCGGCCCCTTCCTATTCTGAATTGGACACAGTGGGCGATGGGTACAGATTGCTCCTGTGTCCATTCATAATTGAAGCATAATAAACTGTGTTTATGAATGAATAGGAGGCTCTGTTTCCTGTTCATTTAAATTCAGTGCAGTTCAGGCTACAGAGGAAGGAATTAAAGAATATGTGTCCTCAATTCCTTTCTCTGTCTCAAAGGTGAGATGTCGGGTGTTTTAAAAATGTAGCCTGTCAGGTAGGCTGTATGTGACCCTGTGATTTCTAACAGCAGCCCTGCTCCGAGCAATGGCTTACACAATACAACACTTTCTCTATACTACTGCAATTAAGATTTGAAGCAATGCTGACATCAAATAAAATTATATTTCTGTATGAAAACTAGACATTAGGCCCCTTACACACCTAGTCCCTATGCTTCCAATCCCGGCCTTTTAGTGCACCCTGGAGGCACAGCACAGGTGAAACGTCCAGCCCTGCTGCCTGTAGCCTGTTAGAGTCTATGGCAGGCTCTGGGGCTGAATACTGTACCGAATGGTACTCGTGTTTAGGGCCCCATGGATTTAGGGACTGATGCCTAAGATGTACTTATACTAATTTTGTGATACTACCTGCCTAATTTAGTAACACATTTGTGTAAATAACTTAAATTAATAACTTTTTTTTATGTTTTTCTTTCTCTGCAAAAAAATTCAAATAAACTGAACATTTAAAAAGTGGATGAAAGATGACATAAGACTGCCGCATACTTTATAAATTAAGTCGCAGAAAATCCCGGGAGAGGTCAGAACACACCCCCAGTGCGTCATTTAAATACATTCCGATGGTAATGGCGGAAACATTTGTGGAAACGCTTTTAATACCTGACCCTTGAAAACCCACATCTTCAATCCCTCTTTCTTCAACCTTTTTTCTTTTTCCGAAATGACATTCATAGACTACTCCTCCCTGAGTCTTCACCAGTTTCCATCCTTTGATGAGGCTGTTGGGATTTGATGTGATATCAGGTTTTGCCATTATCAGAGTTTACCTGTCCAGACTTTTCCTTCTAAGGGCTATAAGAGTGTCCTCAAGTCTTCGTCTGGATGGAAGTAGTCTTAAAGTAGAGAGGTGAAATAATTAGGCTGGGTAGCAAGAGAGTCCATGACTGCTACTATGAATCTATCATGGTGCATGGGGCCAGTTATGTGTAGATTTGTTGCATGTGTGGACAGCTGTATAGAAATCTGTGCCATGTGTCGCTTCAGCATAGAGCTCCACAAGGCCTATTTGTGGGGTCGGAGGTTATATGTTTATGGATTATGCAGATCAATAGCCCAGATCGGGGAGAAGAACACTTGCCGCCGCCTGCAAACAATCAAATCTTTGGCTGGAAGTTGTCTGGCATGTGGACAGTGAACACATCCCTCCGACACATGCTGTTTCCAGCCTGGCACCACAACACTCATCCCTCTCATTCTTCTGCTGCAACAATGACAGCTCCTTCGAGACATGTGCTCACCAGATCCGCAGCTTCATCAGCTGACAGCAGCTTACCCCACACTGTCTGGATAGGGCAAAGAAGAAAGAAGCATCGGGACCTAACCCTTTCCCGACCAGAATGCTGAGGAAAAGGGTTCCAGTCTTATTGGTAGCAGAGAGAAAGGATTATCAATGGTGCAGCATTGCAGGCATCAAATAGTTCTGCAGAATGTTCTGGAATCTGTCATCATATGTTCTTGATGATTGATGCTAGTCGATGACCTGGCTTTAGGCTATCCACCCGCAAAAGATGACGATCATCCATTAAAAGGAGAAATATTTCATGGGTGGACTCTTTTTTGTGTAAAGGATCTCGATGGATAATAGTTTTGCTTTCCATCTTGAGGTCTCGTGTGAACATTCTGGTTCAGTGAGGAGCTAAAATGCTTCACTTTTTAGCATTAGGAAGTTTTATATTTTGCTGTGTATTTATATAGCTGTACAGATTTTTGTTCTTACTTATATATAATAGGACAAACTGTGGTCATGGTCAGGAACTGATATCTTCTGTTATGTGATGACAGAGCACGTTCCATAATGCAGGTAGTTCTATGAAGGAAACATTGCTGGGGGCTCCATCCAGCCTCCAGCATACGCATGTAGTCATTCTTCTCCACTCTTCTTGGCCCTGGCCCTTTCAGCAAGAGGCTGGATGGAGGTAGGGGAGATATTAAAGGTCCAAGCAGGGGGTCTCTGCTACATCAGTGATGCAAGAGGCTCTGGCCGGCCAGGCTAGTATTTCAGGCAATTGAATGCAGAACTTCCAGAATTAATTCTATTAGACCTGTGTGGGTCTGTGATTCCCCCCCATGATTTATGGATAGTAAGGCTTATTTCCAACCTGGGACGTTCCTAGCTCTCAGCATGCTGGGAGAGTGGAGAATCACTTGCTAGCTTTGGGTACTGAAGGCATCTAGAATGTATCACAGCTCTAAAATATATCTGGGTTACTTAACAATCTTGTTCCATCTATTCAGAAGACTCTGTATTCATCTGAATTTGAGTATAATTTATAGCAGCAGTGTCGTCTTGTACCATGTTAAAGCAGAAGTAAACCCATCCATAAAATCGTTTAATTTCTGGCACATGCCGGAAATGTAACACTCCCATTGGTTGTGCTCTCAACCAAACTGTCAAACCATCCAATGACTGGTGTCATAACTGATCACATGTGCAGCATCATGGCAGTTGTAGATTAAAGTGGAAGTAAACCCTCCTATCATTTTCAGCCAAGGAAGCTGCCATCTTGGCCTCTGTTTAATCTTCAACTGCCATGATGCTGCACATGTGATCAGTTATGACACCAGCCATTGGATGGTTTGACAGTTTGGTTGAGAGCACAACCAATGTGACAGTTAGCATTGCCGGCATGCCGGGAACGTTACTGCTTTTTGAAACTGTTAAATCGATGGGTTTACTTCCGCTTTAAACAGAGGCAAAGATGGCAGCTTCCTTGGCTGAAAACGATAGGGGGGGTTTACTTATACTTTAACTCTCGACTAGTGCAAAAAGTTTGATGCCCTTTACTGACCAACTTAAAACTGACCAGGATAAGCAAATATTGTGTAAATACATTTGCCATATGTATTCTTGGTGTGGTTTGTGTATTTCTTCCAGATCTGTGCAGTAATCCAGTGTGAGACTTCCTGCAATTAAGACCGCTCACTGCTCTCTCTCTCCTTGGGCAGGGGGACTGGTCTTGTCTCCGCCCCCTCCTGTAGTTTTCTACAGGCAGCCTGTAGTGGGTGGAGCCTGCTGGATCCCTCCCACAGCTCAGCTCTCTCTCCTTGTGCAGGGTGACTGGTCTTGTCTCCTCCCGCCTCCTGTAGTTTTCTACAGGTAGCTTGTAGTAGATAGAGACTTCTGGGTCCCTCCCAGAGCTCTGTTCTCTCTGCCTAGGATATGCGTAGCACAGTGATGATGTCAAAGCAACTTTTACAAGGTAATATCTAGGTTTGTAAAAGCATTTGGTGAAACCCACAGGAGTTTTAAATCCTTTGTTGCTACTGAGGAAAATATATAAATCAAAGTTTTCATGCCTGGAGTTCACTTTTACGTTACTAAACTTGCAAGATTTTGGGACCTGTTACACTCTTCATGCTAAAGAGGGACCCAACAGGTCCTGGAAACTCACCAGCCTAGACAGGCTCTGTGACGTTAGCAGACTGCGAACTTCAGCCCGCTGTCTGCTGAAAATGGGCCACAGGAGTGCAAAATGAACTGCACTGATGTGATCCATAGGAGAAGTACAGCCAAACCAGCTTTCCCTTCTCTTGTAATAACCGAATGTGTATCTAAACTGAAGAATTTTTTTTAATATACTGCATCCTATCAGTGCTTATATGTGGTGTCTGCATTAGTTTTATACGCTAATTACATTTTCTTCATCTCTGTTGATCCTGTCAGAAATCCAGTGTAGCTTTCTGTGCACTAAACTAAAATCCTAAATAAACATATCCGCTTTCTTGGCTATTTTCTGTGACTGCAAAGCACCAACCCCCTACGCCAGGGGTAGGCAACCTGGGGCCCTCCAGCTGTTGCAGAACTACAAGTCCCATCATGCCTTTGGGAGTAATTGTAGCTGCCAGCCTTGCAATGCCTCATGGGAAATGTAGTTCCACAACAGCTGAAGTGCCCCAGGTTGCCTACCCTATGGAAATTTGGAGGGGGCAGGGGGCCCAAAATCAGGAGAGCAGCCCACACGCATATGTAAACAGTGTTCGCACTACACATGTGCTTTATACCTGCGATCGTTATAGCAAGAGCATAAATTCTAGTGCTAGACCCCCTCTGTAGCTATAACCTGGTAACCCGTAAACATTTTTCAAGCGTCACCTATGGACATTTTTAAATATTGTAACTTGTCGTCAATTCCATGGGCATGCACAGTTTTGATGCGTGACATGTTCTGTATCTAATTACTCGGCGTAACATCAACTTTTTTATATATTACCAAAAAATTGGATTTTGTATTGTGTTTTTTTTTTTGCATTAAAAATCATTAACGTGTATTTTTTTCCCAAAAAATTGCATTTAAAAAACTGCTGCACAAATACCGTGTGACATAAAAATTTGCCACGACCGCCATTTTACCATTTTATTCTCTAGGGTCTCTGCTAAAAAAAAATTATAATGTTTGGGGGTTCTAAGTAATTTTTTAGCAAAATATACAGATTTTTTACTTGTAAACAAAAAGTGTCAGAAAAGGCCTGGTGTTAAAGTGGTTGTAAAGCCTAATTGTTTTTTACCTTAGTGCATTCCTTGCATCAGGCTGGATTCACACTGATACGGCCGTGGGTCCCAGCAAGGGGTCCAATGCGTCCCTTTACACCAGGGGCTGTTGCAGAACTACAAGTCCCATCATGCCTCTGGGAGTTATTGTAATTGCCAGCCTTGCCAATGCCTCATGGGAAATGTAGTTCCACAACAGCTGGAGGGCCCCAGGTTGCTTACCCCTGCTGTACACCAATTAAGGTGTGAATCAGGTCAGAATTCTTGCCTGAATTCACACCTGAAACGGAGTCAAAGACGCAAAGGACCCTTTTCCAATTGTGGACTGCGGCCGCCCCAGAGCTGTGTAAAACCAGCTCCATTGAAAGCCGGTCACAGTCTCCTTTCATGCTAATTGGATGCAGCGAAAACCCACATCCAATTCACATAAGTGTGAACCCAGCCTTAAGGTAACAAATGTTTAGGTGTCAGAATCCCCCCTCACCCCCCTTTTACTTACCTGAGTCCTCATACGATCCAACCGCTCCTTCTCAATAAACTACATTCCCTTTCTCCAGAGCCTCTCCCATCCTCTGGAACTCGCTACTTCAACCTGTCCAGGTATCCCCTACTCTTGCTACCTTCAGGCGATCCCTGAAAACTTATCTCTTCAGGGAAGCCTATCACGTCTCCAACTAATATTTTACCACTTCCATCAGCTCATTCCCCACACAACCTTTTGAACCACCTGCCCCACCCTATTAGATTGTAAGCTCTTCTGAGCATGGCCGTCTTAATCCTTTTGTATTTTATTGTATTATAACAGTATTGTCTCCCTTTTATATTGTAAAGCGCTGCGTAAACTGATGGCGCTATATAAATCCTGTATAATAATAATAATCCAGCGCTGTGCGCGTTTGCAGCTCTTCTCTCCCCTCACTTCCGGGTCTGGCTGGCTTTGCTGGGGCACTGGGAGCCATTGTCAATCAAAGCCAGTGACAAGGGAGTGGGCCAAGTCCCACTGTATGTGTCAATGATGCAGCAGCATGGCTTGGGTGCCCGTTTCCCATGAGGGCACTGCACAAAGGGGAGGGGCCAGGAGCACCGGCGTGGGACCCGAAAAGAGGAGGTTTGTGGCCACTCTGCAATTCAGTTGCACAGACCAGGTAAGTATAGTCATGTTTTGTTTTTGTTTTCTATTTACCTTTAAAATCACTTTAAGTTAGCCGGAAAAATTTATCACATACACTTCATATTTGAAGTATAATTTGTAGATGGCGCACAAGTAACATTTTTTTTCACTGGCATATTGTAGACCTGATGTCCCACATTGTGGATTCTGTGCCATAGACTGTTTGCTCCGTTGCTGCAATCTAATGATGGGGCATCTGACCTCTCTGGAGTCAGGAAATATTTTCCATTCTGAGGTTCCTTGTGCATTCTGCCTGTTGGGAATTTCCATTGCTTTTGATGCAGATATAAGAACAGTATAAGGCTTAGTTTACACCAGGGCTTTTTTTCAGCTGGAACTTGGTTCCACCACCTCTGGCTCAGGCCCTCTGCTCCCTGCTCACCACTATTACTTGTAAACATTGAAGGTCGGCTTCTGTGTTTACAAGGGACAGCTTGTCTCTCAATGGCTCCCACAGATCTGATCTCCTGAGTGGACAAGGAAGATGCAGGTGCAGAGCAGATCCCAACTTCCCCACTGGATCATCTCCCTACAAGTGACAGAGGAACCACCTACAGTGTGTGGGGAGGTACTCGAGCCAATAGGGTGCTTCAGTTTAATACAGCAACACAAGTAAGGCATGTGGAAAATGGTGGAGCTTTTAAGGAGGGAGGGAGAAGATGGGGGCAGTGGAAGGGGAGGTTGCATGCAGAGGTCAGAGCTGAAGAGGGGTGAAAGTGAGATGTGGATGGGGGATGCAAATGTAAGCAGCTGCGGAAGAAGGCTGAACTCTGCACTCTATGTGTAGTGCACCCCTGAACTCTGCACTCTATGTGTAGTGCACACCTGAACTTTGCACTGTGTGTAATGCACCCCTGAACTCTGCACTGTGTACATAGCGCAACTGCAAACTCTGCATGTAGCACACCCTGGAACTCTGCACTCTGTGTGTACTGCACCCCTGAACTTTGCACTGTGTGTAGTGCACCACTGGAACTCTGCACTCTGTGTGTAACATCCCCCTCCCCCCGAACTCTGCACTCTGTAATTAATGCACTCCTGGTATTTATTGTCCCTTTAAGACCTTTGCACTGTTAGTGAAATTTGACCGCACCCACTATTTGATGCGGTTTGGAGGGGGTGTGTGTGGGGGGGGGTATAGGTTGGTTTTGGGGGTCGTGGTTGAGTTCCTGCACCTATTTTCTGAGAAAAAAGCCCTGGTTCACACAAATGCTTTTTAATTGCGTTTACCATCACCGAACACCTTTAATGATAAAGGGTAGACTTTATGCTTTTGCCTTTTCCGAAGGTGATTTGCCCAGTCATTCATGATTAGGTTCTTGCAGCCTTGGAAAATATCATTTTGATGCAGGTGATGTGTTACCTATAATAGTGATTAGTGAGTGATTCAGGGTTGAGGGTCTATCACCCGTTGGTTGAGGTAAAGTGAGTTATCGCCATGTCTGAGACAGCAGACAGCGACATGTGAGACTCATCTCCGCTCACCACATCCCCAAGACAGGTCTGTCTGACCGCTTGTATGTCCAGAAACCTCACATTTCCTGTTTATTCTAAAACTTTTCACCTCACCCAGAGGATGATAAGGCAGTCTGGAAACCCATTACAGACACTGTGATTACAATCCGTCTTATAAAAATCATCTTTTCATAATACTCATGTTTCACTTTCAAGTCTGGCTGTCCATCCCACAATCCCTCATCCCTAACACAAATATACATCTCCTCCGGCCTATCCAGGTAATGCTCATCCAGTATAAACAGGCTGAATACAAACTGCTTTTATTTTGGTAAATCCATATGAGACACTTCATCAAATTACATTTAGAGGAGCTTACACTCTAGTGTCCCTTCCACAGTCACACTATCATTATATATTGCCAACATATACTGCAGTGCTGTACACAGAGACATACATCGGTCTCTTCACCAGAGGAGCTTACACTCTAATGTCCTCCCACAGTCATGCCTCGTACACACGACCGGTTTTCCCGGCAGGAAAACTGCCATGACAGTTTTTCGCCAGGAATGTGTATGCTCAATCACAGTTTTCCCGGCAGGAAAACCGCCGGGAGTCCCGGCGGGAAAAAAGAGAACATGTTCTCTATTTTCCTGCGGGATTCCCGGCGTTTTTTTTCCCGGCAGTTCTCCAATGTTGAACACTGCGAGGCAGTGCCGATGGAGCATACACACGGCCGGGATTCCCGACCAAAGCTCTCAATGGCAGTTTTCCTGTCGGGAAGCTCAGCCGTGTGTAGGGGGAAAAAGCGACCGAGCAGGTTCTCGGTTTTCCCGGCGGACTTTTTACCACCGGGAAAACCGATCGTGTGTACTAGGCATTACACTATCATTATACATTTATATAATACCAACATATACCGCAGTGCTGTATAGAGAACACTGAGCCATTTACATCAGTCTATACTTTAGTGTCCCTTCCACAGTCACACACTATTATTATTTTACATTTATATAGCTCTGACATATAGCGCAGTGCTGTACAGAGAACACTAAGCCAGTCACATCAGTCTCTGTATCAGAGGAGCTTACACTCTAATGTCCCCCCCACAGTCGTACACTATTATTATTATACATTTATATAGCTCTGACATATACCGCAGTGCTGTAAGAAAATACTGGGGCAGTTACATCAGTCTCTTTAACAAAGGAGCTTTCACTCTAATGCCCCCCCCCCCACAGTCACACACTATTATTATTATTATTATTATACATTTATATAGCTCTGACATATACCACAGTGCTGCACAGAGAAAACTGAGCCAGTCACATCAGTCTATGCACCAGAGGAGCTTACACTCTAATGTCCCCCCACAGACACACACTGTTATTATTATTATACATTTATATAGTGCAGACATATACTGCAGTGCTGTACAGAGAACACTGAGCCAGTCTCTGTACCAGAGGAGCTTACACTCTAATGTCCCCCCACAGACACACACTGCTATTATTATTATACATTTATATAGTGCAGACATATACCGCAGTGCTGTACAGAGAACACTGAGCCAGTCTTTGTTCCAGAGGAGCTTACACTCTAATGTCCCCCCCACAGTCACACACTATTATTATTATACATTTATATAACGTAAACACACACTGCTGTGCAAATGTTTTAGGCAGGTGCATATAAATAAAGAATGCTTTCAGAAATAGAAGTATTAATAGTTTATTTTTATCAATGAACAAAATGGAAAGTAAATGAACAGAAGAGAAATCCAAATCTAATCAATATTTGGTGTGATCCCCCTTTGCCTTCAAACCAGCATCAAATCCTCTAGGTAGACTTGCACACAGTTGTTGAAGGGACTCGGTAGGTAGGTTGTTCTATGTACATCTTGAGGAACTAAGCACGTTCTATGTACATCTTGAGGAACTAAGCACGTTCTATGTACATCTTGAGGAACTAAGCACAGATCTTCTGTGGATGTCGGCTGTCTCAAATCCTTCTGTCTCTTCATGTCATCCCAGACAGACTCCATGATGGGAAGATCAGAGCTCTGTGGGGGCCAAACCACCAGTTCCAGGACAATTTGTTCTTCTTTACGCTGAAGATAGTTCTTTTTATATAAATTCTTTACACTGAAGATAGTTCTTAATGACATTGGCTGTGTGTTTGGGGTGGTTGTCCTGCTGGAGAATAAATTTGGGGTCAATCACACTCCTCCCTGATGGTATGACATGATGGAGAAGTATCTGCCTGTATTTCTCAGCATTGAGGACACCATTGATCCTGACCAAATCTCCAACTCCATTTGCAGAAATGCAGCCCCAAACTTGCAAGGAACCTCCAGCATGCTTCACAGTTGCCTGCAGACTCTCACTATTGTACCGCTCTCCAGCCCTTCACCAATGAACTGCCTCCTGAAACAGACACATTTTTCACATTGTGACTCATCAGTCCAGAGCACCTGCTGGCATTTTTCTGCACCCCAGTTCCTATGTTTTCCTGCATAGTTGAGTGGCTTAGCCTTGTTTCCACCTGGCCTTTTGGCCGCAATTCTTCCATGAAGACCACTTCTGGACAGACTTCTCTGGACAGTAGATGGGTGTACCTGGGTCTCACTGGTTTCCCTCAGTTCTGTGCTGATGGCACTGCTGGACATCTTCCGATGTGGAAGCGAAGTAAGCACAATGTGTCTTTCATCTTCTGCATTAAGTTTCCTTGGCCGACCACAGTGTCTACGCTCCTCAAAGTTGCCTGATCAATGGTGTCCTCAATGCTGAGAAATTCAGACAGATAGTTCTCTATCATGCCATACCATCAGGGAGGTGTGTGATTGGCCCCAAATTTATTCTGCAGCAGGACAACCACCCCAAACACACAGCCAATGCCATTAAGATCTATCTTCAGTGTAAAAAAAAAAAAAAAGGAGTCCTGGAAATGATGGTTTGGCCCCCACATAGCTCTGATCTCAGCATCATGGAGTCTGTCTGGAGTGATATGAAGAGACAGAAGGATATGAGGCAGCCGACATCCACAGATATGTGCTTAGTTCACCAAGATGTTTGGAACAACCTACCTGCCAAGTTCATTCAAAAACTGTGTGCAAGTCTACCTTGATGAATTGATGCTGCTTTAAAGCCAAAGGGGGTCACACCAAATATTGATTTGATTTGGAATGTTCTTCTGTTCGCTCACTTTGCATTTTGTAAATTAATATTAAAAAAACAATTATATATATATATATATATATATATATATATATATATATATGAAAGCAATTACCGAATGAGAACAAAAATGTGGTGGGACTTTACATGTACCTTGCAGGGTCTGGTAAATACACATACCAAAAAGGCTTAAAAAAATAAACAAATCTTTAATTTCAATATACAAATGGTTAGATTTAAAAAAAAGTTGAATACAACTGGTTAAAACCACAGTTGCTGTAAGTCTATCCAGGATGCGCTGGTCCTGGCTGAAGAATCGAGAAAACTGGCCTACACGTTTCGTGGGGAGTCCCGCTTCATCAGGGCCTTAGATTGAAGCACAAATTTGTTATAAGATATACAAACATATTAACGAATAACGTATATAAACATTACCAAATAATTATATTACCAAGAAATATTAAATATTACAAACTTTCAATATACTGAGTCTGGGGAGGGGAGGGGGGGAAGAAAAAAGGGTGGGGAGTTACAAGTTACACCAATGTTACAAGAGGCAAAATTGAATGAAGAGTGAATCGAGCCACACCTAAGCTTTTGCTGATATGTAAATGTTATAATTAAAAATGTGTAGTGCTGTCAAACCATGACCTTAAAGCGGAGTGTCACCCAAAATAACATCTATATACGAGCACACTCCTTACACTACTAACATGTCCAGTAGCCACATCTTTTTTTTTTTTCTGTTGTACATACCGTATTATGGCTATGTCAATTTCGGCTTCCGGGTACTCACTCCCGCGGGAGTAGGCGTTTCTATCCTCCCGCAATGTAATCTGGGAGTTCGCATGTCCTGCAGAAAAAGTTCCCCGGCGGATAAGGTTCCCCCCCCCTGTACTGCGCATGCGCGGCACGAACCTCAACGGAGTTTCCGAAAGTAGCCGAACATGTAGAGCTGTGAGTCGGCTCTACACGGCGCCTGCGCAGTCAGCTCTACACGGCTCTTAGGCATTGCGCAGGCGCCGTGTAGAGCTAACTCGCAGCTCTACATGTTCGGCTACTTTCGGAAACTCCGTTGAGGTTCGTGCCGCGCATGCGCAGTACAGGGGAGGGAACCTTATCCGCCGGGGAACTTTTTCTGCAGAACACCGTCCACCGCTTCCAGGAAGTCAGTGCTTGTGGGCTTCACAATGCCCACAAGCAAAATGGAAAATTTCTATAGCTGATTTTAAAAGTTCATCTTTTGCCCGAAAACAGACAGGAGAGGTTTGAAGTCACCAAACACGTGAGTACTAATTGGTGATATAAAAATACATTGAATGCAACCAAAAACAAAAAAATTATTTGCCGCGGAACCTCCGCTTTAATGATCAAAGTGCAAAAAAAAAAAAACATCTAATATAATGCAATAAAGATGAAAATGTGAAAAAATGAAAAAGGGAAAAATACAAATTATTATTAATAGTCCAAATGTCCCAATTCCACATCCATAAAGTGAACTCAAAACGTGTGCTGATCGAATGTTCAATTTGTGAAGACACCCAGTGCGCCCCACAGGATAGACAGTGTAAGTTTATCTGCTTACCAGATTTTAAGACCCCCCAGGGTCTATCTGCGCATTAGTGAGCTTTCACCCCTCACTATGGGCTCAACCGCATCCATTACCCAACCTGCTTAATTGGATTCCACAGGTGTAAGATAAACTCATTGCACAACATTCTTTTAAAAGCACACAGGAGTTTATTAAAAGTTGTACTTACAATAAAAACGATAAAATTAGGCTCAAAATGGAAACATTCTTTTGTCCAGCACCCTCCACGAGAGTTCGGACGTCACCCCCTGCTCCATGCCTAGCCTTACGTACGTTTCGTCCAATGGGACTTCTTCTGTGAGGCAGTGAATGTGTCTGTGATATGTAAATGTATTCTTACTTTACAGCATTTCTTTACAACTGCCTAAAACATTTGCACAGTACTGTACAGTTACAGTAATACAGTGGTAATACAGTGACACCATGTACCTGTGCACTAAAATCCCAGCTTCACATTATCCCTCATCTCTGAATATGGCAGCCCTGCCCAGGAAATACCTGACCAGCTGGCTAGAATGAGCTCAGTTTTTGTCTCGGCTTCTCTGCTTGGCATGTGTGGAACAATCCTGGAGATGCAGAGAAAATGCGTTGTCTGGCAGGCTGCGAATGCTTTAATTGTGTTTTCAGATAGACCTGTTGGCGCGCTCATATCTTTCAATGAACAGTCAGCCTTTTCACTTATTTTTTTCTTTCCATTTTTTGCCCCCCTTCTCGCTAATTACGTGTTCCTTTCCTGCAAGAGATCATTAGCGTTATTGTTTTGACAGTCGTCCTGTGTTCAGGGATTTTCAGCCTGTGTGCTGTGTGGCAGCAGAGCAGACATAGTGTCTTCCTATGTGTGACTATAATGAATGTCAGGAGGTGATAATACCGGACTAATCTCTATTCCGTCCCTTTTTATATACTCTATGTCTTTGTGTACATTATCGGGAATCGTGGAGCTGCAGATTGGTCTTTGAAGTCTGTAGATTTGTAAAGGTTAGTTAGCAAAGTGAATGTTTTTACATTGTATAGTCGTTTTCCCCCGACCCTCATAATCAAGCTTGATGAGTCCTTCCTGTGGCTCAGTCTTTCATTTGGGGCTGACAAGCAGATTGTGTCCGCTCTTGGTTTCTTCGTGATGTAATTAGGCTGTTTACATTTACAATGCATTGACGTCTTCAGCCATTGGGTGGCACCATGTTGGCATCCCACACATAGGGCTAATCACATTGTATATAGGACATGCATCCAGCGTGAGGGATGTGTACACCACTCTGGACAATGTACAGCCAGAGCGCAGAACCTTCACCTTGTCTTGAAATGTCATTTACTTAGAGATAGAAGACGATTTATGATGTCTGAGGAAGGCGGGCAGTCTGCACAAGACATTATACCGATTTAAAGAGAAACTTTACAAGGTGAATTCTAAAGAGCCTTACGGGGGGGGGGGGGGGGGGGACCCACACTGGGTCATACTTGGAACTCCTGACATTTCAGTTGGAATTCATACAAACCTTGGTATGGGATGGCATCTATGTTTGAATTTGCAATAGAAAATTCAATTTTGTAACCTTAAAGCATTAAATAAACCCAGAAACAAACATGTAATATGTTGCAGCATAGTTGGTAAGGTTGAATAAAGACACCAGTCTACCCAGTTCAACCTGTGTGGGTTTATGGCAAAACCATTTCCCGTACCCCTGTATATTGTGTTTGTTAACCACTTCCCTACCGCCCATAGTCATATGACGTCCACAGATGGGATCTCCCATCCTGGGTGGACGTCATATGACGTCCTCGGCTTTGAGGGGGGATATCTGAATGATGCCTGCAGCTAGAGGCATCATTCAGATATCCTTTTCTTGTGCCGGCGATTCTGCGCACCATAAGAACGATCATAGCGGCGGTTCCGCCGCTTGATCGTTCTTATAGGCGGTGGGAGGGGACATCCCCCCCTCCCGCCGCCATCCGTTGCTTCTCTGGGCTCTCCCGTGCCATCGGGGACCCGGAGAGAATCGTCCGGCGCCGGTGGTGGGTCACGTGACGAGCATAGAGATGACTGGTGACCAGATGATCTCTATGATCGTCGGAGGCCCGGGCGCGATGTGATGACGTCACGTCCGGGTCCTCATATGTAAACAAAGCCGCCAGTGCGGCTAGTAAGTATGAGATCGGTGAAAAAAAATTCACAATCCCATGCTTTCCAGCCTGGAGGAGAGATGTGGAGGAGAGATGTGGGGTCTTATTGGTCTTATTGACCCCGCATCTCTCAATAAAGAGGACCTGTCACACACATTCCTATTACAAGGGATGTTTACACTCCTTGTAATAGGAATAAAAGTGATAAAAAAAAGTAAAATAAGTGTAAAAAAGAAATAAAATAAGTAAAAAAAAAATATGAAAACGCCCCTGTCCCCCGTAGCTCGCGATCAGAAGCGACCGCACACGTAAGTCCCGCCCACATATGTAAACGCCGCTCAAACCACATATGTGAGGTATCGCCGCGTGCGTTAGAGCGAGAGCAACAATTCTAGCACTAGACCTCCTCTGTTACTCTAACCTGGTAACCTGTAAAAAAAATTAAAGCGTCGCCTATGGAGATTTTTAAGTACCGAAGTTTGGCGCCATTCCATGAGTGCACAATTTTAAAGCGTGACATGTTAGGTATCTATTTACTCGGCGTAACATCATCTTTCATATTTTCCCCAAAAATTGGGCTAACTTTACTGTTTTGTTATTTTTTTTATTCATGAAACCATTTTTTTTCAAAAAAAAAGGCGTTTGAAAAATTATTGCGCAAATACCGTGCAAGAAAAAAAAGTTGCAATGACCGTCATTTTATTCCATTGGGTGTCTGCTAAAAAAACATATATAATGTTTGGGGGTTCTGAGTAATTTTCTAGCAAAAGAATGATGATTTGTACATGTAGGAGAGAAGTGCCAGAATAGGCCCGGTATTGATGTGGTAAAAAAGCCCTGTATTGAAGTGGTTAAGATGCCTTTTAATTATCGGCACTCCCCGCTGACACCACTTAAAGTGATACTAAAGTCTTGTTTTTCTTCCCTAAAAAATAACAAACATGTTATACTTGCCTGCTCTGTAATGGTTTTGCACAGAGCAACCCAGATCCTCCTCTTCTTGGGTCCCTCTTCGGCACTCCTGGCCCCTCTCTCCTGTCGAGTGCCCCCACAGCAAGCAGCTTGCTATGGGGGCAGCCGAGCCGAGCCACAGCTCTGTGTGTCCATTCAGACACAGAGCCACAGTTCGGGTTAAATATGTGTAATGTGTGCTGATTTTTACTAGTGATCTCTCAGTTTTTCATCTCTGAGAAATTGACAGATCCCTCCCTGTGTACAGAGCCCTGTGTTGAATTTCAACACAGAGCTCTGAGCTGTGATTGGACACAGCCGATCATCAGGTCCCGGACGTGAATCATTGGGCAGGGCTTGCTGACAGACTCCTGCTGTGTACAATCACAGCAGGAGTCGGCCAGGGGGGGCGCACGGCCATACCCGGAAGTAGGCAGCGACGTACCAGTATGTCGCTTTGCCTACCCGTAGTACAATGCGTGGTTAATCCTTATGCTGTTAGCATTAGTAAATAGATAGGAAGGTATATTATATTTACTTGTTTTAAACTTATTTTTTTATATATATACCTTCAGTTGCTTCCTGGTTTCTGGCTTAGACAAATGATGTTTTACATCCCAGGAGTCTTCAGGCGAGGAGGAGGGGCTTTTTCAGCTAAGCACACCCTCCTGCCTGCAAATGGATTCCAGAAAGTAAATACTAAATTAATTATCTGCCCTTAATCAAGATGGCCACCACTAGTTCTTGGGGGGAGGGGTTTAAAGTGATTTCTCAGCAAAATAAAGCATGGAGACATGAATGAATTGGGGGAGTTTGCTTTGATGAAATAAATCGTGTTTTTGGTTTGTGCTGATCAGATGCAGTGAAGTTCCACTTTATGGTGGCCGTACACTTGGCAATGTTCAGTAAATATGAACCACTTTTGAGCCACCAAGAACGGTTGCAAGTAAATGCCAAAAAGTAAGCAATCTACTAGTTCAGTCGACCACCAGAATTCACTTCGTTGTGAAGTGGAAACTGGGCAATAAATTGGCGGCTTTAATATGATTCATGGAAAATTTTTATTGTAATGGCAGTGAAACAGGAAAAAAATCTCCAGCAGTTTTGTTGAGCAATCTGGTTTTTCCTTCGTGTTCCAACCACTTTAAGATGTCTGTGTGACCAGCTTCCTGCATAACCATGAATACCTGGTTCAGCTGAGTGTTCATGTTTATACCTTTTTGAAGAGGGATGGACGAAGTGCACACAACCAAATAGGAATAAAGTTCTGTGTATACGTTCTCACATGTATAAGTGGGCACCAGATATTTCCATTAAATGTAAATGTCGTTAGAACGTGCGCTGTACTGAACTTGTCAAAGACCACCCATTACATAAGACAATTTTCCCCATACCAACTGGATGATCAGTAAGTTTGTTTTTATAGGTTTTGCTGCTTTGAGGAAATTATAAATGACCAAAGCATCCTATGTGTGTTTTCTCTGGCTCCCTACACTAATCCTATCCGAGATTATACTAGTTTTTAGCATTACGGTGAAGAAATGGGGCCAGTGATAAACTTTGCCACCTGTTGGCCAAAAGGGGTTCTGCAGCTGTAAGTCTGATTTACAGTTGTCTACTGGTCTTCTTCCATATCAGGGGTCATCAGTGGATGCTGAGTAAGCAGTTGGGTGGTTCCAATGAGACAGTAGACTCCTGAAGTTCAGCATTTAGTGGCCATCTCCTACTTCCAGTTCAAAGCGTCAAAGTGCAACTCACAGGCTTTTCCTCCCGTTCACTGTCTCTCTCGAAGGGGTTATGAAGATCCATTGACCCAGAATAAACCGGACCCTGAATATTTCCCAACCACACAAATTGCATTTAATGAATAAATTATGAGTCAGGCTCAAAATGTTTGACAGGGATTAGTGACATTGCGTACCCGAACAGCCGCCAAACTAAAGTCTGAGAAATTGCAGATGCCGAGGATACTGTTTTCTAGCAAGTCAGAGCCTTCAATTAGTAAAATTCCCCTCCCTAAAATTCAAAGGGGTGAGCATGTGGAAGTGAGCCTGTTGCTGTGTGGATGCCGTGGAGTCCAACCCAGAGAATAAATCTTTTTTTTTTTTTTTTATGCTGAGGTCGTCACGTCACTGTATGCTGTCCTCCTAACCAGTACCGACACATTTCAGCAGCCCCTCCATTGTTCATTCACTCGCAGCCCCAATTACTCATCGTCCGTACTGTAATTCTTCATGTGCTCCGACTCTGTGTGATGAAAAGTTTGTGTTATCCTAATTACTGGGCAGTATAGTGAAGGTTACAGAGATCTCTATACTTTGATGGGTTCTTGGAAGGACTCCGTGCCATTCTCCAGATCTCCCCATCTATTTTATGTGGTGTATTGTTTAATATTCTAAACCTGAAAAAAAAGAATTATTATAGTTATACTCTTTACCACTATAAATAAAGAATCTGTAAGTTAATCTGTCCACACAGGCCAGATTGCAGGTTTATTAAAATGAGACCCGGTAATTGGAGTGAAGAAAGGAAAGTCCATTGGAAGCTATGAGTTGCCCCAACTTACACATGACCCTAAAGGGGACAAACTGAGCGATCGCACTTCTGTTGTTCTTGTTAAAGCTTTTTCTATAACCACTTGCCTGCAGGTCACTTTCTCCCCCTTCCTGCCCAGGCAAGTTTTCAGCTTTCAATGCGGTTGCACTTTGAATGACAATTGCGCGGTCATGCAACGCTGTACCCAAACAAAAGTTAATTTTTTTGAGACAGATAGCGCTTTCTTTTCGTGGTATTTAATCACCACTGTTTTTTTTTGCTAGATGGGCACTGATGAGGAGGCACTACTATGCAGCGCTGATGGGCCCTGATATGCAGCACTGATAGGTGGCACTGATAGGCAGCACTTATGGACACTGATAGGCGGCACTGATAGACGCATTGATGAGGCACTAACGGGCACTGATTGGCAGCACTGGTGGGCACTGTTGGGGCTGCACTGAAAATCAAGATGCTGATGATCCGTGCCCTGATTGTCCGTGCAGATGTCCCTGCTGAGTAAGCAGGTTACCGGCTCTCCTCTCCTCACGCGCCTTGTCAGCGTGAGGAGAGTAATGCCGATAACCAGAATTTTCAGCTTACACTGTGATTGGACACAGCTGATCACATGGTAAAGAGCCTACGTCATAGGCTTAGTACCGTGATCGGTGATGGGTTGTCTGAGGGACAAGCTGCACCACTAATCGTTGTGCTGCGTGACTCCAATTGGAAGCACATGATATGGCGTCCTCCCAGAATGAGAGTGCTCCCGCCCGTCCGTAATTTCACTATATGGTGGGCTGGAAGCAGTTAAATCTTTTTACTGCTAATTTTTTGGGTGACAGATTGCTGTCTAGGAAGATCTGTTTTAAATATGTTTGCAGCATTTAAAGCTGAACTCCAGCAATTCAGCCACTTTTTCCTGGATTACTAGGGGTTAAGTCCACCTCCTAGACTTTTCTCTTTAATTTACAATTGACATTTTTTTTTGAGTGTCGGGAGAATAGCTATCGCTGTACTTTCGACGCAGGACCTTCTGGTCTCAGCTGCAGAGTTGCATGCAGCCACTGTGCCCGCCTCCCCCCTTCTGCCCAATCACTGAGCACTTTGTAATATATCAACCATTGACAGAATACAAAGTCTGCTGTGAATGAACAGCAGAGAGGAGGGGTGGGCAGAGATGGTGTGTGTGAGAAGACACTCTCCTCTTAGAGCACTGGGAGTGTACACTTGGCGCGCCACAAAACCTTCAGGATGTACTTAAAAGAGATAGGCCAAGGTGCATGGCATCTTATAGACCAGGGATATGCAATTAGCAGACCTCCAGCTGTTGCCAAACTACAACTCCCATGAGGCATAGCGAGACTCTGACAGCAGCAAGCATGACACCCAGAGGCAGAGGCATGATGGGACTTGTAGTTTTGCAACAGCTGGAGGTCCGCTAATTGCATATCCATGTTATAGACTTAACTCAGTGGTTCTCAACCTGGGGGTCAATACAGGGTCGAATGATGATTGCCAGGGGTCACCGATTCCTGGGCTGTTCCTGAAGCCCGCACCGCTCTCCCAGCCTTTTTGCGGCCGCCCTGCAGGGCTGTCCCTGGAGCCTGTGGCAGCCCATCTGGGTTGTTTCTAGAGCCCATGGCCGCCCATTCAGACTCTTCGCAGCCGCCCATTCAGTTCACGACATGGCTGGGGGACAGAGACTAGAGGTCAGCTGAATGGTGAGGAATGTGAAGTAGGAGGGGCTGGAGGAGACCCCATCTCCTGATTTTGGCATAGGTGTCACTGCTACGAGATGCCACAAAGTCAGAGACATAGTGAAGTAGTAGACACAGTGAAGCCGGAGACACTGTGAGTAACACTACCTGTAAATATAGTTGCCATTAAAAGTCCCCACTACAGTTCTCAGATCAGCAGATGACCTTAATCAAGAGCACCTAAGTTGGCTGATCAGAAATTCACCCAGCATTGCCACTCATCCCAACTCCCCGCCAGCACTGCCACTCGTCCCATTACCCCCCCCCCCCCCACCAAGGAGTAAGAGAAGGAATAAAAATAGAGAATACATGGAAGGGAAAGGAAAAGAGGGGGAGGAGCAAAGAAAAACGGGGCGAAAGAATAAGAAAAAGAACAAGAAAGTTGGCTAAAGAGAGGAATTGGGGAAAAAAAAACAAGAAATTAGGATAGAGAGAGATAAAAGGGAAAGAAAGGAGAACAAAGAGAAAGAGTGGTACATCCTAAAATATACCATAAGGGGTTTTAATACCATACGAGTGGAAGGGACTCACCCTTTTTTAAGGGTGAACTTGCTCTTAAACCTGAACTTTGTAAAATGTGCTAGCTTACTAGGAGTTAAGCCAGTGGTTCTCAACCTTTCTAGTGCCGTGACTCCTTGATAAAATTTCCCAAGTTGTGGGGATCCCTAAAGCCCTGTACACACGATCGGATTTCCTATGGATTCTAATCCGATGGATTTTTCCATCGGAAATCCGATGAAGCTGACTTCCATCAGTCTTGCCTACACACCATCAGTCAAAAATCCGACCGTCCCAAACGCCGTGACATAAAACACTCCGACAAGCTGAGAAAAATTAAGTTCAATGCTTCTGAGCATGCGTCGACTTGATTCTGAGCATGCGTGGGTTTTTTGTCTGATGGAGTTCCACACAGACGATCGGAATTTGCTATCGTTTTTTCCCATCGGATAAATTTAAAACATGTTCTATTTTTTCTCACCGATGGAAAAAAGACCGATGGGGCCCACACATGATCAGTTTGTCCGATGAGAAAAGTCCATCGGACTGTTTTCATCGGTAAAACCGATCGTGTGTACACGGCATAACAGTAAATCTATTTTCGTAGTGTGGGTTGTCAGCACCCAAGGCAAGACAAGTCATTTGCGCCCTTAACCCACGGACATTTAGCGGACAGCAAGTCTTCCAAACGAACTGCAAAAAACACACAGGAGGGCCCAACCACCTCATGCATTACCATCCCGAAACGCGTCAACATTTGTTCCTAGCACGAGTAATGTTGTGTTCGAGCTGGAGCAGATCATTTTTGCTTGATGTTTCTTAATAGCATGTGAGTATCCATTTGTCTTTGTGGATCTAATAAAATTATTAATGGTAATGCATGAGGTGGTTGCGCCCTCCTGTGTGTTTTGTTTAAGGCTCGGTTCACATATGAGCCGCATGGTTCTCACAGCAGGGGTCCGGTGTGTGCTGGTTCACCGTTTCGGGTCCAATTTTAGCCCAAATTTTGGGCTGAATTTGGACCTGAAATGGCCCAAAAGACGCACAGTGTTTTTCTCTAAAACGCACCTGACCTGCTGCAGAGATATGTGAACCGGCTCCGTAGAGAGCCAGTCAAAATCTTCTGCTATTGCGAATTGGATGCAGGGATCCCACATCCAATTTGCAATGGTGTGAACCCAGCCTAATATGTTACCAAAGGTGAACTTATCCTTTTATTCAAGATACTTGTATGACTGCATAGTAGGAGATTTAAAAATCTGTATAAATTGTCTCTCTGACAGCGAAATGTTTCCATTGTTCATGGCTCCTTTAGAATTTACATTCTGAACCGGAATTAAAACATCCCCATCAACTGGTGAAGTGCAGATATCTTGTGGTGTCCTCAGATACCTGTGCTTTGTATTGGGGAAGGACTTTGGATCCAGGGCCCCCGGCTGTGTACAAGGAATCGACTCTCCAAGTTGAGATGGTCGGGGCCCCCTTTGATGTAGTTGCTTAGTTTCAGTATCCTAATATAGAGCCTGGGATCTACGCTGTGCTCCAGGCATAGAGAAAGAGATTTAAAGAGGAACTGCCGTCTGCTCACATAATTTGTAATAAAAACATCTTTGCCATTCTGAAGCTTCCCTCCAATCACTTTGCATATTATTTTATATATACTGTGATTCTGTACTTGCCAAATATGCTGCAGAAATCTCTCTCCACTGAGTCTGGCTGCAACCATTTTAACTGTGGGCAGCTGAAGCTGCTGCCTGTTCACTTCCTGGATTTACACAGAGGCACACCTCCAGCTATGCAGCTCTCATTGGCCCTCTTATGACTCACCCCCTCCCTTTCTGGGAAACTCTCAGGAGAGAGAGAAAGAGCTGTGAATGATGTTATAAGCCTAGGCTAATGACCAGACAAGAAACAGGAAGTGGGCTGTATAAAGAACTTACTGGCAGGGGAAAAAAAAAGTATGTTTTACTAATCAAAGTTAAAACAACAACAAGGGCAAAAGATTTAATAGATGGAATGTTGAAAAAATGACTGAAGGTCCGCTTTAAAGACAAGTACTTGGCTGTTCATGACAGGTTCATTTTAGGGTTTGTAAGGGCTTAGCAAATATTTTTTTTCACATTTGAAGTCAATGAAGAAGCAGAGTCGCAGATCACGATGGGAAGTGTAGTTTAGGACAGGAGAGTGCATGCTGCTCACACCATTAGTGGATATATAGAGGACATAACTGGATAATGTCCGTCTTCTCCTCACCTGTGCTGCTGTAATGATTGATGGATGAAGAATGGATTATCTCACACCAGGCTTTGCATAAATCACTCCATTAACATCAATTCTACAACTTATTTACACAAGGAAACCTTAAAACCCCCATACATCCTGACCCGAAGCACCGGTGCCCTTCTCTCTAAATAGTTACAAATTCTGCTTCCTGTAGCAGTTCCTATCTGAGTCCCGCTGCGGGCAGGAATTCCTTGTGATGTGCTGGCCTGGTACAGGATATAAACAGGAAGCGCAGAGCAGCGCTCACACTGCAGCACGCAATCCCCCGGACCTTCCTCGCAGGATCAGGCCTTCTTGTCCCCCTCTACATTTGCAAGCTCAGCAGGAAATTCCTCCACATTTCGCACTGTAAATCTGTGCGTGATCCGATCTTCTTACTAAACATCTGTTTGTGAGGAGTCTTCAGGAGGAAATCTCTGGTGCCAGAACAGGCCCCTTTGTGTTTGATGATGGGGAAGTCATGTATTAGAAGATGAGCTGCCTGTGAAAAATAAATAAAATAAAAAGCACTGCTGGGCACTTTTACTGAGTGCAAGTGGATGTGAAGTCACTTCCCGGCTCAGGGACACAAAAGCTGTGCGGTAATATTGTGTCATGCCTTCCCAAATCAAACATTCTTCTTCTGGATATATAATATGGAGGTTCTAGCAGGGGAGGGTGTTAAAATCAACTGTCTGTTGGAATAACTAGGAAAAAAAAACTTGGTGCTAAATTTTTAGTCTTCATTTGAAGCTTCTGAAATCTTCCCCCAGGCTCCTAGATTTTGTTAGAGAAAACTTAATTACGTTTCATACAACATAAAGAGTTGTGATTCCCCGGAGACTTTCTACAATGGGGTGCAGTGATAAAGCACCAAAATCTCTGCTGTGGTAATGGGGTGATCATAATAATGTGGTAGGTGCTTTTTACCAATGATTTGCGCCAGTAAAAACTGTATTTTAGGGCATGGCAGCCCACTTTTATTAAACAAAACAGAAAGTTCACATAGATATCAGTTGCCCACTCGAGTTTCCACCATCAACATGAAAAGTCAACTGAGATTACTGAGCCACCTGGCTCCCTAGTTAGCAGCACCGCTGCTCTTCTTACCAATCCCTCGCATTGTTTTGTCCAGCTCTCCAGGTCTACTTGTCTCTTTTAGCCTTTAGTCGCAGCGCCCTACTGCACGGCCCAATCCTTGCCTCTGGATAGGGGTTCTCCTGACATCCTGATAAGTGTCCACCTGACATGAGACCTCCTGGCAGGTGCACCTCTGACCACTACTCGGTGTCTCCAATATGGGAGCTGTCTCCAATATAAGAGCCCTGAGCTATCCTCAGGCTTGAGTATATAACCACCCTGCACACCTCTGTACTCACACAGGCTGCAGGGACCTTGTAAAATGTGGACACGGGGTTGAAGGTTCCGTCCCACCCAGTACACTTTGGAACCTTTAGGCTGGGTTCACACTTGTGGGGTGCAAATTCCAGCTCTGTTTTCTCTGCAAAGAGAAAACAGAGCTGTTCAGCGGTTCGTCTGCGTTGTAGCTGCGGATTTGCTGACCTGGGAGAGGGGAGGGGGGGGGGGAAGTGTAGTGAGCAGGAAGAGAATTCCTGTTCAGAACGGAACACATCTGCGAATCAGATGCGTTCCCATAGAAGATAATGTTCAGACAGTTCGCACCGCAATGCCTAGAAAACGCACACGTTTTTTGGGCAATGCGGAGTGCGAATGCATCGCACATATGTGAACCAGCCTCATTAAAATAAATGTATTTTAAAATGTTATGCAAATTTGATACGGTGTAAGCCGCAACCAATTCGCATAGGTGTGAACGGGGCCTTAAGCTCCAGACCCTGTTCCATGTTTATAGAACCCGGGGAAAAGCAAAAACACGGCTTTCTCTGCTCAGAAACTATTAACCCTTAATGCGAATACGGTTTCATTTTTACCTACATTTCTACAGTGGCGGGGTTTTGCTGTCACATTGCATATAATTTGTACTGCTGATGGTATATGACGTGTAATTGGTATGAGTTCCATGTCTTCATGGTGTTTATGTAAGGATAATGTACCTGTATTTTAGAGGGTGGGTTCACCTTTAACTGCCAGTTATAGGTGTGTTCTGGGGGATTGAATGACCCTCCCTATTCTATCAGGGGTCTCCAAACTTTATAAACAAAGGGCCAGTTTACTGTCCTTCAAACTTTAGGGGGGCCAGACTGACACCAGTGGGAGTAGAAAATGTCCTGGCGTCATTGTGAATAAACAATGCCCCATCATTGGTATCAGGGGGAGGAATAGTGCCCCATCATTGGTATCAGTGGGAGATATAGTGCCCCATTGTTGGTGTTAGTGGGAGGAATAGTGCCCCATCATTGGTATCAGTGGGAGGAATAGTGTCCCATCATTGTTATCAGTGGAAAGAATAATAATGCCCCATCGTTGGTGTCACTGGGAGGAATAGTGCTCAATCATTGGGAGGAATAGTGTCCCATCATTGGTGTCAGTGGGAGGAATAGTGCCCCATCATTGGTGTCACTGGGAGGAATAGTGCCCCATCATTGGTGTCAGTGGGAGGAATAGTGCTCCATCATTGGTGTCACTGGGAGGGATAGTGCCCCATCATTGGTGTCAGTGGGAGGAATAGTGCTCCATCATTGGTGTCAGTGGGAGGAATAGTGCTCCATCATTGGTGTCAGTGGGAGGAATAGTGCTCCATCATTTGTGTCACTGGGAGGAATAGTGCCCCATCATTGGTGTCACTGGGAGGAATAGTGCCCCATCATTGGTGTCAGTGGGAGGAATAGTGCCCCCTTCATTGGTGTCACTGGGAGGAATAGTGCTCCATCATTGGTGTCACTGGGAGGAATAGTGCTCCATCATTGGTGTCACTGGGAGGAATAGTGCCCCATCATTGGTATCAGTGGGAGCTGTATAGTGTCATGGGAGCTGAGTGGAAAGGGCGGGCATAGTAGGGTACTGTTGATGAAGGCCTGCCACAGCTTCCTTAGTTCTATCAACCCCCGATGTGATGGCGGTGATGCTGGGGATGAAGATTACCACTAAACCAGAAGACAGCAGCACAAGGGACAGATCACATTAGTAAGTAAAACCCCTTGTGCTGATTTTTAATTTTTTGGTTTTAACTAAGTTTCGTTTTTAAGTCATAAAGGTAAACATGACTTATTTGTTCCCATTTTGGTCTGTTAAATATACTAATATGACAATATACTGTTAAATATGACAAAGCTGCTCCTCATATAGATACAGTGCAATGAGTGGGCATTGCCTCCCTGGGATAGGTAGTATGTTAGGTAAGCTTTGAAACAAAATTTTACAATAAATGTGAAGTCTTTACCACGTCTTGAATATGTGTGTCATATTTACCTACATACACGAAGTGACGGCAGTCATATAATTAAAGCACAGTACAGATTATTATTATTTTTATACAGGATTTATATAGCGCCAAAAGTTTGCACATCGCTTTACAACACGAAGGCAGACAGTACACTTACAATGCAGTTTAATCCAAGAGGAATCAGAGGGCCCCACTCATTAGAGCTTACAATCCAAGATGATCCCTATGTGAGGGTATTCTTATTTTGTTTATCTGAGTATTCTTGTATTTTAGGCTTTCTTATCCTTTAGGAAGCCATAATAAATACAGATCTGTCTATCACCTGTCACCCCCCACATCTGTACAGGCAGCATATAGCTGAACAGATGTCTAATTTCCTGTGTCAGACATGTTCAGTCACCCTATTACATGTCTATGTGAAGTTATTTATCATTGAATATTGGGTGTGATCTTCTCATATACTGGACGATATACAGTAGCAACTTTGAACACATTGAACCAGCATTGTTCCTGTTAGGAAGTGATTTATTGGTATACAGCCGTTTTGAGAATGGCACAAATACAGTAAAACCTTGGTTTGAGAGCGTTTTGCAAGACAAGCAAACATTTAAAAAAAAATTTGACTTGATATACAAGTAGCGTCTGAGTATAAAAGAGAAAAGAGGTGCCTCTAAGTGTAGCAATATGGTTACATTTAATGAAGGTATAACATTTAGAAACATATTGCTACACTAATGCCCTGTGCACACGGTCGGTGCACAGTCCGATGAACTTTTTTCATCGGAAAAAACAATCGTGTGTGGGCCCCATCTGACTTTTTCCCATCGGTGTTAAAAAATAGAACATGTTTTAAATTTTTCCGATGGAAAAAAAAAACCTATAGGAAATTGTGATCGTCTGTGTTTTACGTCACAGCGTTTTGGACGGTCGGAATTTTGTCTGATAGTGTGTAAAGCCTCGTACACACGGTCGGACTTCCATCGGGAACACCCATAGCATACACACCACAGGACTTTTCCAAAACTTTTTCCAACATCACGTGTTTTTTTTTGCTCTTTTCTGCTCTTTACCGCCAACCTTTGGTCAACTTCTGCTATTGTTGGTTGATTTTAACATTATTTGTTTTGTCCATCGGACAAAAGTCCGATGGTTTTCTGTACACACGGTCGGACTTTGCTCCATCGGACTTTTGTTGGCCAAAAGTTTGTCCGTTTGCAGACCCAACTTTTGTCCGATGAAAACCAAAAAAGTTTGTCCGATGGAGCGTACACACGGTCTGATTTTTTGTCAAACTTGCTCAAAATTACGTTTGTTGGCAAAAAGTCCGACCGTGTGTACGGGGCTTTAGACTGATGAAAGTCAGCTTCATCGGAATTCCGCCGGAAAATTCCATCGGATTTTATTCCATCGGAAATCCGATCGTGTGTACAGAGCATTAGAGGCGCCTCTCTTCTCTTTTATACTCTGTAGCTCCTTCTGGATTTTGCTTCTAATCCCCTTGTGGAGGCTTCCATTTGTGGATGGACATTTTATGGTTACACAGCCTGGTCACATTGCTATAATCTTTTTATATGGACTATAAACTGAAGGACCTATGAATAAATGGTTGTGGAATGAATCATTTGAGTTTCCATTATTCCTTATGGGGAAATTTGCTTTGATATACAAGTGCTTTGGATTACAAGCATGTTTCTGGAACAAATTATTCTCGCAATCCAAGGTTTTACTGTATTAATTTCTCAAAATCTGCTGCTTCAGTGTTTTTAGATCTTTTTGACAAATTGTTACCCCCAGCTCCACTGCTAATATAAAAGTCCACAAACTGTGATCCGGTGCTCTAGCCAGGACGTTCAGGCCCCACAAGCCTTCAAGGCTTCTTAGCTGAAACGTGTCAGAGTATAGCTTGTACCCATGTAACTAATAAAGTACAGTAAAACCTTGGATAATTCGCTCCAGAAACATGCTTGTAATCCAAAGCACTTGTATATCAAAGCAAATTTCCCTATAAAAAATAATGGAAACTCAAATGATTAGTTCCACAATCATTTATTCATAGGTCCTTTCATTTATAGTCCATATAAAAGATTATAACAATGTGATAGGTTGTGTAACCATAAAATGTCCATCCACAAATGGAAGCCTCCACAAGGGGATTAGAAGCAAAACCCAGCAGGAGCTACAGAGTATAAAAGAAAAGAGAGGCGCCTCTAAGTGTAGCAATATGTTGCTAAATGTTATACCTTCAATAAATGTAACCGTATTGCTACACTTAGAGCCTCCTCTCTTCTCTTTTATATCAAGTTGTGACATAACGCTACTCTTATATCAAGACATCGCTTGTAGATCAAGTCAAAGTTTATAAAAAAAATGTGCTTGTTTTGCAAAAAGCTCTTAAGCCAAGTTACTCTCAAACCAAGGTTTTACTGTACTTTTATGCAAGAGCATCCAAGTTGCCAGGCTTCCAGAATTAAGTATGGTATAATTAAGTATAATTACAAGCATTTCATGAGTGTCAAAGGCTTTTATTGACAATTACATGAAGTTTATGCAAAGAGTCAATATTTGCAGTGTTGATCCTTCTTTTTCAAGACCTCTGCGATTCTCCCTGACATGCTGTCAATTACCTTCTTAGCCACATCCTGACTGATGGCAGCCCGTTCTTGCATAATCAATGCTTTGAGTATGTCAGAATTTATGTGGGTGGGGTTTTGTTCACCCACTTCTTGAGGATTGACCACAAGTTCTCAATGGGATTAAGGTCTGGGGAGTTTCCTGGCCATGGACCCAAAATGTTGATGTTTTGTTCCCCAAGCCACTTAGTTATCACTTTTGCCTTATGGAAAGGTGCTCCATCATGTTGGAAAATACATTGTTCCTCACCAAACTGTTCTTGGGTTGAGAGAAGTTACTCGGAGGATGTTTTTGTACCATTCTTTATTTATGGCGGTGTTCTTAGGGGAAATTGTGAGTGAGCCCCCCACTCCCTTGGCTGAGAAGCCCCCCACACATGAATGGTCTCAGGAGGCTTTACTGTTGGCATGACACAGGACTGAAGGTAGCGCTCACCTTTTCTTCTCCAGACAAGGTTTTTTACGGATGCCCTGACTTTTCCGCAGTCCAATCCCTGAACTTTTTGCAGAATATCATTCTGTTCCTGATGTTTTTCCTGGAGAGAAGTGGCTTCTTTGCTGCCCTTCTCGACACCAGGCCATCCTCCAAAAGTCTTCTCCTCGCTGTGTGTGGCGATGTCCTCACACCTGCCTGCTGCCATTCCTGAGCAAGCTCTGCACTGGTGGTGCCCCGATCCCACAGCTGAATCCACTGTGGGAGACGGTCCTGGTGGTTGCTGGACTTTCTTGGGCGCCCTGAAGCCTTCTTCACAAATGCAATGGAAATGTTTCTTTATGGGATCAAGTTCATTTTTATGGCAAATAGGGGCCTTGCAATTAATTGCAATTCATCTGATCACTCTTCATAACATTCTGGAGTATTTGCAAATTGCCATCAGAAAAACTGAGGCAGCAGACTTTGTGAAAGTTAATATCTGTGTCATTCTCAAAACTTGTAGCAATGGCTGTACAGGATCCTTATATATTACTAGATATTTCTAGATTGTAAGCTCTAATGAGCAGGGCCCTCTCATTCCTCCTGTATTGTATTGTATTGTATTGTAATTGTACTGTCTGCCCTTATGTTGTAAAGCACTGCGCAATCTGTTGGCGCTATATAACTCCTGTATAATAATAATAATATTACTAGGGTTAAAGCTGAGCATGCATGGTAATGCGTTATGTTCACTGCTTCAGATATTGTTTTAGTTCATCCCAAAGACATTACGATACATCCCGGAACTGCCACTATGGTTGGCTTCACCAGACAATATTTTCTCAGTCATTGTCAGTCCAGTGCTCATGTACATCAGTTCTCTGCAAATGCTTTCCAAGGTTTACCATGGATAGGAGAGGTACCCTGCATGGCTGGTCTACTGTGGGCTGGTATGACTGAAGCCCCCAGATGTCTCCCATACTCACCCATCCGGGGTCACCTCTCTGGTCACGCTAGTCACCTGCAAGATTGGTGCCTTCCAGAGCCCAATACCCCCAATACACAAACCTGCCCTCATGGCACCAATCTTCTTCTTGCCTTTCTCAAAGTCTATTAGGTTATTTTTTCAGCCCATTCTCAGTATTCGGTCCAGTGTAGAAATGAAAGTGCCGATGTTCAGAATGTCCATACACTGCCGGTGCTCTATTCTCCTGGGACAAACCACTGTATCTGGCTTGGCGTGCACATACTATGAGCTGACGGCTCAGCATCTGGCTGTACAGAATGAGAACATCCCTATGTGTGAAAACAAACAATTCCCATAAGTATCTAAAGTAGACGTTTAGCCAAAATTATTTCTTTATTGTTCAGTAAGGAGGGACAAAGGATTCAGTTACTCTGCCACAAATAGGTTATACCAGCTTTTTTCAACCAGGGTGCTCAGACACACCCTGGGGGCGCCTTCAGTTTTCCTCGGGGGTCCCTTGGCAAAATGCCTAAAAAATTGCCCAAGTATTTTATACAAGCCAGCGGGTCCATCAAGCCTGCCTTTTAGTTACACAAAGCCACAGGTTTTCATTGTGCACCAATACAACCTTCCAGTCGCTGGCGCCCTAAGAACCAATCAATGACGTCAGTTGATAAGGAGAACGTTGGGGCACCAGCACAGCATCCTTGTTTATCCTTCCTCTGCCCCTCCTTTTCAGCGCTGGGGTCACTTGGGTGAGTGAGGGAGAGAAACTGAGGGAGAAGAGAAACACTGGAATACTAGTCAGTACCAGATTGTTTACTTTGGAAAAATAAGGACACCTTCACGCGGGTAGTTGTGGTCATAGATAAAGTGCCGTTCTTTGCATTGCACTGCAGCACCAACCTCTGCACTGTAAGCCATTGTGTAGGTGAGGGGGAATGCTGAGCCAACTTACAAACTCTATGATCACTTTCATGTACACTTTCCTTTCATATATAAGTAAAATAATATTATTGAGGGGAAGTTTTAGTCTTGGCAGATAAATCACACTAATTGGGGGGATTAATTTGTCCTTCATGTGACACGGACATCGCTAATCCAAGAAATGCAACTCTAGCAGTCAGATAAGTGTAATGGAGAATGCTGTGATAGCAGCGGGGGTAAAATATGAGGTGAGATGTAATGAATGTGAAATTATAAACAGTTCCTGGGATGGAGGGAGATGCGGCACAGATTAGGGAGCGGTGTGGGAATTGAAGGCTGCCTCTGTGCTCTCTATAGTTGGGATCTTCACAACTGTCATGATGCAAACTGTGCGATTCTTACACACCGGTTTGCCCCCCCCCCCCCCATATGGCATTAGTGCAGAGAGGGAGCCACTGACAACTTTTTTGACAGCAGTGAATACAGAATGTTTATGATCTGCCTGTGTGCTGGCACCTTGGAGGCTGTATTACTATGCTGGATGCTCTTGTGTATTGTTCCAGATGCTCCTGTGCATTGTGCCAGGTGCTCCTGTGTATTGTGCCAGTTGCTCTGTGTATTTTGCCAGGTGCTCCTGTGTATTGTGCTGGGTGCTCCTGTGTATTGTGCCAGTTGCTCTGGGGATTGTGCCAGTTGCTCTGTGTATTGTGCCAGGTGCTCCTGTGTATTGTGCTGGGTGCTCTGTGTATTGTGTCTTGTGCTCTGTATATTGTGCCGGTTGCTCTGTGTATTGTGCTGGGGCTCTGTGTATTGTGCTCTGTATTTTGCCTTGTGCTCTGTGCCGGGTGCTCTGTGTATGGTGCGGGGTGCTCTGTGTATTGTGCCTTGTGCTCTGTAAATTGTGCCGGGTGCTCTGTAAATTGTGCCGGGTGCTCTGTGTATTGTGCCGGGTGCTCTGTGTATTGTGCCGGGTGCTCTGTGTATTGTGCCATGTGCTCTGTGTATTGTGTCGGGTGCTCTGTGTATTGTGCCGGGTGCTCTGTGTATTGTGCCTTGTGCTCTGTGTATTGTGCCTTGTGCTCTGTGTATTGTGCCGGGTGCTCTGTATTGTGCCGGGTGCTCTGTGTATTGTGCCGGGTGCTCTGTGTATTGTGCCTTGTGCTCTGTAAATTGTGCTGGGTGCTCTGTGTATTGTGCCGGGTGCTCTGTGTATTGTGCCTTGTGCTCTGTGTATTGTAACGGGTGCTCCTGTGTATTGTGCCGGGTGCTCCTGTGTATTGTGCCGGGTGCTCTGTGTATTGTGCCGGGTGCTCCTGTGTATTGTGCTGGGTGCTCTGTGTATTGTGCCGGGTGCTCCTGTGTATTGTGCCGGGTGCTCCTGTGTATTGTGCCGGGTGCTCCTGTGTATTGTGCCGGGTGCTCCTGTGTATTGTGCCGGGTGCTCCTGTGTATTGTCCCGGGTGCTCCTGTGTATTGTGCTGGGTGCTCTGTGTATTTCACTGGGTGCTCCTGTGTATTCTTTGAAGGTGCTCCTGTGTATTGTGTGAATTGTGCCAGGTGGTCTGTGTATTGTGCTGGATACTCCTGTGTATTGTGCAGGGTGGTCTGTGTATTTCACTGGGTGCTCCTGTGTATTCTTTGAAGGTGCTCGTGTGTATTGTGTGAATTGTGCCAGGTGGTCTGTGTATTGTGCTGGATACTCCTGTGTATTGTGCAGGGTGCTCTGTGGTTCCTCCAATTTGGATGTACATATCCTCAAATTAAACCTCAGAGTGTGCACTTTCAGCCCATATCCATTATATAACTATAGCTTGAATATTTTGGTAAATGCCTGAAAAAAGCTAAAATTGTGCCTGTGTCCAAATATATATGGACCTAACTGTATATCCGATCACAGCTATCACAATGGTACATGAATGGATGCCATTCACAAAGTAAAAATGATTGCCTATTCAGTGACCATCACTGTGATAAGCAATCGTAGTGTATGGCCCCATGCACACGAGACGCTGGTCTCTGCTGAACACACGTTTTTAAAGGCTAAAACCGGCGTTTAAAAACGCCCGGTTTGCCGCGATTTTAGCGGCGTTTTACTGCGTTTGCGTCTATAGGCGTTTAGTTAAGAAACATCATAAGACCCTCCCTAAGCTCAAAAAACAGTATTATTTAACCATTTCAGCCATTTTGGGAGACCAGCAGCTGAGAGAGCAGCAGTGTATTTAGCGTATCACTTGCCACATCATCTGCCACAAGCTGTGGATTGTCCACTTGCCACGTCACCTGATACGTCACCTGGCCACGTCACCTGCCACAAGTTGTGAATTGTCCACTTGTCACATCACCTGGCCACGTCACCTGCCACAAGTTGTGGAATGTTCACTTGCCACGTCACCTGCCACAAGTTGTGGATTGTCCACTTGCCACGTCACCTGGCCACGTCACCTGCCACAATTTGTGGATTGTCCACCTGCCACGTCACCTGCCACATCACCTGCCCCAATTTGTGGATTGTCCACTTGCCACATCACCTGCCACATCACCTGCCACAATTTGTGGATTGTCCACTTGCCACATCACCTGCCACAATTTGTGGATTGTCCACCTGCCACGTTACCTGCCACAAGTTGTGGATTGTCCACTTGCCACGTCACCTGGCCACGTCACCTGCCACAATTTGTGGATTTCCACCTGCCACGTCACCTGGCCACGTCACCTGCCACAAGTTGTGGATTGTCCACTTGCCACGTCACCTGCCACAAGTTGTGGATTGTCCACAGTGCAATGCAAGCAATTACAGTTTTTTTTCATATTTTGTTGATGATTTTTTCATCATTTGCCATCATTTTTTAGATTTCTAATGTAAAAAAATAGGTCACCTTTAAAAACGCTTATAAACGAAATCGCGGCAAAACGCCGGTACCGCATTTTGCCGCGTTTAGCGGCGTTTTGCGTCTGAAACGTGGAAAACTTTTGCGTCTGAACCCATTTTTTTGCTTCTGGAAAAACGAGGTTAAACGCAACTGCCTAAAAATGGCAATAAACGAGACTGTGTGCATGGACACATAGGATAACATTGAATGTGTTCAATAGCAGTTGAAAAAAGTGTCCAACTGCCTCTGAACGCGCGTTTAACAGCAAATAACAGCGTCTTGTGTGCATGGGGCCTTAGTGTCAGTATGGAGCTACTGTACTGCTCTGGTGACAGTATGTGTAAAAAAAGAAGATAAAATTGTACATTTTGGCAAAATTTATGCCGAAAATCTTTTATTTGCTATTTTTTTTTTTTTTTAGCAGAAACTAAGAAAAATTAGTTTTTCCCCCCAAAATTGTCAGTATTTTTTCATTCAGCAAAACAAATATAAAAACCCAGTGGTGATGAAATATTACCAAAAGAAAGCTCTATCTGTCTCAAAAAAAACTATAACAATTCCATTTGGGTACAGTGCTGCATGACTGAGTTAGTCATTTAATGTGTGACATCGATGAAAGCTGAAAATTGGCCTGGGACAGGAAGTGGGGTGAAAGTGTTCGGTATTGAAGTGGTTAATTACTAACCAGATAATTGCCAGGTGTATCTAGTGGAAATTATGTGCTGGACAGGAAGTTGTGTGCTATATCGCACCAAGCTGGCCATACACAGTCCAACGATATTTAAGTAATCTTTATTTTAGAATATATATTCAAGGGACAAGCATATAAACAATTGACAAAGTAGAAAAGCTTGCTAGGTACATCAAAATATGAGGAGCCCCTCACCGTGTACAAACAGTCAGTAAAAAGGTAAACAAGGGAGGTGTACAGTCCAGCGACCGTACCCGGGGGAATGATAATCAGCATATAATCACCGTGATATGAATTCAAACATGCATGAATCACCCCAAATTACCCTGTCAGATACTCCGTTGGCAGGAATACCACCCCACTCAGGGAGGGTAGGATTAGACTGGGTCCACAGTTACCAGGCCCAAGCCTTAAGAGTAATAAGTCAATAAAACAAAGAACAAAGAAAAAAAAAACAGGGGAAATAGTAACACCAGCTAGTATAAAGCAGCATTGCGAGCTTCTGTAATTTTGTGAAAGCTCCACTGTCTCGTCTGCGGCCCTCCAGCCACCCGCCCAGCCCAACTCCACTACGTTGTGGCGGCCGTGACCAGAGGGACGCCCGGGACGCCCAGCACAGGTGGGTTGGTATAGTTTATCCAAGTAGCCCATATGGAATAGAATTGCTCATATCTATCTTTGCACTTAGCCATCCATTCCTCAGCAGCCATGATATTATTGACCAAGTTTACCCAATCCACCCGGGAAGGTACCCGGGGCGTCTTCCAATAAATCGGGATCAGCCGCCGGGCCGCGTTAAGCAGATGGGGCAGGATGGACTTACTATATAGGCTGAGGGGGATGGTGGGAAAGTGCAATAGCGATTCTAACGGAGAATCCGGAAGGTCCAGATCCAAGATTAGTTTGATCTGTGCATGGACATCTAGCCAGAAGGGCTTCAGCTTGGGGCATTCCCACCAGATGTGGAGAAATGAGCCTCTGAGTCCACATCCCCGCCAGCAAGTATCTGACAGAGAGGGGTAAATCTTGGCAAGCTTGGACGGCACTCTATATAGTTACATAGTTACATAGTTAGTCAGGTTGAAAAAAGACACAAGTCCATCCAGTTCAACCGTAAAAAAAAATAAAAAATAAAAAAATAAAAAAAATAAACATATATCGTACAATCCCATATACCCAATTCTATACCCACAGTTGATCCAGAGGAAGGCAAAAAAAACCCAGAAGAGCATGATCCAATTTGCTACAGCAGGGGAAAAAATTCCTTCCTGATCCCCCGAGAGGCAATCGGATATTCCCTGGATCAACTTTACCTATAAATGTCAGTACCCAGTTATATTATGTACATTTAAGAAAGAATCCAGGCCCTTCTTAAAGCAATCTACTGAGCTGGCCAGAACCACCTCTGCAGGGAGTCTATTCCACATTTTCACAGCTCTTACTGTGAAAAAACCTTTCCGTATTTGGAGGTGAAATCTCTTTTCCTCTAGACGCAAAGAGTGCCCCCTTGTCCTTTGTGTTGACCGTAAAGTGAATAACTGAACACCAAGTTCACTATATGGACCCCTTATGTATTTGTACATGTTGATCATATCCCCCCTTAATCTCCTCTTCTCAAGAGAGAATAAATTCAGTTCCTCTAATCTTTCCTCATAGCTGAGCTCCTCCATGCCTCTTATCAGTTTGGTTGCCCTTCTCTGCACTTTCTCCAGTTCCCCAATATCCTTTTTGAGAACTGGGGCCCAAAACTGAACTGCATATTCCAGATGAGGTCTTACTAATGATTTGAACAGGGGCAAAATGATATCTCTCTCTCTGGAGACCATACCTCTCTTAATACAAGAAAGGACCTTGCTCGCTTTGGAAACCGCAGCTTGGCATTGCATGCCATTATTGAGCTTATGATCTACCAAAACCCCCAGATCCTTCTCCACTACGGATCCCCCCAGTTGTACTCCCCCTAGTATGTATGATGCATTCATATTATTAGCCCCCAAGTGCATAACTTTACATTTATCAACATTAAACCTCATCTGCCACATAGTCGCCCAATTAGACAGAGCATTGAGGTCGGCTTGTAAATTGGCGACATCCTGTAAGGACGTTATTCCACTGCATAGCTTGGTGTCATCTGCAAAGACAGAAATGTTACTTTTGATCTCAGACCCAATATCATTTATAAACATATTAAAAAGTAAGGGTCCCAGCACTGAACCTTGGGGTACACCACTGATAACCTTGGACCATTCAGAGTAAGAATCATTAACCACTACTCTCTGAATTCTGTCTTTTAGCCAGTTTTCTATCCATTTACAAACTGATATTTCCAATCCTGTAGACTTTACCTTACACATGAGCCGTGTGTGGGGAACTGTATCGAACGCTTTTGCAAAATCCAAGTATACCACGTCCACTGCCACCCCTCTGTCCAAGGTCTTACTTACCTCTTCATATATCACCTAGTCAGAACCTTATAGCTATTCTCCTGCATTTTAGTGTCTACTGTGCTCGAGTGTGTTAAGCTATACATGTGATCCAGTTGAGGCTCGGTAAAAGTGCGCTGGAGGTCTCTCTCCCACTCGCCAATAAATCCCGGTTTCTCCTTGCTGTGCCAGGATTGTAGCAGGTCATATAGGACCGAGATGGCATGGGGAACAGCGGAGTCTGACATGCATAGGCGTTCAAAGGGAGAAGCCAAAGTGGGGGAACGAACCCCCTGGGGCAGACTAGTAATAAAATGCTGAAGTTGCCTGTAGCGCCACTCATCCATAGGGAAGGGGCCATATTGGTTCCGTAGGGTAGCCAGTGGCAGTAGGCCCTGGTCTTGAATAAATCTGCCGCATCTGGTCTCACCATCCGCCGCCCACGTCCGAAAAAAGGAAGGATGCTCCCCCGGAATGAACCAGGGGAAGCCTCCCAGGGGTGCCAAAGGAGAAGTTGGGGGTGCAAGCAGCCCCTGTTTGTTCAGCCTATCCCAGATCGCCAGCGCGTGGGCAGCAAACGGGGAAACCAGCGTCGAGAGACCCCTAGCCTCCCTGGGGACCCAGGGGGCATGTGACAAGTTACGACCCGCTAGGAATTTGTCTAGAAGTACCCAGAGTTTATACCGGACATTGTGGTGCCAGTCTAGTATACGCTGTAATGCTATAGCCTCATAGTACCTGCGGATTACTGGGACCCCCATACCTCCCTTATTCTTAGGGCGCTGGATAGTGCGAAGGGCTAGCCTGGGACATTTCCCATTCCAGATATAATGTACGAACAGGCTATTGAGGGTTGAGAAGAACGTCCTGGGCAACGTGATCGGCACCATCTGCAGGAAAAACAGAATGCGGGGTAGCACGTTCATTTTAAGCACACTGACTCGGCCCAGCCACGAAAACGCAGTCCTATCCCACCGCTTCAGGTCTAACCTGACTGAGGAGAGCAGCGGCGCATAGTTACAGTCATAGAGCATCGAACAGCTCGCGGGCAAATATACCCCTAAGTATTTCAGGGAGGTTGGGCACCACGTAAATGGGAAAGCTGATTGCAGCTGTGTACGCAAACCTGCAGGGATGTTTAATGATAGGATTTCGGACTTATCGTAGTTGATTTTAAAGTTAGACAGTAGGCCAAAGTCCTTAAGCTCGGCTAGGATGTTGGGCAGTGATATCAAGGGGTTGGAGACATAAAAAAGTACATCATCCGCGTATGCCGACAATTTGTGTTCCGTCGGGCCGACCGTAAAACCATTGATGTCACTGTTAAGGCGTATTTTGTTAAGCAGCGGTTCGAGGGTCAGAGCGAAAATGAGAGGGGACAATGGGCATCCCTGACGTGTCCCATTGCTGATCGGGAAGGTCTCCGATAACAGCCCATTCACCTTCACCCTGGCAGTCGGAGAACTATAAAGGGAGGCTATCCACGTCAGCATGTTTGAACCTAAGCCAAGCCTAGCCAGAACCGTCTGCATATACGTCCAGTCCACCCTGTCAAATGCCTTCTCGGCATCAGTGGAAAGCAAGAGACAGGGGCGGGACCCCACCTGCGTCTCGGCCCAGTGAATCAGCTGGAGTGCTCTATTAGAGTTATCTCTGGCCTCCCGGCCCGTAATGAACCCCGTCTGGTCCGGGTGAATGACTGTCGGGAGTATCGGCGTCAGTCTGTTGGCCAAGATTTTGGCCAAAATCTTGACGTTCGAGTTCAGAAGCGAAATGGGCCTATAGCTGCCCGGTAAGGTATGGTCTTTACCCTCCTTCGGGAGGACCGTGATGTGCGCAGTCAGTGCTTCTGGGGGCATTGCCGTGCCAGAAGCCAGTGCCGTGAAATAGGCACACATGGGACCGGAGAGCACCTCCGAGTATTTCTTGTAATAGGCATTTGTGTAGCCGTCAGGGCCCGGGCTTTTCCCATTGGGTAGGTCTTTCACTACCTTCTGAATTTCAGCAGTAGTGATGGGCGAGTCCAGCTGTTTACTCACTGAGGGTCCCAGCTGCGGGAACTCGGCCTCCGTGAGGTATTGGTGAATACGGTCAACCCGTTGGGATTCCGTCGCGCCATGTAAGGTATCAGGGAGATGGTACAAATGTGCATAAAAGTCCCGAAAGACATTCGCAATTTTTGAGGAGTGAACGAACGAAGTTCCCGTCGGGGCAGTAAGCTTGTGGACATGTCCCGAGTCGCGTTGACTTTTAAGGGCCCTTGCCAGCAGCCTCCCGCATTTATTACCGAACTCATAATACCTGTGTGTTAAATGCCGAAGGCGTGCCTTAATTTTGGTGTCTAACAATGCGGCCAGCTCCTGTCGCAGGGATTGTAGTTCCGACGCCAAGTCTGGGGTGATTTTCTTTTTATGTCGTAACTCCGCTGTCTGTAATTTGGCCAAGAGGGCCTGCAGTTCTCCCTCCCTGGCCCGTTTCAGTCTCGCCCCCTGGGATATCAGCTCCCCCCGAACCACGGCCTTGTGCCCCTCCCATACAGAGCCCATGCTGACCTCACCCGGTGTGTTTTCAGTGAAATACAGGGAGATGGTGTCCAACACCCGTTTCTGAGCGACCGCATCATCCAAGATGCCATCATTCAGGCGCCAGCTCCACGTCCGTGCCTCCATTGACAGAGGACGCAGGGAGATGGAGACCGGCGCGTGGTCTGATATGGTAATGGACCCTATTGAGGCGCTAGCTAGGGAGTCAAGTGAATACTGGTCCATCATAAGAAGGTCAATGCGGGTATAGACATTATGTGTTGCGGAAAAATAGCTATAGTCTTTGTCTGTCGGGTGGAGGAGCCGCCAACAGTCAACCAAATGGTGTTCCAGCAGGGATTTTTTAAAATGCTTCAGGAAGGCAAAGGAATGAGTCGAGTGGCCCGACGACGTATCTACCAGCGGGTCAGGGCTAACATTGAAGTCCCCTCCCAGGATGAGCTGCCCCTCCCGGAAGGTGGACAGGGACTCCAATACTGCATCTAAGAAGGTAAGCTGTTTGCTATTTGCAGCGTACACAGCTGCAAATGTGAACTTGCGGGCAAATATGGTGCCTTTGACAAACACAAATCTACCCTCTGGGTCGAGTAATTGGTCCGTCATTACAAAGGGGCACTTTTTGTGGATCGCTATAGCCACCCCCCCTGATTTGGGGCGGGGGGAGTTGCTAAGGTACCAAGAGTTATATAAATGGGTTGGAAGGCGGGGGACCGAGTCAGTGCGAAAGTGCGTTTCCTGCAAAAAAAAGATGTGTGCCCCCATGCGTTTCATCTCAAGCCACAACTTACCGCGTTTCGACGGGGAGCCCAGGCCGCGTACGTTGTACGACACGATTTTCATGTCAGCCATGATGAGAGATTACCGGGTGGGGCCATCAGGCCAGCGGCAAGAGGGGAGAGAGACCCACAGCGCAGTCGAGCCCACAGCAAGGGACTCCAGGAACTTCCTGATCACATACAGTAGCCTAGAGTACAAACCAAAGTTAGAGCAGGTGTTATGGAAAAAAGGACATGAAAAACAAAGGGGAAAAAAACTCAGTGAACAAAAACACAGAAACAGGTAATAAGCCCAAAGGGCGCAACAAAGTGCATCGTCACCGCCGGTCGGGAGCCTCCAACCCCTCCTCAAGCCGAGGAGACGGTGGAGGCCAGCGAGCAGAGGCATTCCCAAAAAGGGACCCATAACTCCGGGGAGTTGACCTATTGGGGGGAAGTGGTAGGGCACCAAGAGCAAGTCCGCATGGGGACCCGCATAATATTGAGAGTGTGCAACTGCCCCTTGACCAGGGGCAGGAGAGTGATACAGCAGCTAGGGGGAAGTCACAAAAGGAAAAGAGATCAAAAATGAACATAGACGCCTCAAGAGCCAGCAGCAGATAGTTCAGGCGACTAGGCCTCTCCCTGCGGAGGTCGGGAGGGAGGTGCTGAGCCATTGGGGCCCCGTCTGGGTCCACGGCGACGTCTCAGACGGGCTGATTGCCACGGTTCAGGTTGTGCCGGGTGAGGGATATCTGACGGTGATCTCCAATCCGGGATATCGACATGAGGCAAGTCTAGGGCTTCCAGGAATCGGGGTAGGTCGTCCCTGTTCCGTAGTGTGGCCTGCCTGCCCTCTTTAGTAGCGGAGAGGCTTAACGGGAAACCCCACCGATAGGGAAGCTGGGCATCTTGTAGGGCCGCCAGCAGTGGCTTGAGGGCTCGGCGTTGCATTAACGTGCGTCTGGAGAGATCCGGAAAAAATGTCAGTTTGGCCCCATCAAAATCCACAAATCTGACCCCTCTGACCTGATTCATGATACGTTCCTTCAGCGAGTATTTGTGCAGTTTGCAGATAATGTCTCTTGGTTTCTCAGGGTCATCAGAAGGGGGCCGCAGGGCTCTGTGGGCCCGGTCAATTTCAAAATGTTCAGGTGCCTGTCGGCCAAGGATTTGCTTAAAGACCCCTTGCAGGGTGGGGATGATATCCCTGGGGCCAGTGGCTTCGGGTAGACCTCTGATCCGAATGTTAACCCTGCGGCTCCTGTTCTCAAAATCGTCCATTTGATCCAGCAAGGCCTCAAGCCTGCGATCCTGTTGTTTGCAGTGATCAGAGAGGGCCTGCAGGGTCGGGTTAGTCTCATCCCATTGCGCCTCCAGAGTCTCCACTCTATCTCCCAGATGCGCTGTGTCCGCCTGTAAGGCCTCAATGTCTTTCTTAAAAGCCATCTCCACTCTGCCTGCAAATCGTTCTAGGTCGGCCTTAGTGGGGAGGGAGAGGATGTGTGCACAGATGTCTTTATCATCCCATGGCTCTCCCTCCTGTGCAGGCTCATCCCCGCTGTTCGGGCCAGAGAGAGAAGGGGGAGAAGGCAGGGGCTGTGAGGGCAGATGCGGGGAGCCGATAGGGGAGGCAGCCCTGGCAGCGTGGGAGCCGGGCGCCATCTTGGCTGTACCTGCCGTTTTGCTGCGTGTCCCAAAAAAGTTGTCCAACGATGCGGACCGGTCCCGGAGCGTCCGCTGTGGGCACGGGGAGTGATTGCGCTTCGTTGGCATCCGGGCTGCGGTAGTTTCTCCCCCTCTAAAGCTGCCGAATGTGCTGATCAGAGCGCGGGTCTCACGGAGCTCTGGGAAAGCACGTCCTCACTCGTGCATGCCGTGGCCACGCCCCCAGTCCAACGATATTTAAACAATGTAACAGTCCCAGCAATGCAGTGTTAGAGCAGCGCACCTGTTGCACACTTGTTGGTCATATCCGTGGAATTCATTTATATCTTCTGTATAGTTAAAATAACTACTACATTTTTTTTTATTATTAATGAGCCCCCAATGTCTTTCTGTGATTGATTTTATAAATCTGGCGCTCACGTCACCTTACAGATGCACAGATAGGACCTCCGAGCAGATGTGAGGGTGGGAGGGCGCTCCTCTGTGTAATTCTCAGATGTCTGACTCCAGATTGCACAGAGACACGTGCACATCACAGCTCTCCCTGTATAATGATGAACAGGAAGTCCGCTATGAATGGATTTCCTCTCCACAGCCCCTCTCTCATCACAACTTTCTCCTGGTGGGCTCCTCATAGCACACGACCTGCTCTTCCTCTAGCCTCCCTTCCTCCTCCTGAACACGTTATGACATTTCTGTGTAATGAAGTGAAGGATTTGATTTGAGCATTCGGTGATAGTGGGATCGGGGGGGCAAAGGGGACTGTAAGCCGAGAGCGCACTGCTGAACTGTCCCCGTTGCTCTCAGTAGGAGAGTAGTCTTATTAGGAGCCATTTCCAGCCTGCTGGGTTTTCATTCATTACCTGTGATTGTTGAACCAGGAAGAAGGGTGTTTTCTCAGCAAGTGGTTATGAGTGTTGGACATGTTTGTTGGTGCTTAGAGATTTCAAATACAGAAACATCTCTGAGACCAGTTTTCAGCTCCATTCCCTCCATAGAGGAGGGAGCGATCCTTTCACTGGAGGAAGTGTGACAGTTTGGGAGAAAATTGTCAGCAGTGACAATCAGATTCCTCATCACCGGTCCCTGATGTGTGTACACCCAACCTTGTGATGATGTGTGGCTTTGTAAATAGTGTTCTCTACCTAATGTGTTCCTGTCTGGGGTTGTCTGCAGTAAGGGGCTTGCTGCCGTAGTAATATCTTGAAAAGCACCACTATATACCAATCACGGGTACTATACCAGAAGCCCCCAGAATTGCTTATAATGACAAACGCCACAATTGTTTGGCCCCTTTCACACGGGGCAGATATCTTGTGACGTCACCACCCCGGGGCATGGTGGGTCCGTCCGTGACGTCACAAGGGTGCGTGGCCACCAGATGACGTAATCCGATTGTCACGCCCCCCGCGTTATTTAAGTAATGCAGGACATCGGCGCCCGACAGATCAGCGGGACTCAGCATGGGTGGAGGAGCGGCGCAGAGGAAGAAGAACACAGGACAAAGAAGACAGAAGAACAGCGGAAGAAGAAGCAGGGGGAGGAGAAGACCGGAGGATGAAAATGCGGGAGAAGATGGAGAAAGAAGCGGAGAAGATTTTTAATAAAAGACTTGTCAAAAACTTTTTACTGTATTTATTAACACTACACTACTTTTTTTTAGTGAATGGGTAGGGGTACAATGTACCCCATACTCATTCACATGGGGGGGGGGCGGGATCTGGGAGCCCCCTTGTTAAAGTTGATAAGCCCCCGGCCCGCAGACCCCAACAACCACCGGTCAAGGGTTGTCTGGAAGAGGCCCTTGTCCCCATCAACATGGGGGCAAGGTGCTTTGGGGTGGGGGGAAGAGACCCCTCTGCCCCGAAGCACCCATCCCCCCATGTTGAGGGCATGCGGCCTGGTATGGTTCGGGGGGGGGGGGGGGCGCTCGCTCATCCCCTCCCTTTCCTGACCTGCCGGGCTGCATGCTCGTATAAGGGTCTGGTATGGATTTGGGTGGGGGCACGCCATTTTTGTTTATTTTGGTGTGGGGGGTCCCCTCTGAATCCATACTAGACCCAAGGGCCTGGTATGGACCTGGGGGGACCCCACGCTGTTTTTTTTTTCTCGTTTTTTTTTTTTTTTTAGCCGGCAATTCTTTTTTTTTACATTCAGCTCGCTGACAACTGATGACTCATCGGTTGTTAAGGATGCGGCGGCCGGCTTCCCGGCCCCCTCCTTAGCAACCAGCTATATATAATGTTAAAAAAAATGCAAATCGCGGTAAAAAAGTGTGTCGAAAAACGCTCAAAAGCAACATGCATAGGTGTGAATCGAGCCTAAGTGTCAGTAAACTAAAAACAAACTTTTATTATTTGGTCCCTTTCGTTCTGATAACTACTTGACTTCCTGAAGGTTTTACCCCCTTTTTTGCATGACCACTGCGCTACTTTAACTGGGAATTGCGTGGCCATGCAACACTGTACCCAAAAAATATAATTTTTTTTCACATGAATAGAGCTTTCTTTCAGTGGTATTTGATCACCACTGGGGTTTTTTATTTTTTAACATTGAAAAATTAAAAAAAAAAAGATTATTCTTTCTGTTATAAAACATATCCAATAAAATCAAATTTAGACCAAAATATATTCTGCTATATGTTGCAAGTTCTGGCAGTGATCGGGGGCTGATCCTGCATTTTTGGGGACACTAGTATTGTTCTGATCTTGATCAAGATACTGATCTGTACAGACACTAAAAAGTGTGACTGATAGTGTGGCCGGTGTCCTGCCGAAGGACCCCCCTGTACTGCGCAGGCACGGAGCTTGCGCAGTATGAACCTCAACGGAGCCGCCGAAAATACTCTTGCGGTGTCCAATCACAGAACACGTCAGCAGGGGATATTAAAACCTGACAGGCACTCTAATCCTTCTCCACTCTATCCAAAGCAAAAAAAATCAAAAAAGTTTTTAATTTAGTTATACTTTAAGACCCCTTTCACACTGGGGCGGCGCTAGTGCTAAAGCGTTGCTGGTTTTAGCCGCTAGCGGGGTGCATTTAACCCTAAAGAAGGGGTTAAAAACGCCCGTGTTGCGGCACTTCCGAATCGCTTTTCAGGCGCTGCCCATTCATTTAAATGGGCAGGGCATTTTGGGAGCACTGTATACAGCGCTCCCAAAGATGCTGCTTGGAGGACTTTTCCTAACGTCCCGCAAGCGCACCGCCCGAGTGTGAAAACACACACTGAAATGAATGAGAGGCAGTTTTCAGATGCTATTTCTAGCACTAAAAGGGCCGAAAACCGCCTCTGTATGAAAGGGGTCTTACTGTCACCTGAGTTTTTGCACTGTCAGGAAATGTCCAGCTCAATAATAAATATGGACAAAGAAACGGACGCCTGATTTGTCTCCTGGGTGTCTATAGGAAGTTGTGGTTAGAATGTTGCAGTGCAGTGAGAACTGTAGGCCCAGCCTATCCAAGCCACACAGAGCTAGAAATATTCTGTAATGTAGATCTGATTGTGCGTTATTGTACACAGCACTGGAGTTTTGTATGGACATTTTGTATGTTCTTCTCTATCTTTGTCAGAAGTTCCGCATAAAAACCGATTTGCAACTGCATGTGTCTTCCGATGCCGGAGTGTGAACCGGCCTTCTAGAGAGTTTAGGTAACACTTCATTGGGAATATGCTGTAAGTAAAACTCGCAGGTGTCTTCTACTGCCTGCATTCACATTTCCCACGAACAGCTGTGGAGCTTCAGGTCTGTGGGGGATTCTGACATGAGGACGATGATCTGGGCCCGTGAATCAGCGTGCTTTGCTTCTTTGGAAACTTGTTATGATGTCACTCAGGATCCAACCCAGAAACCTCGCTTGGAGCCAGTCTTCCTTGTTGTGTAATCCGGTGCTGGAAGGGAGCAGAGGTCTTCCTGGCGACAGGCACCTGCACTCCGATATTAAGTCACTCTGCTGAGATTAACAAAACATAACAGAGATTAGAGCGGAGAACCTTCCAAACTATGAGAGCGCCAATCCCAGCACTTTCCCGGAACGCTGGCTAATGTCACAGGAACGTGCGCGCCACTAACGCGTCTAAAGCTGTGTACACACGATAGGTTTTACCGATGAAAACAGTCCGACTTTTTTCATCGGACAAACCGATCGTGTGTGGGCCCCATCGGTCTTTTTTCCATCGGTGTTTAAAAATAGAACATGTTTTAAATTTATCCGATGGTTAAAAAACCGATAGCAATAAAGTGTATGCGCCATGGTCTTCTCTACTAATGCACAATGGACATCCTAGCTCGATGCACTGGGCATTATCTTCACAACTGCATTGGTTATGTCCGCAAATTTTGTGCAATGCTGGGCTTGCTGTATTCTGTTTGACCTCCGAGTACCTATCTGTTAGCTGATTGAGATATTGTATATCCTGTTATTTTCGACTGTGACTTGTAACTTAGTTTGGTAAACAAAGGAATTACAAAAAAAAAAACGATAGCAAATTACTATCGTCTGTGGGGAACTTCATCGGATAAAAAACCCACGCATGCTCAGAATCAAGTCGACGCATGCTCAGAAGCATTGAACTTCATTTTTCTTGGCTCATCGGAGTGTTTTACGTCACCGCGTTTGGAACGGTCGGTTTTTTGACTGATGGTGTGTAGGCAAGACTGATGGAAGTCAGCTTCATCGGTTTTCCGATGGAAAAATCCATTGGTTTAAAAACCATAGGAAATCCGATCGTGTGTACAGGGCTTAACCGTCTCCGTGTGGGACAGGCCGGGTATATGGGGTGCTGCACTGACCACCAGACGTTTAAATCAGGGCGCGGTCACTGTAGCTCCACCCTTTGGGAAGAGAACGATACATTCTTTGTAGAAGGAAGAGTAGTGTCCAATAAAAGGATTTAAGCTGAATGAAATAATGAGGGAACAGTGCAGAATTTCACCCCTAGGCCTGCACAAATATTACCAGATTATGCACCTATGAAGGGTTCGTTCACACTAGCCTGCGCGGTAGAATGGCAACAGTTTGGATTCAGGACAAAAGATTATAGCGCACACATACAAAAATGTCATTTAAATCCCGCCACAGATACCGGCGGATAACGGAAAGCTACCGATTGCTTCTTGTGATCGAGAGCTTTCCGATCATGTGACAGCCAATCACGGCGGTCACATGATCATAGACCCCACCCCGCTTCTCGGCACCTGAAACCCCTCAAAGGGCCGACGCCAAGGGGTTAAATCTGTTCCAGATCCAGCACCTCCCATCACTGTCTGGGCCTTCCTGACCCAACCAAAACTGCTTACTAAAAAGTCTCCTAACACAGGCAGAAATAAAAACGAGTTAAAGCCCAACTCTGAGAAATGTGAGAATCCTGAGTCCTAGTGAAAGGGTGTTAGCTGGGAGTAAAAGCACTTTAACTTTCCTGATCCTTAACTCCCCCAGCAGATGGCGCTCCCTTACTCTCCAGCAGTGGATTGTCCCTCCAGGGTCATCACATCTGATGCAGGGATATGGACCCCACATTGGCATGGATGACATCAGGACTTTGGACTGTTGGGGAGAAGATGCTGTGGGGGGACAGGTCTAGTAGCAAAGAGGAATGGAGGTTGATTCTCTTTTCTTTGTCCCCTAGACTTAAACAAGCCTGGCACTGCAAGGGACAATTTTTACGTTTCCTGGAGTTGGGCTTTAAAAATGTTACTTCTTAGTCACTCTATACAAATGAAAGAAAATCATTTTGGTTGGAGCAAAGCTTCAAATTGGGTGTAAATGCATTACAAAAAAACAAAAACAAAAAACTATTCTTACCTGCTCTGTGCAATTAAGTGGCCCCCGGACCTCCTCTGGCACTCCTGGCTCCTCCTGTCAGGTGAGTGCCCCTTGCAGAAAGCCATTTTCTATGAGGGCACTTGTGCAGGCTTGCTCCCAAGCCTTGCTGTCTACATCTATACACACAGGCAGCGGGACTGAGTTACAGCAATGGGAGCCTCAACAAAGCCCATGAGACCAGGAAGTGAGGGGAGAGAAGAGCTGCAGACGAGCTCAGCGCTGGATCCAATGGGGGCTCAGGTAAGTAAAGGGGGGGAGGGGGGAGGGTGAAAGGGCGATACTGATGCCTAAACATTTTTTACCTCAACGCGAGGAATGCATTAAATTAGTAGTAAACTATACTTTTTTTATTTTTACCTACAGGTATGCTTATAATAAAGCTTACCTGCAGGTAAAATGAATATCTCCTAAACACGCACCGTTTAGGAGATATTGCAGTGGGCAGCAGCCGATGACGCCACTGGTGTATGCGCGGTGAAGGAATGCCATACCCATGCTGTTCCTTCAGAGCTCTGTGCCGCGGCTCTGTGCGAGGGAGTGATTTCATCGCGGCTCAGCCAGTCAAGCAGCTGCAACCTGCAAGGAAGCCTGGGTGAAGATGGAAGTCTCTGCAGCGGTGACAGCGCGCTGCTGGGTGGCTTTGTTTCAAGGTAAGTCTTTCATATTGGGCTAGTATGCGATGCACACTAGCCCATTATGCCTTTTTTTTTTTTAGGTTACCGATTTGATCCCCTCCGATGCCTGGGCAGGAAGTGGAGTGAGCAAAATAGCCCCCACTCAGCTCTATGCCCTTGGAGGACCAGAGTGACGTCTGACATCACTTCCGCCTCTCGGGCTTAAAGAGATGATTTTTTTTTTTCTTTTTGTTAAAGTCAAAGTGTCATTTTTTGCTTTTCAGGGTAAATGAGAGATTTGGGGTCTTTTTGACACCAGATCTCTAAATATTTCTCATTGAAAAACTTGTTTCACACCAGGTCCTACCCCAGAAATACTACTTGCGCCAGTAGCCTAATTCAATGATGGTTTTCCTTTGCCCCCTTTTCCTTCAGGGCTAACTCACAATCATCTACCCTTGCACATCTTATTTTCCATGTCTAGTTTCTTGCCAATTTGTTTACCTTATTTGCCACCTACCTTCAATTACATCAATGGTCTCTCTTTTTGTTGTTTATAGGGTTTTATAATGTTGTTGCGATGCGCCATACGCGGTGGAAAAGCATCCTTCACCATGGAGGCATCTCGGCCACCCTCTGCCTCGCTGCCTGGTTGGGCCGGGCGGGGCGAGGCCTGAGGGGTACTTTTTTAGTATTTTCCTCGATTTAATGAGCCCTCCGTTTGCACCACACATAGGTTCTGATGTTTCTATGTTTCCCATGTTATTTACCTTCGCCAGAGCGCGATTTGCCTTTTGGTTTTTGGTATAACTTCTTATGTGTAACCAGGGCAAGGTTTACTTGTATGATTTCTACCCTATACTTTTGTACTGGTGGTATTTCCATGCTATTTTCCTGGAATTTAATAAAAAATTCTAATAAAAATTCCATAATAAAAAAAAGGAGGACCTGTCATGCTTATTTCTATTACAAGGGATGTTTACATTCCTTGTAATAGGAATAAAATTAATCAAAAATAAAACCATTCAAAAACTAAAATCCCTGCATCTATAGACACCAGGGATCTAACACTAACCTATTTAGCCCTGTAAAGAAAAAAATTAGTATACATACCTTTTTTGAAGCCACTCCGACAGGATCCCACGCTCAGCTGTCAGCCGCAGCTTCACTGCGGATGCGGGTGCAGAGGACACGGGTGACAACGGAAGCCCCATAGTAAGTCTATGGTGAAAGTCACTTCCCATTCATTTCACAGCCGTTGTTGGCCGTGTCCTCAGCAGAGCTTCCGGCACTGGAGATCGGGTCCGATCGGGTTCAAAACAGTTATGTAAACTAATTTTTTCTTTACAGGGCTAGATAGGTTAGTGTTAGATCGGTGGTGTCTATAGATGCAGGGATTTTAGTTTTTGCATGGACTTCCACTTTAAGGGACAGATTAAAAATAAAAAACATTTTTTTAAGCGCCCTATCCCTCCGTGCTTGCACGCAGAAGTGAACGCATACGTAAGTCGCGCCCACATATGTAAACGGTGTTCAAACCACACGGGAGGTATCGCTGAGATCTTTAGAACAAGAGCAATAATTTTAGCACTAGACCTCCTCTGTAACTCTAAACTGGTAACCTGTAAAAAATATTTAAAGCGCCGCCTATGGAGATTTTTTAGTACCGTTTGATGCCATTCCACGAGCCTGCACAATTTTAAAGCATGACATGTTGAGGATCTATTTACTCGGCATAAAATTATCTTTCACATTATGCAAAAAAAATTAGCTAACTTTAGTGTTTTTTTTTTTTTTTTACTTCAATAAGTGTATTGTTTTTTTAAATTCAGTCTGACATAAAATATTGCAACGTTCGCCATTTTATTCTCTAGGGTCTCTGCAACATATATATATATATACACACACACAGTATCTTGCAGAAGTACACCCCTCACATATTTGTAAATATTTTATTATATCCCTAAGTGAAAATGTCCAAATTGGGCCCAATTGGCCATTTTCCCTTTCCCGGTGCTATGTGACTCATTAGTGTTACAAGGTCTCAGGTGTGAATGGGGAGCAGGTGTGTTAAATTTGGTGTTATCGCTCTCACTCTCATACTGGTCACTGGAAGTTCAACATGGCACCTCATGGCAAAGAACTCTCTGAGGATCTGATAAAAAGAATTGTTGCTCTACATAAAGATGGCCTAGGCTATAAGAAGATTGCCAAGCATGGTGGTGGGAGTGTCATGGTCTGGGGCTGCATGAGTGCTGCCGGCACTGTGGAGCTACAGATCATTGAGGGAACCATGAATGCCAACATGTACTGTGACATACTGAAGCAGAGCATGATCCCCTCCCGTCAGAGACTGGGCTGCAGGGCAGTATTCCAACATGATAATGACCCCAAACACACCTCCAAGATGATCACTGCCTTACTAAAGAAGCTGAGGGTAAAGGTGATGGACTGGCCAAGCATGTCTCCAGAACTAAACCCTATTGAGCATCTGTGAGGGAATCTTCAAACGGAAGGTGGAGGAGCGCAAGGTCTCTAACATCAACCAGCTCCGTCGTCATGGAGGAGTGGAAGAAGACTCCAGTGGAAACCTGTGAAGCTCTGGTGAACTCCATGCCCAAGAGGGTTAAGGCAGTGCTGGAAAATACTGGTGGCCACACAAAATATTGACACTTTGCGCCCAATTTGGACATTTTTACTTAGGGGTGTACTCACTTTTGTTGCCAGCGGTTTAGACATTAATGGCTGCATGTTGAGTTATTTTGAGGGGACAGCAAATTTACACCGTTATACAAGCTGTACACTCACTACTTTACATTGTAGCAAAGTGTCATTTCTTCAGTGTTGTCACATGAAAAGATAGAGTAAAATATTTACAAAAATGTTAGGGGTGTACTAACTACTACTAAGGTAGATGGTTTTTGGAACATTTTGAGTTGTGTAATTCTGCTTCTGTTTTATATACTGTTTAGAGCGGAGCTCCACCCTAAAGTGGAACTTCCGCTCATTGGACCCCCCCCCCCTCCGGTGTCACAATTTGGCACCTTTCGGGGGGGGGGGGGTGCAGATACCTAAGACAGGTATCTGCACCCACTTCCGGGAGTCCTCTCTGCGGGTAGTGCGTCACTTCCCGCCCCCACTCGTTGTGTTCTGGGAAACACTCGGCTCCCAGAACACAACGGTGACCAGTGAGGACGGCGATCCGCGACTCGCGCATGCGCCGTAGGGAACCGGGCAGTGAAGCCGGAAAGCTTCACTTCCTGGTTCCCTCACCGAGGATGGCGGTGGGGGCAGCAGATAGACGAGCGATTGCTCTTCTTCTGCTTCAGACGTCGCTGGACTCCAGGACAGGTAAGTGTCCTAATATTAAAAGTCAGCAGCTGCAATATGTGTAGCTGCTGGCTTTTAATATTTTTTTAACGGCGGAGCTCCGCTTTAATATTTGATTATTAACATGGCACTGGTTGTCTGTATACAGCAGATGCAGCAAAAATGTATTCAGCGTGGGTCATTATGATAGAATGGTGGAGCAGGAAGTCGATGCACCTGCACTTCCTGCTTCAGCTCCAGAAAACTACAACAAAGCAAAATCTCCACAGGGCACATATTTGAGTGGCGTGTTGTGCTGGTTATTACACAGCAGGGTGATCCCGGCTCATAAGTGTATCCAGGCAGGAAACAGATGCTGTAAATATTTAGAAAAACAGCCGGCGGACCTTCAATAGAAAAATGTGGAGCTGGGTGCAGGCAATATATTCTGTATACCACAAGGCATATATACCACAAGGCTAATATCTGTGCACTGCTTGGCTAGCGAACATGCATAGAGATCTAAGAGCCACCCAAATCACCTAGTCCTGAGATAGGAAAAAAATCCCCGTACAAGCCAAGATTGACATCCATAAACGTCAGGCAGGAAATTATACATTAAATTCTTCCAGCTGCGCAACCCCAACTCATACTAAAGGAAATAATTCCCGCGTTTTGAGCCTTGATTTGTTTTATCCAGGATAATCTGACAGGAAGTGTAATAAGTTCCCCAAATTTGAGCCAGAGCCCATTCTGTTTACTAATGCTGAAGCAGACGTAAAGAGAACCTGTATGAGATGTGATATTGGTGGTGGTGGCTGGTTGTGTACTCGGGTTATTGGTTAGGCCCCTTTCACACTGGGGCGGGCAGGTGCGGTGGCGGTATAGCAGCGTGATTTGCAGCGCTGCTATACCGTCGTTCTTACCGCGGTATGCGGTCGCTAGGGGGGTGAATTTAACCCCCGCTAGCAGGCGAAAAAGGGTTAATACCGCCCGCAATTATTACCGCGCTGTCCCATTGATTTCAATGGGCAGCCGCGGTAAAGGAGCGGTGAACACACCGCTCCTTTACCGCTGTAAAGAAGCGGCTAGCAGGACTTTTGGAGCGGTCCTGCTAGCGCACCGCTTCAGTGTGAAAGCCTTCGGGCTTTCACATTGAAGGCTACAGGGCAGGATTTTTTCATGCGGTATAATAGCGCTAATATTAGCGCTAAACCGCATGAAAACCGCCCCAGTGTGAAAGGGGCCTTATTTTGAAGGAACAACCTGAGATACAGCAGATTGTTTAACTGATAGGTGTATTAGGCTGAAGGAGGAAGATTCCTATCCTATCCTTGTTTGTAAACTCTGCTTTTACACGTAGCCCATACAGTCCAAATCTTGTAAATTTTACCACAGTAACATTTCTAAAATTCACCCCTTTATAACGAATGAAACCACCAAGCTACTCAATCACTCCCTTGTTATCCCTCGCCTCGTGCTATTGCAACTCCCTCCTCATAGGCTCTACACAGGCCAGACTCCTCTACCTTACCAACCGCTCAGTGTCTGCCACCCCTCTCTGCCAATCCCTCCACTGGCTTCCAAATTAAATTAAAAATACTAACAACATACAAAGCCATTCACAAATCTGCCCCGAGCTATATCACCAATACTGTCTCCAAATATCACCCAAACCGTCCTCTCTGATCCTCCCAACACCTTCTGCTCTCTAAGCACCTCCTCTCATGCTCGTCTCCAGGACTTCTCCAGAGCTTCTCCCATCCCCTGGAACTTTCTACCTCAATTTGTCCAGCTATCTCCTACTCTGTCCACCTTTAAGTGATCCCTGAAAAATTCATCTCTTCAGGGAAGCCTATCCCGCCTCCACGTAACAAATTAACTTAATTCTTCCATCAACTCATCCCTCATGGTTATTACCTTTTGTACCACCTGTCCCCACCCTATTAGATTGTAAGCTCTTATGAGCAGGGCTCTCTTAAAGCGGAGGTTCACCCACATTTTCAACATTACTTTATCCATATACTTTTATCATTAACATAAACATATGCCTAACCTTTTTTTTCTGCGGCTGTAATTAGCGTCAATCTGCTGTCTTTAATCCTACTTCCGCGTTTTGCTCCCGCGGGAGTAGGCGTGTCCTTTGATTTCCCCAGCGGCGCTATGTATGCCGGTAGGTCTCCGCAATGTCTCCTGGGAGAAAAGTATCATGCTTCCCAGGAGACAAAGAGTAACGCCTTCCAGCGAAAGGTCTCGAGATTTCACTCGTCACGTGACTCATCTACCCGGTCACGTGACGAGGGCGGATCTAATTCCGCCATTTTAAATAAGGGCACACAGGTGAATTTTGCCATTAACCACCTGCAGAGACGAGGTAAAGGAAGCCATACAAAGGACGGGAGCCAAAAAAGAGATATAAATACACATAGTGGTGAGAACTTTATTCATTCAATGAAATTAAAATATTAGATATTATAACAATTTGTTTACATAAACATTCATAATTAAAAATGTTATCAGTACTATATTTTACAATTAAATAAACTAATTATTTACACACATTATATTTAATAGATAATTAAGTAATCATTCACTGCTTGGCCGGAGCCTTGCACTCGTGTGACTGCATAGAAAAATATTTTATTATTTATATTGCAATTATTTATAAAATGTCCTGTATGTGGGGCAAAGGGGAGCACTGTGGAGGCAACATTTAAGAGTTGTTTTTATATTTAGTCTTTACTTCTACTTTAAAGCGCACCTTCCATGAAAATAAAAGCCCCCCAAAATCACATTGTCTACAAAGGTATTTTAAAATTAAAGGTTTTTGTGAAAAAATATTTCAGCCCCGGCTTCTGAGAGATGCAGGTGATGTCACTGCACCCCATTGCTGCCTCCTGGGAAGGCTGGGCGCTCAACATCTCATGAGAGTGCACTGTAGGGGGCGCTTTCTTGCAGGGTTCAGAGCCCACAGCTGTCCCAAGAGGTGGTGGTGAGGCATGCTGATGCCACCTGCGCCTCCTCCTGGAAGCATCAGCAACAAGTTTTTTTTTTTTCACAATAATTTTAATTATTTTCAAAACATCTTTGTATGCGATTTAACTTTGGGGCCTCTCAATTGTGGACTTTCCACTTTCACGGAGGCTCCACTTTAATTCATATAACTACCATCTCTTCTGCCCCCTAACTCCTATGTTTTTTTTTTGTTTTGTTTTGACTGGATTGAGTGAGTGAGTGAGTGAGTGAATAACTTGTATAGCGCTACAAATGCGAACTAAATCGCCTCAAGGCGCTTTGCATCCAGTGACATCCTGACCCTTCAGAATAGGTGGGTCTTAAGTTTTTTCCTGAAGGCCCGGTGGTTTTCTTCCATGCGGATGTTGGTGGGTAGAGCGTTCCATAGCCGTGGTCCTTGGACTGCAAATCTTCGTTCTCCCTTTGATTTGTAGCGGGACTTGGGGATGTGAAGGAGGTTTTGGTTGGTTGATCGGAGATTGCGATTGGGGGTGTAGTGTTTTATCTTCTCGCATAGATATTGTGGAGCGTTTCCCTGTGTGCACTTGTGGGTGAGACAGAGGGTCTTGAATGTGATCCGATCCTTTACGGTTAGCCAATGAAGGGTCCTTAGTGATGGGGTGATGGATTCCCAAGGTTTTTTTCCCGTTACCAGCCTGGCAGCCGTGTTCTGGATGACTTGTAGGCGCGAAATCTGGTATTTGGGTAGTCCGAGGTAGAGGGCGTTTGCGTAATCGAGTCGGGAGTTGATAATTGTTCCAACTACTACTGCTGTATCCTCTTTTGGGATGAAGGGGATGAGTCTACGTAGTAGACGGAGGAGATGGTGAGCTCCGCTGACTACTGATCTAATTTGTGCGTCCATCGACATCTCCGAGTCAAAGATGACTCCGAGACTTTTGACTTTGGTGCTCGGGGTAACGGTCTGTCCAAGGATAGTGGGGAGTGTCCAAGAAGTCTTAGTTTTTGTCTTTCGGTTTGCGTGGAGGAGAAGGAGTTCTGTTTTGGATCCGTTGAGTTTGAGGGAATTCTCAGTCATCCATTCATCGATCAATGTGAGACAGGTTTCCAATCCGTGATATTGGTCTTTTTTCCCGGTGATACGAAAGTAGAGTTGGGTGTCGTCAGCATATGAGTGGTAGCACAGGCCCTATTTGCTGATGATTTTGAGGAGTGGGCGGAGGTAGATGTTAAAGAGCACGGGTGACAGGGGTGATCCTTGGGGGACTCCGCAAGAAATTGTGCGAGTTTCAGAGGTGAAGGCTCCTAGTTTCACTGTCTGGGAACGATTGTCTAGGAAGGATGCGAACCAGTGTAGGTCAGGGTCTGCGACTCCGGCTACTTCTTTAAGGCGAATGAGTAGAGTTTTGTGGTCTACTGTGTCGAACGCTGCACTGAGGTCCAGCAGCACCAGGAGACATGATTCTCCGTCATCTGCTGCTTCGAGGGTGTCATCCCATATTTTAAGAAGTGCTGTTTCTGTGCCATGGCCTGGGCGGAAGCCTGATTGTAGTGGATCCAAGAGTTTGTGGGTGTCCAAATAGAGTTGTAGCTGTTGTACTACTGCTTTCTCCATGATCTTGGAGATGGTGTTGAGGCTTGTTACCGGTCTGCGGTAGTTTGGGTCTTTGGGGTCCAGGTTGGGTTTCTTTAGGAGGGGTTTGATTATGCCTTGCTTGAGAGAGATTGGAACAATACCTTCTTTGAATGATTGATTTACGAGGTGTGTTATGGTGGGTGCTAAAATGTCGGTACATTCTTTCAGGAGTTTTGTAGAGATTATGTCATTTGGAGATGTGCTGTCTCTGAGGCTTCTGATTATATTTTTGGTGGTGTCGATGGTGATCGGGACCAGCGAAAATTTTGTCAATTGTATAGTGTTCATATTGATTTCCTCTATTTGCTTTGGCAGAGCAGGGTTGGTTGTTTTTTTCTGTTGAATTGATTCTCGAATGTTTTCGATTTTGTCGATAAAAAAGTCCGATAGCTCATTACAGAACTCTTGTGTTTCGTTTGCTGAAGGTTCTAGGCAGGTGGGGTTCATAGTTTGAGTTACTAGTTTGAAGAGTTCACGAGGTCGGTTTAGGCCTTTTTTGATGGTGTTTGAGAAATGTTCCTTTTTTGCTTTGAAAATTGCTTTGTGATATTTCTTAGTGAGTGCTTTGTAATTAATGTGGTTTTCCTTAGTTGGGTTTCTTCTCCAGGCTCCTTCGGCTCTTCTGCGTTCTTGCTTCAGTAGGGTAAGAGTGTCATTAAACCAGCCGGAGTTGTTTCTGCGAATGAGGGCCCTGCGTCTCGGAGCGACTGTGTCTGCTGTTTGTAGTAATGCTTTGTTTAAGGAGTTGAGTGTTTGTTCCGTTGAGTGGTTGAGATTTTGCGTTCCTATTTTATTTGATAGAGTAGTTTTGAAGAGTTCCGAGTGTAGTTTCTTCTGAGATCTTGTCCATTTTGTTGTTATTGAGTGTTCTGATTTTTGGGAGATGGTGTTGGTGGTAAGTTTAAATTTGATAGCGTGGTGAAGCTCTGTCAGACTTTACTTGTTACTTGATGAAGATATTTCCTCTCACTTTCAGCCTTGGTAACATCACAGGAATTTAGGGAAAGGAAAGAAACAGAGGTTAAATACTAACCTTTCCCAGTTGGTGCCACCACTAGAAATAAGGTTGTATTGGAGTTGGGCTTTATTTCCAGTATCATTTCCTATGGTGATATTCCTGGGTACGAGGTAACCCCCCTCCTCTACATGGCTAGAAAACTTGTGAGATGAATGAGGGCTTGTACTAGCCGTGTAGTTCCTGGACAATAAGCTGGCTGACCCTGTACTTATCAATTAGTAGCAGTAGATGAAGAAAGACCCCGAAACTGTGTCTATTCAGTGTGAAGGGGGCTGCCTGCGGAGTCCCACACAATCGGCTCATTGTGGGCCTGCTGGGTGATTATTACCCTGGGTTATAAGGTTTGGAGCCAGAGAACCTCAGGGCCCCAGTTTCCCCTAATCAATAACACTGCCAGTGTCCTCTCTTACACCTACTATAATAATTAGGCATGTCGTGTCACAGCTGGAGCCTGGGGCCCGACACCAACACATGAGAGACACATATATATACCTGCAGGCTGTCCTAGCAGTGAAGGAATGTGCATTCAGCACTTCCATCCATAGCTTTTCCGCTCTACGATATGAATGTTATCTGTGTTCCTTCCATGTATACAAGACAACTAAAATGTCATCCATTGTGTGTGAACCATCTGCACTGGAGAACGAGTTATACTATTTAATGACTAAGGAGATAACTCCCCGAAAGCCACCACAGGCTCCCCTCCCCTGTGACAGGTCAGCCTGACAGATTACTTTAATTTTAAAGGCCTACTTCACTCAGAACTTTTCAATGTTGGGTGGAGACTGGTCCCCCTTACAGGCTTCCCTGAGTACTCCATCAGGAAGAATGATTTTTAAGTACTAATGCCCTCATTTATTTTTGTAATGTGTGTTACATGATTGGGTGGAAACACGGTGCTGGACTCTCCCTAAGGCAGCCCATATAAGGTGTGAATTTCTTTCCTGCAACCATAGGCAGTGTTGACCGGGGAATCTGCAGTTGTCTTCTCCTGTGAGGAGGGCGGGAGGGGGGAAGCCATCCCCATCGTTATAAGATAGTGCTTATCGCTCATGGCTATAGCAGCTACTAGCAATAATTGCAAGAGGCTGGATGTTCCCAAGTTGATCAACAATTGCTACATTCAGCCTGCCCATTAACGGTTCGAATCTTGGCCGGTTGAGAAAGATTCCACCATCAACAAAACCAGGTGTCCTGTCGCCAACATCCCAATTGTCTAGGAACAAAGAAATGACCCCCTTGGGAACGGGACTTTAAAGGCGACATAAATGGCAATTATTAAAATTTTTATTTTATTACAAATTAAGTTTGAAAATAGCATTAAAAATAAAATCTTGTCTGTGCAGAGACAAATACATAAATATCAAAATTAAGTAATGTTGATACATATACAGATTCTTAGTATTCTCCAAAGTACTCAACGCGTTTCTTGAAATGCCTTCCTTCAGGGGTGATAACAAGGGGATCTGTATTCGTATAATAACTAATTTAGCATATTGTGTGATCAAGAACTAAAATATAATAGACCCATAACGGGTCAGTTGTCAAAAGAAGAGCCGGACAGAGAAAGATGGAGAAATGGTCGCCCGAGGTCAAAGTTGCCTCTACGGTGATTCCCTACTTGAAGGACATTCCCCTGGTACCCCCAGGCTTGCAGTCTGTGTAGTGTCTCCTCCGTCACAGCTCTGCTGAATCTCTGCCAGTTCAGCGGGAGATTAGAACCATGCATGGCCAGCCTAAAAGATGTAAGAAAGCAAGACATAATTTAACAAATGTTTCCACCCCATAGCAGTTTTAACTGCTATTTTTTTTTTGCAACTTGTTGGAAGATGTGTGTGGGTGGCATATTTTAGAGGCTGTCCCCAGGATAGAAAAAAAAATGTCCACAATTTTGTCCCAAACTAACAGAATGTGTCCCCAGTTTCTTTCCAGCTTTAATAATAGTGTCCCCAACCCCGGCGGCTGCAAGGTAATCCTTCTTAGCAACATTTCTGTGATTGGCCAGAAGGAGGGAGGGGTGCGCCTGCTTCTAGCAGTGTCCAGGGTTATTGATGATGTCACATGCCAATATTAGAAGGTGTAGACCCTCCCTTCTCGCTTTGTGGGAGATAAGGATGTGGACCCATTGAAGCCCCTCCCACTCTTAGCACAATTAGGCCACATCCAGCATTTGGCAAATCTGGTATCCTTGTTAAACAACGTATCTTTACTATGCATTCATGAGCCATCATTGGGCATCTAATCCCGGAAGCTTTGAGGATGGACAGTCTGATGGGTTTCCTTCTTCAGTCTCTCTGTATGTGGAAGAAATTGTAAATAAAAATGACGTTTTAGAGCAGCAGAAGTGAAGGGATTGGCGCTCCTACACAGGAAGGTGCTGCTAGCATACAAACTAGACATTGGGATTGATTTACTAAAACTGGAGCATGCAAAATCTGATGCAGCTCTGCATAGAAACCAATCGGTTTACAGATTTTTTTTGTCAAAGCTTAATTGAATAGGCTGAAGTTAAGAGCTGATTGGCTACCGTGCACAGCTGCACCAAATTTTGCACTCTCCAGGTTTTAGTAAATTAACCCCATTGATGTGGATTTACTGAAGGCAAATAAACTGAGCACTTTGCAAGTGCAGTTGCTACAGAGAAATGAGGGGAAGCTCTGCTGACTTTCCATCATCCATCATTTTTTTTTCTTTTTCCTTGCACCTGATTGGGTATTCTTTAGAAAGTGAAGCTTTACTGCATTTACTAAGGAAAATGTGTGCAATTCCACTTGCAAAGTGCACAGTCTGTTTGTATGGTGGGTACGGCCGTTTTAAAACTTTTTTTTGCATTGATACATGTTCCCTGGGGCAGGACCCGGGTCCCCAAACACTTTTTATGACAATAACTTGCATATTAACCTTTAAAATTAGCACTTTAGATTCCTCCCATAGACTTTTAAAGGGTGTTCCGCGTCTTTTCGAATTTGCCGCGAACACCCCAAATTGTTCGCTGTTCGCCGAACAGCCAATGTTCGAGTCAAACTCATGTTCAACTTGAACATAAAGCCCATCCCTATTCCTTAAGCTGCAAAGCAGAGGTACTAGTACAGGTGCAATCACTGTTGTGCTAATTGTCTTACAATACACATATATTAGCTCACTGCACAACCTGATGCAGAGTAGGTGTCTTAGGTTTGCCTGGTCCGTTTACAGCCCACAGCTCTGTATCCACTCCACTTACAGAAGGCTCTGGCGTGCTGGGCTTTTAAATACAAGTCTCTTGGCGCCTGCATACTGGAGAGCCGTGCACGGGCACGAGCAACCACGCCCCCTCCTCTTTCCCCCGCCATTTGACAGTCGCGCCGCCCATCATGGCGGCGGCCAGGAGTGAAGGGGGAGAGAAAAAAAAACACTGGAGGCTTCGTGGGACCCCTCTTATGCATATAGTGGCAGAGCCTGCAGCGGAGGAGGTGAGTGGTGTTTATAGACAGACCGACTTTACTGAGCGTGTCCCTGGATGGCATGTAGGAGTACACCAGGTATGTAACTTACTCCCTCTTGTGGCGGAAACCAGGTAAGACAACCTACAAACAGAAGATAACATTTTTTTTTAAATTATCTTCACTTACTTTAGCCCTGCCGCAGGAAAGCTGCTAAAAATAGCAGATCCAGCCTTCACCCATCACGGCTGGTAGTGTTGTGCCAACCTTCAGGATTTATGGGTTCCTTCTTACAGGATCCTCTTACCTGGACCTGTAAAAGACTCTGCCAGAACTTTTTGTGCCACTGTTGTATTAGTACACCAAAGCCTGGATCCCAGAGCCCAGACCTCCGAAGAGAGACATTACAGGCAAACCTTGTTTCTTCTTTACTCAAGGCCCGGGTACCATCCATTTTAGGCGTTTAGTATTAGCCCGAGGTATATATCCGGTATATAGCTCCTGGGTCTCCGCAGAAACCATCAACAGAACTTTCTTCTCAGCACATGTTCAACGTGACCAACCACCTTAGACACTGGCGAAAAAAACTGAGGTACTCTCCATATGGGAGGGGTTATATAGGGGAGGAACGCACCTTGTAATTAGGGTTGCCAGTGTCCAATCACCTGTGGTGACTATCTAACCCACTAAGTAATTATCTAAGCCTCTGTGTCCTGTGATGTATGATCAAGAAATAACGATTTTAACTTTGTAAGAAACAAGTGTCAGTAAAAGGTTTAGTCTTTAAGTGGTTAAACTTCCCTCGTTTACAGACCAAAGTTCATCCCTTTGATCGAAGAACGAAAAGTTACAATGTTTATAATTATCTACCAGCATGGACAATGTTGTAAAAAAACTTGGCAGGCTGCCCATTTTTTTTCTTTTGACAGCTAAGTGAGCAGAGAACTCTCTACACTTGTTACATGAATGAATCAGGAAATTCTGCATACAGATTGTGAGGGGGGGTTGAATTGAGATCACGATTTTTTAACGATTAATCATGCAGCTCTACAAGATACCCCATTGGGTATTATGTATGAAGGAATCTGTGTTGCCTACAGAAAGCAGAATCATATCTGAGCTGGGAAAGTGGCGTCAAGAATCTTGTTGCTATAGGCAACACACTTTACTACCAGAAATGAGATCCAAGGAAGTCATTGAATGTGTCGCCCCGTTGTGCTGTATGGACAGCGATGAACAGGGCCTCTTTATGACATAAATGGTTTACAGTAAATACAGCAGCCGCGATCTTGTAGTGTGAATGAACAAAGGCTGGATGTGACTGTCCAAGTTCCTAATAAAACATAAAACTCACTTCCAGTTCTTACATCACCCTGCTGTGTCCCGGCCAGAGCTGGTCCCAGCAGACAGGAGAATCTTACCAGAGCCGCAACAGTGATGTATTCACAGCATCGCACCTCATCTGGGTTCCTGTACCACTTCCCAGCCTCAATCCTATACAGCAGGCAGGACGTGTCACAGGAACAGACCAAACAGTACCTGTCAGGAACTGTCCTGTGTGTGCAGCATGGGGTATTTCAGGGGAGGGCTCTGCCCTATCTGTGTAAGGGGAATGCTATGTTTGACGGGGCAGTATCATGGTGTAGGGGCAGGAAATAAGTTAATGGAGCAGATTACTTCTAGGGAGAAATTTTAGTGAAGAGAGCAGAATCCAGGTGATAGTGGAAGGAGCAGAATTCTTCTGCAGACAAGTGTTAGCAGAGAGAGCACGTTCGCCAGCAGAAAAAAGGAAAACTTATCCCATAATACACCCTTACCACAGATCCTGCAAAATATCAGGTGCAGCATTGTGATCTCCTCCCAGAAACAGCCAATCTCCGAGCCTAGACATGATCACGTGAGAAGGGTGTCATAAAAGAGGAGCACACCCCCCCCCCCCCCCCAAAAAAAAAAAAAAAGTCAGCAGCTACAAATACTGTAGCTGCTGACTTTTATATATAAGGACACTTACCTGTCCAGGGATCCAGCGACATTCTCACCTGAGCCGCTTCTATAATCGTCTTTGGGTGCAGGTACCGGCATCATATGTAAGGGAAACAGGAAATGAAGCCTTTCAGCTTCCCAGACAGTTTTCTACTGCGCAGGAGGAGGGGGTTGAACTTCCAGCTTCCTATCAAGTCCAGGTACCGTCCCCCCCCCGTCGCCGATTCTTTAATTGGCTTTGGGTGCAGGTACCGGCATCACAAGTAAGGGAAACAGGAAGTGATGTCTTACAGCTTTACAACCAGTTTTCTACTGCGCAGGGGGGTGAACTTCCAGCTTCCTATCAAACCAGGTACCACCCCCCCTCCAAAAAAAGTGCCAAATGTGGCAGTGGAAGGGGAGAGGCTGCAAATATGCAGAACATCCCCTTTTGGGGGATGTTCTGCTTTAACCCAGTGTAAGCTCTGACACTATTTGAGATGGAACGTACACAGATTTAGGAGCGCTTATCTACAGTGGGGAAGTGCAGTAAATGTGAGTCTAGTAGTGGGCTTCTAAGAGAACCTGTTTCTTTGCATTAAAAGGTATATAGACATTAAATCACGGTCAGTTATGTGCTTAGGTCCATTGTTAGTCATAAATGTGAAATCTGAGCATTCGTGTTTATGATATGGAATGAAGGCAGGGGCGGATCCAGAGTCTTTTCTCGGGAGGGGCACTGCCAAAAAATGTTTTTTTTGTGGGAAATTTATCGGGGAAATGGTTGGTGTCAGCGCTTCAATCATCCCGGCACCATGGTTTTTATGGTGTCAGGATGATTGAAGCGCATTATTTCTATTATTACATTGTAATATGAAATTAAATAGTTCAATGCAGAATCAGTGGGAGCCCCGAGTGTGTCACTTGCCACCGTCGCCTGCAATTAGTGGGAGCCCTGAGCGTGTCACTTGCCACACGTTGTGGATTGTCACTTGCCACGTCACCTGCCACATCTTGTGGATTGTCACTTGCCACACCTTGCGGATTGTCACTTGCCACGTCACCTGCCACACCTTGCTGATTGTCACTTGCCTGCCACCAGATGCAGATTGTCATTTGCCACGTCACCTGACACAATTTGCGGATTGTCACTTGCCAGGTCACCTGCCACACCTTGCGGATTGTCACTAACTTGCCTGCTAAGGTGTAGTTTTGGTTGTCTCTTGCTGTGTCCCAGACTCCCAGAGTCAGGCAGCAGAGAGATAATGTATTCTCTCTGCTGTCTGCACAGTGAGGGCGGAAGTCACTGCAGGAATGCTTTCTTACCCGTCTGTGGAGCCGCACGCTATTGCACCTGCCCACAGAGCGGCCTGACGTGACTCACTGACGTCACTCATTGCTAGACGCCAAGCGCCCAGGCGTTAGCAGCGAGTGCAGGGAAGAGGCTCCACCCACCTCCTCCTCCGCTCCTGGTATCGTGTCAGTGCGCCACTTAACTACATTAGACGAGTCTCTCTCTCAGCGCCGCTGATCGGCTGATGTGAGAAACTGAGAGAGAGACTCAGAGAGGCAGCGGCAGCCGCAGAACAAGTACTGTATATACACGAGTATAAGCCGACCCGAATATAAGCCGAGGCACCTAATTTTACCCCAAAAAACTGGGAAAACTTATTGACTCAAGTATAAGCCTAGGGTGTCCTAGGCTTATACTTGCCTCACTTTGCCTCACTGTGCCCATGCCTCACTGTGCCCATGACTAGACTGATGTTTAACATGGAAGTCTATGGAAGGAGTGCCCGGCTTTGAAAAATCGGTTCTCCCAGACACCAAACTTTGCACACTTGTAGAGGAGACATGGGGCTACATGTGTGCCAAGTTTGGGGTCCAGAGGACCTACGACCGGCCGGTACCGGGTCCGCAAAATCACCAGAGAAATTACCGTTTAACATTGGAGTCTATGGAAGGGGTGCCCGGATTTAAAAAATTAGTGCTCCCCGGCCGTAGGTCCTCCAGACACCAAACTTTGCACACTTGTGGAAGAGACATTGGGCTACATGTGTGCCAAGTTTGGGGTCCAGGGGTCCTACGGCTGGCCGGTACCGGGTCCCCAAATTTCGGAAGATCAGGCGCAAAAAAAAAAACAGAGCAAGTGAGTGTGACAGATGGTCTCGGGGGGAGGCAATTGCCCTGTTGCCCCCCCCCTGGATCCGCCACTGAATGAAGGGCATGCAGACAGGGCCTGATATCCTGTCCAGTTTGAGATCTCTTGGCCGCGAGTTTCTGCTGCAGGTTATCCTATGTGTCTGTCCAATATGCAGGTGCAATACTCCCCATGCACTCAAGAAAATGGCGACCGTGTCCGACAACAAAAAATTGAGAGCTGGTTCTCAAATTTTCCGACAACAAAATCCGTTCTCATAAATTCCGATAGTGTGTCGACAATTCCGACGCACAAAATTCCACGCATGCTCTGAATCAAGTAAAAGACGGAAGCGCTCGGTCTGGTAAAAGTAGCATTTGTAATGGAGATAGCACATTCGTCACGCTGTAACGGACTAAAAAGCGTGAATTGTCTCTCACCAAACTTCTACTAACACGACTGGTATTGAACTTCCCTTTAGTAGTGCCGTTGTACGTCTTGTACATCACCGCGTTCTTGGCGTTCGGAATTTCCGACAACATTTGTGCGACCGTGTGTATGCAAGACAAGTTTGAGCCAACATTCCGTCGGGGAAAAAATCCACAGTTTTGAGGAAATTTCCGATCGTCTGTATGCGGCATTACAGTAAAGAACCCTCTACGTAGTTTAAGGATAAAACCGCTTTTCTTCTATTTTGAGTGAGTGACCACGTGTCTTATTATGTTCCCTTGCACAGAAAAGTTTTATCCCTATTGTGGGGTCACCAGTACGGTATTTGTAAATTGAAATCATATCCCCTCTCAAGCGTCTCTTCTACAGAGAGAACAAGTTCAGTGCTCGCAACCTTTTCTCATAACTAATATCATCCAGAACCTTTATTAGCTTTGCTGCCCTTCTCTGTACTGGCTCCATTTCCAGCAAAATCTTCCTGAAGACTGGTGCCCAGAACTGGACAGCATACTCCAGGTGCGGCAGGACCAGAGTCTTGTAGAGCAGGAGAATTATCGTTTTATCTCTGGAGTGAATCCCCTTTTTATTGCATGCCAATATTCTGTTTTCTTTGCTTGCAGCAGCTTGGCATTGCATGCCATTGCTTTCCATGTGACCACGAAAATAAAGCTTTGGACACTTTTTATTTTTTTTATTTAAAGATAAGACACAGATACAAACATAAAGACAACTTCGCATTACATATAGATTGTAATGAGCATATTAAGTATAATAACCGTACAAAACAGTTGCATGTGAGTAAAGGTCACTATTCAGTCAGGGTCATACCACTCACTGAAGTCTAATATAGGGTAAACATAAACATCTGTGCTCATCACATTTTGTGGCTTTGGACTCTTTTGAGGAATGCTTGGTGTGCTGATGTACAACATGCACAGCACACTAGTCCTGAGTAGCCTGATTTCATATCACCTCCCTACTGGTTGCTGTGGAGTACTGCACTGTCTGTATACGGCACACAGAGGGAGTTGTTCACTGGTACTCGGGACACCGATTATACCCTCCCCGTTAACACATTTTAATCTGCCCCGCTGATTGGTCATTAGCGATAGCGGGTGTATGGTAGCGTTCTCTCCGGTGCTCCGTCACATGCACATATTCTGAATTTGGGTGGCTGCCTGAATCTCACGACTTGGCAGACACATCTGAAAAAGTCATTTCAAATTTATTCTGTGAAATAAAAAAAGAAGTGATGTTTGGGATGCCAAACCACGTAACTGAATTCACAGATGGATTTCACAGCGATCCTGCGCTTCCTCCAAGGACGATGGCAGTGGTTGAATTTATACATCGAGGCGCCACGGGCTATTTTATCCCTCTTAAACTAATTTGCAGTAAATGGTTCCTTTACAGCACAGCCCAGGGGAATGTTTGATCCTTTATCCCGGAGCTCTCCGCAGGAGGATGTTTCTGAACAGAGATGGCTTACACCATCCGTCATAGAACACACTAAGAGAGCTCATATAACCTAAATATACACACACACAATTTACAGTCATATGGTGCTTATTCCGGCTGTGGTCCCCGATACCTGTTATAGGACATAATAGAAAGAATGCTTTCCAAACACCCCAGACATATTATTGTAAAGCAATTAAATCTCCCTCTGCTTAATTGCTAAGGGAAAGGCAAGTTTTGTTTTCCTTTCATTTACAAGAAAGTATTCCAGTTGAGCATTAATCTCCGGTACTTCAGCCCCCCTAATGTGTACTTTTCCAGTTCTCTCCACACCGATTAAAAGAAGCAGCGGGCAACTCCATAACATCAAGCGTATTTATGGTGAAGCCTTCACAGTGAGTACAGTCAGCAGCACACCGATAGCTGAGTTCCCGAACGTTTGCTTGTGGCAGTGACTGCACTGTGTGCTCGGGGTGTCCTGCTGCATTCCACTTTAGTGATGGCAGACTGCCACACCCAACAGGTACACAATGCAACCCAATGCCGCAGGTGGTGTACTTTTGTATTGAACCTGCATTTTAAATAGAAATTATCTGTAAATTGAGCCGCACTAAGCCACACAGATACAAAATAGACTAGTCCCCAGTGTGCCCTTCTCTGGTGGTGGAAGAAAACTTGCCATTAGTAGGCCTAACCAGCACAGAAGTAGTACACACAATGCGGGCAATAGGAATTTATAAATAATTTAAATATAATGTATGTGCATCTATAGTGTTGTGTGTATAAAATGGTTCCCCACAATGTGCATAGGTTGAGGTAGCAGATTGTGACACAGGCACCTAGAGCGTGGGTCATTGATTGCGGTCTACCTGTGGACAACGAGCAGGTGACGGGTATATCATGATTAAGTCCCTCTCCTGTCAACCTGCAAGTGCCCCCCCCCCCACATCCCCGATTGGCAGAACAGAAAGGATGAGCTCAGGCGTCTTTGTCACCTGAGCTCTCAAACCGGGAAGCATAGGCAGAGGCATTCCCCGCCTCACATCATTTCATGTGTGGCTACAGGGCGGGGAATACCGCTGCCACCAAGGATTTGCTATCAAATCTCTGCTGGCCCTCCTCTCAACTTTACTCAAGTGATTGTGCTTGTGAGTAGCTCTGCCATAGCAGATTCCCTGCTCTGCTCAGGAAAACACTTGTACCCTCCTGACCCCAAGCACCATACCCTCCTGACCCCTCTGTGTGGCCTCCTGGCCCCAGTACCATGCCCTCTGAACCCCCAGTACCATGCCCTCTTGACAGCTTTGTGTGCCCTCCTTACACCTCTTTCTGCCCCCCTGTGCCTTCTTAACCCCCAGTACCTTGCCCTCCTGACACCTCTGTACTGTACCGTCCTGACCCACCAGTACTGTGCCCTCCAGAATACCATGCCCTCCTGAACCCAAAGTTCCATACCCTCCAGACCCCCCTGTACTATGCCCCCCCCCAAACCGTGCTCTCCTAATCCCCCTGTACCAGCCCCTCCAGATCACCCCTATATTGTGCCCTCCTGACCCCCCAGGACTGTGCCTTCTTAACCCCCAGTACTTTGCCCTCCTAATCCTCCAGTACTATGCTTTCCTGACCCCCCAGTACTGTGCCCTCCTGACCCTCCAGTACCGTGCCCCCCTGACCCCTCACTTCTATACCCTCCAGACCCACCTGCACTGGGCCCTCCAAACCTCTCTGTACCGGACTCTTCTGACACCCTTGTACCAGGCCCTCCTGACCACCCCTTTACACTGCCTTGCTGACCCCATGCCCTTTTCCCTGCTAACCCCTTTCATCTGCCCTACTGTTCACTGCTCTTCATACTACTTACCTCTGTACACGGCCCTACATACTACAGATCTCTGTACAGTGTCCTACCTACTACTGACCTCTGTATACTGCCTCACCAACTACTGACTTCTGGGGGCTTGCTAGTTAACAAAAAAAAAGGCCACGCCACCCCACTGATTTTTGCTGTCTTCCACGTTGTCGTGGTAGATCTCCAACCCTCAAAAATTGGTGACCCCTGAGCTAGAGGGATGTGGACAGAAGACACAACTTGGACACATTTTACACTACCACACTGATGGTTTTATCGGCACAATCTGGTTCTATATAAAGAGTAGCTCTAGAGCAGGGGTCTCATCAAACTGGTGGCCTTTTATCTGTTGCGAAACTATAAGTCCCATGAGGCATTGCAAGGCTGACAGTTACAAGCATGACTCCCTCAGAGACAGAGGCATGATGGGACTTGTACTTCCACAACAGCTGGAGGGACACCAGTTTGAGACCTCTGCTCTAGAGGAACATTGTTTACTCTTTCGTCCATGGACCGACACAGCTTCTCTATTGACAAAGTGGGTATTATCCGTTAATTAGGAGTGACTAGGCAGAAAAACTTGTAAAAAGTGTTGCATCACACCTTCTACAGTACCGCCCAGGGGGCGGACCCTCTGGGTATACCCTCTCAGTCTGCACATCGCAGATCAGTTTTTTTCTGTCTAGCAAGGAGTAGGACATGGCTCCCTTCGGGCTCATTGGTCCGGGGAAAAAAGATATATATATTTTTATTTTTTTGCTACATTTGTTGTTTCCTGCGATCTTCGATCAACTGCCGACTGGGTGACAGGCTGGATCCTCGATCCTTGTAGTCTCCCCAGTTTCGGCCATCGAGCGTGTGCCGACCCTAGCTACGCGCTGGGTTTTCCACGACATGCCCGTCGCTCCACGGGTGGCCGGTGAGCCTACGCTCCAGGGCCTGCATCGGACCGCTCAGCTTCGGCTGACCTTACGGCCGAGTCGCAGCAGCCTGGCCGGTGAGCTTACGCTCCAAGGCTTGCATCGGACCGCTCAGCTTCGGCTGACCTTACGGCCGAGTCGCAGCAGCCTGTCCGGTGAGCGTCATGCTCCAGGGCATACATATGATCGTCCCTTCTGGGTCCAATCACAGCATGCCTGGCCAACAGTCACCTTCCGTGCGCGGACGATGATCTGTTTGGAATGTCTTCCAGCAGAATACATGCAGGATAGGTAAGTAAAACTCCCCTGCCTCGGCTGGGTGATTTAGCTGGACATTCCTGGAGAGATCAAGTAAGTGGTTGTGGCCCCTTTCTTCCCTCTCTCCCTGCCTTTCCCTCCTCCCTGGGCTTCTAGCTAAAGGTTGCTGGGTGCTGGGGGTCACCTAGGGGGTCCCACTGGAGCGGGGCTGGCTGTAACTAACATTTAAAAGAAATGTCATTTTTGCTTACCTGTGTTTCTGTGTCTCCATGCTGTCGGCGGCCATTTTGAGGTGGTCCATGCCAAGTTTGGCCTCTTGTAACTGCCTGGCGGCCATCTTCCTGTAGTTCGGCCACACCCACTGGCCCCTATCAGGTGATCGGCGGCCATGTTTGTCCACCCTGTATGCAGATATTGCCGTTCGGCGGCCATCTTTTTTGTGGGCTATGGCTGCCTGACCTCTATCTTCTGTCGGCGGCCATTTTCTTAGAGCCCACATTATCTTCCATACAGACGGTTTTGGCAACCATTTTGCGAGAGCCTCCGGCCTCTAGGGTGCATTACACTGGCGCGAAAATTCACACAGGAAGTGCTGATAAAAGAAGCAGACTGACACAGCAGCAAGGGGACAGCATCATAGGCGCAGCATAGCAGTACCTATCCAGGGTGGTGAGTCCTCTGGGTGACCCAGCATCTCTGCAGCGCAGGAGGGTGGCCTATTGATATCTTGCCTGGAGCCCTGTGAGTGTCAGCGTGTGGTCAGCATGGCATCTGAGCCAGATGTCTTCTCCCCTGAAACACCAGATTTAGCAGCTGGTGTCCCTGAGGTGTCTATGGACGCTATGTCGGCAATCCTAGAGGCGTTTGCTGCCAGGGTGGAAGCAGCACACGGGAATACAGGGGGTAGTAAACGCCCCATCCCCTGCAAGCTTCTGGGGATAATTCTGGTGCAGAACCAGGTCCAGCTATGGCTCGGGGCCCAGATTCTGACGCACCAGAGACTGCAGACCGTGACCGGACAGTGAGAATGACTCAAAGTCCAGGTCAGTACGCGAGACGGCTTTGGTATCTGACCTTATTACTGCAGTGCGGGATATGCTAAAATTGGAAAATACTGCAGAAGCAGCAGAGACTCCGGTCCACTTGGGTTTCATAGACCTGCCCGCACTGCTAAGGTGTTCCCTTGTGTGTCTTTTGATAAACTCTTATACAAGGAATGGGAGAACCCACTGAGGGTCTTTACAGCCCCAAAGAGGTTTGCGGTACGGTACCCCTTTTGAGGAGAGTTTTCTGAAGAAATGGACCTCTCCCCCCTATAGTGGACCCTCCGGTGTCCAGACTTAATAGAGCCACCACAATTCCTGTAGAAGGGGCTCCTGTTTTCTAGGACCCTGTGGATAAGAAGGCTGAAGCACTCGCTTGCTACCTATACTCAGTGGTAGGCTCGGCAGTACGCCCGGCATTGGCGGGGGCCCTAGTGTCTCACACACTTACTGAATGGGCAAGATTGCTACTCCAGGGGTTAAGGAGCGAGATGCTCCTCCTGATGAGATAACATTGGCCGACCTGTTGGTCCAGGGCCTTAGGTTTGTCTGCGAGTCAGACATGAATACTATTCCCCTGCTGTCTAAAACTTCGGTTTATGCAGTAGCAATACGCCACCTGATCTGGCTAAAAGGCTGGTCTGCGGACCAGACTTCCAGGAAAGCCCTGTTGGATCTGCCTTTTAAGGGCGACAGACTTTTTGGGGCTTCTCTGGATGACATCATCAAGGATGCCACAGGAAGTAAAAGCACTTTGCTTCCCCAAATTAGCAAGGGTAAGGGGCCACGCCAAGGGCAAGGGCCCTCCTTTACTGCACACAAGTGTTTTTTTCGTCCCCCTAGGGCGACAGGGAAAAGACCCCAGGCCGATAAAGCGCCTGCCCAAGGACAAAAGCGTCCCTGGTCCCGCATACCCAATAAGCCTGCGGACAAATTTGCGTCCGCATGAAGGTCCACCCCCACCCAGCTCTCGGGTGGGGAGACGTCTTCGCAAATTCGCGACTCAGTGGACAGCACTAATCTCCGACAGGTGTGTTTGCGAAGTAATCTCCTCAGGCTACAAGATAGTTTCTCTCTTGTCCACCGGACAGATTCAACACCTCCAATCTCCAGCTACTACCGACCCGTCGGGAGGCCCTGTATGGGGCGGTCCAGGGTCTACTGGAACGCGGGGTAGTTATTCCAGTTCCAGAACTGGAACGGGGTTTTTACTCAAATCTGTTCATTGTGCCGAAGAAGGAGGGGGTTCGTCCAAGCTTGGATCTCAGAGCCCTCAATTGCTTTGTGAAGGTACAAAGTTTTCGGATTGAGTCGGTTCGATCTGTAGTCACGGCTCTCCATCCGGGGGACTTTCTGGCCTCCTTGGACATCAAGGACGCATACCTGCATGTCCCCATATACTCCAGACACCAGAGGTTTCTGCGATTTGCTATCGGGAAGAACCACTACCAGTTTGTGGCCCTCCCGTTTGGCCTTGCCTCAGCACCCAGGACGTTCACCAAGGTGCTCGCTCCGATTCTGGCACTTCTAAGACAGCGGGGTATCGCTATCACAGGTTACTTGGACGACCTTCTGCTGAAGGGCCCTTCAAGCTCAGAATTAGAGGTAAGCGTGTCCATTACCTGTCAGACTCTTCGAGACTGTGGTTGGATACTAAACACGCAAAAGTCAGTATTGGTGCCCACTCAACGCCTAGTGTACCTGGGGTTGATTCTGGATTCCTCAGAGGCAAAGGTATTCCTCCCTGTGGAGAAGTTGCAGACCCTCCGGGCTGCAGTACGGCAGCTGACTTCCAGGAATTGGTCGTCACTCCGTTTTTGCATGCGAGTGTTGGGCCTCATGGTAGCCTCCTTCGAGGCGGTCCCATATGCTCAATACCACACTCGAGTGTTACAGAGGGAAGTTCTGTCCAGATGGAACAGATGCCCTTCATCTCTGGATTATCAAATCCGAGTGAGCCACCTAGTCAGGAGATCCCTGGTATGGTGGCTGACAGCACCGGCTCTAATGGCCGGGAAGTCATTTCTTCCGGTTTACTGGATAGTGATCACGACGGACGCCAGCCTTACAGGTTGGGGGGGAGTCTGGGGTGTCCAGTCGGCGCAAGGTCGCTGGACCCCAGAGGAAGCCCTCCTGCCGATCAATGTCCTGGAGATCCGGGCGATCAAGCTGTGCCTCTTCAAATGGTCTCAGAGACTGCAAGGGCGTCCAGTCAGGATCCAGTCAGACAACGCCACAGCAGTGGCATATGTCAATCATCAAGGAGGAACAAGAAGCTCAGCTGCAGCATCGGAGATCGCTCGCATCCTGAAGTGGGCAGAGAGGAGCGTACCGGCACTGTCGGCCGTGTACATTCCGGGTGTGGAAAACTGGCAGGCGGACTACCTGAGCCGCCAGATGCTGGACCAGGGAGAATGGTCCTTACACCCGGAGGTGTTCCAACTCCTCTGCCAAAGATGGGGCACACCAGACGTAGATCTTCTGGCTTCCCGACTCAATCGGAAGGTATTGAGGTTTGTGGCCCGGTCAAGAGACCCATGGGCAGACGCAACGGACGCGTTGGTAGCATCGTGGGGCCAGTATCGGCTAATCTATGCCTTCCCTCCCTTAAGGCTTCTTCCTCTTCTGCTCCGCAGAGTGGAGGCAGAGGGAATTCCAATGATCCTAATCGCTCCAGATTGGCCTCAGCGTCCTTGGTACGCCGATCTAGTACGTCTGGTAGCAGACGTCCCCTGGCGCCTACCACTACGGAAGGACCTGCTGTCGCAAGGTCCCATATTCCATCCTGCTTTACAGTCATTGGCTTTAACGGCATGGCTGTTGAGAACCAGGTACTGAGAGACCGGGGCCTGTCAGACTCAGTAATTTCTACTATGAGAAGTGCTCGGAAACCGTCCTCTAGGAAGGTCTATCACCGCACTTGGAGGGCCTACATCTCCATGTGTGAGGAAATGAAATGGCATCCGCGTACCTATTTGGTTTCCAGAATCCTGCTGTTTTTACAGCATGGGGTAGACCAAAGGCTTGCCCTAAGTACGATTAAGGGACAGATATCTGCCCTGGCTGTCTTTTTTCAGCGACCCCTGGCGACTCACTCTCTCGTGAGTACATTTGTGCAGGGGGTTCGACATGTGGCCCCTCCGGTCCGCCCCCCGTTACCTCCGTGGGACTTGAACCTGGTCCTCTCGGTGCTTCAGAAGGCACCGTTTGAGAATATTAGAGATATTCCCCTGTTGACACTTTCTCAGAAGGTGGTCTTTTTGGTGGCTGTTACGTCAGTTAGACGAGTCTCTGAGCTGGCAGCCTTGTCCTGCAAGGCTCCCTATTTGATTTTCCACAAGGATAAGGTGGTGCTGCGGCCGCAGCCTTCCTTTCTTCCGAAGGTCGTTTCGGCTTTTCATCTCAACGAAGACATTGTACTTCCATCCTTGTGTCCTCAGCCGTCGAATCCTAAGGAGTCGGCGTTGCATTCCTTGGACGTTGTCCGAGCTTTGAGAGTATACATATCTGCTACTTCCCTGTTCCGGAAGTCAGACTCACTGTTTGTTTCGGTGGCTGGTCCCAAGAAGGGCCAAGCAGTCTCATCGGCCACCATCTCTAGGTGGATCCGACAGATAGTAATCCAGGCTTACGCCTTAAAGAGTCAGGCGCCCCCCTTTCCTGTCACGGCGCATTCGACCAGGGCAATAGGTGCCTCTTGGGCTTTCCGACATCAAGCGTCTGTTTCCCAACTATGTAAAGCGGCGACTTGGTCGTCCGCTCACACTTTCACAAAATTCTACAAAGTTGATGTAGGTGCATCTTCGGATGCCTCTTTCGGCCGCAAGGTTTTGCAGGCGGCTGTTTAGAGTTGCAACTCCTCCGTTGGAGGAGTGCTGTTTTGTGTTTTGGGGTGAAGTTTGTTTTTATGCTGTTACCACCCCTCGTTTTTTTCTCTGACACTGCTTTGGGACGTCCCACTTTGTCAATAGAGAAGCTGTGTCGGTCCATGGACGAAAGAGTAAATAGGATTTTTTACTCACCGTAAAATCCTTTTCTCTGAGTCCATGGACCGACACAGCACCCACCCCTCCTTTTAAGTTTGTACTGCTTTTTGACGAACTGATCTGCGATGTGCAGACTGAGAGGGTATACCCAGAGGGTCCGCCCCCTGGGCGGTACTGTAGAAGGTGTGATGCAACACTTTTTACAAGTTTTTCTGCCTAGTCACTCCTAATTAACGGATAATACCCACTTTGTCAATAGAGAAGCTGTGTCGGTCCATGGACTCAGAGAAAAGGATTTTACGGTGAGTAAAAAATCCTATTTTTGTTGCTCAGAGTGATTAAACTTGTTCTAGCAGAATGTGTTTGAATGGTTATAGTATATATCCAATATAGGAAATAACCCAACGCTGTTACTGGTTCTTATCAAATATGGAAAGGAATTTCGCTCTGGGAAGGTCCAGCTATATTTTTTTGCATGCTTTAGCTGTTCTGTGATCAAATTATAGGAGGATTATAGCTAGCGCCCTCTACCATGGCTTCCATTGTGCTGACATCCCTCATCAGTGCTCATGCCATGCCTGGAATGTTCATAGGCTGGGTTACTGGTGTAATGTTTTTATTTCTATTTTTAGTTGAAAATTGTTCATTGTATATCACATGAGAGGCATCCATCCCCCCACCTCCTCCTAATTTACGACGTTTGGAAGGCTCAGCTTGGATAACTGAAAATACAGTGCTTCACAATGGGGGGGCTTTACTAAAATCGGAGCACTCAGAATCTGGTGCCGCTGTGCATGGTAGCCAATCAGCTACTTCCTTTAGCTTATTCAATAAAACCTGGACGCTGATTGGTAACTATGCAGAGCTGCACCAGATTTTGCAAGCTCCAGTTTTAGTAAATCTCCCCCCAATGTGTTTGCTCTGTATTAATTGTGACTGGGAGCAAACCTATAAATAATGTAATGTGCCTTTAGTACAGGTATACTTGCTTTCCTTAATCCCAGTTTCCTGGGGCCACTTACACATCTTATATAAGTGATAATTCTATGTGTGAGTGTTGTCTTCCAGCTATGTATAAATGGTGATTCCTGAGGGAACATGTCCACAAATCTCCCAACCTGTTTTTCCTCTTTCTAGATCCCCCTGTTCATAGCTGGCAGGCCTCTCCTCCCATGTGCCATTGTTCTTCGGCCAGAGATAAATGGCTTTAAGTGAACTATTTGGCCCGAAGGATCATCTTTTCCACCTGCTCAGTCTTGTACTGATCTTCCTGCTGCTTCGTCATTTCATCATTCCACACACACAGCTCTCTCACTCTCTCTCTCCGCCGGCTCTCCCTAGCAATGTGTACAGACGCTGGGTTATAAAATATCCTATTTAAAGCGGTAGTAAACTGCATCCAAAAGAAAAAAAAATCTGGCCCCGGGCAGTTTAATTAATAATGTGCTAGTATGCATTGCATACGTTATGACCTTAGAACGAAGCCAGCGTCGTGCTGTCACCACTGAAGGCGCTTCCATCTTCACCTGGTCTTCAATGGCCGATCCCATGATGACGTCACTCTCGCGCATGCACGGGGGAGTCGCTGTTTACGGCACGGCTCTGAAGGAACGGTATGGCTATGCTGTTCCTTCAGAGTGCATGCGCCAGTGACGTCACCAGCTGCATCTAAAGTAAATTTCTCCTATACGGCGCACGTTTAGAACATATTTACAGTACCTATAGGTAAGCCTTATTATAGGCTAACCTATAGGTAAAAATCCTACATGGGAGATTATTACTCCCACTTTAAACTGCGTAGTTACTCAATACAGAATGAACGCTGCACATGATCAGACTTGTACCCCTTTTTGCAACCGGTCAGCTGCTAGAGCTGTAATTCTAAATGGAACACCTCTAATGCCGTGTACACACGATCGGTTTTACAGATGAAAACAGTCCGATGGACTTTTCTCATCGGACAAACCGATCGTGTATGGGCCCCATCGGTCTTTTTTCCATCGGTGAGAAAAAATAGAACATGTTTTAAATTTATCTGATGGGAAAAAAAACGATAGCAAATTCCGATCGTCTGTGTGGAACTCCATCGGACAAAAAACCCACGCATGCTCAGAATCAAGTCGACACATGCTCAGAAGCATTGAACTTCATTTTTCTCGGCTCATCGGAGTGTTTTACGTCACGGCGTTTGGGACGGTCGGATTTTTGACTGATGGTGTGTAGGCAAGACTGATGGAAGTCAGCTTCATCGGATTTCCGATGGAAAAATCCATCGGATTAGAATCCATAGGAAATCCGATCGTGTGTACAGAGCTTTAGCCTCATCTATTAAGCCCTGGTTCACACTGGTACGATTTGTCATGCAATTTGACAGTTCAAAATCGCATGAAAAGTCACACCCCATTGCCGGCAATGGAACTCTGTCCAAGTCGCAGCAACTTTGAAAAAATAAAGGTTCCTACACTACTTTTTTTTAGGATTTCATTGCGACGTGCATTGACTTCTGTTAAAGTAGAACTATAGCCAAAACTTTTCTCTTCATTTTGGATAAAGCAAGGGAGGGTTATAACACCTGTCAGAGTTTGTTTTTTTTCTACATCTGTATACTATTGGGGAGATTTCCCTTCACTTCCTGTCCCATAACCAAACAGGAAGTGAGAGGAAATTCCTTGCAAATTAAGGGAATTCCTTGGGGACCCCCCAGATCACTAAAACTTGTGTGCCCATTGGAAGAAATCACCACTATTAGTTTTCTGGGGACAACCCAAAATTAGTGATTTTCTTTACTTTCACTTTCAATGATAATGGGTGAACAGAACAAATAGAGGTCAATCTCCCTAACGGGGGGCACAGACAACAATAAAAATCTGACAGGTGTTCTAATCCCTCTACACTCTATTCAAAACTTTAAAAAAAAGTTTTGCCTTTAGTTATACTTTAAATGAAGCCGCAAGCGGCAATGAAATCGGAGGTGCAAATCGCACTGATTTGCGGCTTTGAAATTGCGCTGAAATCAGGGCTAAAAAAAAGAAGGAAAATGTCTGTGATGAGCCTTCACAACCAATCAGATTCTAGGCAGCACTGGAAAATGAAAGCCACTATGTGTGACACAGACTCTTCATTCCTGTGTCTCCCCCAATACCCTTCAGATCGTTTTTTTTTTGGTTAGTATATGGTGGTGATGACACAATATTGACGTTTCCTCAGGACAGCAGATCGATTTTCATCCTGCACCCCCAGCTCTGGCTGACTCAGAGCCGCATAATTCCCATCAGTGATGCCATCTACACCCCCCCCCCTGAGGTGTTCAGATGGTGTTGCTAGAGATCAGCTGTTCACAAATCTGATCTAATCCATGAGAAACTCCCAGTCCAGCCCAATCCCACCTACAGATTGTGACATGTTTCCACTGCAGCCTGTAATTATAGGAATCCTCTCTTATGTGGCCATTTATCTGCCTGCCAACTCCCCACCACATACCAAGTAGCTGGTGGACCCTGCCCTACGCTATCTCTATAAGTCTATAATACCTACAGACTCCATACAGTGCTTACTAAAAAAATTAAATCTGTATACTGCCACTTCTTTACTAGTTAGTAAAACTGTGCACATGCTGTGTGTCAGCTAACACATAGCAATGCTCTTCTGCTCCACTAGGGGGCCTGTACTGTGTAAGTCAGTCCTCTCCATCCACCTGTACAGCAACGACTTCTGAGGGAGAGAAGAATCAAACGTTTCCAGACAATCCCACCCCCCCCCCCCCCCCCCCCCGCAACACAGTACTCCATCCCAGCTGTGATAGGCCGTGCTTCAACCACCATCACTTTTCTACATTCACTATCTATCCACATCACTTCCAGGGCAATCTTTTTATTTTGTTTCACACACATAGTAAAATCTGCATTTATTGATTAAACCCCCCCCCCCCCATACAATTATATCAGCCGTGTATATTAAATGGTGACAGTTGCAATTATTTTTGTTGCACGATATTTGCACAAATGTTTCTCAAATCTGTATTTTTGGGGGGGGGGGGGGGGGGGAATGCACTAAAATTAATGTTAGTCACACAAAATAAAACACAATTTTATGGTAAAATATAAGAGGCTCACAGGTAGCCCTGGTGCAGCATACAGCCTGTCATTAATAGGAATGTGTGCTGCTGTACTTGTGTATACAGAGGTGGTATCATGAATATAATATGAATACAGAGTGTGAGCATCTGCAAAAAACCTGAAAAATGTATTTATTATTTTTTTGCAAGCTCTTGTACAATGTACTCGTGTTTATAATAGGACCTCTGTATACATGAGTACAGCAGCACACAGCCATTCGTGTTACTGACAGGTGAAAATACAGCTTTAATTACAGTGAATGGGCTCAAGGATCCAGTAAAAGACATACTTAAACATTTCACATTGTGTCAAGTAAATATAGATACCAAACATGACAGTCCTTAAAATTGCAGGCACCCGTTAAATGGTGAAAAACAACAAAACACACAATTACCATAGGTGATGCTTTGATAGTCTTGAGGTGGCACATACTGGTATTCCCTGTGTTAGTCCTGAGGCAGGACAGACCACCACTTCCTTGTGTTTTGTACATGGTGACGTCACAATCGACAGCTCCACCCTACACGTTTCGCCATAGATGACATCCAGAGGCTCGGATGATGTGCTTGTTCACTCTGCTCTACTATATAATAGGAATGAGCACAAGGTTACAATGTAGTTCAATACAGAAGGAATAGGAGGGCCCTGCTTATGATGCTTACAATCTAAAGGGAGGAATATGCCTGTGTGATGTCTCTAGAATTATTACTTTCACTTCCAACAATAAGAGAAACACCAAACGTGTGGAGCAATTGCCATTTACATGCCCTATGTGCGTGCACAACTGCATTCACCGCTGAACTTGGGGTGATAGGTTTGCTTTAAATTTTTCCTGCTTTTAAACCACTTACCACTTTAAATGTAACTTTACTATCACAAGGGTATTAACAAGCCCCCACTGTAATAGCAATGGCCAGTGACACGTTCTCTTTATGTAGACATCAGGGGTCTATTGGACCACTAATGTTTCCCCTGGTCACCACAAACATCTTCATAGTACCCCCCAGACACAGCAAACTAAACCATTACGATTTTTGCATTTTATGCATTAAAGAGGAACTTCAGTCTGCTCACATAATTTGTAATAAAAAAATCTTTGCCATTCTGAAGCTTCCCTCCAACCACTTTGCATATTGTTTTATATATACTGTGATTCTGTACTTGCCAAATATGCTGCAGAAATCTCCCTCCACTGAGTCTGGCTGCAATCATTTTAACCGTGGGCAGAGGAAGCTGCTGCATGTTCACTTCCTGGATTTACACAGAGGCACACCTCCAGCTCTGCAGCTCTCATTGGCCCTCTTATGACTCATCCCCCCTCGCTTCCTGACAAACTCTCATGAGAGAGAGAGAGAGTTGTGCATGATGTCATAAGCCTAGGCTAATGACCAGACAAGAAACAGGAAGTGGGCTGTATAAGGTGTTTACTGGCAGAAAAAAAAGGTTTTACTATCCAAAGTTAAAACAACAACAAGGGCAGAAGATTTAATAGATGGAAAGATGAAAAAATGACTGAAGTTCCACTTTAAGGTGAAAAACCGAGGCTTTATGACCACTGTGATTGTGCCCGTCACAGTGGTCAAATGACTGGGACCCATCCCACCGGCGCACAGATTGGGTTCTGTCATTGGCACAGTGAATGCGCTCTCAGCATTGAAACCTCACCCACCATGAATGCATATGTGTGGGTGTTGAGGATCACCCCTCCCCCCTTACCGCTACATATTCATTGGTTGGTAAGAGATATATCTAAAGCCAACTTATGGATGTGGTGTGGAAGGATAACACCCTCTGTCAGGTTTTTATTGCTTTCTGTTCTTATGAATCCTGGTTGTCACTGTCGCTTAAAGTAGGCAGGCATATATTTTAAGTTGTCACCAGAACAAGGGGTAAGGGGAAATCTTGTTTCCCCCTCCAGTTTTATACACTGAGCCCCGGTGTGAGCAGGTGACGGACTGATGCAGTGCTGGCGGTGTATGCACAGAGCTCTCTGTACAGAGCCGCACAGTGCTGTGAGGAAGCAGGGACAGATGTTACCTATTTCCTGCCCGGGGACATTGTACGGCCTCTGTAACGCTGACTCTTCCAGATTTGTCAGGCCAGCTGGGAGTAGAGGCCGTGCGATGTGCGGAAGTTATATGAGCTCATACACAATTACCTAATTGTTTTCTGAGCAACATGGGATGTCACAGGACAGAGATGCTTCCAAGGTGTGTGAAGTGTTTGAAGCATGCGATGCTCCCAGTAAGGGAAACATCAATCTACTACACAGGCCGAGCAAACTTTATTAGTGTTTTCCTGACAGAAATCAGCCATGAATTTGGATGTATTCTGGTAGCTGTGAGGAATACGGGTCCAAGAACAATATGCGGTTCAAAACTGCTGTATAGAAACCATAAAGATCTTTTATAAAGGTCATAAGAGCTGTTATATGGATATGGGGGGGGGGGGGGGGAGGCTTCCTTCATAAAGGGAACTGCAGCAAAGGACGGCACACGGTGATCACTAGAGTTCTGATAGGATAGGGGGGAGGGGACCTTACATCATCTATAAAATTTCTCAGATGTAATTGTAGCGCCCTGCTCCCAATGACTGGGCGCTATGTTTCCATTTAGAGGCTAAATTAGCCTCTGTTCCGGCTATGGCTGTGTTGGGTAGACTTCCCACTGTTTGCCTGTAGGTGGCATTACCACCTCGGGCCAATGTGGAAGACTGACAAGCCAGTGTATTGGGTACTTTCCCCCGGGAACAGTTCAGTGGGCGTGGTCTACCCGCTGAGCATGCTGGGGAAGGGTACTTAAGGGGCAGACGCCATCTTGTGGGGGCCTTCGGTCCTCCTGGCGTGACGGGTGTATTGTGTGATTTTTGGCCTAAGAACCATGCTGGTCCAAGGCCACAACTCCAACAAGTAGGCCCAGTTATGCTGACTGGGTCTACACCTTGAAGGTGATCTGTGCTGTCTGTCCTGAGGAAGGAAGCCACTCAATGGAGGAAACCAGGGGAGGACCTGTCCTGGAAAAGACCAAGCGGATGGCTGGTGTCTTGAGGAGGGCCTGGTGATTCTATTGGAGGATGCACCGCAGTTAAAGTTCACCTTACAGTCTGCCGGGTCGGCTTAAAGGCTCTGGACTGTTCGGCTGGAAGTCCGGGCGTTAAGTCCTGTGGCAGAGGATCCCGGAGTATCCAATTTTGTCCACAACCGGTCTGTGGAAGAGACTGGTCCTGATTATAGTTTGTGCGTCATACCGGCTGCTAGGCCAGGTGAGAGGGGCCTATCCGGGTGAGCAATACCCACTCAGGGAGGAGTGGTGACTAACTTTATACGTGAGAAGTTTTCCCCAGTGATCCGTACTGTGTGCCTGAACCTACCCCTTCCCTTCACACTTCTACCATTGTTCATCTGTTTATGCAAAAGGAAAATAAAACCTAACTGCTTAAGGTTTTACATCTTGTGTGGACAACAGAGTTTCTACAGACTGTCTTCCCCTAGACAACAAATACTGAGGTAACGTGCAAGGCCCAAAATAAAACCAGCAGCTCCTGCGGGGGTGTGCTACATAATGAACATGCAAAGTGTTACAACCTCTGTATAAATTTGCACTGCTGTCTTCACTTCCTGTTCTGAGACTTGGTAACGCCGTGCTGTGAGCTCCCTCTCTGGACAACTGATACATAAAGAATAGGGATGAGCTCAGGCATGTTCGCATTGAACACGTGCAGAGCCCGCCAAGGAAGTCGGCACCGTCGGAACCGCGCTGCGCTAATCACAGGCAGGGAGACATTTCCCGATCTCTGCAGCTGAGCATCGGGACAATGTCTCCCTGCCTGATTAGCGCAGCGTGGTTCCTGATGGTGCCGACTTCCTTGGCGGGCTCTGCACGTGTTCAATGCGAACACGCCTGAGCTCGTCCCTAATAAAGAATGCAATTCAGAGAAAAGAAATAAGGAAGTGCAGCTCACAGCAGTTCCCCTGGTAGGCATCAGGACAGGAAGTGATGGGAAATATTCCCTGTGTGCACACAGACAGCCATACCAACCTGATGGATTTACCTGCTTTCTTTAGCTTTCATTCACACAGCTGCAGAAGGCCGTACACTGTCAATAGAACCATTTTATTTCTGTGCCCGGGAGTACAGGTGTTTGCATACAGCTGCTTGTAAAAAAATCAATGATAGGCTGCGGCTGTAAGCTGGTAACTGCACATCTGAGCGTTTACAGGTGTACTGGGATGGATGTTTGCACCCAGGTCTGTTGATCTGTCTCTTTATAGGCTTCTATTGGTATGTACGGCCCCTTGCAGCTGTGTGACTTCTATAAATTAAGGGAGGGTTATAACCCCTGTAAGATTAATTTTTTTACCATCTGTGTCCCTTTGGAGAGATTTCCATTCACTTCCTGTCTCATAGCCAAAACACAAAAAAACAGGACGTGAGAGCAAATCCCTGCAAATTAACCACTTGCCCACCGTTGGCCTTCATATGACGTTCTGGGCTTTAAGTGGAAATATCTGAATGATGGGTGCAGGTGCAGGCATCATTCAAATATCATTTTTTTTCAGCCGGCGATTCCCTGCAATATAAAAGCAATCATAGCGGCTGTTCAGCCGCTTCATTGCTTTTACAGGCAGCGGGAGGGGACTCTGGTCTCTCTTGTGCGATCAGGGGGAGCCAGAGAATGAAACCGCTGGCGGTTTACATAGAGCTGACCAAGGACCTAATGGTCCCCGGCCATCTCTATGACCCTCCTAGGCCGGAAGCGACGCCATGACGTCACTTCTGGCACCGGCAGATGTAAACCCTGCCTTTTTTTTTTTTTTTTTTGGAAAGGCTGAGATTGATTTATTTATTTTTGATCTCAGACTTTCCAGCATAGAGGAGAGATATGGGATCTTATAGACCCCACATCTCTCCATAGAGAGGACCTGTCATGCCCTATTCCTGTTACAAGAGATGTTTACGTTTCCTGTAATAGGAATAAAACTGATCAAAAAATGTAAGTGTAAAAATCAAATAAACAATAAAGAATTTTTTTTTTTTAAAGCGCCCCCATCCCACGCAGAAGCAAACGCATATGTAGGTCGTGCCCACGTATGTAAACCACACGTGAGGTATCGCCACAAACGTTAGAGCAAGAGCAATAATTCTAGCCCAGCCCTCGTCTGTAATGCCGCGTAGACACGATCGGAAATTCCGACAACAAAACTGTGGATTTTTTCCGACGGAATGTTGGTTCAAACTTGTCTTGCATACACACGGTCACACAAATGTTGTCGGAAATTCTGAACGTCAAGAACGTGGTGACGTACAAGACGAACGACGAGCCGAGATTAATGAAGTTCAATAGGCAGTTTGGCTCTTCTGCTTGATTCTGAGCATGCGTGTTTTTTTGTGCGTCGGAATTGCATACAGACGATCGGAATTTCCGACAAGAACTTTTGTTGTCGGAAAATTTGACAACCAGCTCTCAAATTTTTGTTGTCGGAAATTCCGACAGCAAATGTCCGATGGAGCCTACACACGGTCGGAATTTCCGACAAAAAGCTCACATCGAACATTTGTTGTCGGAATTTCCGATCGTGTGTACGCGGCATAACTCTAAACTAGTAACCTTTTAACATTTATCTACAGCACAGTATCGTAGTTTGTCGCCATTTCGTCATTTCACAAGTGTGCGCAGTTTTAAAGCGTGACATGTTAGGTATCTATTTGCTCGGTGTAACATCATCTTTTACATTATACAAAAAAAAAAAAATGGAGCTAATTTTAGTGTTTTTTTTTTTTTAATTCATGAACGTTTTTTTTTTTTTTAAACTCGTTCGAAAAATTGTAGCGTGAATACCGTGTGACATAAAAAATGGCAACAACCACCATTTAATTCTCTAGGGTCTCTGCTAAAAAAATATATATAATGTTTGGGGGTTCTTTTCTAGCCCAAAAAAAAAAAAAACCCACAGATTTTTACATGCGGGAGAGGAATGTCAGAATTGCCCCGGTTGGCAAGTGCTTAAGGGAATTTCTTGGGGACCCCCTCCCCCCCTCATTGGAAGGTTTCTCCTCTATTTCTGGGGACAACTCAAATTTTTCTTTTACCTTCACTGAAAATGGTAAACAGAACAAATAGTGAGGGTGAATCTCCCTAAAGGGAACAGAGACAGCAATAAAAGCTGACAGGTGTTCTAATCCCTCTCCGCTCCATCCAAAACCAAAAGTATACCAGAGAGGACGGAGCGCAGTATTTACTGAGGAAGAGTCTTTGTTGACTGGTGGACGTCTTGTGACATGAGTTTGGGAGCAGAATGGTGTTTAGCCTTAGGAGTTTGTAACATCTGTGCCTCAAATATTGTCATCTCAGAAAAGCACTTAATGCCATTAATTAGTCTGGTTTCAGTTACTATGTTACTGTGGAGGATGAATGACAGAATGCTGCTCAGTCAATGTGTCCTTCTGCTGGGGGCTATCTAGGTGGAGTCACATAATAGTGGCTACACTAACTATCCACTCACCTTAGTCCTGGGGGACACACAACCTGTTTTGCTGTAACCTCTGAATGGAGAAAGCATATGGAGGAACAGATTGATACCTCCGGCCAGCAGGGTGATACCCATCTATTCTGGATAGGTATCAGGTGGATGGTTACACTGGGCAGGAGGCCGGCTAACAGTGATACCTATCTGTCCTGGATAAGTATCAGGTGGATGGGAGATGGAAATCGGCTTCTGCTTCTCACCGTCACCTGTATCTGACCAAAAAAAAAAAAATCTGTGATTTTCTATTCCAAAAATGTCCACCCCCATAACATTGTAATGCTGAGTTATATTCCCATCCCTCATAAAAACTTTCAATTCTTGCTGACCACATAAAGCATACACTCACCGGCCACTTTATTAGGTACACCTTGCTAGTACCGGGTTGGACCCCATTTTGCCTTAATTCTTGGTGGCATAGATACAACAAGGTGTTGGAAACATTCCTCAGAGATTTTGCTCCATAGTGACAGGATAGCATCATGCAGTTGCTGCAGATTTGTCGGCTGCACATCCATGATGCGGATCTCCAATTCCACCACATCCCAAAGGTTCTCTATTGGATTGAGATGTGGTGAGTGTGGAGGCCATTGGAGTCCAGCGACCTCATTGTCCAGTGGTGAGATGATTGGAGCTTTGTGACATGGTGCATTATATCCTGCTGGAAGGAGCCATCAGAAGATGGGGACACTGTAGTCATAAAGGGATGGACATGGTCAGCAACAATACTCAGGTAGGCCGTGGCGTTTAAATGATGCTCAATTGGTACTAAGGGGCCCAAAGTGTGCCAAGAAAATCTCCCCCACATCATTACACCACCACCACCAGCCTGAACCGGTGATACAAGGCAGGATGGATCCATGCGCCAAATTCTGACCCCACCATCTGAATGTCACAGCTGAAATCGGGACTCATCAGACCAGGCAACGTTTTTCCAGTCTTCTATTGTCCAATTTTGGTGCCTATGCCAATTGTAGCCTCAGTTTCCTGTTCTTATCGGACAGGAGTGGCACCCGGTGTGGTCTTCTGCTGCTGTAGCCCATCTGCATCAAGGTTGGATGTGTTGTGTGTTCAGAGATGGTATTCTGCATACCTTGGGTGTAACGAGTGCTTATTTGGGTTACTGTTGCCCTTCTATCATGTGGAACCAGTCCGCCCATTCTCCTCTGTCATCAACAAGGCATTTTCCTCCACACAACTGCCGCTTACTGGATATTTTCTCCTTTCCCCACCATTCTCTGTTAACCTGAGAGATGGTTGTGTGTAAAAAAGCCAGTAGATCAGCAGTTTTTTAAATACTCAGACCAGCCCGTCTGGCACCAACAACCACGCCACGTTCAAAGTCACTTAAAATCCCCTTTCTTCCCTATTCTGAATCTCGGTTTGAACTTCAGCAAATCGTCTTCACCACGTCTAGATGCCTAAATGCATTGAGTTGCTGCCATGTGATTGGATGATTAGCAATTTGTGTTACCAAGCAATTGAACAGGTGTACCTAAGAAAGTGGCCAGTGAGTGTATGTGCTGCAGTAGAGGAGGGTAGACCTGAACACTACGTTCATGATGGCTAATGGCCCGTACACGCGATCCGAATATAGGATGAAAAATGTCACCCGAGGAAGAATTGTACGATTTTTGGATCGTGTGTACACTACTTTCGAGAGCCGATAACGGACAGTTCATCTGATATTATCTGATAGGACATGCACGAAAAATTTCCTCGTACGATACCAGATCGTACGATTTTTGCTTAGTCAGTACAGTTATCGTCCAAATATACAATACAACACATGACCTCAATTCCGATTTTTTTTTTTCGTGACTTATGTAACCTATTCAATTTCTACTTGCGACTATTAAGCGCTAAAAGTCGTACGATCTGTCGTACGATATTCGGATCGTGTGTATGGGCCATAAGGGTCCTGTGCTGAGAGCGGGCTTAAAACGGAGGTCCGGCGGTAAAAAGAAATAAATTAAAAGTCAGCAGCTGCAAACACTGTAGCTGCTGACTTTTATTAAGGACACTTTACCTGTCCAGGTTGCCCGCGATGTCGGCCGCCCGAGGTAGATCCGCCCCTCGGACCGGGTCCCGGCGCCGCCATCCTCACTAAGGTAAACCGGCAGTGAAGCCTTACGGCTTCACTACCCGTTTCCTACTGCGCATGCGTGAGTCACGTGGCTATTTGTGAATGGGCACACCGTCCTGTGTGTCCCAGAAGGCAGCGCGCCTCCATTTCCCAAGAGGCAACGCGAGGAGGAGCACACAGAACCTCATAGCGGAAGAGGCAGATTAGGACGATCTGCCTAGTAACAGCAATTTCTGGTAAGTATATATAAAAATACATTTTGAGCCTTTTTGGCAATTTTTTTTTTTTTTTTAGGGTGGACCTCCACTTTAATGTGAACTCCCAGCACAGTGACTGAGCTGTCACAGACAGCTCCTGATCTCTGTTGTGACCTCTGTCACAACCAATCTCAGTGATTACATGATAGGAAAGTCTGTCCTGCCTCCAGGAAACCTAGTTACAGAGCCACCACAAGGGGGTATCTATCCCCTGCCTTTCATGATGAAAAACATTAAGGGCCCATTTACACCAGAAAGGTCTGTTGCAATGGCTAAAGGCTGGTACACACTCCGTTTGGAGCCGCTGTACTAACGATCCAGCATTAGTACAGCGATCTCCCCCCCCCCCCCCCCTGAGCTGTTGTGTTCTGACAAAGGGAAGCCCTCCCTATCAGAACACTCCGTAAAGTCGTCTCAGCCAGTGGCTGAGAGCGCTGATCGGGAGCCGGTTGGCTGCTGCTTTTGTGTACGGGGATAACACACCGCAAATCTCTCCTGCACCAAGCTTCATGCAATGCACAGTAATGTGTTACCACACACTGCAGAGCAGGTGCATTGTGATGCCATTCACAATACATGGCACTGAACAAACGCATGTAATGTGCCTTACTGTAGTGGTTTCAATGGGCTCCTAAAGCAGAACTAAACTCAATCGGCATTAACAATTTTTATTCCTTATGCTGGAAACTGGAAATGGTGGCACGTGGTAGATCGGGGCCCTTCTGCCACTTTTTAGCCGCTTGGACCCCAGAAAGGGAATTGCTGCAACTAAGGAATGCTGAAGCCATCATGCAGATATCACCAGCACTTCCCGGGGGCGTAGGTTGGGAAGTGGTAATAACAAAACAGCATAATATGTGAAAACACCATTCCATTCATATGTAACTCTCACTGGCCCTCTAGTTCTGTTAGTGTTTGTTATTTGCAATTGTTTGTCCTGCACTCTTCTTATCTGCACTAAGAAGGATTCAAAGAAATTCAAATTACAGCTCATTAGCAAACTAATGCAGTAAAATAAAGATAGCTTAGCCAGAACTGAATGGATTATGCAGTAACAGCAATGTTTAGAAGTGACCTCCAGGCAGATATAAAGGACACAAATTAATGCAGCTCTGTATTCATTATTGGATCATTAAATGTCATTTTTAAAGGCAAACAGGGTAAGTTTACCCATGCTGTATTGCAGAGCCTTGTAAATCTAAGCACTGGAATAAACAGCAATACAAATTCTTTGGAAGATGAACCAGTTCCTATATATGAATTCCACCTGTGTATTTAGCGGTTTGGCTGGAGTTAAGCTTTAACTTATTTGCATCCCTGGATGTCACAGATTCTGGGATACAATTTGTGATATTTTCAACTGATGTTGGCATTGAATTGCATCAGTGTTTTTAGGTTAAAGTGATACTTAAGTCTTTTTTTTTTTTTAAGTTAAAAATAATAAACATGTCATACCTACCTGGTCTGTGAAATGGTTTTGCACAAAGCAGCCGCGATCCTCCTCTTCTCGGGTCCCTCTTCGGCGCTCCTGGCCCCTCCCTCCTGTTGAGTGCCCCCCACAGCAAGCAGTTTGCTAAAGGGGCACCCGAGCCACAGCTCCCTGTGTCCATTCAGACACGGAGCCCCAACCCCGCCCACGTTCTCTCCTCATTGGCTGACTGGCTGATTGACAGCAGCGGGAGCCAATGGCGCCGCGCTGCTGTCTCAGCCAATGAGGAGGAGAGTCCTGGGCAGCCGAGACACTCCTGCAACATCGCTGGATCTAGATGGACCTCAGGCAAGTATTAGGGGGGCTGCTGCACACAGAAGGCTTTTTATCTTAATGCATAAAAAGCATTCTGCCTCTACAACCACTGTATGTATGTATGTATGTGTGTGTATATATATATATATATATACACACACACATACAGTGTATGTATATATATATATATATATATATATATATATATACACACACAGCAATACAGGCAGTCCCCATGTTACAAACAAGAGGTTCTGTAGATGTGTTCTTAAGTTGAATTTGTATGTAAGTTGGAACAGGTACATTTTTGAAGTATAACTCTAGCCAAATTTTTTATATTTTTTTAAGTTTTGGATAGATGGCATAGGGAAGGGTTAATACCGCTGTAACGTTTGTTTTGCTGTCTGTGCCCCTCTTCAGAAGATTTCAACTCACTTTCTATCCCTGTGACAATTTGATTTTGAAAATTTTGGGTCGTTGTGGAAACACGGATTGGTGACAAACTCTAAACCTTCTCCCAGCCACATTCTAAGGCTCCATGCACACTGGAGCTCAAAAACTGCCGTTTTGAATGCCGGATTGCTGGCAGGAAAACGCTGCTTTAAAAACAAGATTTTATCAGCGTTTTACATTACGGTCAATGCACGTTTAGCAGCGCTAGCTTTCAGCTGCGTTTCTCTGGCTCTATTCAAAATCAATGGTTCCCTATGGAGCCCATTGATTTTTAAGAGAAGTCGCACCGCAAGTTGGATCATCATGAACTGACTTGCGGTGCGACTTGCATGCTGAGGATGAAGGGGAACCCCGCCAAAAAATGAAAAAAAAATTGGCGTGGGGTTCCCGTTCGGACAATACCTTCGGTCTGGTACGGATTTTAAGGGGAACCCCCTACGCCGAAAAAACGGCGTGGGGGGGGGGGGGTCCCCCCAAAATCCATACCAGACACATATCCAAGCATGCAGCCTGGTCGGTCAGGAAAGGGGGTGGGGACGAGCGAGTGCCCCCCCTTCTGAACCGTACCAGGCCGCATGCCCTCAACATGGGGGGTGCTTTGGGGCAGGGGGGGCCCTGTGCCCCCCTACCCCAAAGTATCCCCATGTTGATGAGAACAAGGGCCTCTTCCCGACAACCCTGGCCGTTGGTTTGCTGGGTCTGCGGGTGAGGGGCTTATCGGAATCCGGGAGCCCCCTTTAATAAGGGCCCCCCCACCCTATGTGAATGAGTATGGCTTACCCCTACCCATTCACCTGGAGGAAAAGTGTCAATAAAAAAAAAAAAACACACTAGACAGGTTTTTTAAGTAATTTATTAGGCAGCTCCAGGGGTCTTCGTCTGACTTCGGGAGTCTTTTTCCGACTTCGGGGGTGTCTTCTGACTCTCCTCCCGCTCTCCGGTGCCTTCTCCACGCTGTCCGGTTCTCCTACCGCTCTCCGGTGCTTTCTGCCTTCTGCCGGGCTCCTCCGCTATCTTCTGCCAGCTCTTTTGCTAGCGGTGACCCGGTCTTCTTCCCTCTTCTCTTCTTAAGATGTTGACACGACGATCTCTCCCGCTGTAATGCCGTGTGCGCGGTGCGCAATGCTTTATATAGGCATGGTCACTGGGTGATGTCACCCGGTGACACCACCCCCTTATGACGTCAAAGTCCCAGCATGCCCCGGGACAGTGACGTCATACGGGTGGGGTCACCGGGTGACATCACCCGGTGACCACACCCCATTCCTATATAAGTCGTTGCGCACACGGCATTACAGCGGGAGAGAGCATTGTGTCAACATCAGAAGAGAAGAGGGAAGAAGAAGACCAGGCCAACGCTAGCAAAAGAGCGGGCAGAAGATAGCGGAGGAGCCCGGAAGAAGGCACCGGAGAGCGGGGAGAAGAACCGGAGAGTGGGAGAAGAGGCCGGAAAGCGCGGAGAAGTTGGAAGAGACCCCCGAAGTCGGAAGAGACCCCCGGAGCTGTCTAATAAATTACTTTTGTAGTGTGTTTTATTTTTGACACATTTTTCCCCAGGTGAATGGGTAGGGGTACGATGTACCCCATACTCATTCACATAGGGTGGGGGGCCCGGGATCTGGGGGTCCCCTTATTAAAGGGGGGCTCCCGGATTCCGATAAGCCCCCCGCCCGCTGACAACCAACGGCCAGGGTTGACGGGAAGAGGCCCTTGTCCTCATCAACATGGGGGCGCAGGGCCCCCCCTGCCCCAAAGCACCTACCCCCCATGTTGAGGGCATACGGCCTGGTACGGTTCAGAAGGGGGGGCGTTTGCTCGTCCCCACCCCCTTTCCTGACCGACCAGGCTGCGTGCTCGGATAAGGGTCTGGTATGCATTTTGGGGGGAACCCCACGCCGTTTTTTCGGCGTAGGGGTTTCCCCTTAAAATCCATACCAAGACCGAAGGGCCTGGTATCGTCCGAGGGGGAACCCCACAGCACTTTGAACGCAAATTTCTTGCGTTCAGATAAAAGACCATAAACTCCACTGCTCAATAAAGCAGAGTTTCCCCTGAAAAAAAATATTAAAAGCCAGCAGCTACAAATTTACTGCAGCTGTTGACTTTTAATATTAGGACACTTACCTGTCCTGGAGTCCAGCGACGTCGGCAGCAGAAGACGAGCGATTGCTCGTCACTCTGCTGCCCCCACTGCCATCCTCGGTGAGGGAACCAGGAAGTGAAGCCTTGCGGCTTCACTGCCCAGTTCCCTACGGCACATTCGCGAGTTGCATACGGTACATTCGCGAGTTGCACTGCGCTGTTCTCACTGGTCCCTGTTGTGTTCTGGGAGCCGAGTGTCTCCCAGAACACAACGGGTATTCTGCGGGAAGTGACGTACTACCCACAGAATACCCGCAGAGAGGACTCCCGGAAGTCTTATACAGGTATCTGCACCCCCCTCCCCCCTGAAAGGTGCCAAATATGACACCGGAGGGGGGGGGAGGGTTCCGATAAGCGGAAGTTCCACTTTAGGGTGGAGCTCCGCTTTAACGCTAAAATACATCCATGTGTGCATGGACACATAGGCTAACATAGAGTGCAGTATATGGGCTTTTAAAAAAAAATGCCCAAATGCCAAAAAACTGCAGTTTATGAGCTTCAGTGTGCATGGAGCCTAAGCCTAATCTATCTAGCCCTGTAAAGCAAAAATCGCTTCAGTGGAGACACCTTTTTCCTATGATGACTTTAAGGCCGGCCATACACGGTTTGAACCGTTAAATGGGATCGCTCAACTTAGGTACAACCAGCTTGCTGGACTCTCTTGCGATTATCACTATGGGCTGCTGTCTTGCCCCCCTTGCCGGGAGAACACAATTGCTGATTCCCCTGTTAGCACTGTCTGTGTTCAATTGTGGTTGCAGGAAAGAAATTTCCACCATGTATGGCCTGCCTAACAGAAGTGAATTTCCCTGTAACTTTGGGGACGGCCTGTAATTGATTTCAGATAGACTTCATTTTAAAGTGGAAGAAAAATCAAAACCCAACTAACTCTAAACCTACTCTCAGCCACATTCTAAGTCTAATCTATCTAGCCCTGTAAAGCAAAAATCGCTGTACTTGCCTGTTCTGCAGCCGATTTGGTCCATTGACAGGCTGAGCTGTCAGCGGCGGTGTCCATGTGTGGAAGAGAGCAGGAGAGGCAGCTGACAATAGAAGCCCCATAGTAACTCAATGGGTGACGTCACTTCCCAGCCGTTGTCGTTTTCTTCAGCCCAGCGTGGGTCCGGACTGGAGCAGCCGCAGAATAGTTGAGTACATAGATTTTTGCTTTACAGGGCTAGATAGATTAGTCTTAGGCCTCGTACACACGACCGAGTTTCTCGGCAAGAACCAGCAAGAAACTTGCTGGCAGAGATGTCTTGCCGAGAAATTTGTTCGTGTGTATGGTTTCTCGTCAAAAAACCGACAAGTAATCTCGACGAGAAAATAGAGAACCTGCTCTCTATTTTCTCGTCGAGATTCTCGTCAGCCTGTTTCTCGACGAGAAAAGTGAGTGTGTGTACACTTACCTGTCCTCCGGGAAGCCCGCGCATGTTCGAAATGAATTCGACGCATGCGCGGTAGCTTCCTAGGCATAGGTAGGGTATACCAAGATGGCGGCGACGGCATCGAATGTGACGAGCGCATGCTTGTCGTAGTCGATGACGTCACTGCGTACGCTCCATTCAAAGAACCGCTGGTTCTTTGAATCGAGCGTGTGTACACTCGGCCGGGACAAGTTTCTTGTCCAAGAATCTCGTCGAAAAAAACGACATGTTTTTTTTCTACGAGAATCTCGGCCGTGTGTACGAGGCTTCAGAATGTGGCTGAGAGTAGGTTCAGAGTTAGTTAGGTTTTGACTACTTCCACTTTTAAATGTTTTGGCACAAGTGTGTTATGTGGTCAAACTATGGACAGTCTTTGGACTTTTTCTGTTTTTCCTGACATTGTGTAAACAAACAACTAAAAAGTTAAAGTTCAGAGTTCTTTTCTTTTTATAATGAAAAATGGAAACAGACACCACAGAGGCCTCTAATGTCTGCCGTCTTCTGGTGTCACCATTTGAGGGAGCAATACCCGGAGACTGTGATTTCCCAGCAATCTGAACTATCACCTCAGTGCAGCCCCCAGCTGAGTCTCCGGGACGCCACAACAGCAATAGTGTAAATAAATGAAAGGAACACAGGATTTTCCACAGATTAACCATATTCTACCGCAAATAAAGTAATGTGCAAAATAATTGCTTTCATTATGGAGAGTAGAATGAAGACCAGCTGTGTGTCTGTAGCTGATGTCAGTGGCAGTTCTATTGATGTTAATAAGGTCAGGTGCTGCCCTCCCTACATTGGCTGTTACCTGCAGAGCTCTAATATTATATCTGTACCTGCTATACAGATCTTCTCTTGCTGTACAGATATACTCCCACTATTAAGATACATAGTAATACAAAGAGAAATACAGTAGGTATAGAACCCCCCCCCCCCCCCATTAAAATAGCCACAGCCTGAAATGAAGACAGACACGGCTTTTGGTTTAACCAGCTGTATTTACTCAGTGCAATTTATAACATCCAAGTGAAAGATACAACACCATGTCAGAAAAACATAAAAAAAAAAAAAATCAAAAACAGAATCATCGAGATGGGTAAAAGCATCACCCCTTGTGTCATTATCTTGTTGGACCATGCTTTAATTTCCGCCTTTAGTCTGTTGGGATTTGTCTCTACTAACCTTGCACATTTAGACTTTGCAATATTTTCCCGCTCTTCTTTGCAGAACTGCTCAAGTGCAGTTACATTTGATGGTGATCATTGGTGGACTGCAGTCTTTAAGTCATTCCACAGATTTTCAATAGGGTTTAAGTCTGGGCTCTGGCTAAGCCATGAAAGGAAAATATAATGGGATGAGCACCGCTCCAAAGGCTTTCCTGTGAGATTTCCAGCTGCCCAAAAATCCTGGGTGCCTGCCTGGGTCCGCAAACCCCATTTACAGTTAGAAAAGATAGCGACACTTCCAGAGAATAAAAACTACAAAAAATACAGGTATATGCGCAAGAGCTAGTACTCATATCTCTCTCCCAATTGACAGTACTTTATGTCATGAAAGAACATGGTCTCTGAGGGTCCATGTAAAAAGTTTTAGTATGTTGGGAAGATGAAGGGATAATGTCCAGGGGCTCTTAGGGCTGCCGTCATAGGAGAACAGAAACAAGGGTTCCAAACTGCAAACAAACAACAAGGAGAGAGGCGTCTCTAAGAGTAGACGTTTGAACGAAAACACTTTAATCAGCATATAGTTTATGCACTCACATTTAGATGTAGTGTTACGAGCATATCAGTTCCAATAGAGTCAGGGTGGCCTCTCCTATAAGCTGTTTCCTTAATTCATGTAGCTCCGGCGCTCGCTGGGCTTGTGTCACTCCGTGACTGCATGTTGCTGGCTTTTTTCTTGTAACCATCCCATACAAGCCATATTTGTGGAGAATTTGTGGTATTGTTGTCACATGCACACAATGACCACTCATTGTCAGAGTTGCTGTAGGCCTCTTGGTAGCCTCTCTGACCAGTTTACTTCTGGCTCTTTCATCCAGTTTGGAGCGACGTCCTGATCCGAGGAGGGTCTGTGTTGTACCAAATATCTTCCGCTTCTTAATAATAGATTTCACTCTGCTTCTAGCCATTTATAAAGCCTTTGTATCCATCTCCTGACTTGTGCCTGTCCACAACTTTATCCCAGAGATCCCGGTGACAGTGCCTTGGCACCCTTAGTTGATTGTTTGCTTCAGTTGCACTACCAGGGACTGAAATGCTCCAGGAAAGCTCTTTTCATGCTGAGCTAATCAAAATGACCACAGCTGATCACAGTTGAAAGTCAAATGGCTTTGTGTGCCATTGAAAAGGTGATTAGCTACACCTGATTGAGTTTACAAGTCATTTTTAGGAGGGGGGGGGGTGATCCCTTTTCCAACTCAGTGATTCTGTTTTTGATTTTTTTTCTGACATGTTGGTGTTATATCTTTTCCTTGGATGTTATTAATTGCAGCTGGATAAAACAAAAACTGTGTTCGTTTCATTTCAGGCTGCAAAGCAACAAAATGTGATTATTTTAAAGGGGGGTGATTCTTTTCTATACCCACTGAATATAAATCACACTGACTGAAGGCAGACAATCTGAATTCATCTTCCAAGGATCTGACTTGAATAAAGTGAAATATACTTGCTCAGGGTAACTCCACTTTTCAGATCGCGTCATTCATAATGGTTCCTGGATTAGGATGCTTGTGTTACTATAAAGTGAACCTGTCCATTGATTATGTTGCACACATGATGCACAACCTCTTGCTAAAAATAGTATGTGGTATGCATGTTGAAGATTAGAAGTAGTATTGTCAGAAGTGGGAAATCATTTTTGAATTCCCATGGCACCCACTGCACATAGCACAATAAAATAGAACCTTTGATTTACCTGTAAACATTTTTTTTTAGATGGCTGGGATACCCAAAAGCAATACAAAAAAAAAAAGAGAGGCGGGCAACACAGCAAACAAATGCAAACAGGCCCACAGAACAAAGGGTCACGGACCCTTAATCAAACAGCAGCCTGGAAAACCTTGCAGCTGAAGCCAGCATCAGTAGAAGCCTGAACATCCACCAGGTATAAACTTTATGAATGTGCGAACAGGAGACCGGGTGGCGGCACTGGAAATCTAGCCATTGAAAAATGTAAAATGCATCCAATGATCATCTGATGGACTGTGTTTTAACAGGAAAGAACAGAACCCTATCCTGCAAAGAATAGGCTTGTACATTGACTTGCCAAATCCACCTGGCAATGTGAAACAAGAGGCAAGGAATCCCCTGCTGTGAGAATCTTCAGAAAGAACAAAGAGTAAATCTTACTGAAAGAAACTGTACCTTAAATGAAAACTTGTTCAGCACAGACTACATCCAAAAAGTGGAGAGAAAACACCCAAAGACATTTGGGATCCAGACAAAATGACAAGGACAATGTTCTGGTAAATGTGGGAAAATTCCCTATAAGATAAGACTACCAATTCTGATTCCCATCTAGGTATTCTTAGAGGTAATCCAAATCAACCTTGCGCATAAGGTCGGTCAAGGGAATGTCATGATAGGCTTGAAAGGTATAGAGTCATCTGAAAATGTCTGGGGGAGCTATATTAGTGACTCCTTGCAGAAAAGGCCTTCAAAGCCTAGTCAAGGCCAAGATCTACCCCTTGAAGGTAGCTCAAGGCCAAATTCAGATTCCGAGCTTTGTCTCACAGTTATGTCTAGGAAGGAACTTCCTTTGTTGACACCAAGCAAAAAAGCCTTCCAGGTACGATGGTAGACCATGCAAGAAGTTGACTTCTTAGCAAGAAAAATCATAGGAATGGCCAAATCCAACAAGCCTCTTTCCCTCAAGACATGGCTGTAAAAGCCAAGCTGACAAAGCCAACTACAGAAAAGCACGATATAGGACAGGTCCTTGTGACAGAAGGCTCCACTTGTGTCTGCAAAGAGTTTGAGAACTTTTGAGTATCACACTCTTTTGGGCCAATTTGGTGCCACATAGATCACCTCAATTATGCTGAGCAGCTGAGGAAGGATCTTTACAGAAGGGGCTTAGATCATGCAGAACTGATCCCACAGTCACCAGGGCATCTACAGCGAAGACCCAACGATCCTTGGACTTGGTGACAAACCTGGAAAGTTTGGAGTTAATTCTGGATGGCAGAAGGTGCGCAACCAAAGTCCCCCACCTGCAACATGGGCCCATTAAACACCTCAGAATGAAGGTCCAGCTGTTGGCCTGCCAAATTTCATTTTCAGGGAATGTGCATGACAGTCAGGGACTAAATGAGCCATGTCAGAAAGAGACCTGCCGCACTTCAGCTGCGCAACTTGTGGTACCCCCTTGACAGATGATGCAAGCCACAGCTGTGGCATTGTTTAACTGTACTTTGTTGATAGCACCTTAAGTTGAGGAGCAGAACACTAAAAGGCCCTGCGTTGCAGAACACTGATAAGAGGTTTTGATTCCCTCTCCAGTTCAGTTGGACCATCAAGGTCGCGAGGCCCCCCTCCTAGCTCAACAGGCTAGAACCCATGAGGAATTGGCAAGACTGACTTTCCTGACTCCAACAGCGGGTTGAAGAACCACCGCACCAGGGATAGTCCAGCTCTGGGCAAAAGACACATAGGTTGGTCCTGTGCCACATAATTGGAATGCAGAGTTGCAGCAGCCTGGAGTAAAACTGAGCATAAGGGACAGCCTTGAAAGAGGCTACCAACAGTCTTACTACGCTCATGAAAAAGCGAACAGAGGTACACCATCTGGACAAACCTGAGCCATGTTAGTGTTCAAGACTAGCCCCAGATTTTCAAGGCAGTGAGCTGGATCCAATGCAGACCTCTAAAAATTAAGGTTCCATCTGAGCTCTACAGAAATTGCACTGTCTGTTGCATGTATGCAGTGAGTGTCTGGCCAATGCAGTACTTTAACAGCAGGTTTTTCAGATATCCTACGAAGTGGAACTCCTGATAGTACAGCAGAGCCATTACAGGGGCCAGCACATTTTCGTGAAGACCAGTGGAACCGTAGACAAGACAAAGGGAATAGGGACAAACTGAAAGCGACGCTCACCTACTGCAAAGCACAAAAAGCAGCTCAAGTGGAGGAAACGTAGGGGTGTGTAACTAGGCTTCCTGTATGTTTTAGGAAGCCAGCAGATCCCCCTGTTGAAAAAGGGCAATGACTGAGCTGGCCAATTCCATACAGAACTTTAGACAAGAAAGAAGAAGTTTAGATTGGAATGAATGCCACCCTTGGACTTCTAAACCGTAAAAAGATTGGACTAGAAAAAAAACGCTCATCCACAAGGACAATGACACCCCCCCAAGGTAAGTGCTACTGCTCTGGATGTAGATCCCCCAGTTTATGCAAGCAAGAAGGAAGATTGGAAAGCAAAAAAAAAAAGCACGGGGGGGGGGGGGGAACAAAACTCCTCCATGTTGTACCTGGTGGAGAAAACATTTTGGACCCAAGATCTGGGAGGTGCTGGACCTAGCGGCCACAGAGACAGACAGACATCCCCTCACTGGCGAAATGAGGGGTGGCCTGTCACTGTGAGGGTAATTGGCCTGTGAGAAAACTGGGCATCAGACCTGAACTTGGAAACCTGGGAGGAACAAGAAGGAAGTTTTCCAAAACCTGAGAACAGACTTGCAGGTAGGTGCCTTTACCACCTTTTTGACAGGCAAACAGGGTGGTCTTATTGCTGGTAACCCCTTAATGATGGAGTCCAATTGTCCAGTAAATAGATGTTCACCCACATCTGTTCCAGGAGTTTGATTGCAGACCAAGTACTTAAATCACAGGATTCTGAGCAAGATGGACATAAAACCAATTCTTGACTGTCCACTCAATACCGCAAGGCTGCATGAAGGATCTCCAAGCACCACAGGATGGAAACATCCAGGAGAATGCAACCTGGGATTCAGACCATGTGTTTAGACCAGACCACAAGTGTCTGACATACCTCCATGGCCATATCAGTATGCTGCGTGCCACAGCCTACTACTGAAAACATTGCCCTAAAAGAGAGTTAAAGCCTCGTACACACGGCCGTTTTTCTCGGCAAAAAAACAGCTGGGAGAGCTTTTTGCCGAGAAAACCGGGCGTGTGTATGGTTTTCTCGTCGGGAAAACTGCCGGGAATCTCAACGAGAAAAATAGAGAACCTGCTCTCTATTTTCTCGTCTGGATTCTCGTCGGCCTGTTTCCAGACGAGAAAACCGTGCGTGTGTGTGTATGCTTACCTGTCTCCAGGTAAACCCGTGCATGCTCGAAAAGACTGACGCATGCGCGGTAGCATACAAGGGTAGTGTAGGGTGTAGCAAGATGGCTGCTAACGGCATCGAATGTGACGAGCGCATGCTCATCGTAGTCAATGACGTCACTGCGTTCTTGCCATTCAAAAGAACGTCGGTTCTTTTGAATGTGCATGTGCACACAGGGCTTGGCAAGACAAGCTTGCCAGGAATCCCGTCGAGAAATTTTTTTTTTTTTTTTCGACAGGATTCTCGCCCGTGTGTACGAGGCTTATAGACTCTTGTCCACCCTGCCCTAAGGATCAGAATGTCTTCTACCAGGATGGTTAGGGACTTTTTTAAGGCAGGCAGAAGCGGGATCCACAGAAGTTTTATTTTCTTGCGAAAGCCCTCCTACATCTGATATTGTTGAACAACCACTTGTGGGGGGGATAAACCTTTTCAAGGGCAGCCATTTGCCCTATAAATCCTCACTGGGTGCATAGGGAAGGTCTTAGACAGCTTGGGGGCCTTCTTTGGACCCATCCTGGTGACCTGCAATCACACCAACACTGGTACCTCCCGCTCCAAGCAGGTGCACACATCATCCATCAGGACAGCAATGATGTCCCCAAGCTTGGTAGAGGTAATGGCTTGAGAAGAGCCCTCCTGTGTGGCATTCCTAGATTACAAAGAGGGTCTTTACCCCTCTGCTTGCTTTGCTGTGTTCTCCACCTGAAACAAGCTGTTACCCACAACAGTCCGACAAATAGAGGGGGGCTTTTCCTGGCTTGCAGCCCAACGCTTCCCACCGTTGACCCTCTCCATAAATTTTTCAAAAGAGGTGGAGAACTCCCTGCTCTCTCAGGGAGGAGATTCTACAGTATTAGATAACGTGTGGTGTTGTGGGCGTGTGTTTTTTTTTTTGAATGATGGCGCCCGTCTCCGGCGTGCCATCATTCACAACACATGCCAGCTTCTATTCTAGTCTCAGACCCACAGACGCAACTCTGGAGCCATTGTATACCTTTTAATGTACAGAGTATAAATATTCTAAACTCTGTGAGACACAAGAAAGATAGACTTTGTGTGGCTGTGATTTGTGTGCCCTGATCTGCATGGGCCATCCTTCTTTGTTAGAACTCATTAGACTCTGAGACAGTCAGAAACACCTGTTCTGCTCTGGGCCTCCTCCAGGACTGGCCTACACATCACGAAGCACAGGCCGCAAGCACAGGCCGCTCCCCAGGGGTCTCGCTCATCCTGGCTCACTCCCGATTTGGCACAATAGCTGAAGTTAATGAGTTTACACTGGCATGGGCTCCCACTGGCTGACAGTTAAACAGAAATGCTAATCCACTGGCAGGTATTAATAGAGGCACGCTGGCCAGTCTCTGCCCTGGCACTAGTACAGCCTGGCTGAATACGCTGAGCCCAGGACTGTACGTGGTGCTGGAATCTTGCAGAGACAAACTGTCTGCTTCCAGTGTGTTCTGTACTGCCAGAACAGTCGTTGTTAAGGGAAACACCCTCTTTATCTGGCGTTTCCTTTCATAAGTGTATACACAGAGGCCACAATTTGACAGTTGGAATCAAGTTGGTTAAATACAGGCTCTGCCTTTTTGTTCTCTTGGTACATTAGCAACCTTAAAATTGCAGTATACTGTGAACATTCAGAAAATGATATATGAAAATATTTTCATTTTATGATTAAAGTGGGAAGCTCAGTGATCAATGTGGGTGCTGTATGATTTATGCCTAATGTACACTGAGCTTCAAAAAAATGCCACTTTTACAGGTATTTTTTTTTTTTTTCCAGCCTATAAAGGCACCTCTATGTAAGCCTAGGTGTCCATGCACACACAGGCATATTAGAAGAGGAGTGTTTACAGGCAGGAAGAAAAACCCAACAAAGGTGCATTAAGCAGAGAAGCTGAAGAGCAGAATGAACGCGCCTAAACGTGTGTAACCTTTAAGTGTTGATGCATTCCAATGGCCAGAAGAAATTACTATTATCAGGATAATAATAAACAAGGCTTTAGGTGCATTTTTTAAGCAGCTTTATCTACTGCCAGGAGTTCTTGCATTCAGTGGGGCTACATAGATGGCCAGTGTGCATGAGGCACTTATGTTCGTAGAAGTACAGTGAGGGGTAAAAAGTACTTAATCTTCTGCTAAAGGGGTATAAAACCACTTTAATAACTTGGAGAGGATCTGCAAAGAGGAGATGGACAAAATCCCTCCTGAGATGTGTGCAAACCTGGTGGCCAAGTACAAGAAACTCCTGACCTCTGTGATTGCCAACAAGGACTAAAGTCTTGTTTTGCGAAAGGGGGTCAAATACTTATTTCACTCATTAAAATGCATATCAATTTATAACTTTTTTGAAATGCGTTTTCCTGGATATTTTTGTTGTTATTCTGTCTCTCACTTGTAAAAATAAACCTACCATTAAAATTATAGACTGATAATTTCTTTGCCAGTGGGCAAATGTATGAAATCAGAAGGGGATCAAATACTTTTTTCCCTCAATCTATGTGACTGGCACCCTTCTGCTGTTATTACCAGTCTAACTGCTGAGGATTAGTTTTGTGCAACTCATCTTTTTGCCTCTGAGCAAGCAGCAAGTGACTGACACGCCTAGGAAGGTTTATGGGAAGTACATTGCTATAGAATGTGATGGCACTTTATCTGTCTATATATTTATTTAGACAACACAGGATTGGAAATGTTGCTGTTGTACATTGTATTCACATCCTGTATTATTCTCCTTTGTGTTGATCCATAAACACATCTCACAGATCTTGTCAGCAATCAGTCACTTTCCTGAATTCAGCGCTTTACTCTGCGTCCCTTCCAGAGACGTGTGAGCCCGCGGCCCCCTCCAGATCACACCCACCATATCAGGACCTCCAGTGTCTGACTTAAGTACTGCCAAATTCTCTATCTGCCATTTGTAGGGCAGGTTGCAAAATGAGGAGTGCTGTAGACACTCTTTAAAATCGTGTTGTGCCTCTGGCATGACAAATACAGGTGCCTGCAACAAATTCTTGCACCTGCCAGAAATAGGTGTATATTAATGTATCTCATGATTACATAGTTACATAGTAGGTGAGGTTGGAAAAAGACACAAGTCCAACCTATGTATGGTGGTAGCAGCACTGAGGCCATAGTGTCCATGAAGAACACTCCAGCCCATTAAATATTCAGCATCTTCAAATCCTGTTGGCTGCACAGCGTCACTGGTTGCTAAGATGATGTCTATCTGACAGCATCATAGCAACCAATGACCCATCCTCAACCCTATTCAGCTGCCTGTCAGGAGATTTCATGGTCATTGCCATATTTGGGTAATAACATCAGCCAGAATCCCCAGCCCCCCCCCCCCCCCCATGTTTATATAGAGAATCTCAGCTTTGGTTGCCAGGATGCCGGCATCCTAGTAGCCCACTAGCCCTGAATGGGAAGCCATCACTTTCATAATAGCTTCCCAGAAGATTTGTGTGCCAATTCTGAGCACTGGTGTGTCTCAGTATGCCAACTCTAATTACCACCAGTTTCTTAAATCTGCGAATTGGCTGTACTACCCTTATCTTAGTATTCCCCCCTCCCCCCATCTTCAGATTACATAACTGGCACGCACTCTCAGGTATACCAGAACCCCCACCCCCATATCACAGATAACCGTCACCTTCTCTCATATACCCAGATCACTGTCACCTTCTCTCATATACCCAGATCACTGTCACCCTCTCTCATATACCCAGATCACTGTCACCCTCTCTCATATACCCAGATCACTGTCACCCTCTCTCATATACCCAGATCACTGTCACCCTCTCTCCTATACCCAGATCACTGTCACCCTCTCTCATATACCCAGATCACTGTCACCCTCTCTCCTATACCCAGATCACTGTCACCCTCTCTCATATACCCAGATCACTGTCACCTTCTCTCATATACCCAGATCACTGTCACCCTCTCTCCTATACCCAGATCACTGTCACCCTCTCTCATATACCCAGATCACTGTCACCTTCTCTCATATACCCAGATCACTGTCACCTTCTCTCATATACCCAGATCACTGTCACCTTCTCTCATATACCCAGATCACTGTCACCCTCTCTCATATACCCAGATCACTGTCACCCTCTCTCATATACCCAGATCACTGTCACCTTCTCTCATATACCCAGATCACTGTCACCCTCTCTCATATACCCAGATCACTGTCACCTTCTCTCATATACCCAGATCACTGTCACCCTCTCTCCTATACCCAGATCACTGTCACTCTCTCTCATATACCCAGATCACTGTCACCCTCTCTCCTATACCCAGATCACTATCACCCTCTCTCCTATACCCAGATCACTGTCACCCTCTCTCATATACCCAGATCACTGTCACCCTCTCTCATATACCCAGATCACTGTCACCCTCTCTCCTATACCCAGATCACTGTCACCCTCTCTCATATACCCAGATCACTGTCACCCTCTCTCATATACCCAGATCACTGTCACCCTCTCTCATATACTCAGATCACTGTCACCCTCTCTCATATACCCAGATCACTGTCACCCTCTCTCATATACCCAGATCACTGTCACCCTCTCTCATATACCCAGATCACTGTCACCCTCTCTCCTATACCCAGATCACTGTCACCCTCTCTCATATACCCAGATCACTGTCACCCTCTCTCATATACCCAGATCACTGTCACCCTCTCTCATATACTCAGATCACTGTCACCCTCTCTCATATACCCAGATCACTGTCACCCTCTCTCATATACCCAGATCACTGTCACCCTCTCTCATATACCCAGATCACTGTCACCCTCTCTCCTATACCCAGATCACTGTCACCCTCTCTCATATACCCAGATCACTGTCACCCTCTCTCATATACCCAGATCACTGTCACCCTCTCTCATATACTCAGATCACGGTCACCCTCTCTCATATACCCAGATCACTGTCACCGTCCCGCACCATCAAGGTAAACATTCTCAATACCAACCAGATACAAATCCTCACTCATCATAGTCATATGATCTCCAAAAGATTTACCCCCCCTTCATGACCAGGCCATTATTTGCAATACGGCACTGCGTTAATTTAACTGACAATTGCGCAGTCATGCAACACTGTACCCAAATACCATTTATGTAAATTTTTTCCCCCACAAATAGAGCTTTCTTTTGGTGGTATTTTATTACCACTGGGTTTTTAATTTTTTATGCTATAAATGAAAAAAGACCAACAATATCATTTACTTTCTGCTATGAAAATTACTTCATAAATCTAAGCCAATATGTATTTTGCTACATGTTTTTGGTTAAAAAAAATAAAATCTAAATAAGTGTATATTGATTGGTTTGCACAAAAGTTATAGCGTCTACAAAATAGGGGATATATATTGCAATTTTTATTTATCTTTTATACTAGTAATGGCGGCAATCAGTGACTTATAGCAAGACTGCGATATTACGGCGGCCAATAGGACACTAACTAACTTTGTGGGAACTATTGACACTAATACAGTGATCTGTGCTAAAAATATGCACTGTCACTGTACTAATGACTCTGGCTGGGAATGGGTTAAACATCTAGGGTGATCAAAGGGTTAAATGTGCGCCTAACCCTTGTTTTTGTGTACTGTGTGAGGTGCTTTTACTATGGGATGTGCTTTGCAGGTAAACAAAATTCAGCACATCCCCGCTGACAGAACGGAGCTCTGTATTGTTTACATAGGTAGAGCTACGTCCAGCCTGTCTACTCGCCGATCAGAGGGTGCCAGCCGTCATCCATTGGCCGGCACCCGCTGATCGGCTTCTGCTGTAACTAATCACAGAAGCGGCGTGACGCGCCCCCTACCCAGAAGTGCAGAATCACACATACCTGTATATACACGATTCTAGATTGTAAGCTCTAACGAGCAGGGCACTCTGATCCCTCCTGTATTGATTTGTATTGTTACTGTACTGTCTGCTTCAATGTTGTAAAGCGTATTGTTACTGTACTGTCTGCTTCAATGTTGTAAAGCGCTGTACAAACTGTTGGCGCTATATAAATCCTGTATTATAATAATAATAATAATGATTCTGCACAGAACAGCTGCCCTGCAGCAGTAAATCTGCTATAGGGCAGCCGGCAAGCGGATAATATACTGTATACTGCCAGAGGTCTGAATATTACGTACAGCATTAGGCACCTGTATTCATTCCCAATACTTTGAAGGAATTATGAGATGTATGTGACCTGTATAGTCCCGAAAGCTAGCAATCTATTTTACATTCAAAAAGGAGTATATATGTATACAGCAGCGATGACTGGTATGCAGTCCCTGACTCTGCACTGAAAATACACAGAGTAAACATGGCTGGCAGTCATGTTCCGTCTTATCCTGATAATCTGTAAATTCTTGTCTCCATTGTCTGCCATCACGTACACCAACTATGATGCTCACCTGACCTCAGTGCATCATGTATCTTCCAAATCTGTTCACAGGTGACTGAGTACGGGAAGCTTGTCCCGCCTCACCCTGTGTCTCCACCTAAGCCAGGCCCCGAGGACACTTCATAACTGCTCATGGCGCGGCATGTCAAGGGACTTTCTCAGAATGCGGCTCATCTGGAATGTGGGGGTGTCTAAGCGAACCCCTAAGACTACCCAGTGGATAGGTTTCTGCACTGCCCTCCTCCCTCAGGGAAGCTGAAAATCAGCCTTTGAAAGATGAGACTTGAAGGAAATATCCCCTCCAGGGGTGTTATTTCTTAATTTCTCCCTGCAGCCTGTACAGTGTGCGGCTATCACATTTCCATACAGTGTATGCAATGCAGCACATTCCCATGTATTCCTATTGAAGGACAGTGTTTTACAGCCTTATTGTCTGATCAGTTAAGTAGGGGCACTCTGTAATTACACAAAATTAAACCCCCCACCTGATGGGTGTAACCCATTACCTGCACCAGTGCCGGCAGGTGCAGGGATAGGAGAGTGGATGCCAGAGCAAGCAGAATTATGGGTAAGACTGTGCACGTATTATCTGACATTAAAGAGACCCTGTCACCAAGGAACCAATCTCCAGTTGAAAGCAGAGAATAGTTGAGGTTCTCACAGCAAAACAGGTAACCTAATAATAAAAGCTTAGTTCCCCTTTGCAATAAAATGTACCCTGTAGCACAAGGGCCCCAGTACCTTTTAAAAACATTGTAAGCATTTAAGGCAAGTGCATCCAGTTCAACCAATAAAAGGGGGGATTACAATCCTGTATACAAAATCCTATACCCACAGTTGATCCAGGAGAAGGCTAAAAACCCCAGCAAAGCATGATCCAATTTTCTCCAGCAGGGGAAAAATATCCTTTATGATCCCTCGAGAGGCAATCTGACATTCCCTGGATCAACTTTACCTATAAATTGTAGTATCCAGTTATACAGGTCCTTCTCAAAAAATTAGCATATTGTGATAAAGTTCATTATTTTCTGTAATGTACTGATAAACATTAGACTTTCATATATTTTAGATTCATTACACACAACTGAAGTAGTTCAAGCCTTTTCTTGTTTTAATATTGATGATTTTGGCATACAGCTCATGAAAACCCCAAAATCCTATCTCAAAAAATTAGCATATTTCATCCGACCAATAAAAGAAAAGTGTTTTTAATACAAAAAAGTCAACCTTCAAATAATTATGTTCAGTTATGCACTCAATACTTGGTCGGGAATCCTTTTGCAGAAATGACTGCTTCAATGCGGCGTGGCATGGAGGCAACCAGCCTGTGGCACTTTTGAGGTGTTATGGAGGCCCAGGATGCTTCGATAGCGGCCTTAAGCTCATCCAGAGTGTTGGGTCTTGCGTCTCTCAACTTTCTCTTCCCAATATCCCACAGATTCTCTATGGGGTTCAGGTCAGGAGAGTTGGCAGGCCAATTGAGCACAGTAATACCATGGTCAGTAAACCATTTACCAGTGGTTTTGGCACTGTGAGCAGGTGCCAGGTCGTGCTGAAAAATGAAATCTTCATCTCCATAAAGCTTTTCAGCAGATGGAAGCCTGAAGTGCTCCAAAATCTCCTGATAGCTAGCTGCATTGACCCTGCCCTTGATAAAACACAGTGGACCAACACCAGCAGCTGACATTGCACCCCAGACCATCACTGACTGTGGGTACTTGACACTGGACTTCAGGCATTTTGGCATTTCCCTCTCCCCAGTCTTTCTCCAGACTCTGGCACCTTGATTTCCGAATGTACTTTGGACCACTGAGCAACAGTCCAGTGCTGCTTCTCTGTAGCCCAGGTCAGGCGCTTCTGCCGCTGTTTCTGGTTCAAAAGTGGCTTGACCTGGGGAATGCGGCACCTGTAGCCCATTTCCTGCACACGCCTGTTCACGGTGGCTCTGGATGTTTCTACTCCAGACTCAGTCCACTGCTTCCGTAGGTCCTCCAAGGTCTGGAATCGGTCCTTCTCCACAATCTTCTTCAGGGTCCGGTCACCTCTTCTCGTTGTGCAGCGTTTTCTGCCACACTTTTTCCTTCCCACAGACTTCCCACTGAGGTGCCTTGATACAGCACTCTGGGAACAGCCTATTCGTTCAGAAATTTCTTTCTGTGTCTTACCCTCTTGCTTGAGGGTGTCAATGATGGCCTTCTGGACAGCAGTCAGGTCGGCAGTCTTACCCATGATTGCGGTTTTGAGTAATGAACCAGGCTGGGAGTTTTTAAAAGCCTCAGGAATCTTTTGCAGGTGTTTAGAGTTAATTAGTTGATTCAGATGATTAGGTTAATAGCTCGTTTAGAGAACCTTTTCATGATATGCTAATTTTTTGAGATAGGAATTTTGGGTTGTCATGAGCTGTATGCCAAAATCATCAATATTAAAACAAGAAAAGGCTTGAACTACTTCAGTTGTGTGTAATGAATCTAAAATATATGAAAGTCTAATGTTTATCAGTACATTACAGAAAATAATGAACTTTATCACAATATGCTAATTTTTTGAGAAGGACCTGTATTATGTACATTTAGGGAAGAATCCAGTCCTTTCTGAGCTGACTAGAACCAGCTGTTGAGGGAGTCTATTCCACATTTTTACAGCTCTTACTGTGAAGAAACCTTTCCGTATTTGGGAATGAAATCTCTTTTCCTCCAGATGTAAAGATTGCCCCCTTGTCCTCTGTGATAACCTTAAAGTGAAATAACTCAACACCAAGTTCGCTATATGGACCCATTATGTCATTGTACATGGTGATCATATCCCCCCCCTTATGTATTTATACATGGTGATCATATCCCCCCCTTATGTATTTATACATGGTGATCATATCCCCCCCTTATGTGTTTGTATCTCCTCTTAATCTCCTCTTCTCAAGAGTGAATAAATTCAGTTCCTCTAATCTTTCCTCATAGCTGAGCTCCTCCACACCTCTTTTCAGTTTGGTTGCTCTTCTCTGCACTTTCTCCAGTTCCCCGATAGCCTTTTTGAGAACTGGGGCCCAAAACTGAACTACATATTCCAGATGAGGTCTTACTAATGATTTGTACAGGGGGGCAAAATTATCTCTCTCTCTGGAGTCCATACCTCTCTTAATACAAGAAAGGACTTTGCTTGCTTTGGAAACTGTACATTATGTGTCCCAATGACTGTTTTTCAGAGCTACAGCCGCCATCAAAATTTCTTAATGTGCATCACTCCGAACTGTGTGAGTTGCCTGGGTCCCCGCCACATGCTGTCACGGTACCATCCACTGCTCCTACAGGACACAGAAATGGTGAAGATCTTGAAGTGCTTCAGCGCCTCCTGAAGACTGCAAAGTTTGGAGGTAAGAGTCTTCTTTATCCAAGAGGTGCTTTATTTTATTTTTTTTGTAAGTGAGAAAAATAATTTTTGGATAGCACTATAATTTTGCTATGTTAGGGCTGCCATGAATGTCTCAAATTTTGGCCCATTTATGCTGAATCAGCTGATATTTGAGCCATAGGTACCTGCCCCTGTCAGCACTACCCAGCTCTGCTGACACCTCAAAATATATATCCTGTATATCCCGGATGTGGTCCTATATGTCATGCTTCACCCAATGTGATGTCTGTCAGTCCAGAACGGCTTCAGAGGCGTCTTGAAATCTGTTCAGTTGGATTTGAGAAGTGTCGGCAGGTTGTGGATTATGGGGAATGTGTGGAATGTCAGCAGGACATAGTTTATATTAGGACAGAGCTGTATGTGTGTAAATGCTGCATCACATAATACCTCTCCCTGCTGAAACAGAGGCGGCGGCAGCAGGCTTGAACCTTGTGATTTATGTCTCTGAGCAGGTGTCCGCAGGGGGCCACACACCAAGACAGTGGAGGAGCTGTACAAACTTTTCGGATGGATTCACCTGTCAACCTGTCAGCGGTGTGCGCTCGGGGAGAGGGAGAGTGTACTGGGCTGGGACCCAGGCTCCCTCCTTTCTCTGTATCGGTGAGTCATTTCTCTGCTCACCTTGGTCACTGACAGGAGAGATGACAGTGTGGAGCTTCTCCCGGGGCTTAGCTACACAGCACACACAATGCTAACTAACACAGGAATACCCATCACAAACACTGCCTGGAGGTGCTTTAAATACTGGTCTGAGCTGTGCAAGAATAGGACACATCAGATATCTACACCTGCCCTGCAAAATGACGGTTGGTGAAGGGAAAACTGAATCTGATTGGTTGAAGTCACAAGTATAAAAGTATATTAAAAGCTATAACTTAATGCATGTTCAGCTAAGCTGTGCAAATGAAAGCTAGAAGCCGATCAGTTACCATGCACAGCTGCTGTTGATTCTGGCTGCTCCAGTCTTCACCACTTGCCTACCAGGCACTTACACCCCCTTCCTGCCCAGGCCATTTTCAGCTGTCACCGCTGTCACACTTTAAATGACAATTGCGCGGTCATGCAACACTGTAGCCAAAATACATTTTTATAATTTTTTTCACACAAATAGAGCTTTCTTTTGGTGGTATTTGATCACTTCTGCGGTTTTTATTTTTTGCTAAAGAAACAAGAAAAGAGAAAAAAAAAAAACACGAACATTTTTCCTAGTTTGTTATAAAATTTTGCAAACAGGTAATTTCTCTCCTTCAGTGATGTGTGCTGATGAAGCGGCACTGGTAGGTAGCACTGATGAGACGGCATTGGTGGGTGGCATTGAAGGGCACATGATGAGGCACTGATTGGCAGCACTGGTGGCATAGATGATACTGATAGGTGGCACTAGTGGGCACTGATAGGTGGCACTGATTAGCAGCACTGGCGGGCACAAATTGGGACCAATATCGGCTTTTTTCTATTCTCCTCACGCTGATCGCAAGCAGAAAAAAAGCCGATACTGGTTTCTGAGGAGGGATTGCTGCACACTGAAGGTTTTTTTTTTTACCTTCATGCATAGGATGCATAAAAGTAAAAAAAACCTTCAGCCTTTAGAACCACTTTAAGCTGGCCATATATGGATCGAAATTCAGCTGATTCAGAAGTGTGGATGGAGTAATGTGCTTTTTTTGTTTTTTTTTATCAGCCCGTAGGATGATTTAAAAAAATAAAACGAGTAATCTATGCCCAGCCAAAGAAAATTCACTTTTTTTTTGGCTATGAAAGATGAGACTGCTGACCATTTGTGTATGTTCAACCATTCTATAGTACACATCACCCTCTTCTGTGAGAAGAGAAACCTTTGTGTTTTTAAAGCTGGCCATACATGGGCCAAAATTCAGCAGGTTCATCAGGAATTGGCCAAATTTCGATCCATGTTATGGCCATTCCAGTTCATGAGAAGTCCATCTATCATGAACACCGGCTTGTTGGAAAACTTAGTTTTGATTGGTTCATGAGTGTGTGGATGAGGTAATCAGTTCAGTTTTTTTCATTCAGCCGCGTCACTGTAAGGAAAAAAACTGACCATGTATGGCCTTCCCTTAACTATGTGCTGATTCCCTATGACTTCCTTTGTTGTTGGGAGTCTTCCAAATTATCTTGAGCAGCAGTGACCTTCTGATGAGAGAGGTGGAAGTGATAACCTGAACCGAGCCTCAAAAGCTGAGTACACACTGTGGAGTTTTTTGTTTTTTTTTCCCCGTTCAACCAGCAGCTGAACGAAAAAAAAAAGCCCCTTGTATTCCTGCATCTATACAAGCAATGTGGCTGCAGGGGATCTCCCCCACTGCGCTATTGTTATCTGATGGCAGGGACTCCTCCACCATCGGAAAATATAATGATCAGCACTGCAGCAGCTGATCAAATATTGGTTTTCCAGCAGGGCGGTTCGACAGAAGCCAGTCTAACAATCAGCTAACACCGAGGGGCTACCTAACATTCCGATCGAAAATTTGTCTGGTTCTGTCTGAACTGGACAAATTTCGACCCATATGTACCCAGCTTACCCCCTACCGAATTGGGACATCAGGCTCTGTGTGCCGCCTGGTGTCACAATGAACTGCATGAGTAACGCACAAGTCTGGATCAATATCTGTACACACGCTGCCATGACAGGTGTGCTATCTTCATGTGAGTGATAATAATGTGTGACTACAGTGCCCAACCCCCCCCCCCCCCCCAAAGTCCATCATATGACGATTCACAGCAATCTAGAGACCTCTGGCCTACCAGCATTATTCAAGTCCATGACTATAACAAATAAAAATCCCCCATCACCATGAGAAATGGAGAAGAAAAATATTTGGTGTCAAGCAGGCAGACTGTACCATTTTTCCAAATAAACATGTTTGTTTTTATTTGACATAAATCAAAGTGTGACACTCTTTACTCTCCTCCTGCTTGGCCTCCATATTTTCGTTGGCAGTTTGAAATGCCTGTGAGTGCATTGTATTTATAAGTAATGGCTCAGAAGCCAGACAGGGCAGATACTTTAAGCTGACAATGTTTAGGAGTCTGTGTCGGGGGCAGATCGTGCCTCCAGCACCACCAACACACTGAGCTTATGGTTTTATCTGCAAAATGTAAAGCATCTAGCGCAGTGGTCTCCAAACTGTGGCCGGGGGGCCAGGTGCGGCCCTTTGCTTGCTTTTATCAGTCCCTTAGGGCAATATTTCATCCACTAATACCAACAATGCAGCATAATCCAACTCCCCCCCCCCCGAGACCAGTGAAGGGGCACAATTCCTCCCAATTACACCAAGATGAGGTAAAATGACACCAATGATGGGGCACAATTCCTCCCAATGACATCAACAATTGGGCACAATGACACCAACAATGGGGCACAATTTCTCCCAATGACACCAACGATGAGGCAAAATGACACCAACAATGGGGCACAATTCCTCCCAATGACACCAATGATGGGGCACAATTCCTCCCACTGACACTAAAGATGGGGCATTGTTTATTCCCACTGATGTCAGGACCATTTCTACATCCACTGGCCAGTCCGGCCCCCCTAAAATCCGAGGGACAGTAAACTGGCCCCCTATTTTGAAAGTTTGGAGACCCTTGATTTAGTGTAAAGAAATCTGGTGCACCTAGCAAACAAATAAACCAATTTATCCAATGAAGTCCACCAAGCACACTGTAAACTTCCCAATAAATCCCCTGGACAGTCACTACTACAGCACACGCCCCTAATTCTAGCCATACATGGCTCTTTTTTTTTTTTCTTCAGCCCGCAACTGAACTGATTTCCCAATCCACACATCTGCTGCGTTATTGTATTCTGATAATGGATGGTACTCTGCCGCCGTCAGAATACACTGATCAGTGTGCTACAGCGCTGATCAAAGCACAATTTTCCAACAAGCGTTGGTCTTTAGATTGATTGTTCTTGAACAGGATTGGCCAAAAATGGATCGAAATTTAGCTGGTTCTTGCTGAACCACTTTATAGCTGGACACTTTCGCCCCCTTTCTGCCCAGGCCAGATTTCAGCGCTATCTGAAAGACAGTTAGTCGTGCAACACTGTACCCAAATGTTTTTTTGGGGTTTTTTTTAAGACAGATTGGGCTTTCTTTCTATGGTTAATCACCAGTGGGTTTGTTTTATATTTTTACTATAAGGGAAACAGATCCAAAAATGTGGGAAAAAATGTTTTCACTATTTTTTTTAAAAAATTTTGCAAAGAAATAATCTTCATAAATTTAGGATAAAATGTAGTTTGCTCCATTTTTATTGGTAAAAACAACCCAAATCAGTGTATATTATTTATTCTTAGTTATAAAGTCTACAAAGTATGGTATACAGTATACCGGTTGGACAGTATAGATCTCATAAAATTAGAATATCCTCAAAAAGTTATTTTATTTCAGTAATTCAATTCAAAAAGTGAAACACCACAGAGTGATATATTTCAAGCATTTCTTTCTTTTAATTTTGATGATTATGGCTTACAGCTAGTGAAAACCCAAAATTCAGCATCTCAGAAAATTAGAATATTACATAAGACCAATAAAAAAATTAAAAATAATTTAATACAGAAATGTTGGCTTAGTGAAAAGTCTGTCCATGTACAGTATAGTATACACTCAATACTTGGTCGGGGCTCCTTTTGCATGAATTATGGCATCAATGCGGCGTGGCATGGGGCAATTTTACCCCCCCCCCTAGCAGCCGAGAAAGGGTTAAAACCGCTTGCAATGCACTGCTGAAGCAGCGCATTGCGGGCGGTATAGCCGCGCTGTCCCATTAATTTCAATTCGGATGAGCGGTAAACACACCGCTCTTTCCCCGCTCCAAAGAAGCGGCTAGCAGGACTTTTTTTTACCGTCCTGCTAGCGCAACGCTCCAGTTTGAAAGCCCTCGGGCTATTTTTAACGCTATAACGCCTTCAATACGCTCCAGTGTGAAAGGGGGTCTAAACCTTTTGGCAGTGTGGGGGAGGTGCCAAGTCTTGCTGGAAAATGAAATCAGAGTCTCCATTATGCTGGTCAGCAGAGGGAAGCATGAAGTGCTCTAGAATTTCCTGGTAGAAGGCTGCACTGACTTTGGACTTGATAAAACACAATGGACCTACACCAGCAGATGACATGTCTCCCCAAATCATCACGGACTGTGGAAACTTCACACTGGACCTCATGCAACTTGGATTCTGCGCCTCTCCACTCTTCCTCCAGACTACGAGACCTTTGATTTCCAAATGAAATGCAAAAATGTCCACAGTCCGTGATGATTTGGGGAGACATGTCATCTGCTGGTGTAGGTCCATTGTGTTTTATCAAGTCCAAAGTCAACGCAGCCCTCTACCAGGAAATTCTAGAGCACTTCATGCTTCCCTCTGCTGACCAGCATAATGGAGATTCTGATTTCATTTTCCAGCAGTGACTTGGCACCTGCTTACAATGCCAAAAGTACCAATACCTGGTTTAATGATCATGGGATCACTGTGCTTGATTGGCCAGCAAACTCGCCTGACCCAAACCCCATAGAGAATCTGTGGGGTATTGTCAAGAGGAAGATGAGAGACACCAGACCCAACAATGCAGAAGAGCTGAAGGCCGCTATCAAAGCAACCTGGACTTCCATAATACCTCAGCAGTGCCACAGGCTGATCGCCTCCATGCCACGCCGCATTGATGCCGTAATTCATGCAAAAGGAGCCCTGACCAAGTATTGAGTGCATACTATACTGTACATGGACAGACTTTTCACTAAGCCAACATTCCTGTATTAGAATTTTTTTTTTTTATTGGTCTTATGTAATATTCTAATTTTCTGAGATACTGAATTTTGGGTTTTCACTAGCTGTAAGCCATAATCATCAAAATTAAAAGAAAGAAATGCTTGAAATATATCACTCTGTGTAACGCATCTTTATAATATATGAGTTTCACTTTTTTTATTTAATTACTGAAATAAGTTCACTTTTTGATGATTTTATGAGACGCACCTGTATATATTTGTAAATGAATCCTGATGTAGTGATGGCTCATTTCTTGAGGTCCTAAAATGCCAGAACAAACACCCCCAAATGACCCCTTTTTGGAAAGTAGACAGCGCGAGGTAAGAGGCATGACGATTTTTTTTTTTAAGTTGTAATTTTTTGTCACAATATTTTGGAAAGTAAAGAAATTAATTTAAATTGACACTGATTGGTGACAGTACGTAAAAAGAAAAAAATTATGGAGTACATTTATGTGCCATTGTATGATATTGTGATAGCTATGTTTGGCCACAGCTATCACATGGTACAGATCTGCTGTGATTGGTCATAATGATCACATGGTACAAGGCAGGGTTGCCAACTTTCAATAAATTTATGAACAGTTTGTAAAATCTGTACTTTTTGCATCTGTCCATGAATGTCCATTACAGACATGTAGGCTGCATGTTCATAACTGACATTCATGGACAACAATTATGGATTTTACAAACTGTTTGTAAATATACTGAAAGTTGGCAACCCCTGGTACAAGGCCAATCACAGATCACAATGGCTATAAATGACAAGCCATTGTTTACAACTGACGTGGCCGCTGTGATTGGTCTCAGCGATCATATGGTACCATAGTCACGCATTGCAGCCCAGTACAATGATCTGTATTCCGCTGTGTCCACCCACAGAGGGCCTGTGCGTGGGAGGACGTCACATGATGTCCACCTGGGATAACAGCACACAGCCGGCAGTATTATTACAATAAGTCGGGCAGGAAGTGATTAAGAATACTCAAAAAGCCTTTCAGTCTCTGCAAACCTCAAACATTTTTCATCTGCCTTATTTACAGACACAAGATAAGAAGAGTGAAGTAATATGATGTGGAGAACAGAAGAACACAAAAGCTACAGAGAAGATTAAGATCAGTACTGGTGACACAAGAAAAGAATACAGACCAGCAATGCTGTTAAAGTCCAACTAGGAACAAGATTCTGGAGTTGTTTCCTGAATGGGCACAGTGACAGTAATGGAGGAGACTTTAAGCTGGGTAAACACATGTAGATTTTTCATTCAACCAGACCAAAAAAAATCTGATTGATCCCAGCCATTGGACGCAAGTGCTGATTGAACGCTGGTTTTCCAGCATGACTGATCGACAAAGGCTGGTTTTTCCAGACTTTAAATGTGTAAATATTGTAATAGAATTGTGAAAGAAAGAATTTTGTTGCTGTGAGTAACTTGTGATGTGAAGCTCTATCCCTTGAGAAGCAGTTTGTGTTCTGCATAGGCAACATATTAAACATGGTTCTTGCTGACAATTTATTTGGTTTGTCTCATTTATTATCTAAAATATTGGTCTCTAAACTGCGGCCCGGGGACCGAAAGTGGCCCTTTACTTGCCTTTATCCAGCCCTTGGGGCATTGTTCCAGCCATTGACACCAACAATGGGACATAATTCCTTCCAATGATAGGACAGTCTGAGGCCTCGTACACACGGCCGAGAATATCGTCAAGAAAAAACACGTCGTTTTTCTTGACGAGATTCTTGGACAAGGAACTTGTCCCGGCCGAGTGTACAGACACTCCATTCAAAGAACCCGAGGTTCTTTGAATGGAGCGAACGCGGTGACGTCATCGACTATGACGAGTGTGCGCTCGTCACATTTGATGCCGTCGCCGCCATCTTGCTACACCCTACCTATGCCTAGGAAGTTACCGCGCATGCGTCAAAGTCATTTCGAGCATGCGCGGGTTTCCACGGCGACAGGTAAGTGTACACACACTCGGGTTTCTCGTCGAGAAATAGGCCGACGAGAAAATAGATAGCAGGTTCTCTATTTTTCTCGTCGAGATTCTTGTCGGTTTTCTTGACGAAAAAACTGAAAGCTGTGTACACACGACCGATTTACTCGGCAAGAAAGCTCTGCCAGCAAGTTTCTTGCTGGTTCTTGCCGAGAAACTCGGTCGTGTGTACGAGGCTTCACTCCCACTGAAATCGATAATGCACTATCACTGACACCAACTATTTCTCCCCCTAATACCAAAGGTGGGGGCATTGTTTTCTCCCACTAGGCACAGTCCTGCCCCCCTAAAGTCTGAAGCACAGTAAAGTGGCCCTTTACTTTGAAAGCTTGGAGATCCCTGATCTAAACAACAGACAAAAAGGAGTATCCTTGTAAAACCCAAAACTCATAAACCTGGTCATTGCTGTAATTAACTAACTTTGATAATTATCTATCAATAAAACAGGGAATGCTCAAGCTAAGACAGCACCCAATATTTTATTCTACTTTGGTTACTCTTCTGAAGTCTATTTTTATACACGTCCATGTAGTTTAGTACAAATGTCCCAATAATAGAGCACTTTGATGTGCTATGTATATTTCCTGTACTTAAAGGAGAAGTATAGCCAAAGCTCATTTGGCTGTACTTCTCCTATGGATAACAGGAGTAAAATTTGTTTTGCACTCCTGTGACCCATTTTCAGCAGAGAGCGGGGCTGAAGTCCACTCTCTGCTGACGTCACAGAAGTCATTCCAGGCACCACGTCATCACGACAAAGTCTGGATCTGCCAGGTGCCTGGACTGACACCCGGCTCTGCTTCCACAGCTCAGCGCTCCAGTGAGCGAGGAGAGGGCAGAGCAGAGAGCTGTGATTGACAGTACAAAACAGATTATAGTGCACACATTCAAGAATGACATTCTACTACTAAGGGTAGGACCCACGAAATTCGGGGTACTTTGTTGCAGTTTGTGGGCTTAGCACTATATGACCATATAGTGTGACCAAGCCCCCCGTATATATTTTTATGTATATGTTCAGGTGTTTTTAACTAGCCTTGCAGGATAAATGTCATTCTTGAATGTGTGCGCTATAATCTGTTTTGTACTGTCTTTTGGTCTTATAGCAGCACCATCTTGAATTTAAACGCATTCTAGGATGTGCCCCCCAAATATGTTTTTTGTATTGAGCTGTGACTGACAGTCTGCAGCTCTCTGCTTGGGGAGCTGTTAGTACCGAGTGGTTCCCAGAGTAGAGTCGTCGTGGGGCAGATATGCTGCATCCACCTAGGTAAGTATAATTCCGCAAAAATCCCAAACCCATACTACTCTTTTAACTGTCTGCATTTATAAGAACTCAATGACAGCTGGTCCAACAGGCCTCATGTTAAAGTTATTTTAACCTTTTTAATTTTTTTTTTTATTAAAAAACATGTTATACTTACCTGCTCTATGCAGTTGGTTTTGCACAGAGCAGCCTGGATCCTCCTCTTCTCGTGTCCCCCACCGATGCTCCTGGCCCCTCCCTCCTGTCGAATGCCCCAACAGCAAGCAGCTTGCTATGGGGGCACCTAAGCAGGCTCGCTCCCGAGTCGCTGCTCCGTGTGTCCATTCACACACAGAGCGCTACTCAGCCCTGCCCCTGCTCTTTCTTCATTGGCTTGCTGGCTGTGATTGACAGAAGCAGGAGCCAATGGCCCTTGGCGCTGTCTCATAGAATGCATGAAGGTAAGAAATCTTCAGCCTTTACAACCCCTTAAGTCTAAAAAATGTGTTTCCCGTACTAACAAAGCAAGTTTTTATATACACTCCTTTTATATGCACTCTCATACGCTGCTCTATCTATGTAATGGGAGATTCAGGCTACTTGCTATGAGCAACAAGGACAGCCCCTCTAAAGGGTGCACTTCCCGTATACAGCAACAAGAACAGACCCTCTAAATGCTGCACTGCCCGTTTACAGCTACAAGAACAGACCCTCTAAAGGGTGCACTTTCCGTTTACACTTGTTACACTGACCCAGCAACTGCTTCAGCAAGAACTGAAGAGGGAAAGGATGTAGAGTTATGCACAGGTTGAGCAGCATTCATATTTGGGGTGATGCAGGAGTTAATCACACTGTTACAACAATGGAGCATTCTCCATTAAGATGACTATCAATGTCCCTCATTGTGTGAAGTGAGAGGGGTAAGCATAGCTGAGCCTTGCACAATAGACAGGTAGGAACAAGGATCAGAGCTCAACAAGCAGGTGCATGAGCCGAGCCGAGCCACCCCCGGGGCACGCACCTTCCCACACATGGCTCCACTCCGTTCCAAGCACACGACTAGCTTGCTGCCTGCTATTAACACAACAGCATTCTTTGCCATGCTATATGCTTTAACATAGCCCCGGGGAAGACAATTCACAATACTGTACAGCTCAGCACATGCCTTCGCAACACAGGTCCCAACACGCCGGGGATCTGCCCCAAACAGGTGAACATTCCACTGGAATCAGACTACTGACAAGTGGCTGTATGAGATCAGCAGGACGAGATGTACCCCCCGCATTCCCTGTCTACTCCTGAACAGGTGCCTGCTAACTAAGACTACAACACCGACACAGTGTGAGTCAGTGAGAGATCACCGTCCACAGACACCACATACTAATCTGACTGACTGCACCCAACATGCATCACATCCACATTATCATAGCATGTGTGACTGACGGCTAGACTATTCCCGACACAATGAAGGCCTCATCTCCCAGCACCAGACTAATGAAGACCTCAACCAGGGAGGGCAATGAAATGCAGTAACCCATACCAGGGAGATTTCAGTGACACTGTCTGAGGGAACATGGTCGCTGTTTGGTTGCTATGGGTTACTGTAATATTTTCTTCACAAATGCCAGCAAAGTCTGCTAAAGTGTGATTTTGCATTTGTCACAACCTACACCAGGGGTGCCCAACCAGTGGCCCGGGGGGCGGAGCCCTCTGATGTGGCCCGCGACCTTCTGCTCTGGGATGAAATAGAATAGAATACTGTTATTAAAGGTCAGTTTATTACTAAAACCACAGGGTATATATGGGCATATCTGTTCTGCAGTGGTTAGTGGGCTGCTTTCAAACTGACACAGATGCAGAGCAGTGCACCTGCGGGTTACCTGCACTGAGCCATAGACTTCTGTTAATACCTGCGAAGTTAGTGAGCTTTCTGAAAGTGCACCAAACCTGCAGAATATAATAGAAGTCTATTGTAAAGTGCAGGAAAGCCAAAGGTACACTGCGTGACACCCGCTGTGTGGGTAATCCGCAGCGCATCAGTGTGAAAGAAGCCTTGGGCCCCTTTCACATGGTCAGTTCGACCCAATTGAACCCTCCATTCACCTCTAAGGAGTGGCTAATGTAAACCGACTTGTGTCCTTCCTCCAATCCGGAAAAAATAAAAGAGTATAGTGGGTTGTGTCCGTATCCACTCTGCATACATGCTCCGCTCATTGTGGCCCACGACCGGTTAGCAATTCGCTTAAGTGGCCCTCGTGCTTCAAAAGGTTGGGCACCCCTGACCTATACTTACAATACAAATACATTTTTAGAACCTTAAAGTGCTTGTAAACCTTTACCTATACCCAGTGAAGCGACCGGCCTCAGGTGATACAGAGATGAAACAAATCCTCCTACATAAGTTGTGCCTGTTTATCTGAAGTCTTCTCTTCTCTACAGCCAAAGTCCAGAATTTATACAGCTTGTATGAGCTTGCAGACAGCATGGAACTGAAGCTACACCATACAGAGCTGATTGGAGGGAATGGAACACACACACACACACACACACACACACACACACACACCCTTCACACAGGAACAGAGCAGAGGTTGTCAATCACAGACTGTGTGCTGGAGATCCATCCCCTGTCACCTTTTTTCCTCTTGGTGTCAGGAAAACTTATCAGAAGAGACGCCTGCAGATAGCAAAGGAAGGAAACAGCAGACAGAAATGACACTTAGTGGTTGATTTACTAAAACTGGAGAGTGCAAAATCTGGTGCAGCTCTGCACAGAAACCAATCAGCTTTCAGTTTTTATTGTCAAAGATTAATTGAACAAGCTGAAGTTAGAAGCTGATTGGCTACCATGTAGAGCTGCACCAGATTTTGCCATCTCCAGTTTTAGTAAATCAACCACCAAGTGTCATTTCTGTCTCCTTCCTCTGCTATCTGCCAGAGTCTCTTCTCATCAGTCCCTCCCCCTGGATCACAAGAATTTTAACTTTGTTTGTTTTAAGTTTGGATCAGAAAAGGGCATTGGGCTAAAGCAAGAGCAGGGATTAAAAGAGAAAAGATACATTAACTTTCATAAAGTCTTGTGCAGTAATACAAGCTTAAATCAGAACTGCAGCAGGGCAGCGTTTTGACGCAGTCACTTGCAGGTATTTTGTCTTTAATCAGAGTACAGGAACCATCTCTTAAGGGCAGGGGTGGGATTCCCAACCAATAGGCAGAGGCCTGGACACCTGCCTGGATTGTACTCTGGGGGGCGGGGGACCTCGCAGGTCACTACAAGCAGCATCCTCCGTATAATGGTTGCTATTGAAAAACTTCTATGTTTGATGGCAGCTGACGTAAGGACGGGATGAATGCTGCTACTTAGCAGAAATATGCAGCAACAGGTAGCATGTTGGAATCTGCTAATGAATAAAGAGCAGCTTTGTAGGGGTGGGAGATGGAGCTGTTATTATGAACTTATGGTTGCAGGCAGAGCCTACTACAGCTGAATGCCGTTCCCTTCAATCGATGTTTAGGGGCTAAGAATATGCATGCATCATACATACTAGGGAGAGTACAACTGGGGGAATCCATAGTGGAGAAGGATCTGGGGGTTTTGGTAGATCATAAGCTCAATAATAACATGCAATGCCAAGCTATGGATTCTAAAGCGAGCAAAGTCCTTTCTTGTATTAGGAGAGGTATGGACTTCAGAGAGAGAGAGAGAGAGAGAGATAATTTTTCCCCTGTACAAATCATTAGTAAGACCTCATCTGGAATATGCAGTTCAGTTTTGGGGACCAGTTCTCAAAAAGGATATCGGGGAACTGGAGAAAGTGCAGAGAAGGGCAACCAAACTGATAAGAGGCATGGAGGAGCTCAGCTATGAGGAAAGATTAGAGGAACTGAGTTTATTCTCTCTTGAGAAGAGGAGATTAAGGGGGGGATATGATCAACATGTATAAATACATAAGGGGGGGGGGATATGATAACCATATATAAATACATAAGGGGGGGATATGATCACCATGTATAAATACATGGGGGGGGGGGGAATATGATCACCATGTATAAATACATAAGTGGTCCATATAGTGAACTTGGTGTTGAGTTATTCACTTTAAGGTCATCACAGAGGGGGCACTCTTTACGTCTGAAGGGAAAAGAGATTTCATCTCCAAATACGGAAAGGTTTCTTCACGTAAGAGCTGTGAAAATGTGGAATAGACCCCCTTAAGAGCTGGTTCTGGCCAGCTCAGTAGATTGCATTAAAAAAAGGACTGGATTCTTTCCTAAATGTACATCAGAAGCTAATCTAACCATGAGTACCCATTTACACTATATAATAATGCATGGTGTTATCACGTGTTGAGGCCATCTATTGATTTGGTATAAGCTGGCAGATCACCTTAACACACTAAAAAAGGGTCCCTTTTTGGTTAACATGTGCATAAGGAGTGCCATTCCTCAATAAAGAGATGTGAATAAGCCCTAAGGGTCATCATTAACACCCCTCTCTGCTATCCTGCCAATGAATCTGTTTTTCGTAGATCTGTTGTTGACATCCACAGACCTTTTGTTGAATGTGCCTTTCAGAGGTGGCTCAGTTGAATAGTGTAAGGAAATGTTTTGTCTGAAGCTTTGGAGACCTGGGTTCGAATCCCAGCTCCTTGGGTTGTGATTATGGTACTTCAGCCCACTGCAAGGGTTAGGGGCGGCGGTGGAAATACTGGTCCTACATGAGTGACTGAGAGGAGGTGAATAACTCAGAGGATGAGATCCATGAAGATTCAAACTTGAAACTCCAATAGCAACAATGAGCAGACACCAACCTAAATGACTTGGTACTCATGACATGCAAACTCTGGTCTGCAGAATTATGGGTAGGTATCAGATAAACCAAATCCTGTATTATCAGCTTTCTGTTGGGTTTTTTGTTTTTTTCCCCCCAACATTATTCAAGGGCTGGCTGCCAAGTTGACCCAGAGCCCAAATAAGAGAAAAAAATTCTACTTTTCAACCACCTATTTTTTTTATTCCTTTTAATTACTAAGTCTTGCATTACTATATGTTAATATTCAAAGCACTGGCTGATAAAACCTAAAGTCAGAGCTTTGCTGTGGTGGAAAGGTTTAGCAGCCAGCCAGCGGTTTAGCAGAGATTTTGAAGTTGCAGGTTCAAATCCTGATTTGTCTATTTGAACTTGTCAGTGAGCACATTTCACTTACTATGTCTTCATTGATTGGCCTTTTGTTCAAAGGCCTGGCTGGCTCAGGGGTTTAGCATTCAGGCTGTGACCCGCCAGAGAGTTTGAAGTTGCTGGTTCAAATCTTGCTTTAGCTTCTTGAATTTCTGACGACTTTAACTCCTGACTTTAATAGGAGAACAAACACCACAGCACTTGAGCAGAGGTGAATAGCTCTATGAAGATTCAAACCTGAAATTCCAGCATCAATAACGAGCAGACACCAACATTAATGACTGGTACCCATGACAGAATTATGGGTAGGTATCAGATAAACCAAATCCTCTATTATCAGCTTGTTTTTTATTTTTGTTTTTTTACAAACATTATTCAAGGGGCTGGCTGCTTAACTGATCCAGAGCCTAAATAAGAAGAGAAAAAATATTTCTCCTACTTTTCAACCACCTAGTTTTTAATTAATTGTAATTACTAAGTCTTGTATTACTATATGTTAATATTCAAAGGGCTGGCTGCTAAAGTCAAAGCCAGAACTCTGCCTTGGTGGAAAGGTTTAGCAGCCAGCCGACGGTTTAGCAGAGATTTGGAAGTTGCAGGTTCAAATCCTGATTTGTCTTTTTGAACTTGTCAGTGATCACAATTTACTTACTAAGTCTTCAATAATTAATTGAAATGCCTGGCTGTCTCAGGGGTTTAGTAGTCAGTCTACGACCCTCCGGAGATGTTGAAGTTGCTGGTTCAAATCTTGCTTTAGCTTCTTGAATTTGTGGCGACTTTAACTCTTGAAATAGGAGAACAAACACCACAGCACTTGAGCAGAGGCGAGTAGCTCAGTGGATGAGAGTGTTGACCAGGGCGCCGTAGACCCGAGTTCAAATCCACAAAAGCACTGTAGACCCTAAGTGCCAATCAATGAAAGTGCTAAAAACCCTAACTGTGTATTCACAGAGCGCTGTAGACCCCCAAGTGCAAATCCATAACAGGCGCTGCAGACCCTGGGTGCAAATTTGTGAAGTGCAGTAGACTCGAGCTCAAATCCCTGAGTGAAAGCTTGGAGGCCATGGACAACCCACCAGTCTGCTCCAGTCCCAGGTCCCCACAGGCCTGTAACATGTGTGGGCATCACATTAGGTTGTGGACACCCTGCCTCTTCGGTCCACGGTCTGTGACATCACTGCAACATATATAATTAGAATGGGCTGTCTTACTGGGGCAGCCCATCCCAAAAGTAGGGACTTAATGTTTTCATTGCCTCACCCCAGGTACTGCACAGTACCTGAACCTCTTGATGGTACGATAGAGTAGTGGGTCTGAAACAGTTCCCACTACTCAATCACACCACCAAGGGGTTCAGGCACTGCACAGCACCCAGGACACACAAGGCTTTCCCTCGATGGGATTTGAACTCAGGTCTCCAACAGACCAGTCAGAGCTCTTACCCTCTGAGCTACCACCCATGCTCAAGGCTTGAGGTCCTTGTTCTTCTATTTCAGGATTAGGCAGCATAAATAACAAAAAATAAAAAGAACTTAAAAATAAAACTGCACTATTTTTATTTTTTACTTAATTGCTCCATCCTGGGTATTTCTGCCCGAAAAACAATTTTGCCAAAAGTACTCCGCTGATCTCTAAGCCAGATCCCTCTGGCTTGCAGACTTCGGAGCTGAACTCCAGGAAGCAACAAAATATCTAAAACCAAACCTATTTTTTTTTTTTTTTTTGATAGAGTGCAGAAAGGTTAGAACCTCTGTCAAGCTTTTCCCCACTGGGGAGATTTATCCCTCTATTTGAACTCAGGTCTCCAGCAAACCAGTTAGAGCTCTTACCCTCTGAGCTACCACCCATGCTCAAGGCTTGATGTCCTTGTTCTTCTATTTCAGGATTTGGCCTCACAGAGATATATCTCTCTACTGTATATCTACCCAAGTACCGTACAACACCTGAATGTCCCAGCTGGTGGGACAGAGCAAGGGGTCTCAAGCATCTCCCACTGCCCTGTTCCACCAACACAGGGATTCAGATGCTGCGCAGCACCCAGGACACACAAGGCATTCCCTCAAAGGAATTTGAACTCAGGTCTCCAATAGACCATTAAGAGATCTTGCCCTCTGAGCTATTGTCTACACTCAACTTGCTGTTCTCATTTCTTGTTCATACATCACGGGACACAGAGCAGCATAGTCATTACTATGTGGGTTATATAGAATTACCTTCAGGTGCTGGCACTGGCAACTTCCAAAACAGGAAGTACCCTCCCCTATATAAGCCCCTCCCATCCGGGAGTACCTCAGTTTTTTGCCAGTGTCTAAGGTGTTGGCCAAGGTTAACATGTATTCATCTGGGCTTGTGTACAGGTTCTCTGGGCCTTAGCAAGCTATTCCGGATCCGACCAAAAAAGCTTCATAGCTAAACGGTCGGTACCCGGGCCTTGCAGAGAAGAGCAGGGTTTTGCCTGTAATGCCTCTCTTAGGAGGGCTGGACCCTGGGATCCAGAGCTCTGGTCATACCCAAAACCAAGAGGCTATCTGTGCAGGGTGCTATACAGGTCCAGGGGAGTGGAATCCTTGGGAACCCGGTCCCTGAAGGTCTAGTACAATGCCTGCCGTGAGAGGTGAAGTTTGGGCTTCTGTGGACCAAACAAAGTCCTGCGGCGGGGAAAAGGTAAGTGGGGGCCCCTCAGGAACTTGGTTCTATTGAGGGGACCCCCAAGCCTAATATGTCTTTCTGCCTGTTACCTAAAAGGTATTCCCGCTAATAGCTGTATATGCCTAAGAAATCCTAGAAATGTCTTTTCATAAAGGAAGTTTTAAAAACTGTAAACCTGGAAATGTGTTTCATAAAGGAGGTTTAAAAAAAAAAAAAAAAAAAAAGACAAAAGTGCGGTACCTGTGTTTGTCCACTAGAGGCCGCTGTGGAACGTCTTTTTTTCTTGGGACTATTCCTTCCATGGTGAAAGTCCAGGCAGATGAGTGAGCTCTCTATCAGGGAAGCTGCATTCCTCTGTCATGCTGCCAAGTAGTTTCCTTCCATCCCCGAGTCCTGGTGAAACAGGGACCCTGGCTCCTCTCCCTACAGGGCGCCAAGAGCGCACACGTGCACGCGCGTGCGCACACACGCGCGCGCGCACACACGCTTTCTTTTTATAGATTTAGCGTCAAAAAGTGGGCGGAGCCTGGCTGATGACGCGCTCTGTGCGCCCAGCGCTTCTGCGCATGTGCGGGCGTCCCAGCAAGATAAAAGGACTCAGTCCACACTGCTTGCTATGGACACAGAGCATGAAAAGGAGCTGGTAGCATGGTATAGGGGCTTACAGCGGGCGGTTGATACAGGCATCCCCAGAAAGACGCATTAGTAGACACCCACTGATGTACATAGCAGCAAATTGCATTAGACTATTTCAGTAAGGGGTGTATTGCGGCTGGAATACCTCAGCTTTGAACTAAGGAATATGCCGCCTAAAAAACTCCGAGATATACCTCTCAGGAAGTGTAGGGGGTCTCCATCGGGCTCTGAGGATCTGGAGCAGTCATCTGCACCCTCCTCCCCTGAGAAATCAGAGGTTAATACCCATAAGGAACCCCCGGTAGTGCCAGGTACTGCGGCTGTCCTCAGTCCACCTGCTCCTGCATATATAACAGAGGAGGTTTTTGCCTCAACTCTGGAGGGATTGGAGCAGAGATTGGCAGCATTGATCGCTTCTTCTCTGCAGGAAAGAAAGCGCGCCAGATCTCCATCACCTCCATTAGAGTGCCTGTTGGCAGAGCAACAGTCCCAGGAAGGGACCGACCTACCTGAAGGGGATCAGGAGGAGGTTAACTCTGTTTTTGAGGAATCGACAGTAGATGAACCATTTTCAGCATCACAGACTGAAAGATTGTGGGTCCAGACCCTAACTGACATGGTTCGATCTGCATTTAAAATGCCTCTTGTTGAACCATCAACTACTGCTGTCTCCTCATTGGGGTCGCTAAAAGCTCCCCAGGTTAATTGCTCCTTTCCAATACATCCATTATTGGAAGGACTTATATACCAGGACTGGGAACATCCTGATAAACTATTTGTTCCGCCTAAGAAATTTCCGGTGATCTATCCCATGGAGGAAAAGTTCACCCAGAGATGGAATGTTCCTACGGTGGATGCAGCCATCTCTTCTGTGAACATGTCCAGTAGATAATGTTCAAATGTTCAAAGATCCAGTAGATAAAAAATTGGAATCTTTATTAAAATCTGCTTTTTCCACAGCAGGGGCTGTTACACAGCCAGCAGTGGCAGCTATTGGGGTCTGCCAAGCTTTAAAGGATCAAATGAAAATGGTCCTGAGGGATTTGCCAGACCAGCAGGCCCAGGCTCTGGCTGATCTGCCTAGAGCATTATGCTTTGCGGTTGACGCCATCAAGGATTCTATCCATCAGGCCTCCCGCCTCACGCTGTCTTTGGTACATATGCGTAGGCTTCTGTGGCTCAAAAACTGGTCTGCTGAAGCTCCCTGTAAGAAGCTCTTAGTTAGCTTCCCATTTCATGGGGAACGCCTTTTTGGCGAGGACCTGGATAAGTATATCCAGAAGATTTCCAGTGGTAAAAGTACTCTCTTACCGAGTAAGAAGAGGTCTAGGGGTCCATCTTTTAAGAGGACTACCTCTCCTATCCCTGCGACGTCTGCTACTAAGCAGTTCCGACGGCCTCCTCGGTCAAACTCAGGGGGTAAAAATCAGGGACAGTCACAGGGTAATAAGAAACCCTGGATCCGAAGGGGTACTAAACCAGCCTCCAAGTCAAGCCTATGAAGGGCTGCCCCCACTCAAACGGGTGGGGGAAGACTTCAGTTGTTCGCAGAGACCTGGCGGGAGACGATCAAAGACAGATGGGTGCTCTCCGCAGTAACTCTGGGATACAAGTTGGAGTTAAAAGAGTCTCCTCCTTCCCATTTTATGTGGTCAGGCATGCCAAGAGACCCTCTGAAAAGAGGGTCTCTCCTATTGGCGTTAGAACAACTATTGCTCCAAGGAGTAATTATGGAGGTTCCTATGGAAGAGTGGGGGTTGGGTTTCTACTCAAACCTTTTCACAGTCCCGAAACCAAACGGGGACATAAGACCCATATTGGACCTAAAGAGTCTAAACAAATTTCTAAACGTCCGGTCTTTCCGGATGGAGTCGATCCGATCGGTCACCGCTGCCCTACAGGGGGAGGAATGGTTAGCCTCGATCGACATCAAAGATGCTTACTTGCATGTTCCCATCTTTCCAGGTCATCAAAAATTTCTACGCTTTGCAGTAGAAGGGCACCATTTTCAGTTCAGAGCCTTACCTTTCGGTCTGGCCACAGCACCACGAGTGTTCACAAAAATTCTGGCCCCACTGTTGGCCGATCTAAGAACACGAGGTGTAACGATAATGGCATACCTAGACGACCTGTTGTTGATGGACCACTCAGTTGCCAAGCTAGAAGTGGTAATTGTCGATACAATCAAGTATCTAGAATCTCACGGTTGGGTCATCAACCTGGACAAGTCAGCCCTACAGCCAGTGAAAAACCTGGTATATCTAGGGCTACGGCTGGATTCAGACCAGAGGAAGATTTTCTTACCTCTAGACAAGGTATCCTCTTTGAGGGGCTTGGTCCGTCTGCTTTGTGCAAAAAGACAGCCGTCCATACGCCTGTGCATGAGGCTGCTAGGAAAGATGGTAGCATCATTCGAAGCTGTGCCATACGCCCAATTCCACTCAAGGAATTTACAGAGGGCCATATTGTCAGCCTGGAACGGAAAAATTCAGGCTCTAGACTTCCCGATGGCTTTGTCCCCTTCCGTTCGGAAGAGTCTCTGCTGGTGGTTGATCCCCCAGAATCTCCAGAAGGGAAAACCCTTCAGTCCGATATCTTGGAAGGTGGTCACTACAGATGCCAGCCTTATAGGCTGGGGGGCAGTTCTGGAGCAATGGTCTCTCCAGGGCAGATGGTCAAATGTAGTAAAAACCCTGCCCATCAATCTCTTAGAGATACGAGCAGCCCGGTATGCCCTAGTAGCCTGGACATCCAGACTCCAAGGGTCCCCTGTCAGAATTCAATCAGACAATGCCACAGCAGTGGCATATATCAATCATCAGGGAGGCACCAGGAGTCGTGCAGCCCAGAGGGAAGTAAGTCACATCCTGGAATGGGCAGAAAAGTATGTCCCATGTATATCAGCTGTCTTCATTCCAGGGGTGGAGAATTGGAAGGCGGACTTTCTGAGTCGCCAACAGTTATGCCCAGGGGAATGGTCCCTTCATCCCGAGGTCTTCCGAGCAATATGTCAGCGGTGGGGAACACCGGATGTAGATCTGCTAGCATCCAGATTCAACGCAAAGGTGGACAGATTTGTCTCCCGGACAAGGGATCCCCTCGCTTGCGGCTCGGATGCTCTGGTGTTCCCTTGGGATCAGTTCAGACTGATATATGCATTCCCTCCGCTACAATTGTTGCCTCGACTCCTTCGCAGAGTCAGGTTGGAGAAGAAGCCGGTGATCCTGGTGGCTCCAGCGTGGCCCCAAAGGGCCTGGTACGCGGAGATCATCAAAATGTCTGTGGGGAGTCCTTGGACCCTTCCACGTTGTCCGGACCTGCTTTCGAAAGGACCGATATACCACCCTTCCTTACTAACTCTAAGTTTAACGGCCTGGCTATTGAATCCCACATCCTAAGGAAGAGAGGTCTCTCTAACTCTGTGGTATCAACTATAATCAATGCCAGGAAGCCTGTATCCAGGCAGATCTACTATAGAGTTTGGAAGGCGTACATCACTTGGTGCGAGGCCAGAAAATGGCATCCACGTAAGTACGTTATAGGCAGAATTCTGGACTTCCTGCAGTGGGCTGTAGACAGGAAGTTTGCCTTAAGTACTATCAAGGGCCAGGTTTCGGCCTTATCAATACTATTTCAAAGGCCCCTGGCTATGCATTCACTTGTCAAATCCTTTATGCAAGGGGTGACTCGTATTATTCCACCGATTAAAGCTCCCATATGCCCATGGGATCTAAATTTGGTTCTGTCGGTTCTGCAGAAGCAGCCGTTTGAACCTTTGCGGCACATTTCCTTGGTTCTACTCACCAGAAAATTGATATTTTTAGTAGCCATATGCTCGGCTAGAAGAGTGTCGGAATTAGCTGCCATGTCCTGTAAGGAGCCATATCTGGTTATTCATAAGGACAGAGTAGTATTACGTCCTCATCCAGCCTTTCTTCCTAAGGTGGTATCGAGGTTTCACTTGAACCAGGATGTGGTTCTTCCTTCTTTTTTCCCCAAACCAAGCTCGGTAGAGGAAAAGTTATTGCATTCTTTGGATGTAGTAAGAGCAGATAAAGCTTATCTAAAAGCCACTGCTCAGATTTGTAGAACGGATTCTTTGTTTGTTCTGCCGGAAGGCCCCAGAAAGGGTCAGGCAGCATCAAAATCTACTTTAGCCAAGTGGATTCGACAGGTCATAATGCAAGCCTATGGCTTGAGAAGTAGACCGCCTCCGTTCAAAGTTAGGGCGCACTCCACGAGAGCAGTTGGAACTTCATGGGCAATGCATCACCAGGCCTCCCTGGCTCAAATTTGTAAGGCCGCAACATGGTCTTCAGTACACACGTTTACTAGGTTCTACCAGGTGGACGTTAGAAGTCAGGAGGATGTCGCCTTTGGGCGCAGTGTGTTGCAGGCCGCAAAAGATCCTCATGCCTGATGGCGCCCAGCTTATGTATAGTGTATCCCTCCCCTCATTGGGCATTGCTTTGGGACGTCCCACATAGTAATGACTATGCCGCTCTGTGTCCTGTGATGTATGAACAAGAAAGTAGGATTTTTAAAACAGCTTACCTGTAAAATCCTTTTCTTGGAGTACATCACGGGACACAGAGCTCCCACCCCTCTTTTGGGGACACGTATTGCTTTTGCTACAAAACTGAGGTACTCCCGGATGGGAGGGGCTTATATAGGGGAGGGTACTTCCTGTTTTGGAAGTTGCCAGTGCCAGCACCTGAAGGTAATTCTATATAACCCACATAGTAATGACTATGCTGCTCTGTGTCCCGTGATGTACTCCAAGAAAATAGGATTTTATAACAGCTTACCTGTAAAATCCTTTTCTTGGAGTACATCACGGGACACAGAGCGACATAGTCATTACTAATGGGTTATATAGATACCGTCAGGTGCTGGCACTGGCAACTTCCAAAACCGGAAGTACCCTCCCCTATATAAGCCCCTCCCATCCGGGAGCACCTCAGTTTTGTAGCAAAGCAATAAGTGTCCCTAAAGAGGGGCGGGAGCTCTGTGTCCCGTGATGTACTCCAAGAAAAGGATTTTACAGGTAAGCTGTTATAAAAATCCTATTTTCTTTCTCGTACATCACGGGACACAGAGCGACATAGTCATTACTAATGGGATGTCCTAAAGCAATGCCAAATGAGGGGGGGGATACACCATATATAAGCTGAGCGCTATCAGACATGAGGATCTTTTGCGGCCTGCAGCACACTGCGCCCAAAGGCGACATCCTCCTGACTTCTAACGTCCACCTGGTAGGACCTAGTAAACGTGTGTACCGAAGACCATGTTGCGGCCTTACAGATTTGAGCCAGGGAGGCCTGGTGATGCACTGCCCATGAAGTTCCAACTGCTCTCGTGGAGTGCGCTCTAACTTTGAACGGAGGCGGTCTCCTTCTCAAGCCATAAGCTTGCATAATGACCTGTCGAATCCACTTGGCTAAAGTAGACTTTGACGCTGCCTGACCCTTTCTGGGGCCTTCCGGCAGAATAAACAAAGTATCCGTTCTGCGAATCTGAGCAGTGGCTTTTAGATAAGCTTTAACTGCTCTTACTACATCCAAAGAATGCAATAACTTTTCCTCTACCGAAGTAGGTTTGGGGAAAAAAGAAGGAAGAACCACATCTTGGTTCAAATGAAACCTCGATACCACCTTAGGAAGAAAGGCTGGATGAGGACGTAACACTACTCTGTCCTTATGGATAACCAGATATGGCTCCTTACAGGACATAGCTGCTAATTCCGATACTCTTTTAGCCGAACAAATGGCTACTAGAAAAATCAATTTCCTGGTGAGAAGCACCAAGGAAATATGCTGTAATGGTTCAAATGGTTGTTTCTGTAGAACCGACAGAACCAAGTTTAGATCCCATGGACATATGGGAATATTAACCGGAGGCCTAATACGCATCACTCCTTGTATAAAGGCTTTGACTAGTGAATGCGAAGCCAAGGGCCTTTGAAAAAATATTGACAAGGCCGAAATCTGACCCTTGATAGTACTCAAGGCAAGCTTCCTATCTACAGCCCACTGTAGGAAGTCCAGAATCCTACCTATTACGTACTTATGTGGATGCCATTTCTTGGCCTCACACCACGCGATGTACGCCTTCCAGATTCTATAGTAGATCTGCCTGGATACCGGCTTCCTGGCATTGATCATGGTAGATACCACAGCATTAGAGAGCCCTCTCTTTTTTAGAATGTGGGCTTCAATAGCCAGGCCGTCAAACCTAGGGCTGGTAAGGAAGGGTGGTATATCGGTCCTTGCGAAAGCCGGACGACGTGGGAGAGTCCAAGGACTCCCCACTGAAATTTTACAATCTCCGCGTACCACGCTCTTCGGGGCCACGCTGGAGCCACCGGAATCACTGGTTTCTTTTCTACCCTGATTCTGCGGAGTAATCGAGGTAACCATTGTGGCGGTGTGAATGCATATATCAGCTTGAACTGATCCCCAAGGAACACTAGGGCATCCGAGCCGCAAGCTAGGGGATCCCTTGTCCGAGAGACAAACCTATCCCCCTTTGCGTTGAATCTGGATGCTAGAAGATCTACATCCGATGTTCCCCACCGCTGACATATTGTCCAGAAAACCTCGGGGTGAAGGGACCCTTCCTCTGGGCCTAATTGCTGGCGACTTAGAAAGTCCGCCTTCCAATTCTCCACTCCTGGAATGAATACCGCAGATATGGCTGGGACATATTTTTCCTGCCCATTTCAGGATGTAATTTACTTCCCTCTGGGCTGCACGACTCCTGGTGCCCCCCTGATGATTGATATATGCCACTGCTGTGGCATTTGTCTGATTGAATTCTGACAGGGGACCCTTGGAGTTTGGATGTCCATGCTACTAGGGCATACCGGGCTGCTCGTATCTCTAAGAGATTGATGGGCAGGGCCTTTTCTGCATCCGACCATCTGCCCTGGAGAGACTATTGCTCCAGTACTGCTCCCCAGCCTATAAGGCTGGCATCTGTAGTGACCACCTTCCAAGAAATCGGACTGAAGGATTTCCTTTTTTCCAGATTCTGGGGAACCCACCACCAACGGAGGCTCTTGCGAACGGAAGGGGACAAGGACATTGTAAGTCTAGGGCCTGAACTTTTTTGTTCCAGGCTGACAGTATGGCCCCTTGCAAATTCCTTGAATGGAATTGACCGTAGGGTACTGCTTCGAATGATGCCACCATTTTTCCCAGCAGCCTCATATACAGGCGTATGGACGGCTGTCTTTTTTGTACCCACTAAGTGGATCAAATCTTTTAAAGACAACACCTTTCCTCGAGGCAAGAATATTTTTCTCTGGCCTGAATCCAACCTTAGCCCCAAGTATTCCAGACTTTTGACTGGTTTTTAGGGCTGACTTGTCTCGGTTGATAATCCAACCGTGAGATTCCAGATACTTGATCGTCTTGTGAACGACCACGTCTAGTTTTTTCACTGAGTGGTCTATCAGCAACAAGTCATCCAGATATGCCATTATCATTACACCTTGTGTTCTTAGATTGGCCAATAAAGGGCCAGAATTTTTGTAAACACTCGTGGTGCTGTGGCCAAACCGAAGGGTAAGGCTCTGAACTGAAAATGGCGCCCTTCTACTGCAAAGCGTAGAAATTTTTGGTGGACTGGAAAGATGGGAATGTGCAAATAAGCATCTTTGATGTCGATCGTGGCTAACCAATCCTCCCCTTGTAGGGCAGTGGCCACCGATCGGATCGACTCCATCGGAAAGTCCTGATATACAGGAATTTGTATAGCCCTTTTAGAATTAATATGGGCCTCCCGACCGCGTTTGCTTCGGGACTGTAAAGAGGTTTGAGTAAAACTCGAACCCTCATTCTTCCAGGGGAACCTCCATAATTACTCCTTGGAGCAATAGTTGTTCTAGTGCCAACAGGAGGGACTCTCTCTTCCGGGGATCCCTTGGCACGTTTGACCTCAAAAATGGGAAGGAGGAGAGTCTTTTAACTCCAAACTGTATCCCAAACCTACTGCGGAGAGCACCTATCTGTCTTGATCGTGTCCCGCCAGGTCTCTTGCGAACAACTGGAGTCCTCCCCCCACCCGACTGAGTGGGGGCTTCAATGAATTTAACTTTGGGGGAGGTTTTGTACCTCCCCTGACCCAGGGTTTCTCATTACCCTGCTACTGTCCCTGTTTTTTACCCCCGGGATTTGACCGAGGAGGCCGTCGGAACTGTTACACAGCCGATGCCCCAGGGACTGGAGAAGCAGGCCTCTTAAAGAGGGACCTCTAACTCTGCTTTTAACCGGAGCGTATTTTTACCGCTGGAAATTTTCTGGATATATTTGTCCAGGTTTTCCCTGAATAAGCGTTCACCATGAAATGGGACGCTAACCAGCCATTCTTTACAGGGAGCTTCAGCAGACCAGTTTTTGAGCCATAGGAGCCTACGCATATGTACTATAGACAGCGTAAGGCGGGAGGCCTGATGGACTGAATCCTCTATGGCGTCAACCGCAAAGCCTAAGGCTCTAGGTAGATCAGCTAGGGCAAAGCCTGCTGATCTGTCAAGTCCCTCAAGACCTGTTTCAACTGATCCTTCACTGCTTAGCAGACCCCAATAGCTGCTACTGCTGGTTGTATCACCAAGCAGATTTTCATAAGGACTCCAATCTTTTATCTATTGGGTTCTTGAACATTTGGACATTATCCACTGGACATGTCAGTGATTTATACATACAAGAGATGGCTGCGTCCACTGTAGGGACCTTCCATTTTTTTTTTTTTTTTTGATGAACTTATCCTCCATGGGATAGACCACCGGAAATCTCTTGGGGGAATAAATATTTTCTCAGGACGTTCCCAATCCTGGTAAATGAGCCCTTTCAGTAAAGGGTGAAGTGGAAAAGAACAAACAGTCTGGGGGCTTCTAGCGACCCCAACGAGGATACAGTAGTGGTTGATGGTTCCGCAAGGTGCATTTTTAAATGCTGATCGGACCATGTTAGTCAGAGACTGAACCCATAATCTTTCAGCTTAAGATGCTGAGAAAAGGTTCCCCCACTGTTGATTCCTCTATAACAGAATCAACCTCATCCTGATCCCCTTCAGGCAGGTCGATCCCTGTATGGGACTGTTGCTCTGCTAACAGGCACTCTGAAGGAGGAGACGGAGATCGGGCGTGCTTTCCCTGACAGGGAGGCAGCGATAAATGTTGACAATCTCTCTCTAATCCTCCCAGAGCTGAGGAAAAAACCTCCTCTGTTACATACACAGGAGCAGGTGAACTGAGGACAGCCACAGTACCAAGTACCCTGCGGGGTCTCTACGGTCACTTACCTCTGAACTTCAGGGGAGACTGGTGCAGCAGGAGTATGCCCAAGATCCTCCGAGCCCGATGAGACCCCCTTCGCTTCCTGGAAGATTCAGTTCCGGAGCTTCTGGACGGCATATTCCTAAGCCTAAAGCTGAGGTATTCCAGCCGTAATACACCACTTTTACTGAGAATAGTCTAGCACAATTGCTGCTATATCACAGTTGGTGTCTACTAATGTGCCTTTCTAGGGGATGCCTGTATCAACCGCTTGCTGTATGCCTTTAAATGTTGCCAGCTCTGTCTCTGTACTTCATAGCCAGCTCACTACAATATTGTGTTTTTTTTTTTTTAAACTGCTGGGACGCCCGCACATGCGCAGAAGCGCTGCGGCGCGCACAGAGCGTCATCCCCCAGGCTCCGCCCCCTTTCCCGGCTCACCTCTATATATAGAGGCGCGTGCACGCGCACGCGCGCGGGCACGTGCGCCTTCGGCGCTAATTTCAAATATGGTAACAAGGGACAGGAGCCAGGGCCCCTCTTTGCCGCAGGCCGGGGGATGGACGAGCACTGCAACATGGCAGAGGAAGCAGTTTCCTATAAGAGAACTCACCATCTGCCTGGACTTTGCTCTGCTGAGAAGAAGCTAGTCCACATGACAAGAAAACATTCCACAGCGGCCTCTAGTGGACAAACACAGGTACCGCAGTCTAATATATTAAATATATATAAAAAAAATTTTTTTTTTTTTTCTTGACCACCATTAAAAATTATTACATTTTTTTAGTAGTTACAGGCATGCACAGAATTTTGCGGGAATACCATTAGGTAACAGACAGAAAGACAAATTAGGCTTGGGGGTCCCCCAATAGAACCAAGTTCCTGGGGGCCCCCACTTACCTGTTCCCCGCCGCAGGACTTTGTTTGGTCCACAAAAGCCCAAACTTCACCTATCACGGCAGGCATTGTAATCAAACCTTCAGGGACCGGGTTCCCAAGGATTCCACTCCCCTGGACCTGTATAGCACCCTGCACAGAAAACATCTTGGTCGTGGGTATGACCAGAGCTCTGGATCCCAGGGTCCAGCTCTCCTAAGAGAAGCATTACAGGCAAAACCTTGCTCTTCTCTGCAAGGCCCGGGTACCGACCGTTTAGCTATGAAGCTTTTTTGGTCGGATCCGGAATAGCTTACTGAGGCCCAAAAGAACCTGTACGCAAGCTCAGTGAAAAACACATGTTTCTTCTTGGCCAACACCTTAGACACTGGCAAAAAACTGAGGTGCTCCCGGATGGGAGGGGCTTATATAGGGGAGGGTACTTCCGGTTTTGGAAGTTGCCAGTGCCAGCACCTGACGGTATCTATATAACCCATTAGTAATGACTATGTCGCTCTGTGTCCCGTGATGTACGAGAAAGAAAAGGATTTTACAGGTAAGCTGTTTTAAAAATCCTACTATTTCATATGAATAAAAAAAAACATAAAAAGTATATAACAGATCATGTGGAAATATACCCAAAGTCACCAAATGCTACCTGTGCTTCTATTTAACCACTTCGCGCCCGGGCTATAAGCAAAAGACGTCCGCAAAGCGGTCGTCAATTGCTGATAGGACGTCTATGGACGTCCTCTTATTTACTTCCGCAATGCGCGCCACCGCGGGCGCGCGTCGGGGAAAAACTGTGCCCGCCGTGTCAGGCGAGTGCCGATGCGCGTGCCTGGCGGCCGCGATGTCCGCCAGGCACGAGCGATCGGCTGTCACAGAGCCAGGGACGTGGATCTCTGTGTGTAAACACAGAGATCCACGTCCTGTCAGGGAGAGGAGACCGATGGTGTGTCCCTTGTACATAGGGACAACCATCAGTCACCTCCCCCAGTCAGTCCCCTCCCCCCCACAGTAAGAACATCTAGCAGGGAACATATTAACCCCTTGATCACCCCCTAGTGGTTAACCCCTTCCCTGCCAGTCACATTTATACAGTAATTAGTGCATATTTTTAGCACTGTTCGCTGTATAAATGTGAATGGTCCCAAAAATGTGTCAAAAGTGTCCGATGTGTCCGCCAAAATGTCACAGTCACAAAAAAAAATCGCAGATCGACGCCATTACTAGTAAAAAAATAAATACAAAAATAATTTAAAAAAAATCATAATTCTATTCCCTATTTTGTAGGCACTATAACTTTTGCGCAAACCAATCACTATACGCTTTTTGCGATTTTTTTTTTTTACCTAAAATATGTAGAATACGTATCGGCCTAAACTGAGGAAAAAAATAGTTTTTTTAAAAAAAAATTGGGATATTAATTATAGCAAAAATTAAAAAATATTGTGTTTTTTTAAAAATTGTCGCTCTATTTTTGTATATAGCGCAAAAAATAAAAACCGCAGAAATGATCAAAGACCACCAAAAGAAAGCTCTATTTGTGGGAAAAAAAGGACGTCAATTTTGTTTGGGAGCCACGTCGCACGACTGCGCAATTGTCATTCAAAGCGTGACGGCGCTGAAACCTGAAATTTCGCCTGGGCAGGAAGGGGGTTATGTGCCCAGTTGTCAAGTGGTTAATATATATTTACTGTAATCAATTTATGAAACAAAAGATTTTTGTATTTACCATACAATCTTTTTCTTGAAGTCCATTGAAGGGCATGTAGTAAATTTTAGATGAAATTGCAAATTTCTTTGTTAACAGATTGGAGTTTTGCTTAGTGATTATTACTGTACAGGGTATCTCTAGTTGTAAACTACTTTTGTATGTCAGGAAATCTAACCAACCTTTTGCGGCAGAATGTTGAACCCTTACAATTTGCAAATATTTACATTTTGATATGATTCATTTTTAATTCTGTTTTTATATACATCATTTTTATATACATAATTTTGAATACATTTTTGACGAACTAACTCGAGTGTTGGTGCCAAAAAAGTCAATTTTCTTTTCCAATGTCATCTTGGTTAATGATAGGACATGGAACAGTCTATTATTATTATACAGGATTTATATCGCGCCAACAGTTTACGCAGAGCTTTACAACTTGGGGGTAGACAGTACAAATACAATACACTTTAATACAGTAGGAATCAGAGGGCCCTGATCCTTAGAGCTTACAATCTAAGAGGGAAGGTCAACAGTCTATCATATTGGTGTCCACAGTACCACCCTGTGGTGACATACCTCTCTACTTACTAGTAGTAAATTCTTAGACATTCAGGTTATGGATAATTCCTTGCAGTGAAGAAGAGAGCAAACTTATGTGCATAACCTCACTTTTTAAAGCGGAGTTCCAGGCTATTTTTAGTTTATTAAAAGTCAACAGCTACAAAAAGTGTAGCTGCTGACTTTTAATAAACAGCCACTCACCTGTCCCACGGTCCAGCGATGCGGCCGCACGGAGACCCGCTCCTCTCCCCCGCGCCTCCATTGGAACTCTGGGCACCCGGCCGTGACAGCTTGTGGCTTCAGGGCCGGGTGTGCACTGAGTGGATAGGCGATCTGGGACCTGTCACGTGTCCCAGGAGATCGCCTAGAGGGAGGGGCCGCCTAGGGGGAGAGGAGGAGTAAGAAGTGGGACAGGAAGTCCCCTTCAAAACAAAGAACCCACTCCTCCCCCCAAAAAAATTACATGCCAAATGTGGCATGTAAGGGGGCGAGGAGTACTTAAAGGGGAGTTCCAGCCTTTTTTATGTTTATTAAAAGTCAGCAGCTACAAAAGTGTAGCCGCTGGCTTTTAATAAACAGACACTTACCTGTTCCATTGTCCAGCGACGCGGCCGAATGGAGCTTCGCTCCTCTCCCCCCTTCTCCGCCGGCGCCTCCATTCCTACTGTGGGCACCCAGCCGTGACAGCTTTCGGCTTCACGGCCGGCCACTCATGCGCGAGCGGCGCTGCGCAATCTGAGTGGACAGGCGATCGCCTGGGACCTGTCATGTGTCCCAGGTGATCGCCTACAGGGAGGGGCCACCAAAAAGCAATATGACGGGTCGCCTAAGCGGTTCCTGGGCGGAAGGAGGAAGTGGGACAGGAAGTCCCATTCTTACTGAAGCCTCCACTCCCCCCCAAAAAAAATTACATGCCAAATGTGGCATGTAAGGGGGCGAGGAGTGGTTTAAGCGGAAGTTCCAATTTTGGGTGGAACTCCGCTTTAAAGCGGAAGTTCCACTTTTGGGTGGAACTTCTGCTTTGAGGCAGGGCACATCAAATGCAGAGATTTGGAGGTTAATTCCTTGACTCCAGAAAAAGAAACCACAACGAAAAAGATACAATTTCCAGCATACAAAATAGATCACCAGATTAGAAACAGGGGACGTTCCAAAAATTTAGGGGAATTCTACAGAGATGAGGGAATATCCACTCTGGCCAGTAGTTAGCTTGACTTTGTGGTCCAAAGAACCAGTCTGGTGTCTGTCCAACATTCAGATTCCCAAACTCAAAGGGAAGATTGAGGGATAACCATGTAAAATGGTGTTCCCAATCATCCTAAAAGGTTATGGGACAAAGGTCTGCAATGAGTGTAAGCTTTAGGACAATGGGCTTAGCAAGACAACTAAGACAATGACTCTCCCTATTGAAGGCCTCCTGTTTGTACTGCAATGAGGATGCAACGAAAAAGGGTCAATAGGGTGGACATATTGGTCAGTGCCATAGGTAGGACCCAGAATGACTTGAAGACACTCAATAGTCAAGGGTTCAAGGTAAAGGAGCAGGTACAAACTGATCCTTATCAATCTTGCTGGCCATAGGCGATGTTGAAGAGGGCCAGTGTAGATATTTGCCAGCACACCATCGATCTTCAAATTGAGTCTAAATGTTTTTTGGTTTTTTTTATTGAAGAATGATCACTTTTACAAAAAAGAGAGTGCAGCCTTTCAGAGCCACGCAGGACCCCTTCGTCAGGCATGTGATCAGTAGATGGTGTGTCCTGTCTTAAATGATAAAACCCTCAATCGGGGGAGCCGCCAGGGGTGCAAGATGCAAAACCCAGTCACAGATAACCATCCATATTCCCATGGCACACTTTCCTGGAAAAGTCTCTAGGATACTGGTTGCTGCAGCAACCACCAGCTGGAGACTGTGGGTAATGGCATAATATTCCCAAAGTACAGTGCTCCCAAGGAGATCCCAGTACCTGAATAACCTTGGAAAAAGCACAATGGTGTACATTTAGAGTGGCAGCTACAAGGTGATGCTCGAGCATCCAAACTACCAGGGGGTAACGATCAAGGGACCCGGGAGGATAAACAGTCTCCCTTTGCCAAAATAACGATGTATCTTCATGCAGATTGCTGCTGTTCAGAGGAGCATTTCTGGACTCAAGATCTTCAGTTCCAGTGGGAAGTAAACAGTGAGTGTCTATGTGGTACTGCTGTGGAAGACAATGAAGAATGGGGTCCCAATGCTTTAACCGAAGATCTTCTACATTGAGGCAGCCGCAGAACCCAAGCACTAGAGGCATCAAGAAAAAAAGTATCTAGAGTAGAACCAAAGAGACATTACCTACCTTTAGGCTACATTCACACCTAAGCGTAGCGCAGCGACAGCTGCTGCACCACTTTTTTTTAACCTTTTTTGTGGCGCGTCACCATTCATTTGAACGGGCCTCCCTCTGCTCCAAAGAAGCTCATGTACCAAATCTTGGCACAGAGCCAGGAGCATTTTGCTTTGCGATTTTTTCAGTGATTTCACCACGTTTTGTCATTCGATAATCCTGAGAAGGCCAGCCGCCTGCTGAAAAAAACGTACCGGGGTTATGGCTGATCTCTTCAGCCATAATTCCGATAATCCACTTTCACACCGCAACGTATATATATGTGTATTGTGGCCGGCAAGTGGAGTAAATTAAATGCTGGATCCTTAGCTAGGCATGAAATAAAAGCGCCCTACCCAAGCGAGGCACAAGCTTAGATGCTTGTAAGAAACCATCACAGCAAAACTGCAGGGCAAACTGCAGGGCTCCAAGCATATGACCCAAAAGCTATAAGACAAGAGGGTTTGTTCTTGAGATGGAAGACTCTCCTTTGAACGATTTGAGGCAGACATGGATTCACAGATCCGAGTCACTGCCAATAGGGGGCAAACAGATAACTCAAACTGAGACCTTAAGTAGGGAATCCAACTGCTCATCAGTGAAATCCCTAAAGGTAAAAACTTCTGTAGCAATACCCCCTAGAGGGCCGCTGGTTAGTTTTGGGTTTTGCACGGGACCTCTTCAGCTGCGTTGTCCGGGTAGAGAAAGTCTGTAGTAATGCAATGTCCACACAGATGTAAAACCTCAAACAGTTTGGCTTTATTTTTCATATGCAGTAAACGTTGAGAAGTAGAAGGTATAGAAGAGTAGGGGTAGGTTCAGGCACTCGCCACTAGAAGTTGACAAATGTAGAAGTTCAAAGTCACTCACCACTCTCAATGTTAGAGTGGGTATTGGTCACCCGGATAGTCCCCTCTCACATGGCCTAGCAGCCGGGATGACTCACGAATCAGCAATAGGGCAGTCTCTGCCACAGACTGCCCAAGATGAGTTGGGTCTCTGCCACAGACCTGTTTTAAGTGTACAAAGTCTCTGCCACAGACCTGTGTTAAAGTAATCAATTGGATAGTCCAGGAACCCTCTGCCACAGGATTTCAAAGTCCCAAACTTCCAGCTGTACAGTTTTAAGAACCTTTAAGCCAATCCGGCGAACTGCAGGGCTTGTAGCATAGTGGATCCCTCCTCACCGAAGTTGTCAGGCCTCTCCTGAGACAGCAGTATGGTGCCGGTCTCCTCTGGACTTCTTCACTAAGATTCTTCCTCCCCATTTGAATGGAAAGTTTGGGATCCCTTCTCTGGATATAGGCCCCAGCCAGACTAGCGGGGCCTACTAAGTAGCGATGCAGCCTCGGGGCAACGTGGCCCCGAGACGAGGACCACACACACACCTCGCGCCCAGAGGGCTGCGGGGCGAGCGCGAACCAACCCCAATCAATGGCGTCTGCCCCTTAAGTATCTCCTCCCAGCAGGCACAGCGGGTCGACCACTCCCACTATACCACTGCCGAGAAGGGCCACTCAATGCACCATGATCTGCCCGTGTTCCAACAGGTGCCTGCGGTGGTAACGCCACCTACAGGCAAAAAGGGAGATCACTACCTGGCAAAGCATAACTGAGACAGAGGCGAATTGAAATGTAATTATCAACCATCTGAGCCCAACTACTGGCTCAGACATCCCTTTAGATTTGAATAGCGTCCCAACCATTTGGGATGGGCGCTACACTTCAATAACTGTTTGTTAGTATGTTTGTCTAGGTGAATAACTGGGGCGTCTACAGGGGACAGAGACCAATCAATATCAATCAATACATTCCAGGCTGCAGGGTAGAACGCAGTGCATAAATCAGATCATCAAAAAACCTCTTGAAAATCCCAGTCATATAAAATTTCCAAAAAAACAGTCACTTCAGAAGAATCTGAACCACAGATGGTTCAGATTCATGGCATGAGATACAGAGACTAGGTCAGACAGACTGTGGTTTGGCTCTATACCTGGAGAGCGTTTTGTGGTTAACAAAGTACTGGGAAACACCACAGTAGAGCCCAGTGCTGTGGAGCTGGCCACCCCCTCCCACCTTTGGGAGACATCTACCCTCTGGGTTCGTGTATTTCATCCTTTTAGACAGGCCATAGACGGTGTGAGTTTTGAACGATTTCCCCCATCAACACAGACAGTGCTGACAGGGGAGTCCCCCTCCTGCCGAGCAGTCGTCTGGGGGAGGGGGTCTTTCCACTAGCAGAAGACAGCGATTATTGCTAGCGATAATCGCAAGTGAATCCAGCAGGCTGGTTGTACCCAAGTTGATTGAGCAATCATCTTGGTACATTCAGCCTGCCCACACATGGTTCGAATCTCGGCCGATTCCTGCTGAACCGGCCGAGATTTGAACCGTCTATGGCCCGCGTAACTCATTCAAAAAATTGTAGAAATTCATGTAAAAGCAGTCCAACTCCAGCTTAAAAATAAATACAAATCCATTACCCTGCAAAAAGCAGCTATTGTTGCAGTACCCACCTTATCTCCACATTTTGTGATCCATTTCCAATGCTCTTCCAGGTTTCATGATGTCCAGCTACCTTTTAACACACTTTATGAGAGCCCTGGACATTGTGGACCAGCCCCCCAGGGAAACGCCATCAAGTTAAATTGGGCCCACAGTAGCATAAGCCCACATAAGCTCTTTCTTTGGAACTTTTAGGACTGCTCACATTCAGAAGAAAAGGGACCAGTAATGTAACATGACCGGACAAAATACCTGAGCAAAAAAGATATGTATACACATTTAAAAAATGTATATTACTTGTGCCCAGCATGAGTAGTACTGATAATAAGCAAACTACAGAGACCCTCCAGTCACCTCCCCTAACTTCAAACCAGTCAACACAGTGTAATATATTTTCTGATTCCTTGTTCTGGGTCACTGCATGTTGCCCAATAAACCAAACTCTCTACTTTCATCACAGTTTCCGAAGCTTCACCTGCCCCTACAGTGCACGACTCTATGCTTATGCTGCATAAACAGAGGATTCATTTCTTTCCTCATTGTATTTGCAATTCTCTTGTATGTTTCTGTTGTATGAACGTCTCGCTGGAAGCATCAGAAGCACATATAATTCCAGTCATATGAAAACAAACATGCATTTTACATGTTAGAAAGCAGCATGCCACAGACAGCCCACGGAGAGAGCTCGGGGCCCAGGAATCAACGTTCTGTTTGTTGCTGCAAAATAAACCCATCTAAAGTAAACGCTTAATTTTCAACACCTACTTAATTCTCAACGGGCTGTGTCTATCTGAGCAGACATGAGCTCATAGAGCCTAGAAGACGTAGATTTACAACTGCTAATTCCACGGAGGGGGCCCACACAACAAACACACATCTCTGAGACTCCAGCCACCAGAACGGACCCTGGACCATAGGTTCAGTTCCTGAACTCCAACCAGTGAAGAAGCCCATCTTTATCAATAAATTATTCTGTAAGAACAATGCTATCCTATGTGAAATAAAAATATATAAAATAGCAAATGACCCATCTGACAAATGTATCTAAAGCAAAACTTTTTTTCCAGTTTTGGGTCGAGTTATCAAGAACTAAAATGCCTGTCAAGTGTTTATCATTGCACCCAGGCTAGGTAGTCACCCTCTCTATTTTATCTAGTGACCATTGTCACCAGAACATAAAGTGATGGAAAATTTTCATTTTACAGCTGTCCCCAGAGCAGGACTATAGAGAGGAAATTTTCCAACAGGGGCATTTGTTCTGGTGACAATTGTGTAAAGGGGATTCCTCCTAGGGCCTGCGTCAATGGGCCTTTGACTTGGCATCGGTTTAACATCAGTGTGAGACGCTTCTGAGATCATTTAGATTTCACTGACAGGTGCATTTGACCCACAGTTGACCGGCTTTAAGTCGGTTTTGCATTCCCATAGGACGTCCTCAGGAGGACCCCTTGAAAATGTCTGATTTGACGAAACACGTTGGGGTGGAGACTCAACGCTGAAGTTACAATCCCTTGTTGGAAGCAGCTTTCTGTGTGAGTTCTATCGATTTTTTAAGCTGCTTTTTACTGGTTTACAATTGTATTATGCTGATGTCCGATTTATAATAAATATTACACTTTTAGTGATATCCACTCCACTGGTGAGCTTAATTTGCCACAGCTGGGACTGAACTAGGGTGCCATTGAGAGGAGATGGCTTGAGGCTGGTGTATATGTGCCCTGCAGGGATCCTTATTTGAAACACACGCTAGTGATTCTGTATTCATTGCAGCATATATACAGTATCTGGGGAGTGTTCATTCTACAAGGTGATGGTGTCTGGTGACTTGTGTACACAGAAGGCTGGACCTATCCAATCTGTTGGTTGAAGATTAATTTTTCTATATTTTCACAGGAAATATTCTATGGGACTTTTACTTACCTTTAAAGCCGTGTACACACGATAGGTTTTACAGATGAAAACAGTCCATCGGACAAACCGATCGTGTATGGGCCCCATCGGTCTTTTTTCCATCGGTGTTTAAAAATAGAACATGTTTTAAATTTATCCGATGGTTAAAAAAACGATCGCAAATTACTATCGTCTGTGGGGAACTCCATCGGATAAAAAACCCACGCATGCTCAGAATCAATTCGACGCATGCTCAGAAGCATTGAACTTAATTTTTCTCGGCTCATCGGAGTGTTTTACGTCACCGCATTTGGAACGATCGGTTTTTTGACTGATGGTGTGTAGGCAAGACTGATGGAAGTCAGCTTCATCGGTTTTCCGATGGAAAAATCCATTGGTTTAAAAACCATAGGAAATCCAATCGTGTTAAGTGTTTTTAGACATTAAATTAAGTCTTATTAAACTTTTGTATTGCACTTGGATATAATGTATTGTTGATGTGTATTCACTTTTACAGTGGGTGTGGCGCTGCATAGATTAATCATTTTAGTTTTTTGGGGGGGCTTTGTATATCCAACCTTTTTGCCAGCAGCCATACTCTTATCACAGCGCAGGTTATTATTATAATTCCCACAGACATGTATGGTAGTGCAAAACCCATATGAAAAAAAAGCTTGTTGGCAAAGGCCCTTACTTTGTGGAGATTTCCTGTTGCCTTTTTGAGACAGGAAGTGAAGGGAGACTGTCTTTATGGGACACAGACAGGGGTTTCAACCATACCCTATTCTATCAATGACATACAGGTAGATTTAAAGCGTAACTCCACTTTTGTTGAGAAAAAAACATTCCTCCCTGGGTGATCTATGTACATTGCAAGGATCATAACAAACTGTGTTGCTGATTCCTACCCTTTGTTATTATGAAGAAATCCATGTGTGTTCCTCTGTGCTAAGTGGGTCTAATGGGAGTGGTTTCATAATTATCAGTCAGCTGTGGCAGCTGCAGGGAACCAATGAGGAAAGCTGCTGGGCCTGCATCCCTTTAGACGTGTTCCTATTGGAAATATCTCACCAAAAATGACATTTTTGTTGCAGGGGATGCCTGAAATCTGACTTGTATCTTAGGCAGACTTCTGGGAAAATTGGTGAGCCAATCACACAAGCAGGTAATTAGGTTTCTGGAGAGTGGTCAGCACACATTCTGTGTACAGAACAACTCCATGTAGCCATATTGCAATGCATTCTCAGAAAATTACAGTGCTGCAGATTGAAGAGGAAAGGTAATTTTTTATAAAATTCAATTACAATATGACTTTTATCGCAATTGTACATGCTATATTATTTTTTCTTTACTTGCTATTTTTTTCCCCCACGAAAGTGGAGTTACCCTTTAAGTTTGCGGGACCATCAACCTACTCCTGCTTGATTGCCTGCCAATTTACATCAGGTGGTCAGTTTTTTTCTGTCAAAGGCCAGCAAACAAAAATTGAGAACACGGAAGAATCAGCTGAACTATAAAAGTGCCACCGCTAATCAGTGCAGACATGAGTTTGCCGGTTTAGACTGTTACCACGATTACAAACAAAATGGAGACAAATAGACTGGTGCACTACGGCGGTGACTAGGTGAAAAACGGAAGCCCCATGTTCACTGTACTTCCTACAAGACTCCATTTGCAATTTTAAATGGAGCATCCCTTTTTAACACAAGAAGGGTGGAAGCCTCCGTCATTCCAGCTCTGAATATGCCTGGAAGTACCTAAGTTATAAAAAAAATCTTTGCTGTGGAGACATTGGCAGGCCCAAGGCCCCATGTTGTTCTGTGAATGACAGTCTGGTGCTGTGTAGAGGCGCCTCGCATACATCGGGCTGAGATGTGATAACTACTTGGTCTCACTGCTGGAGCTGGCTGTGTTCTTCCGAGCCGTACAAACGCATGGCCAAAGATCAAGAATAATTTCCGCACTGACATTTGAAGATATTATATAACTCTCCGCCTGCCAGTGTAACTGCGTAGCCTTAGTTAATTCACTTCTTGTTTTGTTTCTTTACAATGAGCAGTGTTATGCTGAAAGACAATTTATACAGTCTGGGTAAATCTTTCTCCAGTCACTCCGGCAGCCTCCTGAGAGGTCTGCAACACCTTCTAGTACAAGGCTGCATCCACTTCTGGAAAAGAGATAATAATGCTATTATATCATAACTATGAGCACCAAGACCCATAGCGACATAGCCTCACGACTACACCGGGGCACGCTCACTGTGTCAGGAAACTGTTTATCATAATTAAAGAGAATGGGTATAAAAGTTTGCCCTTTGGCTGAATACAGTCAATTAAACATCCACCCTTTAAAGACATTTACTGCATGAGCTCATGGGCCAGTAATGGCGACAATTAGGAAGGAATCTTGTGCGCTTAAAAACTCCATAGTGTGCATAACAATGTCATAGAAATAATGTAGGTTTTCAACTGTATTCTATGGGGGCGAGATATGAATGTGGCAATTCCCTGTGAAATTCAACCACTAGCGAGCCAACAAAAATCACAAATATGGTTGACAAGTAATTGCAAGACTTTCAAGGTGCCAAAGGATAGACCAAATATATACAACTGCTAAAAAAATTTTTTTTACAATCCATGATAAAACATCACATAAAAAGCGTAACATTCTTGTCAAGTTGGTTAGGTGTATATATATGTATATAGATATATATATCTATATATAGATATATATTACAATTAGATGTCAATTTCTTCAGCTGGAGAGCCGCAGCTATTAACTTATGTTATGTTAACATGTTTCGCCTAATTTGGCTTCATCAGGACGATTTCCATTACCAGGGGCACAACTACATTGAAAAAAACAAATAGTGAAAAACATTGAAAAATATACAGTATATATCCTATATTCAAAACTGGATTGCAGGTTCATTCTCAGCACAGGTAAGTAGCCACCCATATCAGGAACCATGCGCTTCACTGGGAATAATCCAAAATAAGATGGTAAATGGATCTACATTCCCCCATACACACACAGAAACAGGACCAGGGCATTATAAGGTGGACCCCAGAGGAGAGACGACCCGACAAGAGTAATTCTACAAAAGGTATATATTGGGTATGGGTCCAACAAATCTCCATGTTTAACATATAACCAGATTACTCCACCAATATATAAAGCATTTCATTTAGTATATTAAATTGCTGTACATATTGGTGAAGTGCCTCTGATAATGGAAATCTTCCTGATGAAGCCAAATTAGGCTAACCATGTAGAGGTTCATACCTGGGATTCTCCAGCAGAAGTTGACATCTAATTGTACTATACATAGCTAACCACCTCGACAAGAATGTTACCCTTTTTATGTGATGTTTTATCATGGATTGTAATAAAATGTTGTAAATTTAGTAGTTTTATACCTTGAAAGTCCAGGTTCCAAAGTAATTACAAGAAACAAAGCAATCTACCATCCATGAGTTCGATCAACCACAAGAATTTGGTTGAAATTGACAGCTTTAATACAGATTATTGAAAGATCCAACTGAAATAAAATTTAAAACAGGAAAGAACTACAGTAATATTAGTCGAAAGTAATTGGATTTTTCATCCGCATTGGATCTGGGGGAATTTCGATAACATGTCCTTCTGTCAATCGAAACCACCATTTTCTTTTTATATGAATGCTTTGTGATTTTGAAAAAATTTGGAATCAGAAGTTCAATAGGTCTTTCTTACATAGTTAGTCTGGTTGAAAAAAAGACCATCCATTTTTCACTCCACAAAGAACAAAAAAAAAACAAACACACACAAATCGAAAACCTCCATATATACAATCCTACACCCAAAGTTGATCCAGAGGAAGGAAAAAAAAAAAACAACTCAATAAAGCATAATCCAATTTGCTCCAGTGGGGAAAAAATTCCTTCTTGATCACCCATGAGACAATTGGATATTCCCTAAATCAACTTTACTCATAAATATTAGTATCCTGTTATATTTTGTGCATTTGGTAAAAAATCCAGGCCTTTTTTAAAACAATCGACTGAGTTGGCCAGAACCAGCTCTTCAGGGAGTCTATTCCAAATTTTCACAGCTCTTACTGTTAAGAAGCCTTTCCGTATTTGAAGATTAAATCTCTTTTCCTTCAGATGTAAAAATTGCCCCTTGACCTCTGTCAGTGAATAAGCCTACACGGACTTCACTATATGGATCACTTATTTATACATGGTGATCATATCCCCCATTAATCTCCTCTTCTCAAGAGAGAATAAATTCAGTTCAGCTAATCGTTCCTCATAGCTGAGCTCCTCCATGCCTCTCATCAGTTTGGTTGCCCTTCTCTGCACTTTCTCCAGTTCCCCAATATCCTTTTTATGGCCAAAAACTGAACTGCATATTGAAGCTTAGGTCTTTCTAATTGCCTATCTTTTGGCCTGCATATCTAATAGTCATTATCTGATTCATATGTTACCTGCAGTCACAGCCCATGTAGAGTCCATGTTATCAGCGCCCCATAAGAGCAACCTGAAATGACTTCCCATTTCCAGAAATCTGTACCATCCTCCAGAGCCTGTTTACTACACACCAGTCCCAAAGCCAGCCATATCAGAGTAGCAACTTCCCAGCAATCTCTATGGATTTCCACCAGCAAACCGCATTACTAGCTCTTTAGAAGCTGTGAAAATAAATACCTGCTCACAATTCCCAAAAAAATTTGGCAGCTCAGAAGGGCTGTGGGGAAACTCCCTCCCGCACATCCATTTAGGAGGTGACATGATGGATATGGAGAAATACCTCCGGGACCTGCATCAAGCCAGGCCTGATTTTGAAAGACTTGGAAAGTGAATAAGTGAAAACACTAAGTAAGGGAAAGTTTAATTATGCCAACTAACAAAACTTTTTTTTTTCTTCCCCTCGGCAGCTCCTGCCAACATGGATCTGCTGCAAAGTCTCCTAACTCACAATGCCCGCCGTCCAAGAACAAAAAAGAAAAAAAGAAAACGCACGCAGATTGAAAATTACTTTTTATCCTTTCTTCCATCTCTCTGGCCTGCGTCCGTAATATTTCATGCACAATAGACAGTGTCCCCGCTAATTTATTGCAGCTTATTAATTTATTTCCTGTTTATACTCTTTATCTGCTTGCGTCCAAAGAGCCATATTTTATTTCGAAATATGCCTTCGCTGAGCCAGCCCTTTAATCTAATTACTGAAGGTTTTCTGGACTGGAGTGAATGCAAAAGGGTTTTTACATCTTAGTACAATAAAACCACCAGAAAGAAAGTGTGAGAGAGAGAACACGAGAGGAGAGAAGAAGGGGAAGGCAGAGACTGAGAACAAGTTCCCAATTCTCCCCATTAGGGGGAAATAATGTGTGGCTGGAGGTTTAGGGTATTGTACAGCTTTATATACTGGACCTCTTTTAGTAAACAAGTTGAATGATATCCTCAGCTCTGTACAGATAACAGACAAAAGCCCCTTTTCTTACAGTTTAACGAGAACTAAGGGTGTTGCAGGATCACGTTTTCCAGTCTATTCTGGCAAGGCCAGGTAATAGTAGAAGTGTCTTTGGGTACGTTCAGATGACAGAAGATAACCCTGGAAAATGGACCTCCGAGGAGGAAAGATTACAGAGTATTTTATCACGTTTACGGATAGTTTATGCTTTTGGGGTTGTATTCGAGATGTGCAAAGAGAGATCACACAAATACTTATAAGCAAAACATTTAATTAACTGATGACAGATAATAATATTAAAAAATATTACAAGAATACTTAACTAAGGAAGGCACCACTTCAACTACAACACTTATCATGCACCCTGATCAACAGGAAATCCACGACTTCATCACCCAAAATAACACAGATTGCCTCTTTATCACGGAAAGCTGGCTAACACCTGACTGTAACACCATCCTAACAGAATTGGTACCTGAGAACTACTGCATCCTAACAGAGCATAAAATAGGACAAAGAGGGGGAGGCCTAGCAATGATCTTCAAATCCCACCTCTCTCTCATCAAACCAACTCTACAGAACTCATTGCCTTTCATGGAGACACTCACTCTGCATCTTCAAACAACACCCCAGGACACCGTCCACATACTGCTATGCTACAGACCACCAGGGCCAAAAACAAATCTCCTCACACCCTTCTATGAATTCATCTCGACATACACCTTGAAAACCAAAAACGTTTTGTTACTCGGGGACTTCAACCTCTGGGCTAAGTCCACCCAGGACCCCATCGCCACCTCCTGCATCAACCAACTGGAAGAACTAGGTCTGCAGCAACTGATAAAAGCCCCCACGCATGGGTCGGGTCACATTCTTGATCTCATCTTCAAACGAAATATGGACATCAACACACTGAACAACATGCCTTTACCATGGACGGACCACCACACTATCAAATTTAAAATCACCACCAACACCATCTCCCAAAAACCGAAACACTCAATAACAACACATTGGACAAGATCTCAAAAGAAACTACACTCTCAACTCTTCAAAACCACACTATCAAAAAACATAAGAATGCTAAATCAACTCCTTAAACAAAGCATTACTACAAACAGCAGACACAATCGCTCCGAAACGTAGAGCACTCATCCGCAAAATAATTAAGGCTGGTTTAATGACACTCTTACTTTACTGAAGCAAGAACGCAGAAGAGCTGAAGGAGCCTGGAGAAGAAACCCAACAAAGGAAAACCACACAAACTACAAAGCACTCACTAATAAATACCACAAAGCAATATTTAAAGCAAAAAAATAACATTTCTCAAACATCATCTCAAAAGCCCTAAACCGACCTCGTGAACTTTTCAAACTAGTCGCTCAGACTATGAACAGTACCTGCCTAGAACCTCCAGCAAACTAAACTCAAGAATTCTGTAATGAGCTATCGGATTTTTTTTATCAACAAAATCGAAAACATTCGTGAAATAATTCAACAGAAAAAAACAACCAACCTCACTCAGCCAAAGCAAGAAGAGGAAATCAATACAAACATTATACAAATCGACAAAATTTTCGCTGGTCCCGATCACCATCGACACCACCAAAAAACATCATCAGAAGCATCCGAGACAGCACATCACCAAATTACATAATTTCTACAAAACTCTTGAAAGAATGTACCGACATCTTGGCACCCACCATAACACATCTCGTAAACACATCATTCAAAGAAGGTATTGTTCCGATCACCCTCAAGCAAGGCATAATCAAACCCCTCCTAAAGAAACACAACCTCGACCCCAAAGATCCAAACTACCACAGACCGGTAACAAGTCTTAACACCTTCTCCAAGATCATGGAGAAAGCAGTAGTACAACAGCTACAACTCCATTTGGACACCCACAAACTCTTGGACCCACTGCAATCAGGCTTCCGCCCAGGCCATGGCACAGAAACAGCACTTCTCAAAATATGGGACGAGGCCCCCGAAGCAACAGATGACAGAGAATCATGCCTTTTGGTGCTGCTGGATCTCAGTGCAGCGTTCGACACTGTAGACCACAAAACTCTACTCATTCGCCTTAAAGAAGTAGCAGGAGTCACAGACTCAGATCTACCTTGGTTTGCATCCTTCCTAGAAAATCGTTCCCATATAGTGAAACTAGGAGCCTTCACTTCTGAAACTCGCGCAATTTCGTGCGGAGTCCCTCAAGGATCACCCCTGTCCCCCGTGCTCTTCAACATCTACCTCCGCCCACTCCTCAAAATCATTAGCAAACAGGACCTGTGCTACCACTCATACGCTGATGACACTCAACTCTACTTTCGCATCACCGGAAAAAAAGACCAATATCTCGGACTAGAAAAATGCCTCAGATTGATTGATGATTGGATGACTGAGAGCTCCCTCAAACTCAATGGATCCAAAACAGAACTTCTTCTCCTCCACACAAACCGAAAGACAAAAGCTAAGACTTCATGGACACCACCCACCATCCTTGGACAGACCATTACCCCGAGCACCAAAGTCAAAAGTCTCGAAGTCATCTTTGACTCTGAGATGTCGATGGATGCAAAAATAGGATCAGTAGTCAGCGGATCTCACCATCTCCTCCGCCTGCTGCATAGACTCATCCCCTTCATCCCTGAAGAGGACATAGCAGTAGTAGTTGGAACAATCATCAATTCCTGACTCAACTACGCAAACTCCCTCTAAACAGGACTACCTAAATACCAGATTTTGCGCCTACAAGTCGTCCAGAACACGGCAGCCAGACTGGTAACGGGGAAAAAACCCTGGGAATCCATCACCCCTTCCCTGAGGACCCTTCATTGGCTAACCGTAAAGGATCGGGTCACATTCAAGACCCTCTGTCTCACCCACAAGTGCACACAAGGAAACGCTCCGCATTACTTGTGCGAGAAAATAAAACACTACACCCCCAATCGCATTCTCCGATCAACCAACCAAAACCTCCTCCGCATCCCCAAGTCCCACTACAAATCGAAGGGAGAAGGAAGATTTGCAGTCCAAGGACCACGGCTATGCAACGCTCTGCCCATAAACATCCGCATGGAAGAAAACCATCGGGCCTTCAGGAAAAAACATAAGACCCACCTCTTCTGAAGGATCAGGATGACACAGGATGGAAATAAGCGCCTTGTGGCGATTAAGTTTGCATTTGCAGCGCTATACAAGTTATTCACTCACTCACTCACTAAAGATGCTGTTTTGTCACGGAGTCCGCCCGTTTGCGCAGCATGGCACAGATGATTAGAGACGCATGCACTATAGCAAGCTCTGAGACAAGACTGAATATTCCAAGTTTTAGATGTAGTATATAGGACTTGTATGCAAGGACATGGCCAACCCTCTTGCAAGCAGTATCTTTTAAGGACTTGGTCAGTTTGCATTGCCATTCCTTTGTTATGAACTCAGCTAAGGTAACCACGATATTGGAGGCTTTAGATATTGTGAGACAACTTTAATAATTAAATATGAAATTTCCCTGTCACTGGGTTGGCTGCATGATTTAGACAAAGCATGTGGGGTGCTAAAGTCACAATGCCTACACGATGATGGTAGATTTTTGTACAAAAACTTGACAACCAAAATGAAACAAGCACCTAAATTATGGTGTGTATTATACATTTCTCACATCATAAGTAAAATCCCTGAGTTAACTATGGTAGTGTCTACTGTGGGCACAGAAATAAATTCTTTGACATCTGTGTTGGCCAGGAGGCCTAGGTATTATCTGGGAGTCTGACTGCTTTCTCATGTCCTACTACCAGCTTATCTCTCCTTGGAGGTCCCATAATTTGCTATATTACCATTGTGTCTCATAGTGATGTTAGGGTTGAAAATAGGAGCCAGAAAGTGCAGCAGGGACCTAAGGGGCAGTTGCTGGAGATTTTTCAACGTGCACAGCTCTTGATGACAGCAAAGTTAGGCCTTGCCATCTGATGAATAGGTAAGTGTCAGGTTTCTGTGGTAGTGAACACTTGTAGAACACTAACTCGGGGATCTGCAGAACATGGAGTCTTAGCCCCAGTCTGCTTCTTCACCAGGGCCCCTGATGGTGGGGATAGACTTGCAGCAAGCTGGAACAAGGTTGTATCCCTCAGGTTCACCCAGTGACGCTACGGAGTCCACTCATGTATGCAGAGCACAGATGACAGGAAGATCCAGGAAAAGAGCCATTGTTAGAGTGCACGGTAGAAAAAAACACGAAGCCGGGGGCGGTAAATGGTAAGACAGACACTAAATACACGAAACATTAAGCAAACAGGAGCTCAGAGAACTAGGAAGTTGCTCAGGCAAAACAGGCTGCACTGAACATGTCTTATATAGAAAAGCAAACTAGGAGGCGGGCCAGGATATGATAGAATGGAAGGAGATAAAAACCCACAGTATGCAGGTGACGCCCATAGGTGAGCACAGAAGCCAAACAACACATATATAAAATCAACGGTCTAGCAGAACCACTGCAGCAAGGAGGGAAGAAATACACAGGTAGGAAAATGCAAGCTAAACAATGATAGTAAGCATCATACCTCATCCTTTTCTGAGTGCAGCATTTGGATTAATTTTCTTTATGCAACAACGGTGTTATTAACATATATGCCAAAGGATTTCCAGAGTACTATAGGTTAGCTAAAAAGCCATCACTAACAGACATCAATGCTGTCATGACTAGGTGAGGCATCAGGGTTGTCTCTGTAAATCTGAAAGTAATAAAAGGCTAAGAATGTAAAAAAGAGGCAGCGTCACCTAATGGTTGGATAGAAAACTGCAAAATTTAATGATGCAACATTTCAAAGTTTTAGCAGACTAAAAAAGAAATGGAAAAAAATGTCTTATAGGTTTTTTCTTAATCAGGTTAAATTACTGTATATACTCGAGTATAAGCCGAGTTTTTCAGCACATTTTCTTTGTGCTGAAAATGCCCCCTCGGCTTATACTCGAGTCACCTTTTTGTGCCCGATCTCCCGGAATTTGGGACCCGGTACCGGCCGGCCTTAGGTCCCCTGGACCCCAAACTTGGCACACATATAGCCCCATTCTTCCTCTACAAGTGTGCAAAGTTTGTTGTCCGGGGAACCTCTGGCCGGGGAGCACCGATTTTTCAAAACCGGTCACCCCTTCCATAGACTCCCATGCTAAATGGTAATTTCTTCGGTGAATTTGGGGCCCCTTTACTGCCTGGTCTTAGATCCCCTGAACCCAAGACTTGGCACACATGTAGCTCCCCTACAAGTTTGCAAAGTTTCTTGTCTTAGGGACCTACGGCCGGGGAGCACTGATTTTTCAAACCCGGGCACCCCTTCCATAGACTCCCATATTAAACGTCAATCTAGGCATGGACACAGTGAGTTATGGGCACAGTGAGGCATGGGCACAGTGAGGCATGGACACAGTGAGTTATGGGCACAGTGAGGCATGGGCACAGTGAGGCATGGGCACAGTGAGGCATGGGCACAGTGAGGCATGGGCACAGTGAGGCATGGACACAGTGAGTTATGGGCACAGTGAGGCATGGGCACAGTGAGGCATGGGCACAGTGAGGCATGGGCACAGTGAGGCATGGACACAGTGAGACATGCACTTGGACACAGTGAGGCAAAGTGAGGCACAGTGAGGCATGCAGATGGACACCCTAGGCTTATACTCGAGTCAATAAGTTTTCCCAGTTTTTTGTGGTAAAATTAGGTGCCTCGGCTTATATTCGGGTCGGCTTATACTCGAGTATATACGATAAATGTTTAGAAAAAAGCAATAAACATTCTCTTCATGGGGAAAAATGCAGCACACAATATTCCCGAGCATCTCACACAGCAAGCACTGTGGTATGATGACTGAGCTGTACAGACTCATACAGTATAAATGATCATTCACAAGAATTTCCAGATCTCTGCCAAGTGAAAGATACAGGGGATATTTATAGCAGAGGGAATATAGCTCTGCTGGATGGTTATATACACTTGGCCGTTTATGAGAAACCTGAAACAATGGAAACATGATTTGCTAAATGTTGAATATGTCTCTTAATCTCCTTTAAAATCTTCTAATACTGAGGCTTATGTTATTAATAAAAAAATTAAGGATAGCTGTCATGTCATTAGCGCAGTACTCTCACACCTAGCGAGTCTGATTCAGGCCGTGGTGTATAGATTTCTTCCTGATATAAATATTTTATGTGTAACATAAATACAGTACAAAACTGCAATCATTAATAGAGTGGCCCTGTTTTCTCCAACCTTCAAAAGAAAAATTATTACAAATCTTTGCTTGACATTACAACAAAATATCAGCGTTTCTCCCATGCATGACATGGAAACACCAAGGTAGCACCATATCCCATTCTGTGCACTGTATACAGGTGTTCCCCTAGTTACAAACATCCAACTTACAAATGACTCCTACTTACAAACGGAAGAAGACAACAGGAAGTGAGAGGAAATCTACCCCTAGGATGGGAAATTCACTCCTGTAAGAGATATCATGGGAAAAATGTACCTCCACTGGTGCTTTATCACCAAGGCTTGTTTTCACAACAACCCAAAATTTTCAAAATCCAAATTGTCATTGGGACAGAAAATGAGGTGAAATCTTATGAACAGGGGCACAGACAGCAAAACAAACATTACAGGGGTGTTAACCCTTCCCTATGCTATCCAAAAAGCTTAAAAATCGTTTTTTTTGGCTGGAGCTAGACTTAAAAAATTTACCTGTTCTGACCTACAAACAGATTCAACTTAAAGCGGAGTTCCCCCCCAAAATTGAACTTCCGCTTTAAGTGCAGGTGACCCCTGACATGCCACATTTGGGGGGGGGAGCGGATACCCTCCTTTTAGAGGGATCCAGCTCCCACTTCCTCCCGGGGCACCGCAGCGCCGGAAGGAAGTTCACATCTCTCCCCCCCCCCTCCCTCTCGGAAATCATCTGGGACACGTCACAGGTCCCAGAAGATTGCCCAGCCAGTCACAGTGCACAGCGCGGCTCGCGTATGCGCAGTGCGTGCCCAGCTGTGAAGCCACAGCCAGGCGCCCACAGTGACAATGCCGGCGCCGCAGAGAGGAGAGGGAGAGGAGCAGGGCTTCGTACGCCCTGCATCGCTGGACCATGGGACAGGTGAGTATCCGATTAATAAAAGTCAGCAGCTACGCTTTTTGTAGCTGCTGACTTTTATATGGGTGGAACTCCGCTTTAAGAACAAACCTGTGAGACTCTATCTTGTTTGTATCTGGGGAACGCCTGTTTACCTAGAGAAATAAATCCAGCTAGCCATACACTGTAAGATGAGAAATTCAACAAATCCCTCTATAAACAACGTGGATTGAAGAATATCCTCTGTTGGCTTTTTTGTTTAGACAGCCGCACCACTGAGGTACAGAATGGTGACTGCATCTGATAGGATGCGGTCACTTTTCAGCCAAACATTTTTAAAATGTACTTTTGTTCAGCTGGGTGATGCCGACAGGGCCAACCACCACTCCAATTTCATTCAATTGCTTTACGAGTCTGCAGAAATTAGAGCAGTGGGTGGCCCTGTCGGCACTAACTGGCTCGACAAACTTCGACTGAAATATAGAAGGATCAGAATGAAGTATTTTAAGCTTAGAAGTCCCTGAAATGCTGGCCATCAGATTCCTACAACTTGGATCAAATGGCTGCCTGAAAAGCACCAACAACTTTATGGCTACCAACTTTCAGAATTGTTTCCTTTCTTTAGTGCAATTCAGCCCCGTAACAGAAAACTTGTGAAGGCAAAAAGAGTTCCAAAGGCCTAGTACACACGATCAGAAAATCGTCAGAAAAATACCGCTTTCAAAGCGATCGTACAATAATCTGATCGTTAGTACACAGCTTTCGAGAGCCGATCACGACAGTTCATCCGATGGGACAAACACGAAAAAAAATTCTCGTACGATACCAGTACCATAGGATTTTTGTTTTATCCATTCAAAAATACAATACAAATCAAATACAATACATTACATCACTTCTGAAGCTGTATCCTGTCGTTCGAGAATTTTCTTAAGCTGAGTAACGTCTTATTTTTTGATATGAGACTACCATGCAAAACGAAAAATGGATGATCATTCGTCCGATATTCTCACAGTGTGTACGAGGCTTAAAGGGGAGCTCAAGTTTTTTTTTTTTTTTAAAACACCCCCGTGATAATCGCAGCTTATGCTAATTGACGGGAGGATATGACGTACCTCGCCGCGGCAAGGTAATGCAGAAGTGCAGCACTTCAGGAAGCCTAAGGTATTTAAACAATGGGGGGAAAAAAATAAATAATCTCAAACATTGATGGCATAGCGGTAAGCAATGTCTGTGGCCAAAGTGAAAAAAAAGGGCGGAACTCTGCTTTAATGCTGGAGCTGTGTTGGGCTGAAGAAAGTGTTGGTAGTTCCCTAGAGAATGGCTAGGAGAGAGCAGACAGGCCAAACATGAATCCACCAGGCCCAAAAATCTAGTAACCCCCAGAATGATCAAGAGGCGTCTAGAGCTATTCAGTACATTATGAATGGAGTATTTTATGCCCTGAAGAAGGAAGCATTGTGAGATCCTCCCCGAAACATGTTGGCATGTTTACGATTAATTGCTTATGATATTACAATGAAAGTACACTGTCATTTTGTGCTGTGTTTTTTATTTTAGTTAGTTACAGATATAGCATTTTTTTTATTGGATAATAATAATTTACAAATTTGGATAAGAGCACAGAAGGGGAGAATATTTTTATGTTTTATGATTGTTTCGACAAATAAAAAGGAGAAAATTCAAATTTTTCATCTACAAATGTCTTGTTTTTTGACATTCTTACAATAGCACTATTCACAGACATCACCGGCCAGATCCACACTACGATCTTCTCAGATCTATGATTTTTAAAATACTTATCAGCAAAAATAAAAATCTAGATGTACATATAAAGCATACACGGTGAAAAAAATGTATCTTTGGCATTTGTCATCTAGAGCTATTCACTACGTTATGAATGGAGTATTTTACGCCCTGAAGAAGGAAGCATTGTGAGACCCTCCCCGAAACATGTTGGCATGTTTAAGATTAAATGCTTACGATATTACAATGAAAGTGCTATGTATCATATTCACTGTCATTTTGCGTTGTGTTTTTTGTTATAGTTATAGATATAGCAGTTTTTTATTGGACAATAATAATTTACAAATTTGGATAAGAGCACAGAAGGGGAGAATATTTTTTTTATGTTTTAAGATTGTTTCGACAAATAAAAGGAGAACATTTTAATTTTCCTTCTACAAACGTCTTGTTTCTTGACACTCTTACAATAGCACTATCCACAGACATCACCGGCCAGCCAGATCCACACTATAGTTAGTTACATAGTTGGTAAGGTTGAAAAAAGACACAAGTCCATCAAGTCCAACCTATGTGTGTGCGCTTTTATATCAATATTACATGATACATCCCTATATATTGTGGTCGTTTAGGTGCCCATCCAATCGGTTTTTTAAATGATCGATGCTCCCCGCTGATACCACTGCTTCTGGAAGAAATGCCACATTCTTACCGCTCTTACCGTAAAGAACCCTAGTCTACATAGTTTCCGGTTAAATCGATTTTCTTCTAATTTTAGTGAATGGCCGCGGTCTTTTCAAATGCCCTTTTGTGGAAAAGTTTTATCCCTATTGTGCAGTCACCAGTACGGTATTTTTACATTAAAATCATATCTCCTCTCAATCGTCTCTTCTCCAGAGAGAATAAATTCAGTGCTTGTAAACTTTCCTCATAACTAATATCTTCCAGCCCCTTTATTAGCTTTGTTGTCTTTCTCTGTACTCTCTCCATTTCCAGTACATCCTTCCTGAGGACTGCTGCCCAGAACTGGACAGCATACTCTAGGTGCGGCTGGACCAGAGTCTTGTAGAGTGGGAGCATTATCGTTTTATCTCTGGAGTTAATCCCCTTTTTAAATGCATGCCAATATTATATTGGCTTTGCTTGCAGCAGCTTGGCATTGCATGCCGTTGCTGAGCCTATCATCTACTAGGACCCCCAGGTCCCTTTCCATCCTAAATTCCCTCAGAGGTTCTCCCCCTAGTGAGTAGATTTGCATTCATGTTTTTGCCACCCAAATGCATTATTTTACATTTTTCCACGTTAAACCTCATTTGCTATGTAGATGCCCACCCCATTAATTTGTTCAGACCTTCTGGCAAGGTTTCCACATCCTGCGGAGAAGTTATTGCTCTGCTTAGCTTAGTATCGTCCGCAAATACTACGATCTTCCCAAATCTATGGATTCCACAACACTTATCAGCAACGAATAAAAAATCTAGATGTACATATAAAGCATACAAGGCCAAAAAAATGTATCTTTGGCATTTGACTTAAGCAGTGTTATTGAGACCCTGCGTGTCTGCAATCTAGTGTAGCCATCTTGTCAGAGTCAGGCTGGAATGAAAACAGAATGAAGAAAGAGAAGGTCGTGTCATGAAGACACAGAGCGATAATAAACCGGGATGCAGCAACTAAAATGATCTGCACAGACATCTTTCTGCTCTTATGATTTAAGAAGGGAACATTTTGCTGAGTTGCAGAAAGTGTATGTGGGAGTGAGACTTCAGACCTATCTTCCCCCCCTCTAAGGATTTTTCCTGAGTTATGCATTCTCTGTCCGGCTCTTTGTTGTGGATTTTTTCTCTGGCTCGCTGGTGGCATATAGCGTACATACAATTCCTGCCAAGCATCATGCTACAGCAGACAGTCTGTCTGCAGAGGGACTTCCTGTCCCAGTTGGGACTTAGCAGAAACTCAAGAAGAAGCTTGCTGCACTGCCTGACTCCCGCCTGATGGCTTCTCCCTGTCTCTGCTATGAATAATACGAATACCGCAAGTATAACAAAGAGAACATCTCACTTCACGTATCAGCTCTAAGTGCTCTCTGTAACAGTCCAAATAAAAGAGCCTATTCTGGCAGAGAGTTCGGGAGGACAGGCTCATCGCTCTCCGTCTTAATAACAAAATCAACATTTCTATTCCCAGCCCGGCGGGGGGAACCATGCTACGGCTTAACCCTTTCAGAAACCGAGACTGGCAGAAGTCAATCTGTTTTGCATTCTTCTGGCTGCTTTAAGTGGAGGAATGTTAATTTAATGAAAATCTGGCAATGGTGGGCGAGACATAAAAAATAAATAAAAAAAAATGTTAATTGTTTTGGGTCTGTAAGATGTTCCCATAAACGCCTGAAAATAAAGCTTCTTGGGTAGAAAGCGTAGAGAATCGATGGCGCCACATCTTGGAAAGTAACAGAGCTGGTCACACCTGCTGCTCAGTCACATGACCCAACCATTGAGCATCTTCATTATTACCACATTTCATCAATAGCAGATAATGCTGATATTCAATATAATCTACTAGGATATTCACCGGGGGACACCTTATCTGCCCAGCCACCACTGATATTCCAATTGGGTGGGCACTAGTGGTCTGGTGAAGTACCCTCTAATTCCATACATACACTATATTACACAAAAAGCATTGGGACGCCTGCCTTTACACACACATTAAAGCGGAGGTCCACCCAGAATTTTTTTTAACACTACAATTCCTAAAAAAAAAATTGAAAAAAATTAATAGAAAATAAAAATAAAAATTATACTCACCCGAAATGCCCGTTGCTATGCAGAAGTCCCCTAATCTGCCTCTTCTTTTGCCTCAGTGGTTCTCCTTCCGTTTCCTCTTCTTGTGAATGGGGCGCGCTGCCTTCTGGGAACTGTGTGTATCCCAGGAGGCAAGCCGCCCATTCACAAAGCGCCGTGCGAGTCGCGCATGCGCAGTAGGAAACGGGCAGTGAAGCCGTAAGGCTTCACTGCCTATTTCCCTTAGTCAGGATGGAGGAGCCGGGACCTGCCAGGACCGAGGGATCGCCGTCGGGGGCCCGATATTGCGGGCGAGTAGCACAGGTAAGTGTCCTTATTAAAAGTCAGTAGCTACAGTGTTAGTAGCTGCTGACTTTAAAAAAAAAAAAAAACGCGGGTGGAATCCCGCTGTAACTTTAATGGCATCCCAGTCTTAGTCCGTAGGGTTCAATATTAAGTTGGCCCACCCTTTGCAGCTATAACAGCTTCAACTCTTCTGGGAAGGCCGTCCAAAAGGTTTAGGGGTGTGTCTATGGGAATGTTTGACCATTCCTCCAGAAGCGCATTTGTGAGGTCAGAGACTGATGTTGGATGAGAAGGCCTGGCTCGCAGTCTCTGCTCAAATTCATCCCAAAGGTTTTCTATCGGGATGAGCTCAGGACTCTGTGCAGGCCAGTCAAGTTCCTCCACCCTAAACTCGCTCATCCATGTCTTTATGGACCTTGCTTTGTGCACTGGTCCAAATCATTTGGTGGAGGGGAGATTATGGTGTGGGGTTGTTTTTCAGGGGTTAGGCTTGGCCCCTTAGTTCCAGTGAAAGGAACTCCTAAAGCATCAGCATACCAAGACATTTTGGACTTCATGCTCCCAACTTTGTGGGAACAGTTTGGGGATGGCCCCTATTTACACTGTGATCAGCTGTGATTGGACACAGCCGATCACATGGTAAAGAGCTTAGGTCATAGACTTTTTACCGTGATCGATGACGCACCACGGATCAACACGCTGCGCTCTCCCAGGTAGGCGTGCATGAGCTGCCATTCTGAGGGACGTCTTATGACATCCACTCAGAACAGGACAGCCCTTGCCTGGCCGTCAATCTGCTATAGGCCAAGAGGGAAATGATTAAAAACTGAAAACACTTTATTGAAAATGCTGTCCCTAATTCTCTAACCAAATTCCTTAAAGCCTAGTACACATGATCAGAAAATCATATGAAAAAAAAACACTGCTTTCAACGTGATCGTACGATAATCTGATCGTTAATACACAGCTTTAGAGAGCCAATCATGACAGTTCATCCGAAATTATTCCGAAAGAACAAACACGAAAAATTTTCTCGTACGATTTTTGTTGAATCAGTACAGTTTTTGTTTAACCACTTCAGCCCCGGACCATTTGGCAAGCCAAAGACCAGAGCACTTTTTGCGATTCGGCACTGCGTTGCTTTAACTGACAATTGCGCGGTCGTGCGACATGGCTCCCGAACAAAATTTACGTCCTTTTTTTCCCCACAAATAGAGCTTTCTTTTGGTGGTATTTGATCACCTCTGCGGTTTTTATTTTTTGCGCTATAAACAAAAATAGGGCATCAATTATTTTTTTTTTAAAACTACATATTTTTTACTTTTTCCCCAAAAAATATATAAAAAAACTACCGGTAATTGTTTCTTCAGTTTAGGCCGATACGTATTCTTCTACATATTTTTGGTAAAAAAAAAATTGAAATAGGCGTTCATTGATTGGTTTGCGCAAAAGTTATTGCGCCTACAAAATAGGGGATAGTTTTATGGCATTTTTTATTAATAATTTTTTTTTTTTTACTAGTAATGGCGGCGATCAGCAATTTTTATCGTGACTGCGACATTATGGCGGACACATCTGACACATTTGCCACATTTTTGGGACCATTGTCATTTTTACAGCGATCAGCGCTATAAAAAATGCACTGATTACTGTAAAAATGACACTGGCAGTGAAGGGGTTAACCACTAGGGGGCTAGGAAGGGGTAAGTGTGTCCTAGGGCAGTGTTTCTCAACTATAGTCCTCAAGGTGCCCCAACAGGGCATGTTTTCAGGATTTCCCCCTAATTAAACAGCTGTGGTAATTACAAAGAGCCGGTTCACACCAGGGCGACTCAGGCCCCAAGTCGCCCCAAGTCGCGCTGTAATGTTAGTCTATGGAGCCGTCTTTATGCACACTACTGAAGTCGCTCCGACTTCAGAAAAGGTTCCTGTACTACTTCAAGGCGACTTCTAGGCGACTTGTACCCATTGATTTCAATGGAAGTCGCCTCCAAAGTCGGATCAGTGTCTTAACTGAAGCAACTTTACAGGAAGAGAAAATCGTTTTCTCAGGCAAACCCCTCCCTCCCACAGAGCTGATTATTGTTTGATTGGCCACTGGCAAAGTCGCCTGTCCTGGAGGAAACTTGAAGTTGCCTTGAAGTTGCCTTGGAGTTGCCTTGGAGTTGCCTCGGAGTTGCCTTGTAAAGTCGAGCTGGAAGTCGTGTTGCCCCAGTGTGAACCGACTCTAAGGCAGTGAATCTGATCAAATCACCTGTGCAAAATAATGGAAAGCCTGAAAACATGACCTGTTGGGGTGCCTTGAGGACTGGAGTTCAGAAACAATGCCCTAGGGAGTGATTCTAACTGTTAGGGGGCGTGGCTACGAGTGACACGTCACTGATCGCTGCTCCCGATGAGATGACATGTCACGAGGAAGAACGGGGAGATGTTGTGTTTACACTGACATCTCCCCGTTCTTCAGCTCCGTGACATGATCGTGGGACACCTGGCGGACATCGAGTCCGCAGGTCTCACGGTCACGGAGCTCGCGACCACACGGCGGGAAAATTAAAGGGGACATACCTGTACGCCCATCTGCCTGTCCGTGCCATTCGGTCGACGTATAAGTGCGTGCGGCGGTCCTTAAGCGGTTAAATACAAAGCAATAAAAATACACTACAACACGTGACATCACTTCCGAATTTTTATTCTGTCGAAAAAGATTTTTCATAACTTTAATAACCTCTTCATTTTTGATACGAGACTAGCATGCAAAAAAAACATCCGATCATTAGTCCGATATTCTCATCATGTGTACCGGTCTTAATACTAGCACAGACCTTAAGACGCAAAATCAAAATCATGTGACACCGGAGGGGGGGGGAGGGTTCCGAAAAGCGGAGGTTCCATTTTTGTGTGGACCTCTGCTTTAAGATGAAAAAACAGGAGGGTTTACAACCCCTTTAACATTTTCTTTTGAAGAGTTAAACTTTGCCAGTGATTCCACGGAGATATGGCATTCTCTACAGAGAGATGTGAAGAAGACAGGGCAGAACTTCAAATGCTGATTAATCATGAGACAACAGGACATATCTCAGACCAGTCACTCCATACAATTATTATTGTCTGAGGAGAAGGAGGAGCACAGATAACAGACTACCCCTTAATCTCTGAGATCTGACCACGGAGCCTACAACTGGAAAAATATGGGATTAATATGAGCCATTTTCCTTCTTTAACCACTTAAGCCCCGGACCATTTGGTAGCTAGAGGACCAGAGGTGAATTCAGAATTTTGCACTGCGCTGCTTTAACTGTAAATTGTGCGGACATGCAATGTTGTACCCAAACGAAATTTGCGTCCTTTTCTTCCCACAAATAGAGCTTTCTTTTAATGGTATTTGATTGCCTCTGCGATTTTTATTTTTTGCGATATAAACGGAAAAAGACCGAAAATTTTGAAAAAAAATGATATTTTCTACTTTTTGTTATAAGAAAAATCGAATAAACTCAATTTTAGTCATACATTTAGGCCAAAATGTATTCAGCCACATGTCTTTAGTAAAAAAAATGTCAATAAGCGTATATTTATCGGTTTGCGCAAAAGTTATAGCGTTTACAAACTAGGGTACATTTTCTGGAATTTACACAGCTTTTAATTTATGACTGCCTATCTCATTTCTTGAGGTGCTAAAATGACAGGGCAGTACAAAACCCCCCAAATGACCCCATTTTAGAAAGTAGACACTCCAAGGAAATTGCTGAGAGGCATGTTGAGCCCATTGAATATTTTTTTTTTTTGTCCCAAGTGATTGAATAATGACAAAAAATAAAAATAAAAATAAAAATTACAAAAAGTTGTCACTAAATGATATATTGCTCACACATGCCATGGTTATATGTGGAATTGCACCCCAAAATACATTCTGCTGCTTCTCCTGAGTACGGGGATACCACATGTGTGGGACTTTTTAGGAGCCTAGCCACGTACGGGACCCCGGAAACCAAGCACCGCCTTCAGGATTTCTAAGGGCGCAAATTTTTGATTTCACTCCTCACTACCTATCACAGTTTTGAAGGCCATAAAATGCCAAAATAGCACAAACCCCCCCAAATGACCTCATTTTGGAAAGTAGACACCCCAAGCTGTTTGCTGAGAGGCATGGTGAGTATTTTACAGCTCTCATTTGTTTTTAAAAATGAAGAAAGAACATTTTTTTTTTTCTTTTTTTTTTCAATTTTCAAAACTTTGTGACAAAAAGCGAGATCTGCAAAATACTCACAATACCTCTCAGCAAATAGCTTGGGGTGTCTACTTTCTAAAATGGGGTCATTTGGGGGGGTTTTGTGCCATCTGGGCATTCCATGGCCTCCGAAACTGTGATAGGCAGTGAGAAGTGAAATCAAAAATTGACACCCTTAGAAAGCCTGAAGGCGGTGCTTGGTTTTTGGGGTCCCGTACGCAGCTAGGCTCCCAAAAAGTCTCACACATGTGGTATCCCCGTACTCAGGAGAAGCAACAGAATGTATTTTGGGGTGTAATTCCACATATGCCCATGGCATGTTTGAGCAATATATCATTTAGTGACAACTTTGTGCAAAAAAAAAAAATTATTTTTTCCGCAACTTGTGTCAACATATAAAATATTCCATGGACTCGACATGCCTCTCAGTATATAGCTTGGGGTGTCTACTTTCCAAAATGGGGTCATTTGGGGGGGTTTTGAACTGTTCTGGCATTTTATACACAACATTAGGAAGCTTACATCCACTCTTCTAACCACTTGAAGACAAAGCCCTTTTTGACACTTTTTGTTTACATGAAAACATATTTTTTTTTGCAAGAAAATTATGTTGAACCCCCAAACATTATATATATTTTTAAAGCAAAGGCCCTACAGAATAAAATGGTGGGTGTTGCATTTTTTTTTTCTACACAGTATTTGCGCAGCGATTTTTCAAACGCATTTTTTGGGGAAAAAATACACTTTTTTTAATTTTAATGCACTAAAACACACTATATTGCCCAAATGTTTGATGAAATAAAAAAGATGATCTTAGGCCGAGTACATAGATACCAAACACGACATGCTTTAAAATTTCGCACAAACGCGCATTGGCGACAAACTACATACATTTTTAAAAGCCTTTAAAAGCATTTACAGGTTACCCCGTTAGATTTACAGAGGAGGTCTACTGCTAAAATTACTGCCCTCGATCTGACCTTCGCGGTGATACCTCACATGCATGGTGCAATTGCTGTTTACATATGACGCCAGACCGACGCTTGCGTTCGCCATTGGGCAAGAGCAGGGCAGGACAGGGGTGCTTTTTTTTTATTTATTTATTTTTATTATTAATTTTGCTTTTTTATTTTATTTTTAAACTGTTGCTTCCATATTTATTTATTTTTATCACTTTTATTGTTATCTCAGGGAATGTAAATATCCCCTATGATAGCAATAGGTAATGACAGGTACTCTTTTTTGAAAAAACTGGGGTCTATTGGACCCTAGATCTTTCCTCTGCCCTCAAAGCATCTGACCACACCAAGATCGGTGTGATAAAATGCTTTCCCAATTTCCCAATGGCGCTTTTTATATCCGGGGGGGGACATTCCCTCCCACTGCTTGTAAAAGCAGTCCAGAGGCTAATTAGCCACTAGGATTGCTTTTACATGAAAGCCGGCCGCTGGCTGAAAAGAATGATACCAAGATGATACCTAAACCCGCAGGCATCATTCTGGTATAAACATTCAAAGTCCAGCAACATACCAGTACGTTGCTGGTCCTTGTTGGACATGTATTGTAATCTTTTTTTTCATGCAGCCTGTTGGCTGAACGAAAAAAAAAGATTGATCGGTGGGTATGCCCACCATTAGAATACCGCCCTTCATCCACCCACTTCTCATGATGGGCATACATGCACCATTTATATATGCCGAGGCATGGGGGCATCTTCTCGCAAAAGTTATGCCGCGTACACATGGTCAGACTTTTCCACGGGCAAGCCTCCGTCGGAATTTCGACCGTATGTACGCGGCATTAGGAGCAAAATCGCTCCTCCGCCCCTGCTGCCCCAATGCTTCGGCATATATGCTTTTTTTTTTTAACTGTGGTGGTGAAATTACCTCCTACAGCACTGGAGTCGCAGGGATCAGGCCTGTCTCTGTGAACGCTGCAGTTATGTGTGTTGTGTTTTGCAAGTGACAGTGATCGATCGATACTGCACTTGGGTGGCCTGGGCTGGACGGAGGGGCAAAACGCAGGTGCTAGCAGGTATCTGGGCTGATCCCGCTAACACTGCGTTTTTGGGAACCCTAAACTGCTGGGGACGCTAGTATAGATCTGATCAGATCAGATATTGAGCTGATCAGATACTATACCACTAAGGGGGGTGTATGCTTCACGCGTGGGTGTTAGCGCTACTGGCACTAACCTGACGCTGCCTGGGGTGTGACGCAGACCCTCTCTGATGCTAAAACCTAACTGATATCACCCGCCGGGCGATCAGGGGGTTAAACCTTTATTGGGTTATATACGGCGGGTGCCCTGACACTATAAAAAGCAAACTAACTAACCAGCGTCACCCGTAACACTTATATGATGATCACTGGTGAAAGGGTTAACTAGGGGCAATTAGGGGGTTAAAACCTTTATTAGGGTAATATATGGGGGTACCTGACGCTATAAAAACCTGACGGCGAACCTAAAAAAAAATTACTGGCTACCTATCGGCATCACCGACACTAAGACAACGATCATAAAAACGATTGCTTAGCGACAGTGGTGATAGGGGGTGAAAGGGTTACCTGGGGGGCGATCAGGGGGTTAAACCTTTATTAGATAATATATGGGGGTACCTGACGCTATAAAAACCTGCGGCGAACCTAAAAAAAATTACTGGCTACCGATCAGCATCACCGACGCTAAGACATAGATCAGAAAAATGATCGCATAGTGACGGCGGTGCTAGGGGGTGAAAGGGTTACCTGGGGGGTGATCAAGGGGGTTACACCTTTATTAGGTAATATATGGGGGTACCCGACGCTATAAAAACCTGCGGCGAACCTAAAAAAAATTACTGGCTACCGATCAGCATCGCCGACGCTAAGACATCGATCAGAAAAATGATCGCATAGCCACGGCGGTGCTAGGGGGTGAAAGGGTTACCTGGGGGGTGATCAAGGGGGTTAAACCTTTATTAGGTAATATATGGGGGTACCCGACGCTATAAAAACCTGCGGCGAACCTAAAAAAAATTACTGGCTACCGATCAGCATCGCCGACGCTAAGACATCGATTAGAAAAATTATAACTTAGTGACAGTGGTGATAGGGGGTGAAAGGGTTACCTGGGGGGCGATCAAGGGGGTTAAACCTTTATTAGGTAATATATGGGGGTACCCGACGCTATAAAAACCTGCGGCGAACCTAAAAAAAATTACTGGCTACCGATCAGCATCACCGACGCTAAGACATTGATCAGAAAAATGATTGCTTAGTGACAGTGGTGATAGGGGGTGAAAGGGTTATCTGGGGGGTGATCAGGGGGTTAAACCTTTATTAGGGGGGGTTAGGGGGCTACACTGGACCTAAGACTAAACTTTGGTGACACTTTTACAGTCACAAATGTCACTGATTGCAGTGATCACTAAATAAATGGTCACTGCAATCAGTGACACTGTGACTGGGGGCTGGGGGGTGATCTGGGGGTGTCTGGGGGGGCCTGGGGGGGCGATTTATGTGCCTATGTGTCCTGGTGTCAGTGTAGTGTTGTGTGTACTAACCTGGCATCTTCTCCTGTACGGCGCTCGGTATATGTGAGCGCCCCAGGAGAGATGACATCACTTCCTCCTTCCTGGCAGGCAGGGGAAGCTCTCTCATTCGCCGGGAGCGATCGAGAGGGGGTGGCCGGAATCGAACGGCCGTCCCCTCATGCCGGATCGCTCCCGAAGGTAAAACGACCGCTCACTGTAAAGAAGGGGGGTCCGATCGGACCCCCCAACTATACAAAGGCAATCACGTATATATACGTGATTGTGCCTGTCGGTGCCATTCTGCCGACGTATATTTACAGTGGGCGGTCGTTAAGTGGTTAAAGGACACAACGTGTCTGATGTGACATGCTAATGCTGCGTACACACGATCGGAAATTCCGACAAGAAAAGTTCGATGTGAGCTTTTGGTCGGAAATTCGGACCATGTGTAGGCTCCATCGGACATTTTCTGTCGGAATTTCCGACAACAAAAATTTGAGAGCTGCTTCTCAATTTTTCCGACAAGAAAAGTTCTTGTCAGAAATTCCGATCGTCTGTATGCAATTCTGACGCACAAAAAAACACGCATGCTCAGAATCGAGCCGAACTGCCTATTGAACTTCATTGATCTCGGCTCGACGTACGTCTTGTACGTCACCGCGTTCTTGACGGTCGGAATTTCCGACAACATTTGCGTGACCGTGTGTATGCAACACAAGTTTGAGCCAACATTCCGTCGGAAAAAAATCCACGGTTTTCTTGTCGGAATTTCCGATCGTGTGTACGCGGCATTAGAGTGTCACAGAAAAAAAGGAGTGGACTTGTAAGAGAAGCGTCTCGTGTCTCTATGAGTGGCGGAGAAGCATCTCGTCTCCATGAGTGACAACAGCACTACGCCAATATTCTCAGATTCACAGCCAGATGAGTCACTTCACAGCTTCCTGCATATGCATCTATTTTAGGAATCTCCAATTGAATGTAGAATATCACAGGATAGCCCTTGTGTGACCTCATCTAATCTGATATAGAAAGCTGGGCCAGTGTTCATGCTTTCACTAGAGATAGTAAAGTGTTTGAGCAGGTTGTTATTTCGCCACATCAAACGACTACCACCTTCCCCCTCCAAAAGACTGAGAGGAACATCTAAACAACCTCCTAGATAGCCGGTCACCCACCCTGTGATGCAAAATACCCTTCAGAATGACTGGAACGTTGACCACACCTTCTGTATAGGTGTATAATTATGGTAGGAGCACACTATATTTCTAGTATAATTATATGTTCTCAAAGTGCATGTCAAAGGAAAAAAATCCAAAAATGTATATTTCTGGAACACATGCACATTTTCTCCATGTTTATCCTATTAAACACACTGCTAGTACAGAAAAATAACGGTCGATGTGTCAAAAGTAAAGAGTTTGATTTGCGAAAGTCTAAAAAGGCTGTTCACTTTGCAAGGGAAGTTGCTCTTTACAAGGGAATATTCCCCAGAGCTTAGTGATGGGGTGAAATGTCACTTTGCAAAGAATACTCAAACATATGCAAGAAAAATGACAAAAAACAAACAAAAAAAAAAACAGCATTTTACTTGCACATGATTGGATGATGAAGTCAGCAGAGCTTCAACTTTACTTGCCTTTAAAACGAACCTCATAGTGATCTCCTACCTTCCTCTCTGACATGACAACATAGCTTTACATTCTAAATCAGGGGGTCGGCAACCTACGGCCTGCTAAATGTCCGGCCCATCAGTGCACGTGATGAATTCACGTGCACCCGGCCCGCGGACATTTTAACAGCTTCATGCTGACCGTACGTAAATGTGCGGCCTCGGCTTAAAGGGGTTGTACCAGGGGGTGATGCCTGCAGCAGCTGCTAGCATCACCCTGGTACCGTTTTTTTAGAGCCGGCGGTTGGCTTTCTTGGGGTAACAACTGATGCGGCTAAAAAGCCGCTCGGCTGTTATCCCAAGCAGCGTGAGGGGACGTTCCCCCCTCCCACCGCCTTCCGTGGCTCGCCTGGGCTCTCCCGTCCCTCCGGGAGGCTCAAGCGACCAGCTGGCACATCCGCTGGCTGGCCAGAGACCCGAACAAAGACAGAATTGGCTCGGATCTAGTAACCCGGTATTGATGTCATGACATCAGTTCAGATTTACGGAAGACTTGAAGGCGCCACATTTAAAAAAGGGACAGCATTCAAAAGAGCCAAACTTGACCCCAGATCCCTCCATAAAGAGTACCTGTCACTGCCTATTACTGTCACAAGGGATGTTTACATTCCTTGTGACAGCATTAAAAGTGATCACTATTTTTTTTTCAAAGGGACAGTGTAATAAAAAAAAGAAAGAGAAAAAAGCGCCCATCACTCTGTGCTTACACAGCTGGGGGGGGGGGGGTAAAATGCAGGGGGGGGGCTGTGTGATGTGCTGGGGGGTTGTGTAAAGTAAAGGGGTCCAGAGGAATGGGGGCTATGTAATGTAAAGGGGTCCAGAGGTGTGGGGGCTGTGTAATGTAAAGTAGGCCAGATGTGCGGGGGCTGTGTAATGTTATCTTCATTTATTAAATCAGCAGGTGAATGCGGCCCTCCATGCCTTCACATACATTAAGTGTACATAAGTGGAAAAAGGTTGCTGACCCCTGTTCTAAAGCATGTGGTGTCAGCCCTGCCAACTTCAATTCCGATGGACTACAAAGAACACAGACTTTTCATCATCTCCCCCTACCCTCATCTCCATAACTCTTCCTCGTCTCACTAAACCATCCTCATCCCCATAACCTCTTGTCATCTCCTCTAACCTACTGATCTCCATAACCCCTCTTGATCTCTTCTCCTCTCTTTATTTCTCTAACCCATCCCCATCTCCATAACTTCTTCTAATCTCCTACCCCCTTCTGAACTCCATAACCCCTCCTAATCTCCCCCCCCCCCCTTCGAATCTCTTTAACCCATCCTCATCTCCATAGCCTATTGTCATGTTCTCCCCCCATTCTCACCTCCATAACCCATCATAACCTCGCTAACCCATCCTCATTTTCATAACCTCTAGTCATATCATACCCCTCCTCATCTCCATATCCTCGTGTCATCTCCCCCCCCCCCCTCACCTCCATAAGCCCTCCTCTTCTTTCTCCCTAACTTCTCGTCATCTCCTACCCCTTCTCATCTCTATAACCCCTCCTCACCTCTATAACCCATTCTCATCTCCAAAACCTCTTGTATTCTTCATTTCACCTCCATTACTCCTCCTCATCTCCCCAACCACCCTCATCTCCATTACCTCTCAAATTATTTTTCTCATCTCCATAACCCCTCCTTATCTCCTCTCTCTTCATCTCTATAACCCATTTTCATCTCAATAACTACTTGTCATCTTTTCTCCTCTGTCCCGTCTCACCTCCATAACCCCTCATCTCCATAACCTCTCAAATTCATCATCTCACCTCCATAACCCCTCATCTCCATAACCTCTCAAATTCATCATCTCACCTCCATAACTCCTCCTCATCTCCCTAAACCATCCTCATCTCCATAACCTCTCGTATTCTTCTCACCTCCATAACCCCTCCTTATCTCCTCTCTCTTCATCTCTATAACCCATTTTCATCTCAATAACCACTTGTCATCTTTTCTCCTCTGTCCCGTCTCACCTCCATAACCCCTCATCTCCATAACCTCTCAAATTCATCATCTCACCTCCATAACCCCTCATCTCCATAACCTCTCAAATTCATCATCTCACCTCCATAACTCCTCCTCATCTCCCTAAACCATCCTCATCTCCATAACCTCTCGTATTCTTCTCACCTCCATAACCCCTCCTTATCTCCTCTCTCTTCATCTCTATAACCCATTTTCATCTCAATAACCACTTGTCATCTTCTCTCCTCTGTCCCGTCTCACCTCCATAACTCCTCATCTCCATAACCTCTCAAATTCATCATCTCACCTCCATAACCCCTCCACCATCCTTATCTCCATAACCTCTCGTATTCTTCTCACCTCCATAACCCCTCCTTATCTCCTCTCTCTTCATCTCTATAACCCATTTTCATCTCAATAACCACTTGTCATCTTCTCTCCTCTGTCCCGTCTCACCTCCATAACTCCTCATCTCCATAACCTCTCAAATTCATCATCTCACCTCCATAACCCCTCATCTCCCTAAACCATCCTCATCTCCATAACCGCTCGTATTCTTCTCACCTCCATAACCCCTCCTTATCTCCTCTCTCTTCATCTCTATAACCCATTTTCATCTCAATAACCACTTGTCATCTTCTCTCCTCTGTCCCGTCTCACCTCCATAACTCCTCATCTCCATAACCTCTCAAATTCATCATCTCACCTCCATAACCCCTCCACCATCCTTATCTCCATAACCTCTCGTATTCTTCTCACCTCCATAACCCCTCCTTATCTCCTCTCTCTTCATCTCTATAACCCATTTTCATCTCAATAACCACTTGTCATCTTCTCTCCTCTGTCCCGTCTCACCTCCATAACTCCTCATCTCCATAACCTCTCAAATTCATCATCTCACCTCCATAACCCCTCCTCATCTCCCTAAACCATCCTCATCTCCATAACCGCTCGTATTCTTCTCACCTCCATAACCCCTCCTTATCTCCTCTCTCTTCATCTCTATAACCCATTTTCATCTCAATAACCACTTGTCATCTTCTCTCCTCTGTCCCGTCTCACCTCCATAACTCCTCATCTCCATAACCTCTCAAATTTATCATCTCACCTCCATAACCCCTCCTCATCTCCCTAAACCATCCTCATCTCTATAACCTCTCGTATTCTTCTCACCTCCATAACCCCTCCTCATCTCCCTAAACCATCCTCATCTCCATAACCTCTCGTATTCTTCTCAACTCCATAACCCCTCCTCATCTCCTCTCTCTTCATCTCTATAACCTATTCTCATCTCAATAACCACTTGTGATCTTCTCACCTCCATAACCCCTCATCTCCATAACCTCTTGTATTCTTCTTCTCACCTCCATAACCCCTCCTCATCTCCATAAGTTATCTTATGGTATATTTAGCAGACCAGCGTAAGCCACTTCATCAAAAAGTAAGCAACTGACCACCTACAAGTTTGGACGACCACAATAATTCTGTTTGTTGGAAAGTGGAGATTGGGCAATAATTTGAAAGCGTCAATAAAGTTCATGGAAATACTGAATTAAAATGGAAATGAAATATGAAAACCTACAGCAATTTTGTTGAGGGATTTGATTTTTTTATTTCCCTTCCTGTTCGCTGGGGCAATTTTGATCTCATCACCTTAAACCGCTCAGTTAAATTGGCATGTGTATGGGCAGCTTTAGTAGGAGAATTTTGAAATTCATTTAAAACTTTGTCCCTGGATGCTTTTGCTTTCATGGCGGGCATCGTTCAGTGTATACCTCCAAGAAACTTGAAAGTTTCCCTGTTATGCCCCGTACACACGTGCGGAAATTCCGTCGGAAAAACCTCGGATGGTTTTTCCGACGGAATTTCGCTCAAGCTTGGCTTGCATACACGCGGTCACACAAAAGTTCTCTAAACTTTCGACCATCAAGAACGCGGTGACGTACAACACTACGACGAGCTGAGAAAATGAAGATCAATGCTTCCGAGCATGCGTCGAATTGTTTCCGAGCATGCGTCAAATTGTTTCCGAGCATGCGTCGGAATTTTGCGTGTCGGAATTGCTACAGACGATCGGAATTTTTTCCGTCGGAAAAATAGAGAACCTGCTCTCAATCTTTTGCTGGCTGAAATTCCGGCAGCAAAAGTCAGATGGAGCATACACACGGTCAGAATTTCCGACCAAAAGCTCACATCGGACTTTTGCTGGCGGAAATTCCGACCGTGTGTACGCGGCATTAAAGTTGAGGCAAGTAGTGCCCGGAATGGTGGTGAATCCTGGGGATACAACAGAGCACACTGTCAGCAGCTGCTCCTCATTAAACTTTTAAATCATCTCCCACTATCTTTCATTCCCACATTTATTATTTTGCTCAGGACAGAACATTATAAATGTAATTCTTCTTCAGTCAGTTTGTCCACACACACTGCACATTCCTCTTCATACACCGGGCCCAACAGGGAGATAGAACATGACAGCTATCCTCTGATTCTCGTTAAGAGGTCGTGGAGCCTCACATCACATGACACCAGATGAAATATAATCACGATCGCTGATGTACCCCTTCACAGTTCTAGAGCAACAAAGGAAAGAGAGGTGAGACTTCACCCCAGCTGCATACCTCATGTGATGGGGAAGGGTCAAGTGACTGCCCAGCAATGTTTTCTTCACCACACATCTATGAGGGTGTCAGGTGCCCTGCTGTCAGAATTCTGCTATAGAGGAGGCATGCTGTAGACAGAAAATTTAAGAGAATGCTTAAACTCACGTCTTTTAGTAAAAGCCTTATTGAAATGCAAGGCTGACTATACTTATGTATAATTGGTTAATTATAAGTGCTGGACATTTGATAGTTCAGAAACGTAAACCCAACCCCCAATAAGCCTTAAGATGCCACGGTCATTTTCAAGCTTTTTTTTTTTAATCTGTCGCTTTCATTAAAGTGATTGTGAAGTTATTTTTATTTCAATTACAATACTTACCTACACTGTGCAATGGTCTTCCACATAGTGGCCCTGATCCAACTCTTCTTGGGGTCCCCTGTCGGCGCTCTCGGTTCCCTCTCTTCTCCATGTGCCACAATAGAAGCCGTTTGGTATGGTGGCACACATGCAGGCTTGATCCCGAACCAGGCTGTGTGTGTCTATTGACATACACAGTGCAGCCCCCTCTCCGGATTCAATTGACAGCTCCAGGAGTCAATGGCTTCTGCTGCCGCATCCATATCCACTGCTCTCAGGCACAGCTCTGGGTTCGAGATCAGGCTTAGGTAAGTAGGGGGGCTGGGGGGAGAACTGAACATAGAAGATTTTTTACCTTAATGCATAGAATGCATTAAGGTAAAAAAAAAAAAAAAAACTTAAGCTTTTAGCCCCCGTTCACACTAGATGCGGCTTTGAAATCATTTCAAAGCCGCAGGTGAGTGCGACTTTAGGTGCGTCTTGGCTGGCATCTGTACGACTTTGCAACGATTTGAACAGTTCTATTGCCGACAATAGAGTACGAATTGTCTATGTGATTTGGACCTGTCAAATCGCATGATAAGTCATACCGGTGTGAACGGGGGACTTACAACCACTTTAAAAGAACACCTGCTGATCCCGCCATAAATGTTGTTGTTAGGCAATTCTTATTATAGAGTGACAACACTCTGTCCCAATTGTGCTGTTGTGTTGTCACCCTGTCACATGGATACTACAAGTGTCTGTTTCACACAATTTTTGCAGGCATGGTCCACTGTGGTCACAATCAGGGATGTCACCCAGAGAAATGCCACGCAGCCATCATTGGAATGTATGTAAAAAGGAGGCAGCAACTAAGGGGCTGCAAAAGATAAGCAGCGCTGAAAGTAAACAGAGAATGAAAACATTTATTTTTTCTTTTATATGACCATTGTTTATGACACACAGAGCAAACTAAATGTCATTCAGTAAGTTACAACTAATTTAATAGAGCTGCACATGGTATAAACCCAGTGGGGCTGACATACTTAAAAAAAAAACAAAAAAAAAAACGGTTAGGTTTTAATACCCAATCACATGCAAGTCTAGGATTTTGCCTTGCATACTAATGGGTTACTGAAGAGAACACATTGCTAAGCCAATATCCTTGACTCCTTTTAGTTAATCAGGTGCCATAAATACATGCTACTCACATACAGTATGTACTTTATAGCATTTCTGTTTGTTACATGACAATACATAGGGCATCACTAAATGAAGAGACCTCGCAAAAGGCAATGACACTGAAAACAATGGCACTGTTCCAATATAAAGTAGGGGTCCACATCCATGACACCTTGCCTTTCTATAATCTGACGGGTGCAGTCAGTGGATAGTGCTGACTAACTTCTGTGCAATCATTGGGACCATTAAGAACTCTATGAAGGTGTGTCAACTATACCCCAAGAGCTAACATTTCACTGCTTTGACTTTATCTGCATAGAAAGATTTGTTAACTTATTTCAAATGCGCAAAAATGTATATCCATACTGTCCCGATAGACGTCAATTGACGACGACACGCGTCGGGCGGAGCCTCCTGCTGACGTCATCGCGTACCAGAAGTAACCGTTTGCCGGCTCTGGTGATTTATTTTTAATGTGCATTGTTTATTTATATATATATATATATATATATATATATATATATATATATATAAGTGTAATTCTTTAAATAAACATACCAAATTACATTTTACACTATGGGGAGCATCTGTATGTTTGCCTCTACATGAGATTGTGCTGCTAGAGATCGAACCTGGCTGTTTGGTGAGCGGTGTTTGCTGACGATCCTGAGATATATATATGAAAAAGCGTCACTGAAGCTCTAATACATTTGCCTAAGCTTTCGGTGACCGCTCTGAAAAAGGGGGGTAATCGAGGTCTGGTAAGCCTGCATTTTGTCACTACCTCTGGTGACAGTGGATACTGTTGACACACTTTGAGGAAGAAAGACGTTTATTTGTTGTGCACATCTTTGGGCATCTATCTCTTTGGGATCATTTTTCATACTTTTAAATTTTCACCTGAACACTATCATGTACATATATATATATATATATATATATTGTATTAGCTTATTTTTGTTTTTTGATACTGGGAAGGACATCTTTTTGTGTTTGCAACTTGTGTTTTTTTTTGTGTTTTTTTTTTTTTCGTGTGTTTTAGCACATTTGCCTAGTTTGCAACATTTTTTAACTATGCAAACAGCAAATTACAAAAAGAGTAACCCAAATTAGTAACGAGAACTGACCTTCAACTGTTTGGTTACTTGGGGTTACAGCTTACTTAGCTTTCTACAGAGTGAGCACGAAGGTGTCTTACTAATAGACCAGAGACAAATATTTAGATCCTACAAATTAATACACTTTACTCATGCAGCGGGGGCGCACATCTCCAAGTTGCTTAATTCAGAAGCTTTCGAAGACATTGCAACCTAATATTCTATCATTGTGTTAAATTCAAACCATAAAAACCTCAGACTTCTACAGATAACAAAACCGCAGACATCCCAGCTGTAACGCAGCTGTGTCCAATGTCGAATTTATGAAACATTTTCTATTCCAAAAATCTGGGATAAAGTCATATTTGATCAACAAAGCGAGCGACTTCACATCTTTCTAACAATGCAATAACGAAATCCATGTGAGGTGGGCAGAAGGTACGAAAAGTTGTATCTATCAGGCAGATGATACTTTGTAGCATGTGGAATTCCCTCACGCAGATCCGTTTGGTAACACTCGGAGCGGGCAGCTGATAAAAACCCCGGGAAGTCATTTTTATACATGCAAGGGGGTAAATTACCGTTCAAAACTTTCTCCACTTCCCAGAAGACCACGGCAGTTGACGGTGCCTATTTATCAAACTCGTATGTCTGTAAAATCCAAGATCAAATTAAAGCAAAAACAGAACCAGATTTACGGAATGGTCGGAATGCCGCTGAGGATTTCTCGGGACTCTACATGCTGATCGATGTCTTTCTGAAATCTTGTCTGAATTATGTTTCACAAGAGTTTGACATTTTGGTGGAAGGATTTGGAAAACACACTTTTGATATGTAGATAAAAACGAATGTTCTTTAGTCTTGACCTACTAACTGCTAAAACCAATGGCCATTACTCCATACTCATACTTTTAGACCTCTCTGCTGCCTTTGACACAGTTGACCACCTGCTCCCCCTCAGCAAATTACACTCCCTTGGCCTCCGTGATTCTGCTATATCCTGGTTCTCCTCCTACCTATCTCAGCGCACGTTCAGTGTCACTTACAACTCCATCTCCTCCGCTCCTCTTCCTCTTTCTGTTGGGGTACCCCAAGGCTCCGTCCTTGGGCCTCTCCTATTCTCAGTCTATACCTCTTCCCTGGGCCAGTTGATAACCTCCCATGGCTTCCAATACCACCTCTATGCCGACGACTCCCAGATCTATGTCTACACTCCTCAACTCACCCCCTCGATCTCCGCACGGATCTCAAACTTACTGAATGACATATCGGTATGGATGTCGCACCACTTCCTCAAACTCAATCTTTCTAAAACTGAGCTTGTTATATTTCCTCCTTCACGCCCCCCCCCCCCCCCGTGTGACTTCACCATTAATATAAACAACACAACCATTGGTCCCTCCACACATGCCAAGGTCCTGGGTGTAATCCTTGACTAAGACCTCTCCTTTAGCCCCCATATTCAATCACTGGCTAAATCCTGCCGCCTTAACCTCCGCAACATCTCCAGAATTCGACCCTTCCTGACTAATGACACCACAAAGCAACTTATTCACTCCTTGATTATTTCCCGCCTTGACTACTGCAACTCTCTTCTGAATGGCCTACCCTTACACAGGCTATCCTCCCTTCAGTCTATTATGAATTCTGCTGCTAGACTAATACACCTCACTAACCGATCCGTGACTGCTGCTCCTCTGCCAATCCCTTCACTGGCTTCCCCTACCCCACTGTGTAAAATTCTAAATGCTAACCATAACCTACAAGGCCATTCACAACATCTCCCCCATCTACATCACCAACCTCATCTGCAGATATCGCCCAAATCGTCCCCTCCGCTCCTCCCAGGACCTCCTGCTCTCTAGCTCCCTTGTTACCTCCTCCTATGCTCGCCTTCAGAACTTCTCCAGAGCCTCTCCCATCCTCTGGAACTCCCTTCCCCAGTATGTCTGATCAACCCCTACCCTGTCCACCTTTAGGAGATCCCTGAAAACGAATTTATTCAGGGAAGCCTATCCCACACCCACCTAACAACTATCCCTGAGTCACCCCCATCAAATTCTCTGCAGCTATTACCTTTTGTACCATCACCCCTCCCTTTAGAATGTAAGCTCTACGAGCCGGACCCTCCTGTAACTTTTGTTTTGAACTGTACTGTAATTGTGTTGTCCCCCCTATACATTGTAAAGCGCTGCGTAAACTGTTGGCACTATATAAATTGTGTATATTAATAATAATAATAATAATAATAATAATAGTCTTACAAACATTTTGTATGTTTAATATGAACCGAAAATGTGATTGTGATAAAATAAAATAAAAGAGATATTGTCCACAGTAGCTGAGACCAATAAGGCTGACAAAACTAAAGCTGGCCATACATGGATCAAAATTTGAGATTCGATCCACCTATAACTCAAACTAAATTGACAGGTGCCACTCAAAGCTCCACTGGGTCCTCTTATGTAGCAACAGTTTGGAGACCGGGACAGCGCTTTTCCCAGCTCTAGACATCTAATGAAAGGGTAAAGTCCTGGAAGTCCTACATCTCTGCAAAATCCCCATAGGAAGGTGTATGACAGCCTCAGCCCGGGCTCCATCCAGGCCACGTCACCAACGCTTTTCACAAAACGCGTTGGAGGCATGACCTGGTTGGCGCTCAGGCTGAGGCTGTCATACACCTTCTTATGGGGTTTTGCAAAGATGTGGGACTTCCAGGACTTTTCCATTCAATTCATCTATATGCAGCCTGTCGGATTTTCTACATTCGATTACTGCTGACAGCTATAGCCGGAAAGGCTCCCTGCGACCGCCCCCCCCCCCCCCCGCCAATGGATGCAAACAGCGCGGCTCGGGATCGAGCCCGCAGGTACGGCACAATGGGAAGTGGCTTCCCATGGTAGCACAACAAAAAGAGGAGGAGTCAGGAGCAAAGATGGGGGTACCCCCCCAGGAGGATCGAGGCTTCTCTGTGCAAAACCATTACGCAGAGCAGGCAAGTATAACATGTTTGTTATTTAAGAAAAGCAGCCGTTCCAATACGTTTGGTAATATAGTGTATGTAAAGCACTGCGTAAATTGATGGCGCTATATAAGTACCTGTAATAAATAAATAAAGTGCTGTGCAAACTGTTGGTGCTATATAAATCCTGAATAAAAATAATAATATATTGCACTTGTTTATATCTTCTTTGAAGCTGACCCTGAATTGTGGGGTAAGGAGCAGCTGTCCAGAAGTGGTGAATGGTCTGAACGGTTGGTTTATGTTTGTGGATCGGAGGGAAGGTGATGAGGCTGTCACAGGAGGTGGAACAAGGTGAGCCTTTGTTAGAAACATTAGCATTGGGCTCCCCTTGTTTAACCATCTTACCTCTAATGTAGCTGTCCCGCTCTGTGAGTTGACTAATCAGGTGAAGTTGCCATTTAGTCATCGGGCTGAAAATGAGGAAGTGACTAATTACGTGTCAATGAGTCACTTAGTGGCTGCTTGTCAGTGAAGCTGTTCACAGCTTCGGCCAGTTCCAGACATAAACTCATTAAATATTCACCTTGGCTGGAGCGGGGGGGGGGGGGGGGCATGGTGGAATTGTGTTCCCACTTTTAGTCAGGAATTTCTCATTGTAGTTATTGCTGCTATGAAACGTGGCGGAGGCGTGTGTGATGATTTCTGGCTCTCAGCTACTATTAACCTGTTATAGCCGAAGAGTCAGCAGCACAGTGATTAAAGGCGAGTTCATACCATATGATATGTTGGGCAGCCTTGCCCAATAGGGCCCAAAAACACAGAGAGGTCACTTTGCCCTGAGTCCTATGAGTTCAGTTTACATTGCAGTTTTATATAGCAACACTGTACCCGGATGGCAACCTGCTGTTGTGAATAAAGATGAATGCAATGTCACTCTGTGACATTTCAATAAAATTCCAAAAACTTTTTTTTAGGAAAGTTGATAGAAAAGGGTTAGCATGATGAATCTTTTATGACACATAAACACGGCTTCCTGTACAGCACATACCAGTGGCCACTAGTGTGAACGAGGATTTCAGCATATATAATGTATCAACGGTACTGCTGTCCTTACATTAAAGGTACAACCAAACATGAAAAACCTGCGTGTCAACTGGTTCAGGTTGACCCGATGCCAAGAATGGCTCTTTCATTTTGCTACTTGGCTCCCATTCCACCTAATTCCCTATGTCACACTAGTGATCCCAGCCGGAGACAGGACCACTAAGAGAACACTCACCTGCTACTATGGCATCACTCCATTCCTGCTTTCCCAATAGAACCATACATATGATCCTATGCACTGATGAAGTCACGTGATCTGATGACGCAACGTGTTGGGAAGAGCCGTGACGTCACGCTGCAAACCGGAAATGCCCAGTTGGGCCATTTTGATAGAAGTTTTCCATATTCATTTGCCTTTATACTGCAGTACACCTAGAAAAGTGCACAATTTTAGCTGAGTAAATACATTTTAAATAAAAAATATATGATATACAGAGAGCACTATATATCCATTTTTTTTCTTTTTCTTTAGAGCGGTTAGCAAACTTTCATCAAAGGATTAGGGGGATGGAGATGAATTGAGAAGCATCTGAAGGCTGTAGAAAGACATAACAACTGGGGCATAAGAGACCCCAATTAAAGGGGCAAGTGCATGCGACCTATTATTGGGTCAGAAAATTAGGGGAGAGCATATGAATGTTGGTGAAGGGATAAGCATACGTGGCGAAAGGACTTTTTGGAGGAGTATAAATGGAACTGGAGAATAAGTGATACAGTTAAAAATAAATGACAGCAATACGATTGTATATGTTTGTAGAATTATATGGACACATGGGACTATTTTATTATACATTTCTCTTAAATATATATATATATATATATATATATATTAGTTTAATAATAATAAAAAAAAAGTGTAGTGATGCTCTACAACCAATCATCATTTAGGCTGGTTACTGACTGCACTATTATCTGTCTGCACACCACTACTATTATTATTGTTTATTTTTTAAACAATAAGTTTTTATTAAATTCTGCAATCAAAACCAAAAATACATATGACATAAAGTAATCCAATGTCAGTAACCAACAGGTCACTATTATTATTCTTATTTTATTTATCTTTTATATCAGCCAGTTTTGTAGATGGCTCACAGGTAGCAGAGAACTGTACAACAAACAAATGAGTCTACCTGTCAGGGACATGGTGGGGGGGGGGGGGGGGATTTTGCACCTTGCAGAGGGATGTGTGCCCATTTTATCACCTGTGTAGAATGTCTTATGGTGTGAGCTGGCTTAGCACTCTTCCTGCCAGCTGAGCCTTTTATCTTCTGTGTGTTTTTCATTTACAGCTCTCCGCTCCCTTCCCTGAGCTGAGATTTATCACCAGCATGAGCTGTCTGTGGTGTATCCTGCTGAGTAACTGCACTGACATGTGTAGGAATGTGTCTCTCTATGTCATTCTCTGATATAAACAAACACCATTCATCTAATGCTGGGCTAAGGCTCCGGGGTACCCAATGTGTATTTCGGGATCTGTTGCAGCAGATGACGCTTGTGAGGTTCATCACTACAGCGGGGCACAACATAACACATAGAGATTGTGTATTACACACTAGTGACATGTACCTATTTAAAGGTAATACTATAACCCCTTTCACACAAGGGCGGTGCGGGTTTTAGCAGTAAAACGTTGCTAGTTTTAGCAGCGCTTTACCGCTGTTATATCGGAGCTATTCGGCCGCTAGTGGGGCTCTTTTAACCCGGCCGAGAAAAGGGTTAAAAGTGCCGCTGCCAAAGCGCTGCTGCCAAAGAGCCTTGCATTTTTATTGTTATTTTTATTAGTAATGGCGGCGATCAGCAATTTTTATCGTGACTGCGACATTATGGCGGACACATCAGACACTTTTGACGCTATTTTGGAACCATTGTAATTTATACAGCGATCAGTGCTATAAAAATGCACTGATTACTGTATAAATGTGACTGGCAGGGAAGGGGTTAACCACTAGGGGGCGAGGAAGGGGTTAAGTGTGTCCTAGGGAGTGACTCTAACTGTGTGGGGGCGGAGCTTACTGTGACACGACACTGATCGCTGCTCTCGATGAGGGTTAGCAGACGATCAGTGTCCTGTCACTAGGCAGTACAGGGAGATGCCTTGTTTACCTAGGCATCCCCCCAGTTCTGCAGCTCCGTGACAAGATCGCGGGACACCGGTGGACACCGGGTCCCGCGGCCACGGTCATGGAGCTTGCGGCAGGGGCGCGTGTGCACCCACATGGCGGCAAATTTAAAGGGATGTACCTGTACGCCCATTTGCCTGTCCGTGCCATTCTGCCGACGTAAAATTATGTGCGCTGGTCGGCAAGTGGTTTACGTAAACCGGAATCCTCTTCAAATGTGTGCTCCGCGGAGAAATTTCAAGGAAAGAAGATGAAATTCCGTTTTATAAAGCACTGTGCAAACTGCTGGCACTATATAAATCCTGTATAATAAGAAACACCAAACAAAGAAAATGTATACTTACATTTATGTAGCTCCCATTTCTATAACTTTGTATGACATGGAAAAGAATTAGCACCCCTGTTGGGTTTCTATTCTAAAGGGCACTTTCACACTGGGGCGGGGGACGTTGACGGTAAAGCGTCGCTATTTTAAGCGGGGGTTTACTGTTGTTTTAGCTGCGTTTTTTGGCTGCTAGCGGTGCACTTTTAACCCCTAAGTTTTGCACAGAGCAGCCCCAATCCTCTTCTTTTTGAGGCTCCCACGGGCGCTCCTGCCCCCCCCCCCCTGCCAAGTGCCCCCACAGCCAGCTGCTTGCTATGGTGGCACTCGTGCATGCTCCCTACCAACCTGACTCTGTGTGTTCATAGACACACAGAGCGTGGCTTGGCCCCGCCCCCTGCGTGGTTGTGACTGCCAATGGCTCCTGCTGCTGTGTTTAAAAGCCCATACACACAATCAGATAATCATACAAAAAATACTGCTGATCGTTAGTACACAGCTCTTGTCTGAAATTATCAGAAGGGACAAACACGAGAATTTTTCTAGTACGATTTTCGTTAAATCAGTACAGTTTTCATCCGAAAACACAATACAAATACAATGCATTACATCACTTCTGAATTTTTATTTTGTTGTATGAGAATTTTCGTAGTTTAGTAGCCTCTTCATTTCCAAAATGAGACATGGATGCATGCATCCAAAAAAAAAAAAAAAACGGTAATCTCCTCGTGTATACTAGGCTTAAGCCAATGAGGAGAGAAAGAGCCATGAGAGCCTCTGCTCTCATGCACATCGCTGGATCGAGATTGGGCACGGGTAAGTATTTAGGGGGGCTGTTGGGGGGGAGGGGGAGGGGGTTGATTGCATAAAGTTTTTTCCCTGGTAAAAAACAAACAAAAAACTTCTGCCGTTAGAACAAAAGAACAAAAAAGAGGGCCCTCTCTTTTTTTGTCTATCATTCCAGAGTTGGACTCTCAGAATGGCTGCCGCTATTATTAATCTATATCTATGACTCATGGACTTATGGACTGAGCTTGTCTCTCTTTCTGTGGCATTTGTTTAGAGACTCCTGTGTTTTGGGCATACACCCTCTGTGCGCCGTTTTTTTCTGTTTACTTAAAAGAACAAAACATACTTTACCTGGAGATGTATATGTTTGTGAAGCTCCTCGCTATCCTCATACAATTACTGTCCTACAATTTTGCACCATGGGGTACACTGATCTCAATTTATTTTATTGCATTAAAAGTAGGGGGTCAACCGATATAATTTTTTTTTCATGGCCGATACCGATTTTCGCCCACCTTTCAGGCCGATAGCAGATAACAGGTGCCAATATTCTGTACATTCAGTTCCGGGTTCACACTGCTGTGTGGTGTGAGATCGCATGTGATTCGTACCGCACTGCAGTGAAAATCACATGCGATGTCCGTGCGATGCAAATTCAGCCATACAGATAGTATGGCTGAATTTGTATCGCATTCGGACCAAACACGCACAGGACCATTTTTTTTTTCGGTCCGCAGCAGAATCGGATCGCATTGCGATATGAGAACTGATTTGTGGATGTCATTAACTTTCGGTTGGCGGGGCCAAGTGATACAGTCGGCGGCTATGGCCGCCGACTGTATCACGGGAGTACGCCCGCAAGCTAACCCCCTTGGGAGAGTGCTTCCCAGAACGGGGGTTAGCTGTTGCGGGGAGGAGCCGAAACAGCTGCCGAGGGACCACAGAAGACCAGGATCAGGGCCACTCTGTGCAAAAACGAACTGCACAGTGGAGGTAAGTTTGTTATTTAAAAAAAAAAATTACCTTTACAACCCCTTTAAAAGTAAACAACTTGGAAAAATAAAGTGCTTGAAAAATAATAAACTTATTAATTGGCTTCCCAAAACATAGAAAAATGGCATAAATAGCTATAAACTGCACACTGACCAATATCGGTAATCTCTGTAAGTTTCTGACCGATACTGATTATTTGCGAATATCGGCCGTAGTAATTGGCTGCTCCGATAATCGGTTGACAACTACCGGTAATTAAAAGCCCCTACTTAAAACGTTTTCACTGTAAAGTATTACAAAAAAAATAAAAAATATCAAAGAACCCAAATTCATCAAAAACATTGCTCCGTTCTTGAAGGATCCTTCTTCCAAACACAATTGTGATGTACGGATCGTAAAGAAAAATTTGTGAAAATGTTCCAAATGTTTGCAAAGCTACCCAAAGAGAAAAGATAGTATTCCCCCCCCCCCCCCCCCATACATAGAAGTTTCAGTGAATTATCTGTCATGTGAATATTTGTTTTCAACATACAATTTCATGGAAGAAAATCGTTACTGCTTACTGTTCACTTCTTGTATGGTACGAGGGTTCTTCAAAAAGTTTCTGCACTTTTTTTTTTTAACTCTGTTAAATATAAGAAAATGCGGAAAGTTTTTGAAGACCCCTCGTATACGGTCAGAATTATCAGCAGTGATCAGGACGGTCAGGAAGGATGACTCCTCCAATCCTTCACAGAGGAGCCCACAGTGGCCTGACCTGAGGTTGTGTCATTCTGTTTTTATTGCACACAGAGACGCCAGCTCTTATAGGGTCACGGTTTGCCCCTTCATGGCTAGTGAATGATTTAAGGGGCTACAAATGGCCTGAGGACTGTGTGGCTGACCTCTGGGGATAAATTTACAGCTGGCTGTCTATTGAAGAAGTATTTACAACCAAGATGCACCAAAGATCAATCCAGGGCACGGTACACCTTGCACACTTTGGGCTTCTCTTGGGAAACACACTGCTTACACAATACAAACTGCAGAATCCTAAAACGCAATCAAACTTAAAGTGACCATTAACGATATACACCGGTCAGCCATAACATTATCACCACCCACCTAACATTGAGGAGGTCCCCCCTTTTAATACCATACCAGCCCTGACCTACTGAGGCATTGACTCCATTAGTCCTCTGAAGAAATGTTGTGCCATCTGGCCCCAAGTCATCAGCAGCAGATCCTTCCATTTCTGTAATTTGTGAGGTGGGGCCTCCATGGATTGGACTTTCCAGCACACCCCACAGATACTCGATTGGATTGAGATTTGGAAAATTTGAAGTCCACATCTCAAACTCGTTTTTGTGTTCCTCAAGCCATTCTTAAACCATTTTTGTAGTGTGGCAGGGGGCATTATCCTGCTGAAAGAGGCCACTACCATCAGGGAATACTATTTTCATGAAGGGGTGTACTTGGCCATGAACAATGTTTAGGTAGGTGGTACGTGTCAAGTAATATCCACATGAATGTCAGGAGCCAAGGTTTCCCAACAGAATATTGGCCAAAGCATCACACACTGCCTCCGCTGGTGTTTCGTCAGATAAAGCGAACCGTCAGAATTTGTAACGGAAGTGACGTTACATTGCTGCCATTTTGCTACATTACTCCACAGTAAGAATACAGTGAGAAGGCGGCAAGCGGACATCTTGTTACACCCACCGGAGTCTTGCATTTAACACTTATTTTTAACAGTAAACTAAGCTTGTATGGTGAAATACAGTATTTAGAAATCCGACAAACTGTTTAGAAGGTTAAATTTTAAAGGCTTGCCGTCTTCTCACTGTATCCTTACTGTGGAGGAGTGCGGGGTGTAGCAAGATGGCGGTGACGGAATGTCACTTCCGTTACAAATTCTGACGGGTCGCCTAAACTGATGAAACTTTGGCTTGTCTTCTTCTCATACTGCATCCTGGTGCCATCTCTTCCCCTGGTAAGTGACGCACCCCAGCCATCCACATGATGTAAAAGAAAATGTCAATCACCAGACCAGGCCACCTTCTTCCATTGCACTCTGGTCCAGTTCTGATGATTCTGTGCCCATTGTAGGCTCTTGGCTGTGGATACGGGTCAGCATGAGCACCCTGACCGGTCTGCAGCTACACAGCTCCATACACAACAAACTGCGATGCTCTACATGTTCTGACACCTTTCTATCAGAACCAGCATTCACTTTTCCCGTAATTAGGGCTCTAGTAGCTCTTCTTTTGGATCGGACTACACAGGCCAGTCTTCACTCCCAACATGCATCAACAAGCCTTGGCCGGCCATGACGCCGGTTTCCCTTGGACCACTTTTGGTAAATGCTCCTGATCACTGTAGAGCAGGAACATCCCACAAGAGCTCCAGTATTGAAGTTGCTCTGACCCAGCAATCTCCCCCACTGAGCTATTGTGTTCTGACAGAGGGGTGCCTCCTCCCCCCTGGCAGAACACCCCAGTATGCGCTTTCAGACATTGGCTGCCAGCGCTGATTGGATACCGATTGGCAGACCTTTCTCCGGTCATGCCCCGTTCGGCCGGCTTTTGTCGGACCAGCTGCCATATATACAGGCCGAATGTCACCCGATATCTCATCAGGTACATCAGGAACCGGCGAGATACGAACCATTAATAAGCAGGCTGAATGTACTAATCGATCAACTTGGGTACAACTGGCCTGCTGGATGCTAGTGAAATCAATGTCTTCTCCTGGCGGAGATGGACCGGCAGGAGAAACTACCCTTCAACACGGTCTGTGTTGATGGGGGAAATGTGTAAATTTTGGGTTGCAGGATGAAAATTGCACCATGTATGGCCTATCTATGGTCATTCAACTCTTAATTGTATTCACTTAAAGCATAATTCTACTCTAGGTGATCTATATACATTACAAGGTTTTGAACCCTTAATGGGAATGTGCCAAGTTGATCGATTGATCAACATGGGTACAACCAGCCTGCTGGATTCTCATGCGATTATCGCGAGCTGCTGCTATAGCCACTAGCGATATTCACTGTCTTCTCCTTGCAGAGATGGCTCCCCCCCCCCCGAGAAGATAATGGCCTGGCAGGAGAGACTCCCCTGTCAACACTGTCTGTGTTGATGGGGGAATTGTGTGAAGTTCAGGTTGCAAGAAAGAAGGTGTATGGTCTGCCTACCGTCATTCAACTCTGAATTATATTCACTTAAAGCGTAACTTTACTTTTGTTGAGAAAAAAACATTCCCCTCTGGGTGATCTCTGTACATTGCAAGGATTTTAACCAACTTTGTTGTAGATTCTTACCTTTTATTTTTCTGAAGAAATCCCTGTGTGTTTGTCCGTGTCCACGAGGAAAAGTGAGACTAATGGGAGTGGTTTCATAATTATCAATCAGCTGTGCACCTGCAGGGCACTAATTAGGAAAGGTGCCTCCCTGTTAAAAAAAAAAAAATAGGAAAGGTGCTGGGCCTGCATCCCTTTAGACGTGATTTCCTATTGGACGTATCTCACCAAAAATGATATTTTTGTTGCAAGGGATACCTGAAATCTGTCTTGTATCCTAGTGCAGACTTCTGGGAAAATGGTGAACCAATCACACAAGCACAAAATTATGTTGTTGGGGGGTGTTCAGTACACATTCTGTGTACAGAACACCTCCAGACCGCCATATTACACTTTCAGAAAATTACAAAGCTGCAGATTAAAGCGGTTGTATACCCCGCTTTCACATTTTTACCTACAGGTAAGCCTATAATAAGGCTTACCTGTAGGTAAAATGAATATCTCCTAAACCTCTACGGTTTAGGAGATATTCCCCTCGCAATGAGCCGCTGACTGCAGCGGCGCATGTGCAGCGGGGATTCTCAGCTAAAGTCTGGCAGCCGCCTGACCTTGCCGGAAAGAAGTCTCCCACGCGCATGCGTGGGAGTGACGACATCGCCGCTCCAGCCACTCACAGTGCTGGAGCGGCGATACCCGGAAGACATGCAGAGGCAAGATGACATCTCCCTCGGCGTGGACCAGGTAAGTTGCCGACACCTCGTTCTAAGGTAAGTATTTCATAATGAGCTAGTATGCGGTGCATACTAGCTCATTATGCCTTTTAGAAATGTAAAAAAAAAAAAAAACAGCAGCGGGTATACAACCGCTTTAAAAGGGAAAGGTCATTTTTAATAGTTTTCACTTACAATATGACTTGTGTCGCAATTGTGTACGCTATATTATTTTTTCTTTATTTGCTATTTGTGTTTCCCCACGAAAGTGGAGTTACCCTTTAATAAGATATTTTAATTGCTCCCAACTGAGGTGCACAAAGTAGTCATTTTTGCTGTCATTCCTATCAGCAAATTTTATTTCCTTCGTCGTTATCAGGCTGTATGGAAGAACGAAGGGTCTGGTTGCATTGTATAGTCAATGGAAGCAGCTGCTCCTTGAGGAATGACAGCCAGCATTTCCAGTAATGGGCCCTGTATACTGTCAGTGGTGCAGCAGTCGGGCAGATGGGGGGCAGCTCAGGTGGCTGCTTCTTCCTGTGATCAGAGTGCACAGCAGGTGAGGCGCAGAGCTGGTGCCGGGATGTCTGCGGCACAGTGCAAGGGAGATTTTTACTGGTTGTAACAGAGCTCAGAAATGCAGCCAGCTGTCCTTTGTCAAGTCAAGTGTTCACACTTAATGAATGTTTTTCCTCAGAGCAAGTGCCATTTGCACCACACACACAGGCGAGTGTGAGAAGGGTAGCGGGATTCTCACACCCCTGTTAGAGATGGTAGACTTTCAATGCACCTGTCACCAGCGCTTTGCAGCCTGTTAAGTTTCTGCTTCGTATATTACAAGCTGCTGCTAATAGCATTGTCTTTTCCTGTCTCTCCATGACAAATTCCTCTGTAAGGTTTTCCATTATCCGTCTCAGTGCTTTCAAGAAACAAAATATCAAATACTGCAGGGCTTGACAAATTTGCCTTGAATCTAGGAGCCAGCTAAAAGTTAGGAGCCAATTATTATTTTTTTTAAACAAATTGTCTACTGGCCACTTTCACCCCCTTCCTGCCCAGGCCAATTATCAGCTTTCAGCGCTGTCACATTTTGAATGACAATTGTGTGGTCATGTAACTCGGTACCCATATGACATTGTTATCATTTTTTATTTTTCACACAAATAGAGCTTTCTTTTGGGGGTATTTAATCACTGCTGGGTTTTATATTTTTTTGACAAACAAAAACAGTCTGAAAAAAACTTTTTCTTCATTTCTGTTATAAAATTTTGCAAATGAGTAATTTTTATTTTCACTGATGGGCACTCATAGGCTGCACGGATAGGCACTGATAAGGCTGCACTGCTAGGCTGAACTGATGGGCAGCGATGAGGTGGCACTGATAAGGCAGCATTGGTGGGTACTGATAGACTGCACTGATGGACGGCTGCCAAAAGCCCAGGCGCCAGGACTCTATTTCTACCTAGCGCCTGGGAGTTATCCAGCTTTGAAATACAGAATTTCAAGTGATGTGCTATAAAGTGAAAACTGCTAGTGAATTGCATATTTCAGCTTGTTTACCAAGGCAAAGAGTAACATAAAAAGTGCAAATAATAAGCAACTATCTATCATCACTTTGATCAAAACATAAAAAGTCAAAACCTTACTGCATTGGGCATTCCTGTTCATACTTACAGTAAATCGTGCCCTTTTGCCCTGTACACACGATCGGATTTCCGATGGAATAAAATCTGATGGATTTTTCCATCGGAATTGCAATTAAGCTGACTTCTATCAGTCTTGCCTACACACCATCGGACAAATTTCCGACCGTCCAAAACGCGGTGACGTAAAACACTCAGACGAGCCGAGAAAAATGAAGTTCAATGCTTCTGAGCATGCGTCGACTTGATTCTGAGCATGCGTGGGTTTTTTCTCTGATAGAGTTCCCCACAGACGATCAGAATTTCCCATCGTTTTTTTTTTCCATCGGTAAAATTTAAAACGTTCTATTTTTTTACACCGATGGGGCCCACAAACGATCGGTTTTTCCGATGAACGATAAACGATCGTGTGTACGTGGCATAAAAGTGTACCTAAACCAAGAACAAAAATGTCATATATTACAGCTTCCAAGTTCTTAGATGTGGTAGCTGCATTAGAATTATTTCCTACAATATACTTCCTTCTCTTCTCCACAACATGGTTTCTGCAGTCCACAGAGATAGCTGGGCATATTGTAACTGATAAGAGTGCAGCACAGCCAGACAGACCAGGAAGCCATGAGCCAACATGGTTTCTGTCAGGATCCAGGGATGTTTTCCTGTACTAATACCTGTTGTCACCCACGTAATGCACATGTGTGATGGCAAAGATGATAGGCTTTAACACCCACATGACGCACATATGCATCCATGGACGGCTGGGGTTTCTGTGCTGAGAGCACAATCACTGCATGCTCCCAGCACAGTGACCAAGTAGTAGTAATGATTAGGAGCCGGGGGGACCTTCTCCTGATCCTGTGACAGTCAATTACAGTAGTCATGTGATGAGACAGACCTCTTGCCCCTTGGGTGTAAAGACCCAGTTAAAGGAGCTATTTTGGCTGTACTTCTCCTGTAGGTCACAAGAGTGTAGTTCGTTCTGCACTCCTGTGATCTATTTTCAGCCAACAGTGGGCTAAACTCCACTCTTGGCTGATGTCACTCAGCGGGTCCAGGCTCAGGAAAGATCCTAACTTTACAGTCAATAGATATACTGCTACAGGGCGGCCGCTGTGCACAGGGTCATGTATATATACGTGATTCTGCACTTCCGGGTAGCAGGCACAAAAGCGGCCCGTCGGCTGCTCGATCATTTGGTACAGAGGCAGAATGGCAGTCTGTAAACCAAGCAGATTTCCGTTCTGTCAGTAGGGAAGGCATGGATCCTGTGTTCCTGCAAGACAGGGATATGTATCCATGTCTTCCCCTAATAAAAGCCCCCCCACACAGTACACAAACACTGGCTAGGCATGCAGTTAACTCCTTGGATCGCCCCTGATGTTAACCCCTTCCCAGCCAGTGTCATTAGTACAGTAACAGTGTATTTTTTTAGCACTGATCACTGTATTAGTGTCACTGGCCCTCAAAAAAGTGTCAGCTAGTGTCTGATTTGCCTGCCGCAATGTCGCAGTCCCGCTATAAGTCATTGATTGCCCCCATTGCTAGTAAAAATAAATAAATAAAAATTCCATAAATATATCATATAGTTTGTAGACACTATAAGATTTGCGCAAACCAATCAATATGCGCTTGTTGTTTTTTTGTCTTGTTTTTTACCAAAAATATGTAGCAGAATACATATTGGCCTAAATTGATGAAGAAATTCGATTTTTTTTTTTTTAATTACTGGATATGTTTTATTGCAGAAAATAAAACGATTATTTTATTTTATTCAAAATTGTCGGTCTTTTTTTGTCTATAATGCATTAAAAAAAAAAAAAACTGCAGAGGTGATCAAAAACCACCAAAAGAAATCTCTATTTGTGGAAAAAAGAGGACATACATTTTATTTGGGTACAGCGTTGCACGACCGCGCAATTATCAGTTAAAGTAACCCGATGCTGTATCGCAAAAAATGGCCAGGTGAAGAATGTAATACAAAGATTGGCAGCTTTATGGGTTAAGAATAAACTTCTCAATCTCCCACAATGACGTGTCATGCGTGGTATAGAGAATGGCACAGACACAAAAACATCTCCTCCTCCCATAGAACTGGCTGTACTGTGAGAGTCACTGAACCCATCCTCAGAAAAAACATTACAGTAATGTATCAAGCCCAATTACATGTGAACTCTCAAACAACGACCTTCATATCCAACACCAGAGGCCTGACCTTTATAGTTCATTTCTCTATGTACAAATGAAGGATAGAATCCTAATACAAGCAGGGATATAAGTCCTACACAAGTGGGAGGATGAAGGGACAATCACATTCATGCAGATCCTTTCTCTACAGTGCATCCGGAAAGTATTCACAGCACTTCACTTTTTCCACATAATACAGCCTTATTCCAGAATTGGATTAAATTCATTATTTTCCTCAAAATTCTACAAACAATACCCCATAATGGCAATGTGAAATAAGTTCGAAATCTCAGCGAATTTATAAAAAAACAAAAAAATGTAATGTACATAAGTATAACAGCCTTTGCTCAATACTTTGGTGAAGCACATTTGGCACCAATTCCAGCCTCAAGTCTTTTTGAGTATGATGCTACAAGCTTGGCACACCTATTTTTGGGCAGAGTCTCTCATTCTTCTTTGCAGGACCTCTCAAGCTCCATCAGGTTAGATGGGGAGTGTCGGTGCACAGCCATTTTCAGATCTCTCCAGAGATGTTCAATCGGGTTCAAGTCTGGGCTCTGGCTGGGCCACTCAAGGACATTCACAGAGTTGTCCCGTAGTCACCCCTTTGTTATCCTGGCTGTGTGCTTGGAATAGTTGTCCTGTTGGAAGATGAACCTTCGCCCCAGTCTGAGGTCCAGAGCACTCTAGGTTTTCATCAAGGATGTCTCTGTACATTGCTGCATTCATCTTTCCCTCAATCTTGACTAGTCTCCCAGTACGTGCTGCTGAGAAACATCCCCACAGCATGATGCTGCCACCACCATGCTTCACTGTAGGGATGGTATTGGTCAGGTGATGAGCGGTGCCTGGTTTCCTCCAGACATGATGCTTGCCATTCAGGCCAAAGAGTTCAATCTTTGTTTCATCAGACCAGAGAATTTTGTTTCTCATAGTCTGAGAGTCCTTCTGGTGCCTTTTGGCAAACTCTAGGTGGGCTGTCATGTGCCTTTTTTCCTGAGGAGTGGCTTCCGTCTGGCCACTCTACCATACAGGCCTGATTGGTGGAGTGCTGCAGAGATGGTTGTTCTTCTGGAAGGTTCTCCTCTCTCCACAGAAAAATGCTGGAGCTCTGTCAGTGACCATCAGGTTCTTGGTCACCTCCCTGACTAAGGCCCTTCTCCCCCGATCGCTCAGTTTGGCCAGGCGGCCCACTCAAGGAAAAGTCCTGGCGGTTCCAAACTTTTTCCATTTACGGATGATGGAGGCCACTGTGCTGATTGGGACCTTCAATGCTGAAGAAATTTTTCTGTACCCTTCCCCAGATCTCTGCCTCCATACAATCCTGTCTTGGAGGTCTACAGACAATTCCTTAGACTTCATGGCTTGGTTTGTGCTCTGACATGCACTGTTAACTGTGGGACCTTATATAGACAGGTGTGTGCCTTTATAAATCATGTCCAATCAACTGAATTTACCACAGGTGGACTTCAATCAAGTTCTAGAAACATCTCAAGGGTGATCAGTGGAAACAGGATGCACCTGAGCTCAATTTTGAGTGTCATGGCAAAGGCTGTAAATTTTTTTCATTTTTTTTTTAAAACAAATTTGCAAAGATTTCAAACAAACTTCTTTCATGTTGTTATTATGGGGTATTGTTTGTAGAATTATGAGGAAAATAATTAATTTAATCCATTTTGGAATAAGGTTGTAACATAACAAAACGTGGAAAAAGTGAATACTTTCCTGATGCACTGTATGTGAGATTAGAATATATATCAGTGGATTGGGTCTTAAAGAGTAACTCCACTTTTGGTGACTTGCACATGCGCAGTAGAAAACCAGCTGTGAAGCCACAAGGCTTCACTTCTTGTTTCCCTTACTTCAGATGCTGGCGCCTGCACCCAAAGCCAGTTGAAGAATCGGCTAGGGTGAGGACATTGCGGGATACCTGGACAGGTAACTGTCCTTATATTAAAAGTCAGCAGCTACATTCATGTGTGACTTTCATGCAACTTTTAAGGGCTTACATTGCAGTCTATGGTATACAAGTCGCATGAAATTCGGACCAAAATAGTGCAGGAACATTTTTAAAGTCGCTGCAACGTTAAAGTGATTGTAAAGAATTTTTTTTATTTAACATGTTATACTTACTTGCTCTGTGTTTTGCACAGAGCAGCCCAGATCCTTCTCTTCTCGGGTGCCCTGCCCTCCCCTGCCGAGTGCCCCTATAGCAAGATGCTTTAGTCAGAGCTGCACAGTTTTTTATCTACAGACGCCCCTTACCTGTATAGGCAGTTTTTTTCCTTTAACTTTGCCATAGGTCTGACGGAAAATATGAAAATCAGATATCATCTCTTCCCTCATCCACCTTTTGCTCCTGCAGGGAAACTATACAAACCCCTGACCAATGAATTCTGGGTAATCTCCATTTGCTTTCAACATGAAGTTCAGATACATGTCCGAGGTTCCAAGGATATATCAGTGACCGTGATTGCAATGTCCAGATCCTCGTTGATCAATTGATGCCTGTGTATCTGGAATGACAAGTGGCGATCAGGCCAGCTGGGGCTGACAGCTGACGGTGTGAAGAGTGAGCCTGCTGCTTGTCAGCTGTCCCACCTGCTGGTATGTGCCTACGTGGCAAAGGAATTCCACAGAACCCAAACGACTTCCGTCCACCCATCGCATGCTGGCATCCAAGGAGCGCCTGACACACACACATCGTCCCTGGAGGACAATCTTCCTGGCAAATTTAGAAGAGCTTTGCGGTCTGTTGTTGACGAGTTAAAAGACCCGCCACACAAAGGCAGCCTTGTTATTTTCTGAGGAGATGCGTGGACAGTTCCATCGTTCCGCTTCACAGGAAAGTCTCACAGAGAGAGATATCAGGCCTTGTTTATTCCGGAGTATCTTCACACAATAAAATTCCAGCTGTTCTCTTCTAGAGCCACTTTGGAAGTAAAGGCATCTGACTGGTAGCTAAGGACAATGCGGATACTCTGGTATTGAAGTAAAAACAATCAATAAAATCTTAAATAAGCTTAAAACGTTAATGTAATTTTAAAAGTTGTTTTCTGATCTTTTTAAATCTGCAGCTTGAATGCCAATAATACTTGCTGATCCTGCCTGATCCCTTGTTCAGGCATGTTTTATGGCAGGAGTCTAGAAAACTTTTAAAACAAAGGGCCAGTTTACTGTCCTTCAGAGTTTAGGGGGGCCGGACTGTGGCCATTGGAAGTAGAAAAGGTCCCGAAGTCGGTAGGAAAAAGTAACGCCCCATCGTTGGTGCCATTGGGATAAATTGTGGGGTGGGGGTAGCGTGTCTTGATGCCGTCAAATAACACGAGTGTTACCAGTGCTCTGCTGGCAGTTTTACAACACTCAGCATATTACAGCATCACAGCACAAACAGCATAGGGTTGGCTATAGTATTTAATGACTCATGCTCTCTCAAACTCTCAAAGATGTTATATAATCAAATTCAAAACCTAATGCTACTGGGCTCAAGAGGTACTTCTCCAATTACTCCCTGCAGCTTGTACACCCCCAAGGTGAATCAGCACTCGTTTCTCTATGACCCCTGAAAAAACGAGTGACTTTAGACACTATCCACATCCACACTCATTGGTGGAGATGTCAATAGACTCACTCTATCCCTTAAGCCTCGTACACACGATCGGATATCCTATGGATTCTGATTCGATGGTTTTGTCCATCGGAAATCCGATGAAGCTGACTTCCATCAGTCTTGCCTACACAATATCAGTCAAAAAAACGACCGTTCCAAACGCGGTGATGTAAAATACTCAGATGAGCCGAGAAAAATGAAGTTTAATGCTTCTGAGTATGCGTGGGTTTTTTATCCGATGGACTTGCCCATAGACGATCGGAATTTGCTATCGGTTTTTGATCCATCGGAAAAATTTAAAGCATGTTCTATTTTTTAAAACCGATGGAAAAAAGACCGATGGGTCCCATACACGATCGGTTTGTCCGATCAAAAAAGTCCATCGGACTGTTTTCATCGGTAAAACCGATCGTGTGTACAGGGCTTTAGAGCAGACTTTCTCAACCTTTTCAGCACAGAGGAACCCCTGAAATAATGTTTCGGTCTCAGGAAACCCCTGCTAAAAGTTACTATATCTACAACTCATGATACATTAGTGTGATGGTCAGTGGGAAGAATGCTCCTTACACTTGTGGACATTGGGAAAAATTAGCTAAAAAGATCAATGATGTCAGTGGGAACTTATCTGAGAGGCATAAATTGCTCATTTCTCAAGGAACCCCTAGCAATGTCTGGTTGAGAAACCCTGCCTTAGACACTACCCACATACTCATCGGTGGAGATGTCATTAGACTCTATCCCTTAGACAAGGGGTTCTCAACCTTTCTAGTGCCGTGACCCCTTAATAAAATTTCCCAAGTTGTGGGGACCCCTAACAGTAAAATTATTTTCGTAGCATGGGTTGTCAGCACCCAAGACAAGACAAGTAATTTGAGTCCCTAACCCACGGACATTTAGCACTCCCTGATTCCCTTCCACTCGTACAGTATTAAAAAAAAAAAACCTTATAATACATTTTAGGATGTACCAATCTTTCTCTTAGTTCTCCTTTCTTTCCCTTTTATCCCTCTCTATCCTTATTTCTTGGTTCCCCCCATCCCTCTGTAGCTGCCTTTTTTGTTCTTTCTCTTATTCTTTCTCTTCCTTTTTCTGTTCTTCTGCCTCCTCTTTTCCCCTCCCATGTATTCTCTATTTTCATTCCTTTGATAACTCCTTGGTGGGGGTGGGATGAGTGCCAATACTGGTTGGAGTTCTGATCAGCCAACTTAGGTGCTCTTGATCAAGGTCATCTGCTGATCTGATAACTCTAGTGGGGACTTTTAATGGCAACTATAATCACAGGTAGTGTTAGTCACCGTGTCTCCGAGTTCACTGTGTCTCCGACTTTGTGGTGTCTCATAGCAGTGACACCTATGCCGAAATCAGGAGATGGGGTCTCCTCCAGCCCCTCCCACTTCATTCCTCACCAAGTCAGCTGACCTCTAGTCTCTGCCCCCCAGCAATTTCGTGAACTCAATTGGCAGCTGCGAAGAGGCTGAGTGGGCGGCCGTGGGCTCCAGGGACAGCCCAGCTGGGCAGCCACAGGATCCAGGGACAGCCCTGCTGGGCAGCTGCAAAAAGGCTGGGAGAGCGGTGCAGGCTTCAGAAACAACCCAGGATTTGGTGACCCCTGGCAAATCATCATTCGATCCCCAGGTTGAGAACCACTGCCTTAGACGCTACCAACACACTGATTGGTGGAGATGTCAATAGACTCTATCCTTAGACACTACCCACATACTGATTGGTGGAGATGTTAATAGACACTATCCTTTAGACACTACTAACATACTGATTGGTGGAGATGTTAATAGACTCTATCCCTTAGACTAGTGCTCTCCAAACTGCGGCCCTGGGGCCAGATACAGCCCTTTGCTTGCTTTTATCCGGCCCTTGGGAGCACCATTTCATCCACTGGCACCAATGATGAGGCACAATTCTTCCCACTGACACCAACAATGGGGCACAATTTCTCCCAGTGACACCAACAAAGGCGCTCAATGACACCAATGATGGTGCACAATTTCTTCCAATGACACCGATAATGGGGCCGAGTGACACCAATTCTGGGACACTATTCCTCCCACTGACAACAAAGATGGGGCATTGCTTTTTCCCTCTGACTTGGGGAATTTTTCTACTTCCAGTGGCCACAGTTTGGCCCCCCTAAAGTCTGAGGGACAGTAAACTGGCCCTTTGTTTAGAAAGTGTGGAGACCCCTGCCTTAGGCACTACCCACATACTCATCAGTGGACATGTCAATATGACTCCATCACCAACTCAAGACTGCCTACGTATGAAAACCTCCACACCGTCACAAGCACTAATAAACCTATCAAAAACGTATTGAGAAGCTTCTCCCTATATGATGCCTGGACAATACACCGCTCTTTGGAAAAAAATGCTTCTCCTTCTATTCTAACCCCCATGAAACTCACACTAGAATAAATTACTTTCTGGTTTTTGTTATCTTACTACCTTTGCTTTGTAACTCAAACAAAGAACTTATTACCTGGTCAGACCACATCCCAATTCAACGACCCACCAAGTTCTAAAGCACGTAATATCCCTAAAATCACCTAGAAAGATACGACCTACCTAAATTCTCCAATTATGTCAGATGAGATCCAATAAACAATAAATTCCTTCTTTGTAGCAAGTCACCAGGCGGCAGATCTTTAATATAAAAAACGTTCAAACACACATCCATTCCGCATATGTGTTGCTTGTTTAATAGCTTCCTGAAGGGTTAACCAATCCTTTTATCTATGACACATTCAGGCCCTGTAAACATCTGTGCATTTTAGGCATGCAAGCATTGAACTTTTTATAACATTCATTTTGGTGAAAGTGTATCAAAGATCCAGCAAGCACGATTTTTTGTTGACGCACTGCACCTAAAACACACAGATGAGAATGGGGTCTAATACATCATGGCTATCCATAAGTAAGAAAGATATGCCTCAAACTGAGCTCATTTCAAGCCTAAAGCTCTGCTAAATTCAAACCACAAAATACTTAGCAAAATCCTTGCCAACAGACTCTCGCAATCATAATCAATAATGATCAGGTGGGGTTCGGTTCTCACCTTTCTGTCTGGCAGTGAACAACACCTGGATAACATAGATCTAATCGATATACTCTACAGACAGGGCGAGGAAGATGTTATCCCCAGTCTAGGTGATGAAAAGGCTGCCTCAGCTGGCATTTCCTTTTTCCGATGCTTAAACATGTTGGCATTATGGGACCACTCCTAAAAACAACTATTCAAACTCTCTACATTAAATCTTCTGTCTGCTATCTGCCTTTTAATGGTATTATGCATGGACACCCTTTGCTGTCACTATCCACAATACCAACGGTATGAAAGAAATCTCCAGCAGACCCTTTAATCGATTCCTATTTGCACACAACATACTCCTCACTTTTACCCAACCCTTGACTATGCTCTCTATTCTACATAATCTCATTAACGATTTTGCCGTCCTCTCAGAATACAAGATCAATGAGTGAGAAGCCCTCAGTGGTAACCCAAAGACTTGGACACTCAAACCCCAGTCTACTTTTCACTACTCCTGGAACACACAGAGAATCATTATTTAGGCATCAACCTGATGCCCACTACCCAATATAAACAAACTACCTAAGGCTAAGCCTACCCCGGAAAATAATACTGCTTCTGCACCAATGGACAACTTACAGCATCTCCTGGACTGCAAGAATCTTGTCCATTAAATGTACTATTCTATCAAAACTGCTCTATTATTTAAAAACATTCAACTACAATTCCCTTGGCTTCTTAAAAAAAAAAAATTCCACAATACCACCATTATTTGGAGAAAAAATAGTCACCAAAACTGTACTCACAGCTCCGAAAACCTCACTATTCCCTCATGTTTTAAAATATTATTACACTGCCCACCTCAGACGAACAATTGTGACAGAGGGAGACTCTGTCACTGTAAGAATATAGGAAAGTGTGACACAAGATTTGCATTAAGGAGTAATGCGAGGTTCAGAAATATAATTTCTGAGTGCAATTACTGTGTGTTTGGCTTTCTCCAGATAATGTAGCTCTGGATCGAAACAGTCAATCCTGTGTCCGGGTTTTGCTAGATGTCTGCAACCTGACTGACTGCACAGGTGTGCAGGGTCATTATATGCTCAGGTCTGAGATTTGTTCAGGGCTCCCATTTTGGAGACAGCTTCCAGTGTGGGAGACGGAAGGTCTCACCCGGGGTCAGGGGGCCCGAGCCAAGCCACGAGTCAGAGGTCTCATCAAGGGGTCAGAGGACCCAGCCAGAAGCCAGGAAACAGCAGGTCTCGGTTCCAGGAGTGAGGTTAGCTCCATTTGGGGGTGTCAGGAGAACCCCAATCCTTAGGCCAGAGGTGGGCCATGCAGCAGGGCGCTGCGACTGAAGGTTAGAGAGCCAAGTGTTTCAGGAGAGTTGGATGAAACAGTCAAAAGGACTGGTAAGTTGAGCAGCAGTGCTACCAAAAAAGTGAGCCAGGTGGCTCTGTATTTTTGTTTATGCATGTTATGTGGAAGAAACCCCTGCTTGGGCAACTGATGAACAAGTGAACTTTACATTTAGTTAATAAAAGTGGGCTGCCACGCCCACGCCCTAAAGATACAGTTTAGACTAGCGCAACTCATTGTAAATGCACCTGCTGCTTAAAGCTACTTGCTGTGGGGGCACTCGACAGGAGGGAAGAGCCAGAAGCCCCGAAGATGGACCTGAAAAGAGGAGTATCTGGGCTGCTCGTTGCAAAACCATTTCACAGAGCATGTAAGTATAACATGTTTGACATTTAAAAAAACAAAAACAAAAAAAAAACAAGACTTTAGTATCACTTTAAGGTAAAAAATTTTTACGTATCAGCATCCTACCTAACCCCCCTTTTACTTACCTGAGCCCTCATTCGATCCAGCGCTGTGCCCGTCTGCAGCTCTTCTCTCCCCTCGCTTCCGGGTCTTGCTGGCTTTGCTGGGGCACTGGGAGCCATTGGCTCCCATTGCTGTCAATCGAAGCCAGTGACGAGGGAGCGGAAGGCGGAGCCGAGTCCAGTTGTCTGTGTCGATGGATGCAGCAGTGGGGCTTGGGAGCGAGCATGCACAAGTCCCCCCATGGGAAGCCATTTTCTTATGGGGGCACTGGACAGAGAGGAGGAGCCAGGAGCGCCGGCAGGGGACCCAAGAAGAGGAGGTTCACAGCAATTCCAGTCCATAACATGTTTGTTATTTTAAAAAACTAAAAATTACCTTTATAATAGCTTTGTCTTTCACTGAAATCAAACCCATGGACCAAGCACACTTGACCTATACACTCATTTCTGAGAAGGTAAACTCACGGAATCTCTCACAGAAAGGATAAATAACACTCTAACCCAGTGTTTCTCAACTCCAGTCCTCAAGGCGTCCCAACAGGTCATGTTTTCAGGCTTTCCATTATTTTGCACAGGTGATTTGATCAGTTTCACTGCCTTAGTAATTACCACAGTGAGACTATGAAGGAGTTTTTAACCCTGGATCTGCCCAGATATTCAGAATTGTACTAGACCCGACATGAATGCTGAACTACTTTATGTTGAAATGTTATTCTGGAAAACTTGCACATGGAGATACAATTTAGTTAAAAAGAAAGCAGCCTGTAAACTCAGAATAGATGGACAAGCAGTAGACTGGTCATCTGATAAGATCAGATAAGGTGGGGCACATCTTTGACACAATACTGATAGGATGCAGGGATAATATAATGAACAGACAGTGGCCAGAGCAGAAACATGAACAGGTTGGGTTCGGGATGGTGCAATGTCATCAGAAGCCAGAAAAGTCTTTTCATCAGCATGCTGAGCCAGCATGAGATCCAGGAGACACCGTGACCACCTGGCTCCACAGAGACGAGGCTCCATATACACAGCCCCCCTCTGTGCCCCCAAACTGGTATCAAAGCACAGGGGTGAGCAAGACTGTTTACACAGACAGCAGAGGTGCTAATTGATTCAGAGCAGGTCAGCAAATAGAGGAATCCCACTATGTACACTGTGAGGGCAGATAGTGACCAGGCATGGGGTAAGCTAATTGGTTCAGCAGAGAGAAAGTCTCTCCATTTATTGCAACATGAAAAGGAAAACCCTCAGCAAGCTGCATTGATCAGTATGATGTTCATATTGGCCTATGACGGCCTCTCTGGCCTGGGCTGTGGTCCTGTCACACGGGTGAGACACATGTTCATCGCATGTGTAGGATGCTCATATTGCCGTTTCTACGGTTGGCACATAATAGGAGTCTACACAAGTCTGTTGGTGATATTTATCTGGACTGGAGTGATTCTTTCAGTGTTGACAGAACCCTCTATAACAGGGATATGCAATTAGCGGACCACCAGCTGTTGCAAAACTACAGGTCCCATCATGCCTCTGCCTCTGGGTGTCATGCTTGCTGCTGTCAGAGTCTCGCTATGCCTCATGGGACTTGTAGTTTGGCAACAGCTGGAGGTCCGCTAATTGCATATCCCTGCTCTATAACAACATGAGTTATCAGTTGAAGAGTGGATTGGCAATTTTGGAACAAGCACATGGAAACCCGGCCGTATTTGGACTAGCAAAACAAGAGGAATAGCAAACATGGTCAGGAGCTCTAGATTGTGAAAAATTCTATAATGTTTAATCATGTTGGCCTCCGCAACGCACTAGTATGTCGCCAGGTTGAAGTGGTTATACCGGGATGATGCCTGCAGCTACAGGTATCATACTGGTCTCTTTTTTTTAGGCGGCAATGGGCTTTATTGCAAAAGGTGATCCTAGCGGCTAATTCACCACTAGATCACTTTTACAGGTGGTGGAAGGGGGCAACACGAGACACAAGAAATTATGAACATTTTTGAAAGTTTTTTTTTTATTAACCACTTGCCTACCGCCGTATAGTGAAATAACGGTGGCAGGCACCCTCCCTCCCTCTGGGTGGACGTCATATGACGTCCTTGTTTTCCCGGCATTCTAGCCTGCGTGCTCGCCGCATCACAAGGTACTCGATGCGCGTGCCCCGCGGCCACGATGGCTGCCGGGCACCCGCGCTTTCTCATCACAGAGCAGGGACGTGGAGCTGTGTGTGTAAACACACAGCTCCACGTCCTGTCAGGGGAGAGGAGAACTGATTGTATGTTCCTTGTATACAGGAACCGTGGGGGAATAGGCAGTTATAAACTTGATGAATGGTGCATGCAACACCCGTGTCCACCACCAACGATATAAACTGCTTACCAGAAGTAAGAAACATATGAGCCCATCTGCAATCCGTGAAAATGGTCCAATAAAGTCCAATAGACGGCTTAAATCACAGCAGACATTCCCAAAAAGAAAGAAGGAGCTCAATAGTGCATTACCCAATATCAAATTTATTTAAGAAAAGGGTTAAAAATACTTACAATTAGAATGTAGTAAGTAGACAAATCGACCGGCCGGTCCGCCGTAACCTGTCCCGGCCAGTCGATTTGTCTATTTACTACATGTGTAAAGCTGGCCGCAGGCCAGCCTGTGTTTGTGGGAGGAGGCTGAGAGGGCTACTTAAGCCTCCTCCCCTGTCGGCATGACCGCACAATTCTCATTCCAAGTGTGACAGCGCTGAAAGCTGAAAATTGGCCTGAGCAGGAAGGGGGTGAAAAGGCTCGGTATGGAAGTGGTTAAGGGTAACTGTTTACGATACACTGTGAACAAGGCAAAGTAAATGTAATTCAGTTAGGCCCCTTTTACACTGGAAGATTTGGCGGCCATTTTCCTGTAGTTTTAGTCAGGAAGTTCGGCGGCCATTTACCTGTAGCCTTAGTCAGGAAGTCCGGCGGCCATCTTTCCGGAGCCCTCAGGCATTTTTCTTGCTGAGGCGGCCGGCGGCCATTTTCTTGCAGTCTCTGCTTGTTTTTGCCTCCAGCGCTGGCGATCCTTCTGGAACAGCGTGAATTGAACAGAACACCTCATGAGGGAGAGCGGACGGCGGCACAGCACAGCGCAGTACCTGGGCCAGGGTGGTGAGTCCTGCGGGGGGCCCCTCAGTCTGTGGCAGCTAGGAGGGTGGACTTTTTGTGTAACTGGCCTGCGGTCCCTAACGGGTGTCAGGCGAGTGTGGGTCAGCATGGCGTCAGAAGCTTGCGCTTCTTCCCCAGACATACCTGTGGTGGCAACCGGCTCCCCTGCACCTGGGGTGCCTATGGACGCTTTGTCGGCAGTCCTGGAGTCTTTTGTTGCCAAGAAGCAGTGTGCGGGCACAAGGGGGGTAAAAAATGCCCCCTCCCCCCACCGTCTTCTGGGGAAAGCTCTGATTCAGACTCGGGCCTTGCTGTGGCAACCGGCCCCTGTTCTGAATTTTCAGAGGATGCGGACCAGGACCGTTCGGACAGTGAGGATAATTCCGTGTCCGGGTCAGCGCAGGAAAGAGCGCTTGTAGGAGCACTTATCACTGCGGTGCGGGATACCCTAAAAATGGAGGCTACGGCGGGGGCATCTACAGAGGTGTTGGTCCCTTTTGGGTCTCACAAGCCAGGCCGCACGGCTAAGGTGTTTCCCTACCTGACCTATTTTGATAAATTTATCTACAAAGAATGGGAACGCCCGCCGCGGGCCTCTTCGGTCCCAAAACGCATGGCGGTGCGTTACCCCTTTGAGAAGAATTCCCTGAAAAAATGGACATCTCTCCCGATTGTTGACCCCCGGTATCCAGGTTAAATAAGGTAACCACGATTCTGGTGGAGGGGACCCCTGCCTTTAAGGACCCTGCCAATAGGAGGGCCGAGGGGGTTGCCTGGTCCATGTTTACGGTGGTGGGGTCAGCATTGCGGCCACGGCCCTGGTGTCCCAGACACTTACTGCATGGGCAAAATTGTTGCACCATGAGTTGGAAAAGCAACAGGCTTCCCCGGTCTGTGTGGAACTGGCAGACCAGTTGGTGCATGGCCTTAAGTATGTCTGCGATGCGGCCTTAGGCCCCTTTCACACGGAGGTCCGTTCAGGTCCGCCTGTCAGTTTTTTAGACGGACCTGAAACGGATCCTCCATGTAGCCCTATGGAGGCACGGATGTCAGCGGAGACATGTCCGCTGACATCCGCTCCGCTCCGCTCCGCCAAAGTGTGACGGAGGAAAACCCTATTTTTCCTTCCGTCGGCGGAGCGGATCGGATGACAACGGACTCTACGGTCCGTCATCATCCGATTCCCCATAGGGGAGAGCGGCGCTCTGACAGGGCGGTCCCTGCACAGTGTGCGGGGACCGCCCAGTCATCCGTCGGCTCAGCGGGGATCAACGGAGCGATCCCCGCTGAGCAAGCGGAGCTTCACGGGGCGGATCTGCACGGATCCGCCCCGTGTGAAAGAGGCCTTAGATACGGCCCCTTTGCTTTCTAGAGCCTCAGTATCTGCTGTGGTGTTACGTCGCCTGATTTGGCTAAAATGCTGGTCTGCGGACCAGGCATCTAAGAAGGCTCTGGCGGATTTGCCCTTCCAGGGGGAGAGGCTCTTTGGAGCCTCGCTGGGTGACATTATTAAAAATGTCAATGGGCAGGAGCGGTGGAGGAGCAGTATACACACCGCTCCAAAGACGCGGCTATCAGGACTGTTTTTACCATCCTGCTAGCGCACCGCTCCAGTGTGAAAGCCCTCTGGGCTTTCACACTAGAGACAGCAGCGGCTGTTTCAGGTCGCTTTGCAGGCGCTATTTTTAGCGCAATAGCACCTGCAAAACGACCCAATGTCAAAGGGGTCTTAGGGTTTCATCCTCTTTATTCTATCCCAAAGGCCTAAAGGCAAAAGCCTAGATACAGTGCACACCTCACAGGGCCATCTTTGCTTCTGGACCATTCAGCACTCTCATGGTCTTGCTACCTACAATAAAAATGGAATTAAAAAACATTGAATCCACTCTCCTCTGGTTGAATATCAAACCATTGATAGTAGATTACCGATTCGTCAATCAGACGAGATAACCACCAAAACACAGAACCGTCAATATGCAAAAAGTTTTGGGTGGTGGGACAAAGTGATGTCCCCGAAAAGCAATAGGGAGGGTCAACCACGGTGTATACTATAAAAAAATTAGCTTTATTGGTATTACAAAATGTAAAAATTAAGTCCACTTGAGGTGTCACAATGACAAAATCGTGGACAGCGTCCCCCCAATGTACCCAGCAGTAAAAAAAATACAAACAGATATTGTGCAGCAATCTTCCTACACAATATCTGCACAAGCCCTATAAATAGACATGCAATATATGTAGCTATATTACGATTGAACATTGTGCTTTATATTGAGTTTAGACTTTGATCAGTAGCACCATTTTTTCCTTTTCTTTAGCTGTTTGAGTCATGTGTATGTATGTGTGAGGCCCCCGAGTTTGGTGCTAATATGTGACAACGTTTTCAAATGTTTGTATGTTTTTTACTGCTGGGTACATTGGAGGGACGCTGTCCACGATTTTGTCATTGTGACACCTCAAGTGGACTTAATTTTTACATTTCGTAATACCAATAAAGCTAAATTTTGATAGTATACACCGTGGTTGACCCTCCCTATTGCTTTTCGGGGACATCACTTTGTCCCACCACCCAAATCTTTTTGCATACAATAAAAATGTAGGCTACAGTCCAATGACAGGGCACTGGCCACGGTCCTGATCAGTGAAGACTGGATGACAGATACAGAGATTGAGCAGTAAAAGACGAGTGAATGCCTGTATGCCATTTACACATGTTAGAAACACAAATCCTGCCAGAACAATGAAAACTACAATGAATTTGTGTTTTATTGTTTCTATAATTACATCCATATTTGCAAGTTTTTTCTAACCCATGACAAATGCCAGCAAATAATCAAGAACAATTGGTGAACTTGGCATCTCCTTATTCCCAGCGACAAGAATCTATTTCTCTCTAACATTTCCTTCTGACGCCGCCAATTTGTTGTACCAGCAAAAGTGAAGCAAAGTAACTAGGGATAAAAGTAATTCTGTTCATATGAGGGGGGGGTTTATGGCAGGACAAGAAGGACCGCGCTGCTGAGGGGCCACCGGATATGCCGGTTTATCTCTGGTTCCATGCTAGCTTAGCGATGTATGATTAGGTCAACGCGATCTTTGATCACGAGTTATTAGTTAGTAATATGTATTATTCTAGTCCGCTGGACAAATTTATTTCCTCCCTGAAAGCTTTTCAAAATTGCTTTTGGACTGGGCCATCCTCTGCTCTCCAAAAAACTTATTAAAAAAATATTACTGGTTGTTGCAGAATTCTCTTCAACTCTATATGAAGAAGACTACCAGAAATTACTTAATTTTAAAAGTATTCCCACCAGTTAGGGTGGATGGGTTAGAACACGCGTCAAACATAAGGCCCACGGGCAAAATCTGGCCCTCCAGGCCATTTCATGTGGCCTTCGCACCTATCCTGCCTTGTTTCAGCAGTTGGCAGCAAAGGGTAGGACAGAACTCCTCCTACAGATCCAGCTGCATTCCAGGACTCCAGGTCCTCCTCCAGACCCTGCACTTTCTGCTTTCCAGGTCCGCCCCCAGCTTCTTCCTGGCAGCAGCACAAGGTAAGGTAGTTGGTTAAACTAGAAGGACTTGTGTATTTTTCCTATGTAACTATGTAGAGGAGTGCATTGTGATGTAAGAAAGGGTGGGGCTTTTGACATCTGATGTGGAAGTGCTCTGAACATCTAGCCTTACCGATAAAATGGACCCTTTGAGGGCAACTATAATGCTGAGGCGGCCTGTGATGAAATTGAAAATGACAGACAGACAGATTTTCTTTTGCCATCTGTGTCCCATTGTGAAGATTTCCCTTCACTTCCTGTCCCATAGCCAAACAGGAAGTTAGAGGAAATCCCTGCAAATTAAGGGAATTCCTTGGGGCCACCCAGGTCGCCAGAAGAATTTCCCCATTGGAAGATTTCCCCACAATTACTTTTCTGGGGACAACCCAAAATTTTTGATTTTCTTTTACTTTCGCTTTTCAATGATAACGATAAACAGGACAAATAGAGGATGAATCTCCTTAACGGGGGCACAGACAGCAATAAAAACTGACATGTGTTCTAATCCCTCTCCACCCTGTCCAAAAACTACAAAAAAAAGTTTTGCCTTTGACGTTAAGGTGTTGAAACAGCACATACAAAAAAACTCCAAATACTTTGCGTGGGCTCAACCACAGCTTCCTTCTACATAAGGTGCATATATCTACCTAAAAATAAGCCATAAATTATACCTCTCTAGTGTATATGGGTTAGGACCTCAGTCAGGTTTTTATTGTGTCTGTGTTTGTTTGGAGCGATGCACCCCCTTTATTGTCCTGTTCACCATTATCACTGTAATGGAAAGTGAATGGAAACCCAAAATTTTGAGTTGTCACTGGAACAGAGATAGAGGGGAAACCTTCCAACTGAGACACCTGGGGTGGTACACCTGTCAAACAGAAACTCAAGTGTCCTAAGGTGAGCACACCTAGTACGTGATCCAGTACTTCCAGGTAGGGGGCGCGCTGGGTGTAATTAGTCACATCACAGCACAAGCCACTGGATGACCCCCAGCACCCGCTGATCGGCGAGGAGGAAGACAAGACAGAGCTCTGCCTATGTAAACAATACAGTTACATTTTATTTCTGTGCATCTTTACATGGTTATGTTATTAGCTATCATAGTGTGTATCAATTACTAGTCTCCTCCCTCAGGCCTAATTCACACCTAGGCAGGTTACAGTTTGCATATTGCAGGTGCATTTTGTGTTTTTCAATACACGTTTTTGATCCATTGAATTCTATGGAACCAAAAGCCAGAAAAAAGTCCCTGGTCCTTTCCATAAAATGCAGAGATGTGAACTACATCTATAGGAAACCATGTTAAATGGACTGTAGTGTGTTTTTGCAAAACTGGAAATGCACTAAAAAATGCATAGGTGTGAACCAGGCCTAAAGCCCTGTACACACGATCGCAGTCCGAGGGACTTTTTTCATCGGACAAACCGATCGTGTATGGGCCCTATCGGCCTTTTTTCCATCGGTTTTAAAAAATAGAACATGTTTTAAATTTTTCCGATGGATTAAAAACCGATAGCAAATTCTGATCGTCTATGGGCAAGTCCATCGGATAAAAAACCCACGCATGCTCAGAATCAAGTCGACGCATGCTCAGAAGCATTAAACTTCATTTTTCTCGGCTCATCGGAGTGTTTTACGTCACCGCGTTTGGAACGGTCGGTTTGTTGACTGATGATGTGTAGGCAAGACTGATGGAAGTCAGCTTCATCGGATTTCCGATGGACAAAACCATCGGATTAGAATCCATAGGATATCCGATCGTGTGTACGAGGCTTAAGTTTTGTCATCCCCATATGTTCTTCAGAATGAATGGCAGCCCCATACGTCTTGCATGAGCGGTGTGATTCAGCGGTGTTTGGTTGCAGGTGCGGAAATCAATGCGATTCCTGCACCCAAAACCGGAATGCATGGCCTGCATTATTGTAAATCGAGCCAGGAGGTGTGTAATGCCTTGTACACCCGATCGGATTTTCCGTTGGGATAAACTCCGACGGATTTTTCCAACGGAATTCCGTTCAAGCTGTCTTGCATACACACTGTCACACCAAATTTCGACCGCCCAAAACGCGGTGACGTACAAAACTACGACAAGCCGAGAAAAATGAAGTTCAATGCTTCTGCGCATGCGTCGACTTGATTCTGAGCATGCGTGGGTTTTTTCTATGTCGGAGTTCCACGCAGACGATCGGAATTTCTGATAGGAGTTTTTTCCATCGGAAAAAAAGAGAACATGTTCTCTTTCTAAATTCCGACAGTAAAAAAGGCCGATGGGGACCACACACGGTCGGAATATCCGATGAAAAAATTCCGTCTGACTTTTTCCATCGGGAATTCCGATCGTGTGTACAAGGCATTACTGACCAGATCACCAGGTGAAAACAGAGGGGGGAAAAGAGAACACTAATGCAGCCAACACATCTAAGGACTGTACATTTTTTTGGTTTTGCGTTTAACAACGCTTTAAGCCCCGGTTCACACCGTTGCCACTTGCGATATGACAGTTTAAAGTCACATGACAAGTCGCACCATTTTTGTGCCTATGGTACCGTTCAAATCGTTGCGACTCGGACTTGCAACCACTTTGAAAAAGGTTCCTGCACAATTTTTCGGCGAGTTGATGTGCGGCTTTTATAGACATTCGTGCATGAAAATCGCAAGCTACCCATGAAATCGCACTAACAGGCAGCTTTAAAAATCACGTGATTTCAAAGCTGCACATTCAGTGTGAACCGTGGGGGGGGGGGGGGGCTATTATGTGAATGAACAAGACAAGTCTGCAGGGTGATGATTTCCAGCACATGTTGGATACGACAGGCCATTCACACCTCTGAATAATAAAACCCTCGTGCTACCTGCTCTAGGTGTGTCTTTAGGCTGCTCAGGTAGTTGGAACATTAAATGGCACTTGACATAGGAAGTGTTTATTATGTATATGGCTTGCCGTTAATAGGAAGGTGCTGACAAACATCTGTAAACAGGTCATCCCTCCTGATTTGTAGCTGTGAGGGATCCGCACATAGGTGATAATAGGGGCCGTTAGTGCTTCACAGGTACTGTCTGCTGTTTGGACCCGGCAATGAACAGGAAACCATTTGGGTATTTCTTTATTAGTAAAGGGGGCACTTTAGCCTGTCACTGTCATCGCTACCTGAAGCAAGCAGGGTCAGCCTTTCCTGAGGTGCAACCACTGAAACTTCATAAAAACCCAAGCTCCATCCCCTTTCTGAAACAATAGAGATTTATTTCTTGGAAGAGCGACAATCGGTTGCGTTTCATCTTGGAAAAAACCGAGGCTATTTATAACCAAACTTGGCATGAAAAGAAAGCCCCCCCCCCCCCCCACCCCCAGCACATCATATAAAGCGCTTGTGTTCTGCAGCCCGTGTTTTACTATAGGTTTTATGAAGAGTTTATCTTTTTATCCTTTAGGGGTATGGAATGAGGGAAAGTGAACAATAAAGGGGGTGAGTCACTGGAATGTGTTCTGTTATATAGACAATATAGTCCAAACACCTAAATATTCATCCGTTTAATGAAGGCCCTTTTCCTGATTGCTGAGCTGCTGAAACCAAGCCAGCTTTTACTTATCTCACAATCCAGAATATGTGCGGTTAGTGCGTCAGTGTAATGAGGTTATTTTACACATAAGCCATGGAGGGGTCAAGGGAATGGCGTTACAGGATACAGCCTACCTCCCGGGAAAAAAAAAAAGCAGAGACCATGTATTGCCCACATGGAGTTCCTTTCATAGGGCTAGTTACACTTGCCTCAAAACAAGGCTTCGGACACGCTTTGTTAAAGCTCCCTGGATGCCAGTCAAAGCCCCTGTCACTAAATAAAATGGTTAGCTTACAGTCCTATTTACACCTGCTTTTTCTTGGTGGAGATTCAATGGGGCTTTGGTGGAGCTTCGATGGGGCTTTGGTGGAGCTTCGATGGGGCTTTGGTGGAGCTTCGGTGGGGCTATGGTGGAGCTTCGGTGGGGCTATGGTGGAGCTTGGATGGGGCTATGGTGGAGCTTGGATGGGGCTATGGTGGAGCTTCGATGGGGCTATGGTGGAGCTTCGATGGGGCTTCGGTGGAGCTTTGGTGGGGCTTCGATGGGGCTTTGGTGGAGCTTCGGTGGGGCTTTGGTGGAGCTTTGGTGGGGGTATGGTGGAGCTTGGATGGGACTTTGATGAGGTTTCAAGCGAGCTTGGCCATAGACTTCTATGGAGGCTTTGAAGCACCACTGAAGCGACATGGGGTATAATTTTTGAAGCAAAGCCTAAGTGAAGCAAAGCAAAAGCAAGATGTAAACAGGACTGTAAGCTAACCATTTTATTTTGTGACAGGAGCTTTGACTGGCGTTCAGAGAGCTTTAACAAAGCTTGTTAAAGCCGAAGCAAGTGAAAATGAGCCCTTAGACCCCCGTATACATACTCTTAACGAATCTTTGTACCCTGAATCAGATTTAGGCCCCTTTCAGACGGGGAAGACTCCGTCAAGCAGATTTGCCTGCTCAGCGGGTATCTCTCCAATGATCTCCGCTGAGCAGGTCCATGTCTGCTTCGCTATGCAGAGCGGTCACGGACGTAGCCCGCTGTTCTCTATAGGGCAGTCAAATGGAAATGGACTGCCTGTCCGTTTCCATCGGACTGTCATCCGATCTGATCCTCCGGACGGATCCCCATCCGTCTGTCTTTAGTGGACAGGATCAGATCGGATGCCGGTGGATCTGCCGCTCAATAGAGAACAATGGGTGGTCCGATCGGGGTCGTCTCAAAAACGGACATGCGGACCCGGGCTGATGGGAAAACAAATTCCCCCAGCCACACAATCAAGGTGGATGGAGGTGTCCACCCCGTTGTGCCAATGTATTCTGATAGCCGGACTTTTCGGCTGTCCAAATACACTGATCAACGGCTGCAGCCACCAACTGATAAAGGTTTTCCAACCTTTAAAGCTGATTGTTAGATCAACTTCTGTCAAGTGGGAATCACCTCAGATGGATTGAAATTCGTGCCAGTCCCTGCTAAACTGGACAAATTTCCAAGTCAGACACTGGCAGGTATCTACTGATTTCAGAAGAAGGCCTGCAATGGAAGAACCCAAACTTCCCCTGTGAGGGACCTTTCGAGTCACGTTAAAGATGTGGATGGCAGTTTTGAGGCGAATGTTGACTTGCTTTGCACTGAATTGATTTGAATGTTGCAGATTCTTTTGAGATGTGCTTGCATGGCTGGCAAAGGAGATCAAACACAGCCTTTTGCTGCTTTTTGTGTTCGAAAATGCATTGTGAGTAGTGATGTGTTCAAAATGGCAGCACTTGGTAACAATGCCTGTCTACACAAGCCCGTATAGAGGCTCCTAACATGATAAATGTGAAGTATAACCAAAAGGCAAATCTTTCGATTTTTTTTCGTTTTGGCCAGGGTGGAGAGGGATTAGAACATCTGTCATGTTTGTATTGCGGTCTGTGACCCCGTTAGGGAGATTCACCCTCTCTATTTATCCTGTTAACTGTTATCATCAAACAAAATCACAAATTTTGAGATGTTCCCAAAACAGGAATAGGGAATAAGGGGAAGCCTTCCAATGAGGAGACAACCGTGGATTTTCTCACTTTGGAGGGACTTACTCTACCTCCTGTTTGGCTATGGGACTGGAAGTGAAAATAAATTTTCCCAATGGGATACAGATGGCAAAAATCTAAATCCTGACAGGCGTTATAACCCTCCCTACCTCTGAACAAAATAAAAGAAACATTTTGACTTCAGGGGGTTGTAACCCCTCAAGGTTTTACACGTTAATGCATTCTATACATTAGGGTGCAAAAACCTCCTGTGATGCAGCAGCCCCCCCAGAGCCCCACGTTTTACTTACCTGAACCCGGTCTTTCCAGCGACGGGGATGAGCACACCAGCTCTAGCCGGTGCCTCAGGTCCTGATTGGATAGATTGATAGCAGCGCAGACATTGGCTCCCACTGCTGTCAATCAAATCCAATGACGTGGGAGCTGGAGCTGAGTCCTGCTGTCTGTGTCAATGGACGAGGGAGAGCGGCTCTCCAACAGGGCACTCGAGAAGAGGAGGAGGAGCCACTGAGGGACCCCAGAAGAGGAGGATCAGGGCCACTCTGTGCAAAACCAATTGCACAGTTGGAGATATGACATGTTTTTATTTTTAAACAAACCTTTACATATCCTTTCAGTTCTAATTTAACCACTTGCTGACCACCCTATAACAGTTTTACTGCTACAGGGTGACAGCTGTGCACTGGATCATGTATATACAGTATAAGTGATTTGGCATTTCTGCCTGCAGGGGGGATACCCTTGGAATGGCGCTTCTGCTGTGAATATTCACAGCAGAAGCCAATCTGCGGGTGCCGGGCACTCGATGTCCCTGGCTCCCGCCAATCACCTATGTAAACAAGGGAGATTGCCATTCTGACAGGGGGAAGGGATGGATTTTGTGTTCCTGCAAAGCAGGGACTAGAATCCATTTCTTCCCCTAGTAAAATTAGCGCACAGTGCACACTAAAACAAGCTGGGCACACAGTTAACCATTTGATCGCCCCTGAAGTTTAACCATTTCCCAGCCAGTGTCATTAGTACAGTGACAGCGCATATTTTTAGCACTGATCACTGTATTAGTTCCCAAAAAGTGACAAAAGTGTTAGTTAGAATGCGTTTGTCCGGCGCAATATTGCAGTCCTGCTATAAGTCGCTGATCGCCGCCATTACTAGTGAATAAAAAATAAATAAAAAATTATTTAACCAGTTGTCAACCGGCCACTGTCAATTGACGGCGGCAGGAAGACACTTTAATCCTGGGCGGACGTTATATGACGTTGCGCCTTTAAAGTCCACTAGGGAACGCGCGCGCCCGCCGCGTCGCTGGGCACCCAATGCGCGTGCCCGGCAGCCGCCGGGCACCCGCGAGTGCACAGTAACCGAGCAGGACCGTGGATCTGTGTGTGTAAACACACAGATCCACGTCCTGTCATGGAGAGGAGACCGATGGTGTGTCCCTTGTACATAGGGACAACCATCGGTCACCTCCCCCAGTCAGTCCCCACCGCCCACAGTTAGAACACATCTAGGAAACACATTTAACCCCTTCCTCGCCCCCTAGTGTTAACCCCTTCCCTGCCAGTCACATTTATACAGTAATCAATGCATTTTTATAGCAGGGATCGCTGTATAAATGTGAATGGTCCCAAAAAAGTGTCAAAAGTGTCCGATGAGTCCGCGGCGATATCGCAGTCACGATAAAAAACGCAGATCGCCGCCATTACTAGTAAAAAAAAAATGCAATAAATCTATCCCCTATTTTGTATCTGCTATAACTTTTTCGCAAACCAATCAATATACGCTTATCGAGATTTTTTTTTTTTACCAAGAATATGTAGAAGAATACGTATCGGCCTAAACTGAGGAAAATTTAACATTTTTTTTTAAATGGATATTTATTATAGCAAAAAGTATAAAATATTGTGTTTATTTTTCAAACTTGACGCACTTCTTTTGTTTATAGCGCAAAAAATAAAAACCGCAGATGTGATCAAATACCACCAAAAGAAAGCTCTCTATTTGTGGGAAAAAAAGGGCGCAAATTTTGTTTGGGAGCCACGTCGCACGACCGCGCAATTGTCATTCAAAGTGTGACAGCGCTGAAAGCTGAAAAATGGCTTGGGCAGGAAGAGGGTTTTCGTGCCCGGTAGGCAGGTGGTTAAATATATTTCATAGTTTGTAGACGCTATAACATTTGTGTAAAGCAATCAATATACGCTTATTGGGATTTATATTACCAAAAATATATAGCAGAATACATATTGGCCTAATATTATGAAGGATTTTTATTTAATTTTTTTAAATTTTTTATTGGATATGTTTTATAACAGAAAGTAAAAAATATTTTATTTTTTTTGTTTCTTTTTCAAAATTGTCAGTCTTTTTTTCTTTAACGCGCAAAAAAAAAAAAAACAGAGGAAAAAGAAAAGAATGACCTGACATAGCCACAGCAACAAACCTCCATCCCTAGTCTCATGGATAAGAACAAAAAAAAAAAAGGAAAAAAGTGTGAGTATGCTACACCTCATTCAAAGTCCCACTTTTTTCTTTTTTTCTGTTCATATACATAAAAAAAACACAGAGGTGATCAAATACCACCAAAAGAAAGTTCTATTTTGTAGGAAAAAATTATATCAATTTGATTTGCATACAGCGTTGCATGACGCCAATTGTCAGTTAAAGTAACGTAGTGCCGTATTGCAAAAAATGGCCTGGTCATGAAGGGGGGGGGGTAAATCTTCCGGAGGTCAAGTAGGTAAAAGATCCAATAATCAGCCACGACCACGCCAGCTCATTTGCTGGTTAGAAAACGTAAGAAAGAGGAAATAGCACTTCTAATGCTAAAGCAACATTTCATCACGCTGTGTATCAGCACCAAATTGTTTCTCTACAGATCACCAGTACTGAGCACAGGAGATGATGTAGGCCACATTATGCTAGTGAAGCCTTCAGACTCCAGTTGCCCTACTGGGGTTGTATGTGTGCGTTTTTTTTTTTGTATCCATTAAGCTGGCCTGATGATGTGAGATAAACGAGCACTGTGTGTTTTTATTACATAGCTCCACACTATGGTGCTGACGTATTACTGGGCACCGGGGGAAAACTTGAGTATTGCAAAATATTCCATGTGACCCCGAGGAATGTAACGTCAAGCCAGACATTTCCTCAGCCCGCTGCCGCTGTAGGGGGTCTGTGCAATGGAGCCAGACTACTCACATCCCAGAATTCTGTTCAGGTGGTCTGAGAGCTGATCTCACGTACTGCACATACAGTGTGAGAGCACCATGGAGGTACCTGGATGTGCTACATGAAGACATACACTCACAGGCCACTTTATTGGGTACACCTGTTCAATTGCTTGGTGACACAAATTTCTAATCAGCCAATCACATGGCAGCAACTCAATGCATTTAGGCATCTAGAGGTGGTGAAGACGATTTGCTGAAGTTCAAACCGAGCATCAGAATGGGGAAGAAAGGGGATTTAGGTGTCGTTGAACGTGGCATGGTTGTTGGTGCCAGACGGGCTGGTCTGAGTATTTCAAAAACTGCTGATCTACTGGGACCATCTCTCGGGGTGACAGAGACTGGTGGGAAAAAGAGAACATTTCCAGTGAGCGGCAGTTGTGTGGAGGGAAATGCCTTGTTGATGTCAGAGGAGAATGGTTCCAGATGATGGAAAGGTAACAGTAACTCAAATAACCCCTTGTTACACCTAAGGTATGCAAAATACCATCTCTGAACACACAACACATCAAACCTTGAAGCAGATGGGCTACAGCAGCAGAAGACCACACCGGGTGCCACTCCTGTCCGATAAGAACAGGAAACTGAGGCTGCAATTCACACAGGCTCACCGAAATTGGACAATAGAAGATTGGAAAAATGTTGCCTGGTCTGTTGAGTCTCTATTTCAGCTGTGACATTCAAATGGTGGGGTCAGAATTTGGCATAAATAACATGAAAACATGGATCCATCCTGCCTTGTATCAACGGTACAGGCTGGTGGTGTAATGGTGTGGGGGATATTTTCTTGGCACACTTTGGGCCCCTTAGTACCAATTGAGCATCGTTTAAACGCCACGGCCTACCTGAGTTATGTTGCTGACCATGTCCATCCCTTTATGACTACAGTGTCCCCATCTTCTGATGGCTCCTTCCAGCAGGATATAATGCACCATGTCACAAAGCTCCAATCATCTCACCACTGGACAATGAGGTCACTGGACTCCAGTGGCCTCCACACTCACCACATCTCATCCAATAGAGCACCTTTGGAATGTGGTGGAACAGGAGATTGGCATTATAGATGTGCAGCCGATAAAATTGCAGCAACTGCGTGATGCTATCATGTCACTATCACACAGTCTGAGGACACCCTCCTCTCACCCAATACCACACAACAGCTTGTATATCTTCCAGCAAGGTCCGCAGCCACTGCCGCAACCAACCATGCCACAGATGGGACAATCAATACAGTCTGTTGGTATGCTTTCTCTGAACCACACTGGTGCTTTAAATGATGCCAATTTATGAACCTGGGGTGTTCTATGTTTACTATTTTTCTAAGTAGCAAAATAGTAAAACTGAATTTTTATCAAAGAGCTTCCCGGTCATCATTTAGAAAAAGTTCAATGAATACTCCAGAGGGCATTTCGGCAGAGGAATCCTTTTGCACACTCTGTATATATTTCATGTTTCCGGAGCATACTTCTTATGGCAGTGGGTACCAAATCAGAGGTTTGCAAGACTGTGACTGAGCCACTTGCCTGCAGGAGCCTTTTAGCCAGCTGTGATTAACTACTTGCCGACCAGCCGCCGCAGTTATACTGCGGCAGGTTGGCACGGCTGCACGAATCGCCGTCATTGTATGTCGGCCGCTTTAAGAAGCTATAGCCAGAGCCAATGGGCGTGGCCGGCGAACCACGATCGCTCCTCAGAGAGCCAGAACGAGGATCTGTCAATGTAAACAGACAGATCCCCGTTCTGACAGGGGAGTAGAGAGAGATCTGCTGTTCCTAGTGATCAGGAACAGCGATCTCTCTCCTCCTCTAGTCAGTCCCCCCCCCCCCCCACAGTTAGAAACACCTCCCAGGTAAACACTTAACCCCTTGATCGCCCCCTAGTGTTAACTCCTTCCCTGCCAGTGACATTTATACCGTAATCAGTGGCTATTTTTAGCTCTGATCGCTGTATAAATGTCAATGGTGCCAAAAAAGTGTCAAAAGTTTCCGATCTGTCCGCCGCAATGTCACAGTCCTGCTAAAAATTGCAGATTGCCGCCATTACTAGTTAAAAAAAATAAAATAAAAAATGCCATAAATCTTTCCCCTATTTTGTAGACGCTATAACTTTTGCGCAAACCAATCAATATACGCTTATTTTGTTTTTTTTTTACCAAAAATATGTAGAATATTTATTGGCCTATATTGATGTAGAAATTCTTTTTTTTTTTTATTAGGGATATTTATTATAACAGGGCCCTCTGATCCCTCTGTATTGAATTGTATTGTGACTGTACTGTCTTCCCTGTTGTTGTAAAGCGCTGCGCAAACTGTTGGCGCTATATAAATCCTGTATAATAATAATAATAACAAAAAGTTAAAAATATTGGGTTTTTTTTCAAAACTGTCGCTCTTTTTTTGTTTATAGCACAAAAAATAAAAACTGCAGAGGTGATCAGATACCACCAAAAGAAAACTCTATTTGTGGGGAAAAAAAGGACCGTAATGTAAAAAATGGCCTGGTCATTAAGGGGGCAAATCCTTAAGTGGTGTCGTCCAAACCTCTGATTTGGTACCCACCGCCATAAGAAGTATGCTACGGAAACATGAAATATATACAGAGTGTGCAAAAGGCTTCCTCTGCCGAAATGCGCTCTGGAGTATTTATTGAACATTTTCTAAATGATGAACGGGAAGCTCTTTGATAAAAATTCAGTTTTACTATTTTGCTACTTAGAAAAATAGTAAACATAGAACTAAGGCCTCGTACACACGACCGGTTTTCTCGTCAAGAAACGACAAGGAAACTGTTGGGAGAGCTTTCTTGCCGAGAAAACCGTTTGTGTGTATAGTTTCTCGTTGGGAAAACTGCCGGGAATCTCAACGAGAAAAATAGAGAACCTGCTCTCTATTTTCTCGTCGGGATTCTCGTCGGCCTGTTTCCCGACGAGAAAACCGCTCGTGTGTATGCTTTTCCGAGTCTTAAAAAATCGCGCATGCTCAGAATCAAGTATAAGACGGGAGCGCTCCTTCTGGTAAAACTAGCGTTCATAATGGAGCTAGCACATTCGTCACGCTAAAACGAACTGAAAGCACGAAGACTGAAAAGCGCAAAACGTCTCTCCCCAAACTTGTACTAACACGCGGTAACACAAGATCAGCAAAAGGAGCCCAATGGGTGGCGCCATTGGAATCGAACTTCCCCTTTATACTGCCGTCGTACGTGTTGTACGTGACCGCGCTTTACAACGACGAGATTTGGAATTGACAGTGTGTATGCAAGGAAAGCTTGACAAGAATCTCGTCGAGAAAAACAACGTTTTTTTTTTACGACGAGATTCTCGGTCGTGTGTAGAAGGCTATAGGTTCATAAATTGGCATCATTTTAGGCACCAGTGTGGTAACAGAGTCGTGAATAAATACCACCAAAAGAAAGCTCTATTTGTGTGAAAAGAAATGATAAAAATGTAATTTGGGTACAGTTATGCATGACCGCGCAATTGTCATTAAAAGTGCGAGAACGCTGAAAGCTGAAAATTGGTCTGGGAAGGAAGGGGGCGAAAGTGCCCGGTATTGATGTGGTTTAATACCAACAAAGAAAAAATATACCATGAAAAAATGCTAAAAATTTAATATGGGTACATAACCGAGCAATTGTCATTCAAAGTGCAACAGCAGGAGAAGCTGAACGTTGGCCTGGGCAGAAAGGGGGTGAAAGTGTCCGGTATTAAAATGGTTAACACAAAATTCTATAGTCGTTCCACAACTATGATTTCATTTACCGCTTTCCAGCTCTGCGGACTATAGGATGGGAAATCTCCATAGCACATATGTATATTACCTAGAAGCCAAGAGCTGGGTGTTGGTAGAAGCCATTCCACTCAGTTACAATAGCTTTGCTCTTGATCTTGGGTGAGACTGATATATCCCTCCTGACGGGTAAAGGAGCCTCCATACAAGCCATTGTCACTGGTGTACGGTGATGAGATTTGGCTGCATGAAGCATTAGCCCCCAGCCAAAGATAAACACTGGGAGGAAGTTTGGCTGAGGTTAAATCATGTTTTATTTAAACCTAGCTCAGTGCGAAGATGGAAACTGGCCTGTTAGAAAAGTGAAAAGCAGATTGAAGACAGCCTGCAGGCATTAGAAGTGACCCCGAATTTCTCTCTCCCCTCTCCTCTCAAACATCAACTGGCTCCAGTGTCAAGGACAGGAAACATTAGTAATAAGTTCATGGATGTACATTTTCCCCTGGGAAACGCAGGGAGACGACGCATCAAAAGTCAGAACGGTGGATATTTTTTTTCCCTTTCGGTCTGTTTTCGTCTGGTACTTCCAATGTGGGAGGAAGTTTCAACATTGCTGTTCTGTGTGCTTTAGAGCCGCCATATATTCAATGAAAGTTCTCCAATGTAAGGCTGCATCCGTAGCCACTAATACTGATGACATCAATGTACACAAAGGCACACGGCATCCTCACAGCAATATACACTGTATAATCCATAGGCACATCAATGATCCACATACAGTGCCTTGAAAAAGAATTCATACCCCTTGAAAATTTCCACATTTTGTCATGTCACAACCGAAAACGTAAATGTATTTTATTGGGATTTTATGTGATAGACCAACACAAGGTGGCACATAATTGTGAAGTGGAAGGAAAATGATAAATGGTTTTCAATTTTTTATACAAATAAATGTGTGAAAAGTGTGTGTGTTAGGGCATTTGTATTCAGCCCCCTTTACTCTGATACCCCTAACTAAAATCTAGTGGAGCCAATTGCCTTCAGAAGTCACCTAATTAGCAAATAGAGTCCTCCTGTGTGTAATTTAATCTCAGTATAAATACAGCTGTTCTGTGTAGTCCTCAGAGGTTTGTTAGAGAATCTTAGTGAACTGGTCCACTCTGCCCGCCCTTGGATTTCTGGGGGCTGGCTCGAATTCAGTATTGCAGACTAACCCTCTCGATGCCTCTGATTTTATGTTTGAATGTCCATGATGTGTCAACTACTGTTTTTGTACTTCTCTGTCAATGTATTTTCAATAAAACCTGTTGTACAAGAGAATCTTAGTGAACACACAGCATCATGAAGGCCAAGGAACACACCAGACAGGTCAGGGATAAAGTTGTGGAGAAGTATAAAGCAGGGTTAGGTTATAAAAAAAAATCCCAAGCTTTGAACATCTCACGGAGCTCTGTTCAATTCATCATCTGAAAATGGAAAGAGTATGGCACAACTGCAAACCTACCAAGACATGGCCGTCCACCTAAACTGACAGGCCGGACAAGGAGAGCATTCATCAGAGAAGCAGCCAAGAGGCCAATGGTTACTCTGGAGGATCTGCAGAGATCCACAGCTCAGGTGGGAGAATCTGTCCACAGGACAACTATTAGTCGTGCACTCCACAAATCTGACCTTTATGGAAGAGTGGGAAGAAGAAAGCCATTGTTGAAAGAAAACCATAAGAAGTCCAGGTTGCAGTTTGCGAGAAGCCATGTAGGGGACACAGCAAACATGTGGAAGAAGGTGCTCTGGTCAGATGAGACCAAAATGTAACTTTTTGGCCCAAAAGCAAAATGCTATGTGTGGTGGAAAACTAACAATGCACATCACCCTGAACACAACATCTCCACCGTGAAACATGGTGGTGGCAGCATTATGTTGTGGGGATGCTTTTCTTCAGTAGGGACAGGGAAGCTGGTCAGGGTTGATGGGAAGATGGACAGAGCCAAATTCAGGGCAATCTTAGAAGAAAACTTGTTAGAGTCTGCAAAAGACTTGAGACTGGGGCGGAGGTTCACCTTCCAGCAGGACAACGACACTAAACATACAGCCAGAGCTACAATGGAATGATTTAGATCCAAGCATATTCATGTGTTAGAATGTCAAAGTCCAGACCTAAATCCAATTGAGAATCTGTGGTAAGACTTAAAAATTGCTGTTCACAGACGCTCTCCATCCAATCTGACAGAGATTGAGCTATTTTGCAAATAAGAATGGGCAAAAATGTCCCTCTCTAGATGTGTAAAGCTGGTAAAGACATCCCCAAAAAACTTGCAGCTGTAATTGCAGCAAAAGGAGGTTCTACAAAGTATTGATTTAGGGGGGCTGAATACAAATATACCCCACACTTTTCACATATTTATTTGTAAAAAAAAATTAAAACCATTTATAATTTTCCTTCCACTTCGTGTTGGTCTATCACATAAAATCCCAATAAAATACATTTACGTTTTTGGTTGTAACATGACAAAATATGGAAAATTTCAGGGGGTATAAAAACTTTTTAAAGGCACTGTACATCCTCACTAGGCTCAAATCACAAAACCATAATAGACGTGGTATATTTTCAGTAACACACGCTGCAGGTATGATAAACATAAGCCATGGTCATGTCTCCGACCCCGTCTACATCTGGCCATTTACAAAATGCATGGCTGCAGCATCATCAGAAGCAGCGTTTTGGGAAGGGACAGTCATAGAGAGGGGTAGGGAGTCAAAACCACATTGGTGTCTATCATATGACCAGAGTGACATATACGTCAACAATAGCTATTCTAACTAGAAAAACTTAACAGCTATGCATACTAACCTGAGTAAGAAAGCTGTGTATACTTACCTGTTTTCAGGCCGCTCTGCTCCGGTTATATGATCAGGCTTCCCTGTGTCAGTCAGGGGTAGCTGCAGGGAAAAAGAAGCAGCGCCAAAAGGGTGGGTCCATTGAAGCCTAAGGGTCCTGTCATTGCTCCATGGTTCACTAGTCTTTGTCAGAGCGCACTCTCCTCTGCCCTGCAGCTGGCTCAATGGCACAACCCTTGTTGGTGCTCCCTCCTCTTCTTTGCAGCTACCGCTGGCTGACACAGGGGAGCTGCAGGGAAGAGGAGGGACTAACAACAAAGGTTTAGCCATTGAAGCCTAGGAGTGCTTCAGGGTTCACTAGTCATTATCAGAGTGCCCTCTCCTCTCCCCTGCAGCTGCTGCTGGCTGACACAAGGAATCATGTGACCTGATAGGTATTTTCAGCCCACGCTGGTCCAAAGTGTATAGATCTTTCTTACAGAGATGAGTCTAAAAAATTGTAATGAGGCGTTAGAGGACAAGGCTACTTAGGGTTGGCCTGGAATTCCACTTTAACTGTAGGAAGAAAGCAAACACTGAATTACTACATGACAGACAAAAATAGTCACTTACCCTTCCAAAGCTATTAGTAGTAGCTCAGCTTGTATTCATCTAAGGCAGTGGTCTCCAAACTGCGACCCAGGGTTTAGATGTGGCCCTTTGCTTGCCTTTATCTGGCCCTTGGGGCAATATTCCACCCAATGACCCCAATGATGGGGCATCATTCTCCCTACTGATACCATCAATTGGGTACTATTCTTCCAATTGATACCAACAGTAGGGCACTAGTCCTCCCAAAAAAAACAATGATGGGGCACTGATTCTGGGGCATTTTCTACTCCCACTAGTCACAGTCCAGCCCCCCCCCCCTAAAGCCTTAAGGACAGTAAACTGGCCCTTTATTTAGAAAGTTTTGGAGACCCCTGATCTAAGGCGTACATCTAAGCATGGATCAACAAAATTTAAGCATGGTAAGTTATAGACTTACATTATATTGTATAAAAAAGTAAATTCACCTTTCCAACCTAAGGTGTATCTCTAGCTACATTTTAAGGGAAGTAATACATAGTTGAAAACCCCTATTGAGTTTTTGCTCCCTGTTAGGGGGATTTTCCTTAATTTTTTAAACCTGGAGACATAACAGAAAGCGGATGGGCCTCTCTCCAAAGTGAGGGGAATTCCCATTTTAGACAGCTGTTGCTGGAACAGGTGTCCCCATTAGAAGCTTTCCCCTAACCTCCTATTTTAAGGACAGCTACAAATTTGGGGATTTCCCCTCACTGTCTGCCTCTGTGAAAATGATCACTAATAGGGAGGATGACACAGGCAGCAGTAAAGGTTATAGCCCTTCCTTACTCTATAAAAAAAATAAAAAAATTTAGGTAGAGATACACTTTAACCTCTTGCCGACCAGCCGCCGCAGTTATACTGCGGGAGGTTGGCTTGCCTGCGCAAATCACCATACGTGTACGTCGGTTCATGCACAAGGTTCTGCGGGTGCGTGCGCGCTCCCATTTGTCAGCGGGGGAGCCAATCAGCGGGTCCGGCCGACATCGAGATCGCCCGCGATCTTTCCCCACAGAGACAGAACAGGGATCTGCCGTAGTAAACAAGGCAGATCTCCGTTCTGTCAGGGGATGACACAGAGATTGTGTCTTTCTGCTATGCAGGAGGATGGATCTGTGTGTTGTCCCAGGCAGCCCATCCCCCATACAGTTAGAAACACACTGAGGGAACACTTTTAAACCATTTGATCGCCACTGATGTTAACCCCTTCCCTGCCAGTGTCATTAGTACAATAACAGTGCATATTTTTAGCACTAATCACTGTAATAATGTCACTGGTTCCCAAAAAAGTGTCAAAAATGTCATCTAGGTGTCCGATCTGTCCACCGCAATGTCGCAGTCCCACTAAAAATTGCTGATCACCGCCATTACTAGTAAAAAATAAAAAAAAAAGCCATAAAACTTCAACCCTATTTTGTAGACTAAGCTCCATAGACAGTAGATTCCTCCATCCACACCAGCGAGGAGGATAGAGCAATTCCCCCAAACGATCGACTTCTGTCAAACAGGGATGGTCACACACCAATTGAAATTCAGTCAGTCCCTGCTGAATTTCAATCTGTCTATGGCCGGCCTAAGAACACCAGAGGACTTACAGACAGAGAATACTGGCTCCTCTTATTACTAGAATTACAATGGGTGTTAATAGAAATGCAATATTTTCATTATACTGATCACAGCTCAGCATACAATGGAAGATAAAGCTTATTTTATCCTTACATCTCGTGTATGTTGTTTTGCTCTGCAGAGATTATGAAGACCACCCAAACATGTTTGTGTTTGAAGAAAATAAATCAGTTCCCTTAATAGGATCTGAACCCGTTTTCCACCTCTCACCCTGTTCACCAAAGCGTGGGGTCTGTGACACACAAGAGTGCGTGTGGCGAGCAGAATACACAGTATGCCTGAACCCGACCGTCCTTCCTGTGTAACGCTTATCATTGTTCCTCTCTTACATTATGTAATTATCTTGTTCAATTTCCTTAAGCCCTGGTTCACACTGGTGCGTTTTGACATGCGATTTGGCATGTCAAATCGCATGTCAAAACGGCGGTATTTGCCGCAAATTGCCGGCAATGGCACCGTCCTAATCGGTGCGACGCCGCATCGCTGCGCCGATTTCAAAAAGTAGTTTCTGTACTACTTTTTGCAATTTTGCCCTGTGATTTACATTGACATCTGTGCAGAAACCTGCACAGATGTCTCTGTAATCGCGACCGAAATCGAGACTGACCAGCGGGAGTGAAATTGTGCGAGTTCAGCTGAACTCGTACGGCTTCGCTCTCGCAGCCCAGTGTGAACCTGAGCTTAGATTTACCTTCAACTATGTAGTGCAAGGGCCTGCCTGATTGCATGCAAGTTAAGACTATTTAGGTCTGACCATAATATATAGTTTTGGTACAGGGAATAGGCCAAGTTCATAGAGAGAGCTCAGGAAAAATAGGTGAACACCTATTATCAGAATATACACTATATTACCAAAAGTATTGGGATGCCTGCCTTTACACGCACATGACCTTTAATGGCATCCCAGTCTTAGGCCTGGTTCACAACTATGCGTTTTTTAGTGCATTTTCAGTTTTGCAAGAGACCCTCTACAGTCCATTTAACATGGTTACCTATGGGTCACGTTCACAACTCAGCAATTTGTAGAAAAGGGCAGAAGTGGGGACAGGATACCAAATGTGGCACCGGAAGGGGGGGGGGGAGACAAATGAGCGGAAGTTCCACTTTTAGGTGGAACTCCGCTTTAAAGCGGAGCTCCACCGAAAAAAAAAATATTAAAAGCCAGCCGCTACAAATACTGCAGCTGCTGACTTTTAATATTAGGACACTTACCTGTCCTGGAGTCCAGCGATGTTTGCAGCAGAGGACAAGCAATCGCTCGTCACTCTGCTGCCCCCACCGCCATCCTCAGTGAGGGAACGCGAGTCGCGCTGCGCTGTTCTGACTGGTCCCCGTGTGTTCTGGGAGCCGAGTGTCTCCCAGAACACAACGGGTATTCTGCGGGAAGTGACGTACTTTCCGCAGATTTCCCGCAGAGAGGACTCCCGGAAGTGGGTGAAAATGACTCCCGAAAGTGGGTGAAGACAGGTATCTTCACCCTCCTCCCCCCTGATAGGGGTCAATTGTGACACCGGAGGGAGGGAGGGTTCCGATGAGCGGAAGTTCCACTTTAGGGTGGAGCTCCGCTTTAAGGAAAGTGTTCGTTTTTAACTGGTTGTTAAGGAGCTGGCTGCCGCCGGCATCCTTAACACCAGTAACTGTCATGGTTGTTAAGGAGCGGACTGCCACCGCGTCCTTAACAACCATAACAGGTACTGGTTGTTAAGGACAGCGGTGGCCGCCCGCTCCTTAACAACCAGCTATTTACTACTGTTTGTTAAAGACGCTGGCCACTGCCTATGTTAAATTACCGCAAGCTTTCACTACTAAAATTTTGCATCACTTTATAAAATAGTGCATGTGGTATTTTGGTAGCTATTGAATTGAATTTTTTTTTATTTTTTTTAACGTTGTGCGGTACCTTACCGCATACTCAGATGGAGCCCATTATGTTTTACCAAGTTGTTATGGGTAAAGTTCTACTAGGGGTTCATGCACACTGCAGCTCAAATAAGCGGCTTCCTACAGGCTTTTGTGGTCTTATTTTTTTCTGCCTGGAAACTCCCCTTCATGTTAGCCAATGTGTCCATGGACACTATGGCTTTTTGAGGCCTATGATCCTACAGGCAGAAAAATAACCCACCAAACTTGTGTTTTTAAAAGGAGCTAGTGCACCAAAGAGCTAAAAAAATTCAAAAGAGCTCACAGAAGCTCGAAAACATTTGTTCAAGCTTTTTGTTTTGTTTAAGAAAATCTAGGAGGGTTTGTGAAAAAAAAAAGCTCAAAGAAGCTCAATGGAGCTTGAAGAAGCTTGAAAAAGCTCAATAAAAACATCCACAAGAGCACAAAAAAGCACAAACTTATTCAAGCTGAAATAAAAGCTCAAATGCCTGTAAGCCTAGGTTGACACTGACAGCGGGAATGAAATGGTGCGTGTTCATTCCCGCACGTCAGTCCCGACTTCGGGGGCGATTTCAGAGACATCTGTGCGGGTTTCTGTACAGATGTCTATTGAAACAGCATCCCAGAGTACAGAAACGACTTTTGGGAAACCGGGGCGGCGCCGCAAATGCGGCGTCGCACTGATTCGGACAGTGCCATTGCCGGCAATAGCCAGTAGTGTCAAATCGCATGAAAAATCTCTGCAAAGTCAACCAGGGCTTAAAACAGCGTTTTGTTTTTTTGAGCTGCAATGTGCATGAGCCCGAACAGTTGTGCATGTTATTAGAAGAAATGGCCGCACACCACTGTAGATGATAAAAAATCCTTTTTATTTGGACATCCCAAAAACTACAATGCAGCATTCTAATTCCTGTAGTTTTTGGGATGTCCAAATAAAAAGGATTTTGATCTATAGTGGTCTGCGACCATTTCTTCTAATTTCATTGTGTGCCGAGGCGAGCACCTACTGGATAATTAGACTTCTTGGTCTCACCTGGGGCGGCAGAGGTTTCTTTTTCTATTGCAGTTGTGCATGTTACCTGATAACATAACAAAGGTGATCTTTTTAATTGCTAATTAAAGAGGAGTTCACTACCAAGGCTCAGAAATAAGACTCTTTCATCTATCTGATTAACAAGTATAAAAGCATAACAAATCTCTTATCCTGTGACCTGGTGCATTTTCTGTGTTCAAATGAAAAAAAGCTGCAGTGTCTGCATCCCTTTAGATTAAACCTTAGTGAGAATCCCACAAAAAAAAAAAAAAATTATTACAGAGAATGTCTAAAACATGACTTGTATTTTGGGGGTTGATTTACTAAAACTGGAGAGTGCAAAATCTGGTGCAGCTCTGCATGGTAGCCAATTAAGCTTTGACAACCCCCCCCCCACCCCCAAAAAACACTAAAGGTTCCAGTTTAAAAAAAATAAAAAATAACAAGCATGTTATACTTGCCTCCACTGTGCAGTTCGTTTTGCACACAGTGGCCCCGATCCTGGTCTTCTGGGGTCCCTCGGCGGCTATAGCCGCAGACTGTATCACTTGGCCCCACCCCCCGGCGTGCCGCGTCATTGGATGTGATTGACAGAAACGTGAGCCAATGGCTGTGCTGCTATCAATCCATCCAATCAACGGCCAGACTGAGTGGAGAAGAGGATGTCGGGGGCGAGCGCAGCAGGTGAACGGGCTCTGTTAAGTAAAACGGGGGGGGGGGGGGGCCATCGTTGCCAGGTTTTTTTTTCACCTTAATGCATAAGATGCATTAAGGTTAAAAAAAAAAAAAACCTTTACAACCCCTTTAAGCAAATACTCAGAAAATAATTTATTTTCTAACGGCATTTGATTTTTGTCCTCAGACCGCCATGTTTTCCTTTTCATAATAAAAAGATAAAACACAAAGCTTACATCCAGGCATGCAAAATTAAACCCCACCAGCAGAATGTCAGCCAAACAAGCTGGTTGCCGTTTTGTTTGTAGCACTACAGACAGTAGCGTAGAAGTCAATAACGACCCTGAAGCCTATGGAGAAGACACACATCAGTTTACCCCGAGTGTCAATGACTTTTTCCGGGTGTTGCGTAAACATTGTAAGAGTAAAAATAGCTTTGCAAATCTTAAGTGGTTGGTAAATGTTAATGTCCTCTTTTTTTTCATTAGTAGGAGAATATGAAATGGGCTTGTCTAGGAGATGAATGGTTGAAGTCAGCATTGGCGATGGTGTCCAAGCAGCTGGGAATCGTTAGCTGTGAAGCCATCCTTCAGAAGGTCTGGGTGATAAGAGAGCAGGTTGACATGAGCTCCATGTCTCCTCTTCCCGAGTTATTAATCACAAGCAGACTTATAAGTACTAGGAATCCCTACAGGCCATCCTGAAGCTCTGACACCCACCTTTTCTGATGAAAGTCCTCCAAACTCTGCTGCTCTTTGTCAACTTATTAAAAAATATGTGGCCTTGATGTACTACATGGAATAAATGAAGCAATAAACGATCTCAGGACAAACTATGCAAGGCTGGGATATAACAAGTGTTGCCGCTGAAGTATTAATATAATACAGTGTGTTTTGGTCTGCTAGACAGGTACAAATAATGAATGGTGGTTTTAGGAACACTTGGAAGGACAAGAAACGCAACATTATCCCAAGACAGCAGAGCAGACAAAAACATCTGAGACTCCCAGCAGAGGAGACACTTCAGAGTTCTTCAGCTGGAGACTTGATGGATTCTTTGTTTTGAGAAGATCTTAGAAGGTATTTACTCTGCAGTATTAACCATGGAGAAGGACAGGTCCCGCTACCTCCTCGTACATAACTCAGAACGAGCCGGAGAGTCACACACACAATCCTTTCCCAGGGAGATATACTACAAGTACTCCAAACTATATAAACTAAGTCAGCTGCAGAGTAGCAAGACTTATCTCACACGACGTTGAGAGCGGCCAAAGCTGTACATGGCACATTCACTCATCGGCCACTTTATTAGGTACACCTGTTCAATTGCTTGGTAACACAAATCGCTAATCATCCAATCACATGGCAGCAACTCAATGCATTTAGGCATCTAGGTGTGGTGAAGACAACTTGCTGAAGTTCAAACTGAGCATCAGAATGGGGAAAAAATAGGATTTTTGTACTCACCGTAAAATCCTTTTCTCTGAGTTCATGGACAGACACAGTTTCAATCTTGACAAGTGGGTATTAGCCTTCATTTAGGAGTGACTAGGCAGAAAAAGTGTTAAAAACTTCAGAGCTGAACAGCCCCACCCAGGGGGCGTTCCTACTGGCTATATCCCCTCAGCCTGCACTAAGCAGATCAGTTCGCCAAAAAGCAGTACAAACTTAAAAACGGGGTGGGTGCTGTGTCCATCCATGAACTCAGGGAAAAGGATTTTACGGTGAGTACAAAAATCCTATTTACTCTTTCGTTCATGGACGGACACAGCTTCAATCTTGCAAGTGGGACGTCCCAAAGCAGTGTCAAAAACAAGGGGTGGGAACAACTTTAAAACAACTTCACCCCAAAACAAAACAGAGCTCCTCAACGGAGAAGTTGCAACTCTAAACAGCCGCCTGCAATACCTTGCGGCCGAAAGAAACATCCGAAGATGCACACACATCAACTAGTAAAGTTTAGTGCAAGTGTGAACGGACGAGCAGGTCGCCGCCTTACACACCTGGTGAAACAGACGCTTGATGCCCTCAGAGCTTGGACAGCGTCCAAAAAATACAATGTCGTCTCCTAGGATTCGACGGATGAGGACACAAGGATGGCAGAACAATGTCTTCCTTGAGATGGAAGGTCGAAACGACCTTAGGAAGAAAAGAAGGCTGCGGACGCAGCACCACCTATCCTTGTGGAAGATCAGATAGGGAGCCTTGCATGACAAGGCTGCCAGCTCAGAAACCCATCTTAACTGACGTAACAGCCACCGAAAGGACCACTTTCTGAGAAAGTGTCGACAAGGGAGTCTCCCTGATGTCCTTAAACTGTGGTTTCTGAAGCACTGAGAGGCCATGCCATTAACCCAAGAGGCACCTCTTGCCCTGGTTGAATGCGCCGGGAAAGGGTGGCACCTGACCCTTCATGGCGTAAGCATGATCATGATCTGTCGGGTCCACCTAGAGATGGTGGCCGACAAGACCGCTGGGCCCTACTTGGGACCAGCCACCGAAACAAACAGTGAGTCTGGACTCCGGAACGGAGCAGTACCAGACAAGCATACTCTCAGAGCTTGGACAATGTCCAAGAAATGCAACGTCGTCTCCTTAGGATTTGACGGATGAGGATACAAGGATGGCAGTACAATGTCTTCCTTGAGATGGAAGGTCGAAACACGACCTTAGGAAGAAAAGAGGGCTGCGGACACAGCACCACCTTATCCTTGTGGAAGATCAGATAGGGAGGCTTGCATAACAAGGCTGCCCGCTCAGAAACCCGTCTTAACTGGCATAACAGCCACCAAAAGGACCACTTTCTGAGAAAGTCTCAACAAGGAAATCTCCCTGATGTTCTCAAACGGTGGTTTCTGAGGCACCTAGAGGCCATGCCGTTAAAGCCATTGACTGCAAGCAGGATAGCATATGGGACCCTGCGACAGCAGGTCCTCTCGTAGCGGTAGACACCAAAGGACGTCTGCTACACAAGCGGAGGTAGTGGAGGGTGGACCGGAGGGCCTGCCTGCCGAACCCTCTGTTCAAACGTTCTCACTAGAGAGTGAGCCACCAGGGGTCGTTGAAAAAAGGACAGCCAGGGCGGATATCTGCCCCTTAATTTTACCTAAAGCAAAAAAAAAATTGGCCCGCCCCACGCTGTAAGAACAGCAGGACTCTGGAACCACATAAGTACGCGGATACCACCTAATTTCCTCACAAATGGATATGTAGGTCTTCCAAGTGCGATAGTAAATCTTCCTAGAAGATGATTTCCGAGAGTCTGACAGGCCCCGGTCTCTTAGCACCTGGCTCTCAAGCCATGTCGTTAAGCCAGTGACTGTAAAAACAGGATGGCGTATGGGACCTTGCGACAGCAGGTCCTTTCTTAGCGGTAGACGCCAAGAGGTGTCTGCTACCAGACGCACTAGATCGGCGTACCTAGGACGCTGAGGCCAATCCAGAGCAATTGGGACCATTGGAATCCTCTCTGCCTCCAGTCTTCCTCCAGAGGAGGAAAGGCATAGATTAGCCGGTACTGACTCCACGGTGCCATCAACGCATCTGTCGTGTTTGCCCATGGGTCTCTTGACCTGGCCACAAACCTCAATACCTTTCCAATTGAGTCGAGAAGCCAGGAGATATACGACTGGCATGCCTGCCCTCTGGCAAAGGAGCTGAAACGCCTCCTTTCTGCCTCCCTTAGGAGGTGAGCGACCTCCGATGCTGCAGCTGAGCTGCTTGTTCCTCCTTGGTGATTGACATACGCCACCACTGTGGTGTTTGTCCGACTGGATTCTCACTGGACGCCTCTGTAGCCTCTGAGACCACGTAAAGAGGCAAAGACAGATTGCCCGGAGTTCAAGGACAATGATCGGCAAGTGGGATTCCTCTGGAGTCCAGCGACCCAGGTTGACAGAGCTCCCCAGACTCCTCTCCAACAGGGAAGACAGGCGTCCGCCGTGACCACCATCCAGTAAAAAAAGGAAGGAACGACTTCCCAGACAGAAGTGCTGGAGATGTCGCCCACCAACTAGGGAGGTCCTGATTAGGTGGCTCACCCGGATTTGGCAATCCAGGGATGAAGGGCACTTGACCCTCTGGATAGAATTACCTTCTGTAACACTCGCGTGTGAAACAGTGCATATGGTACCGCCTCGAAAGAGACTACCATGAGGCCCAGGACTTGCCTGAAAAAATGGACGTGACGACCATCTTTGGGATGTCAACTGCCGCACCGCAGCCCGAAGGGTCTGCAACTTCCCCATAGGGAGAAAAAACTTTTCGCCTCTGAGGAGTCCAGAATCAACCCTAGGAGTTGAGATGGTACCAATACTGACGGTACACTAGGAGTTGAGACGGTACCAATACTGACTTCTGAGTGTTCAGCACCCAACCAAGGATCGGAGGGTCTGACAGGTTATAGACACGCTCACCTCTAATTTTGAGTTTGAAGTGGCCCTCAGAAGAAGATCGTTCAAGTTGCCCATGATAGCGATGCCCCGCTGTCTTAGTAGGGCCAGAATCGGGGAAAGCACCATGGTGAACACCCTTGGTGCCGATGCCAGACCAAAGGGGAGAGCCACCATTGGTAGTGGTCTTCCCCGGCCGCCAAACGCATACATCTCTGATGCCTGGTGCATATGGGGACATGCAAGCATGTGTCCTTGATGACCAAGGATGCCGGAAAATCCCCCGGATGGAGGGCAGCGACAACGGAGCGAGCCAACTCCTTTCCGGAATCTTTGTACCTTCACAAAGCAATTGAGGGTCTTGAGTTCCAAGATTGGACGAACCCCTCCTTCTTCAGCACTACAAACAGATTTGAGTAGAACCCCTGAACCCGTTCCTGTACTGAGACAGAAAGGACCACCCTGTGTATAAGCAGGTCTTGAACCGCCCCATATAGGACTTCCCGACGATTTGGCTGAAGCTGGCGGTTTAGAGGGGAAAAAATCTGTTCGGTAGGCAAGCAAGGTTGGGCTTGCGAAACCAGGGACGCTTCTGTCCCTCAGCAGGCGCTTTATCGACCTGGGGTCGTTTACTTGCCGCAATAGGCGGACGAAAGAACTGCTTGTGCGCGGTGAAGGAGGGCCCTAGCCTATGGCGTGGCTCCTTACCCCTTTTTGGATTGCGGGAGCAGCAAGCTCTTACCTCCTGTGGCATCCTTAATGATGTCATCCTGAGAGGCTCCAAAAAAGACTGTCACCCTTAAAGGCCAGGTCCAATAAGGCCTTCTTGGAAGTTTTTGGCCCGTAGACCAGCACTTAGCCAGACCAGGTGGCATAACACCACCGCAAAAACCGAGGCTCTGGACAGCAAGGGGATAGTATCCATGTCTGACTCGCAGACAAACTTAAAGCCCTGTACCAACTGGTCGGCTAAAGCTACCTCATCCGGAGGAGCCTCCCGTGTTCCCTGGAGTAGCATCTTTGCCCACTCAGTAAGTGTCTGAGACACCAAAGCCCCAGCCATTGCTGGATGCACCGCTGAGCCCATTACTGTGTATAGGTAGCGAGTGATTGCCTCAGCCTTCTTGTCCGCAGGGTCCTTGAAGACAGGAGCCCCTTCCACTGGACTTGTGGTTACTTGGTTAAGTCTGGACACAGGGGGGTCCACTATCGGGGGAGAGGTCCATTTTTTCAGGAAACTCTCCTAAAAGGGGTACCAGACCGCCAAATTTTTTGGGGCCGAAAAAACCTTCAGTGGTTTTTCCCCACTCCTTGTATAAAAGCTTATCAAGATAAGACATACAAGGAAACACCTTGGCAGTGCGAGCCGGCTTACAGAACCCAAAGGGAACCGCCGTCTCTGCTGTTCTGCAGAATTCTTCAACTTCAGCATAAGCCGCACTGCGGTGATAGATACCAAGCCTATTTGTGTGCTGACCCGGACCTGGAGTCATCCTCACTGTCCGACCGGTCACGGTCCGCAGCCGCTGACGCATCGGAATCAGGGCCATGAGCCACAGCTGGGCCTGGCTCTGCATCAGAATTATCCCCAGAAGATGGCGGGGGAGGGGGGCGCTTCTACCCCCCGTGTTCCCATGCGCTGCTTCCACCTTGGCAACAAAAGGCCTCCAGGATCGCCAACATAGTGTCCACTGATATAGCAGGGGCACCAGTTGCCAACTCAGGTGTCTCAGGGGAAAAAACGTCTGCTGACCAACGCGCCTGACACCCACAGGGACTCCAGGCAAGGTATCAACAGCACACCCTCCTAGCTGCTACAGAGATGCAGGGTCTCCCAGAGGACTCACCACTCTTAGGACGGTCACTGTTACTGCTGCTGTCTGCTCCCGCCAAAGATGCTCTCCCATAGCTGCCTGTGTCAGTCTAATCCTCCGTCAGCGTGTCTGTCTATTGCGCTCCTGTGCATGCACCCTAGAGGCCAAAGACTTCCACAAAATGGCCACCGAGCGGCCGTACTAAAGAACGGTGTGAACCACATAAAAATGGCCGCCGAGCAGTCGACAGAGGCCAAAGCGGGTGCGGACCACAAGAAAATGGCTGCCGAGCAGCAGATATAGCTAGCAGGCGCAGACCACAAGTAAATGGACGCCGAGCGATAGATAGAGGCCAAAACAGGTGTGGACCACAAGAAAATGGCAGCCGACAGCATGGAGGAGAAACACACAGGTAAGCAGAAAACTGACATTCCCAATGACAGCCATACAGCGCAGTTCCCGCTCCAGATGGAGCCCCCCAGGTGAACCCCCAGCACCCAGCAGCCAGTCTAGCTCGCAGAGCCCATGGAGGAGGGAAGGCAGGGAGAGAGGAAAGAAAGGGTAAAACAACTTACTTGATCTCTCCAGGAATGTCCAGCCAAGTCCTCCTGCCGAAGCAGGGGAAGCTACTTACTCTTCCTGCATGGATTATGCTGGAATACATTCCGGACAGACCATCTTCCGCGCGGTTACGGAGGTGACTGTCGGCCCGGCATGCTGTGATTCAGCCATAGAGACCGGTCATATGCATGCCCTGGAGCACGAAGCTCACCGGCCACCCGTGGAGCGAAGGGCATGTCGTGGAAAACCCAGCGCGTAGCTAGGGTTGGCACACGCTTGATGGCCGAAAACTGGGGAGACTACAAGGATCTGAGATCCAGCCTGTCACCCAGTCGGCAGTTGATTGAAGATCGCAGGAACAAAAAACGTAGAATGTAGAAAACACCCTCGGACCTATGGGCCCGAAGGGAGCCATGTCCTTCTATGCTAGGCAGAAAAAAGCTGATCTGCTTAGTGCAGGCTGAGGGGATATAGCCAGGAGGACTGATTGGGGCTGTTCAGCTCTGAAGTTGTTAACACTTTTTCTGCCTAGTCACCCCTAAATGAAGGCTAATACCCACTTGTCAAGATTGAAGCTGTGTCCGTCCATGAACGAAAGAGTAAAGGAGGTTTAAGTGACTTTGAACATGGCATGGTTGTTGGTGTCAGACGGGCTGGTCTGAGTATTTCAAAAACTGCTGATCTACTGGGATTTTCACACACAACCATCTCTCGGGTTTACAGAGAATGGTGGGAAAAAGAGAAAATATCCAGTGGGTGGAGGTTGAGTGGAGGAAAATGCCTTGTTGATGTCTGAGGTCAGAAGAGAATGGGCAGACTGGTTCTAGATGATAGAAAGGCAACAGTAACGCAAATAACCACTCGATACAACCAAGGTATGCAGAATACCATCTCTGAATGCACAACACATTGAACCTTGAAGCAGATGGGCTACAGCAGCAGAAGACCACATCGGGTGCCACTCCTGTCATCTAAGAACAGAAAACTGAGGCTACAATTCCCACAGGCACCAAAATAGGACAAAAGAAGATTGGAAAAACGTTGCCTGGTCTGATGAGTCTCGATTTCAGCTGTGACATTCAGATGATGGGGTCAGAATTTGGCGTAACCATAAAAGCATGGATCCATCCTGCCTTGTATCAACAGTTCGGGCTGGTGGTGGTGGTGGTGTAATGGTGTGGGGGATATTTTCTTGGCACATTTTGGGACCCTTAGTACCAATTAAGCATCGTTTAAACACTACGGCCTACCTGAGTATTGTTGCTGACCATGTCCATTCCTTTATGACTACAGTGTCCCCATCTTCTGATGGCTCCTTCTAGCAGGATAATGTGCCATGTATCAAAGCTCCAATCATCTCACCACTGGACAATGAGGTCACTGTACTCCAATGGCCTCCACACTCACCAGCCCGTCTGATTTTTTTTTAAATGCAATTGCTGCTGGCTGCTATAGCTGCTAGCAATAATCATTATGGGCTGCTTTATGTTTGTGGAGTAAATATATTCTTGACTAAAGCTGGCCATACACCTATAGATTATCTGCAGATTTTCTATGGTTAGATGGAAAAAGTGCAACAGATTTCTCCATGTACGCTAAACTGTGTGGATGGGCCAAGCTTCAGTATCTTGCTAGTCGGCCCCCGCTGGATCTCAACCTAAACAATGCCTGCACCCAATCAGAATGTTCAGGTATTGTGAGAGCCAGCGAGGCCGAATAGTAAGATATGGAAGCTTGGGCTAGTGGGAGATTCTTCCATCCACACAGTTCAGCATAGATGGAGGAATCTGTTCCACTTTTTCCATTTGACCATAGAAAATCTGCAGATAATCTATAGGTGTATGGCCAGTCTTAGACAGGAACTGACCTTGGATCTCCAGCTAAAGTGTCAGTCATGGACAATGCAAGGTAAATAGGGGGGGGGGGGGGGTGATATAATTCTTTTAGAAACATGACAGCACAGTTATAATAATGGAAGACGTAATATTCAGATTTCTGCATATGGCAGATCATACCAGATTCTCTTAAGACCCCTTTCACTCTGAGGGCATATTGCAGGCGCTATAGCGTTAAAAATAGTGCCTGCAATTCGCCCTTAAAAAGCTGCTCCATTGTCTCCAGTGTGAAAGCCTGATGTCCCCTCCCGCTCCTCCGGTATAACAACCAAGCGGGTTTTAGCCGCATCAGTTGTTATGCCTGGATAGCCAATCGCCCGCTCTAAACAACTGTACTGGGCATCATCCCGGTATAACCCCGGAAAGCCGAGGACGCATATATGCGTACGCTCGGCGGCAAGGGGTTAAAGTGGTATTAAAGATTCGGCTTCATTTTCTTTTAAAATAACAAACATGTTATACTAACCTGCTCTGTGTAATGGTATTGCACAGAGCAGCCCCGATCCTCCTCTTCTCGGGTCCCCCACCAACGCTCCTGGCTCCTGCCCCTTGACCAGTGCCCCCAATAGCAAGTTTTCAGGGATCGCTTAAAGGCAGCTAGGAGTAGGAAATAGCCACACAGATTGAGGTAGAGAGTTCCAGAGGATGGAAGAAACTCTGGAGAAGTCCTTGAGACGAGTATGGGAGGAGGAGGCAAAAGTGCTTGACAGTAGGAGGTGTTGGGAAGAGCGGAGAGGAGGGTTTGGGTGATATTTGGAGACAAACTTGGTGATGTAGCTTGGGGCAGAGTTGTAAATGGCTTTGTATGTTTTTATTAGCATTTTGAATTTAATTCACTGGGCAATCAAAAGCCAGAAGAGGGATTAGCAGAGAGAGGTGGCAGAGTGGTTGGTAAGGTAGATGAGTCTGGCAGCAGCATTCATAACAGACTGGAGAGAGGATAGCCTATGGAGAGGTAGGCCTATGAGAAGGGAGTTGCAATAGTCAAGGTGAGAGATAATGTGTAGCTTGGTGATTTCATAAGTTAAAAAGGGGATTTTAGAGATCTACCAACAGAGCAGAATATATGGTGATTTGACCAATTAGAGACCCCCTTTTTTTTTGCTTCATTTTTCTTTTTGGCTTGCACACTTTGCACTCTTTTTTTCTACAACTGTAATGTAAGTATGTTGCTGCCGACAAACATCAAGCCCAAAGACGAATCTCATCTCTAAGTTTTATCAGCCCATATGTCAGGAATAAGCCGCACTTCTCGCACTAGAAAAAAAAAAAACAATCTGCCGTCTTGCCGAGTTACAGAAGTTTCCCCGACAGCTACTCAACTGAAATCAAAAGCAGACAAGGTTTTAATAATAAGTGAACAGTCAAGAAAAAAAAAAAAAGTTATCTTCTACAAAAAGATAGAAGAAGCAAAATCTTTAAGATTCAAGACTGGGCGCTTTGCCACTAAAGTCATTTAAAATATATTTCACTTTAAGCCAATTCATCACGGTCTCTGTTGCATCACGGTCCTCCAGATTGTGTCAGATAACCATATGGTGGGATGCTGGGGAAGTAGGTAGGCACGGCATAATGCAATGTATCACAGCACACCACTTCACAAGGCAGATATGTTGCTGGCGGGTCTGACAATACTCGCATTGTTTCATCAGTCTGAGCAGAAGAGTCCAGATGGGGGAACAGACCTCTCACAATATCTGAAGCCCACCTGTGGGAGGACGACTCAGGTGAACTGATCCTGGCTGTGATGTCATCACCAGAAGACAACGCTGTCACATCAAACAAACCTGACAGGCATTTCTGTAGAAGGCTGGGTTCACATTGCTGCGATGCGGGACGCCACAGGTCATTCACACAGGAATCGCAGCGCATTCCGGTGCAAATGACATGCGGTGTCTCTGGGGTGTGCGATTTGAGCCATGGGTTTGTATGGCTCAAATCGCACCGCATTTACACCAAACTCGTGTAGGACCCTTTTTTTTGTCTCTAGCAAAATCAGATCACATGGCTGTTCACACCCATGTGATCCGATTCTGAAAATCGCACAGCGTTTTGCAAATGGATCTCGTGGTGTCGTTAACATTACATACACTCCGAAATCAGTTCACTTGTACAGGTTGCGATTTTGATGCAGTGCGGATTTGCAGAGAATTTGCACCACATCTAGCGTGAACCGAGCCCAAAAGCAGGATTGAACGAATTTCAGGAACCAATTAAAATAAATATATATTTACTAAAACTGGAGCACACAGAATCTGGTTCAGCTGTGCATAGTTACCAATCAGCTTCTAACTTCAGCTTGTTCAGTTAAAGTGATTGTAAGGCCTCATGCCCACGGACGTTTTTACAGCTGCGTTTTGAGCGTTTTTTACAGCTTAAAAACACCTGTCCATGTTATTGTATACATTTTTCGACCGTATTTTTTTCGAAGAAAAAAAAACCCGCCGGAGCTCATTTTTATGCCTAACGCCGACGCCGCGGAACGCACTGGTCCTGGTTTTTTTTTTACAGCTTAAAAACGCCTAAGCTATTTGCAGCTCAAAAACGCCTGGGTGGGCATGAAGCTATAGACTAACATGGACAGGCATTTTTAAGCTGTAAAAAAATACTCAAAAACGCGGCTGTAAAAACGTCCGTGGACCCCCTTCGCCCTGTCCGCCCCGTTGCCAATACAGAATGGCACCAGACAGGGGTGTCCACTCTCACCCCTGCTCTTTGCACTATGTGTTGAACCCCTAGCAGCGACAATCCGTGGCAACCCGGACATTAAGGGCATAGGGGTTCGGGACAGGGAGTTTAAAATCTCCCTGTTTGCAGATGATATCATTCTCTCCTTAGTTCAACCCAGGACTTCCCTTCCAATCCTTCACGCGGAACTAGACCGCTATGGGGCTCTATCGGGATACAAAATCAATGCATCAAAGTCGGAGGCCCTCCCAATCAATATACCAGAGGGTGAGGTAGAACACCTGAAAGCCAATTTCCCCTATAGCTGGAAAAATACCGCCCTAAAATACTTGGGAATTAATTTTACCCCGCAATACTCTACTCTTTACCAAGAAAACTTCCCCCCTCTCTTCCACAATATCAGGACCCTCCTCCAGCAATGGAAAAAGCACCACATCTCCCAACTCGGAAGGATCGCATCTGTGAAGATGACGATCCTCCCGAAACTGTTGTATCTCTTTCAGACCTTGCCCATCCCCGTCCCCTATGGCCAACTGAAACACTTACAAGCCGACCTACTACGATTCACCTGGAACTACGGGAGGCATAGAATCCCACGGTCGGTGTTGCAGGCGGCCAGGTCGGATGGGGGCCTAGCTTTCCCCACCCTCACTAAATACTACCAGGCGGCACAACTGAGGGCAATAACTTCTTGGTTCACACTCCGTTCCTATAACAAATGGACCGAGATAGAGAAACTGTGGTTAGCTCCGATACACCCAAACAACCTTCTGTGGAATGCGAACGCAGAGGTAGAGCCAGCACGATTGCTAGGCCCGATGGCGCAGCTCAGGAGGATGTGGCGCAAACTGACACAACAACATAGACTGGTCTCTGACAGCTCGCTCCTGACCTCATTTGCTTGTAACCCCAAAATGCCAGATAGCTTAACCTACCAAATGTCCTCCCCCTGGACTACGAGAAACCTCTTCCATTTTGGAAATTTGGTGGATCCTCGCACCCGTAAACTGCGTCCCTTTGCCGATCTGCAGTCCCAATATGGCCTCCCTAAGCAGGCTTTCTACGGGTATCTCCAAATCCGCCACTATGCCTTGTCCTTCGCACCAACTCTGCAATTTTCCCCCCCTACCCCTTTTGAGAACCTCATTCTGGTAGGCTTTGCACAGAGAGGTCTGATCTCAAATATTTACAAAATATTGAATGAGAGGCCCTTTGACTCGATGGGCAAACACAATTACATGATCAAGTGGGAAAAGGCACTGGGAGAGGAGATACCCCTGGAACAATGGAGGGCCATATGGAACCAAGCGTCCAAAACGTCGATATGCACGCTATACAAGGAGAATATATACAAGATACTGTACTTCTGGTACTTGACTCCTGATGTCCTCCATGCCATCCACCCAGCCAGTTCGGACCGATGCTGGAGATGCCAGGGAGCAAAGGGAACACTATATCATATCTATTGGGAGTGCCCGCTGATAACCCCTTCCTGGAACTCAGTTCACCAACTTCTGACTCACCTCCTAGAAACGGAAGTACCATTCGCCCCCAAATTTTTCCTGCTGGGACTGATGTCTCTGAAGGCCCCTCGCCCATACAAGAAACTAACCAGACATGTCCTTACGGCAGCTCGCTGCTTGGTGGCACTGAACTGGAAGCGCAGCTCCCCCCCTTCAGAGGGAGCGCTGTACGCCAGGATTAGGGATGTAGAATCAATGGAGAGGATGACGGCGAGGATTCATGATCACCTTGACTCACACAACATGGTCTGGGAGCTGTGGCGCCGCCGGGAGGACCACGGTGACTCAGAGCCAGGTACATTTTGATGACATCCCCCCCCCCTCTCTCCCCCATCTTCTCTCCCCCTCTTCCCTTTATTCTTTCCCTTTCTTTTTTCTTTTTTTCTTCTCCCCTTTTTCCTCTCTACTCCTTCCCTTTCTCTGGGAGTCCCTATGGGACCCATATACTTGAATATCTAATAGCCTTATCAGTTCAAAGGTTTGGTTGATAGCACGGTACCTAAATGTTAAGATAATCTGATGAGATCAGTAATCTGCATAGATGCCAGATGTACGGTGCTGGCACGCTCAGGAACTACTACAAACATGTAACCAAGAAGAAAAAGCAATTACTCTGTTTGTTGTAAGACGGATGCATTATAATTGTAACTGATATAACTTCAAATAAAACAGTTATTGATAAAAAAAAAAACGTCCGTGGGCATGAGGCCTTAAGCTTCGGGTTTTTTTTTTTAAAATAACAAACATGTCATACCTACCTCCAATGTGCAGTTGGTTTTGCACAGAATGGCCCCGATCCTCCTCTTCTGGGGTCCTCCCGTAGCGCTATCAGCTCCTCCCTGCATCGTATAACCCCCTAGGAGAAGCGCTCTCTCGGTGGGCTTACCTTGCGGGCGCGCTCCCGAGTCCAGCATTTGCGTCCATTGACGCAGAATTTAGGACTCGTCCCGCCCCCCGATGCCCGCGTTATTAGATTTGATTGACAGCAGCGGGATCCAATCGCTGCACTGCTATAAATCTACCCAATCAAGAGCCAAGAACTCGGGCCAGAAATAGCGCAATTCCGCCGAGGTATTGAAGGGGGTCAGGGGAGTAAAATGGGGGGGGGGGCGCGCTAGGGGGCCGGTCAGTGTGAGAAGTTTCTTCACCTTAATACATAGGATGCATTAAGGTGAGAAAACACAGAGGTTTCCAACTGCTTTAAGCTTTGACAATAAGCCCCAGTTCACATTGAAGCGATTTGTCGTTTGATTTGACAGGCCAAAAATCGCATGACAAGTCACAGCCTATTTCTGGCAATGGCACCGTTCCTGCACTAATTTCGGATTTCAAATCAGCCCCAACAATGCGGCTTTGAAATCGTGTGAGATGCTGGTGTAGCGGGCATTTAAATTTGGGGGGGGGAGTAGAGTATCTGGGTTATTCAACCTGGATGCACTAATTGTTAGGGAGTCTGAGAACGTCTTTTGTGGTTCTTGGAGGACTCTGGTGGTGCAAGGTTCCCTGCGGCTTGCAGGTGGCGTTGTCGCCCTGGGCCAGAGTTGAATCCGCACCGCAAGACTGCTCCCTTTTTGTCCTTTCCTGGTGCTGGTATAGCAGGGCGGGGAACCCGCTGTGACACAGAGGGAGAGGGGATAAAAGGGGCGGACGCCCTTACTACGGGGTTGTTGTTGTTCGGAGTTGGAGGACGCGGCCGCACCCAGGCACCTTCAGCCTGGGTGCTGGCTGTCCGGAGTTCCGGGCCCAGGTGACCTTGACCTGGCCGGAGTGAGAGATGGAGTCCATCCCAGGCACCTTAAGCCTGGGGTGAGGTACTATGGCCAAGGCCTGGGGCCCAGTAACTTCGACTGGGTTCCGCGAGGGTGGAGGATTCCGAGGGGCCCTAAGGTGTTGGGACCCGTATCTGAGGTGAGGAGGCCGGGGAGTGTAACCCTTCCGAATAGCCCGGTACAGCATTAATCCGGTGACGGCGGGGCCTCTGGTAACTCTCTTGGAGGGATGTCTTCCCCCTGACAGGGGCTGCAGTGTAGCGAAGGTAACTCCAGTTCCTGTTTATTAGAGTCGCTGGAAGAGACTCTGAAGCCAAAAAGTACGTTTTACAGCCACTGTGCTTAGCAACCGTTGGTGAAACCTCAACGGTTTAGTTTCTTTGAGGATTGTGCCTTGACCTACTCCCCACCAATACTGAACTGTTCTATGGGTCTCAAACTGTCTTCTCGCAAAGGACTGTTTGTTTGCCGTTATGGAATAAATAAGCGTTGGACCTTTTCAGTGTGTGGTACTCCAATTACTGGGAGCAAAGGGGGTTATCAGCAGAACAGACTTGGCTCTGAGCGTATACACAGCACAAAGGTAATCTGGTGCTGGCCTTCACCTCTACATGCTGTAATCTAGAGGACATGGGCCGTGGCGCACCTCGCTCTCCCCTTCAAGGTACCCCTAGACCGGAGCCAGAGTAACCGCTGAAGAAGAAGAGAGAGAGGGTGAGGCCGCTACACTGGTAATTCAGTGTTCTGTGATCCTCGGAATTCCTAAACTGCCCAACTGAGGCTCTTTGCTGACTACCAGAAAGGGAAGGTACAGAAACACAAGACCAACGGCTCAGTGTCTTCATTACTGATATTCTTTTTTCCTCACATGTATCCCTCACATTTGTGTATAACACCATGCAGTGACTGCACTATCAATCTGTGATTGCTTCACCCCTTATGCTTGTATCCTTACCAGACATCAAACGTTATAATTCATATCACTCCAATGTATTGCAAATAATCCCTGTATCATCATATTAATTTATGGGTCGGCGAATCCAGTAAAAGTCTGGGAAAGTGAGTTTTCTGGATACACAAACCTGATAGGAGACGGATGGGATTGCTTTTGAATATCTGAAGCGCTCGCAGCAGGGGTCCGGTGTGTCCCTGTTCTCCATTTCAGGGATGAATCAGGGCCGAATTTTGGGCTAAATTCGGCTCTGAAACGGAGCCAAAGATGCACAGGACTCCTCTGCAAGCCGCTCCACAGCCACCACGGAGATATGTGATCCGGCTCCATAGAGAGCCAGTCACAATCTCCTGTCATGCTAATTGGATGTGGGGAAACCCGCACCCAATTTGCACTAGTGTGAGCCCAGCCAGAGTAATGTAGTGCACATTCAGATTTAAAAAGATTTGGACAGCATTACCAGATTACTGTCAAACTTCACTTGTTGCCAAGAGATGTAGTTTAAAGTGAACCTGTCAAGTCCTAAAAAACACCCAGAATAAGGCAGGCCATACACGATGCAAATTTCTTTCCTTGCAGGACAGAAATTCGCAAAATTCCCCCATCAATTCCCCCATCCCCCCCAACATCAACGTAACCCAACAGTTACAGCAGCCGCTAGCAATATTCGCAAGAGAATCCGGCAGGCTGGTTTTTCCCAACTTGATCGATCAACTTGGTACATTGCGCCTGCCCATTAATGGTTTGAATTATTATTATTATTATTTAGGTACTTATATAGCCCCGTCAATTTCCGCATATACATTGTACATTCACATTGTTCCCTACTCTCAAGGAGCTTACAATCTAAGGCCCTAACTCACATTCATATACTAGGGCCAATTTAGACAGAAGCCAATTAACCTACCAGCATGTCTTTGGAGTGTGGTTGGGATTCGAACCAGCGACCCTTTTTACTGCTAGGCGAGAGTGCTACCCACTACACCACTGTGCCGCCCAAATCTTGTCCGGTTCCTGCTGAACCGTCCGAGATTCAAACTGATTCAGGCTGGGTTCACACCTTTGCGAATTTGATGTGGGTTTCCCCGCAACCAATTTGCATAGCAGGAGATTGTGACCGGCTCTCTATGGAGCCGGTTCACACATCTCCGCAGCGGCTCCGGTGCGAATTGCACAGGAGTCCTGTGTGTCTTTTGGTCCGTTTCAGGTCCAAATTCAGCCCAAAATTCGAGCTGCAATCGGACCTGAAACAGTGAATGGAGACGCACCGGACTCCTGCTGGGAGCCGCTGCGTTCTCCAGTGTGAACCCAACCTAACACAAGATGTGCTGAGGTGTGTTTGTGAGCACATTCCCAACATAGGGCAAACAAAAAAGAAAAATGGTTCCCCACGAATACAGTTCACACCAGTGCCTAGCGTTCCGTTGCGTTTGCCCAGCGCTAAAAAAAAGCACAGCATGCACTACTTTTTTCAGCGCGTTCAACTACACATAAACACGTATCAACGCAAAGCACTGCAAGTCATATCAAGGCAAATAAAAACAATCGCAACGCATCTACAATGCACTCCAACGCATTCTAACACATTACTAAAAACGTGCATACATTAACAGATGCGTTGTGGTGTGAATGAGCCCTAAGAAAACAGCTAAAGTTCAGACAGTTTGTGGTGCCTTCAAGCACTTTCTGTACAGCTTATTGCAAATACACAACACAAAACAGGGTGGATATAAATCAATGATTTTTTTTTTTTTTAAACATATTTTTTTTATTTAAATCGATTTCTTTTGATTTTTATCAAGTTTATTTTAATGAAATGCTTTTGGGGTAAAAATCTATCTAAAAATAGTTTTCTATTTAAGATACATTATTAATTTAGTTCATTCAGCATGAAATGGAGCTTAGTTATGTAGCTGTATATTCTGCAATATTTACATTTTTGGTAAACTCATTCAATGAATCCAAGCTCTGCAAGCTGAGATAACATGCACTGCATTGATACATTCACACAATTTCACAGTTACCATGAGATAAATCAAAGTTCAGGAATATTCATTTTTCCCATTGTTTTGCAAATCTCTGTACACTACAAACTGTATGATTGAATCGGTTCTGATATCGCTGTTTTACTAACCTGCTTATTATTCTAAATAGGAAACCTTCATTTTGTTTGCAAATATTAGCCACTTGCTGACCAGCCGCCACAGTTGTACTGCGGCAACATGGCTCGGCTGGGCAAAACAACGTTATGTTATGTCGCTTCGCTCTATGGCCACTAGGGGCGCGCGCGTGCCCGCTGCTCGCCCCCGGGGCCGTTTGCAAGTGCCCGGCGGGCGCGATGACCGCCAGGCACCCGTGATCGCTCGTGACACAGGGAGAACTGGGATCTGTGTGTGTAAACACACAGATCCCAGTTCTCTCAGGGGAGAAATGACTGATCGTCTGTTCATACAAAGTACGAACAGCGATCTGTCATTTCCCCTAGTCAGTCCCCTCCCCCCTTCAGTTAGAACACACATTAGGGAACACATTTAACCCCTTAATTGCCCCTAGTGTTAACCCCTTCCCTGCCAGTCACATTTTTACAGTAATCACATTTTTTTTATAGCACTGATCGCTGTAAAACTATCAATGGTCCCAAAAATGTGTCAAAAGTGTCCGATGTGTCCACCATAATGTCGTAGTCCCGATAAAAATCGCAGATCGCCGCCATTACTAGTAAAAAAAATAAAAATTATAAAAATGCCATAATTCTGTCATTTTGTAGACACTATAACTTTTGCGCAAACCAATCAGTATACGCTTATTGCGGGTTTTTTTTACCAAAAATATGTAGAAGAATACGTATCGGCCTAAAATGAGGAGAAAATGTGTTTTTTTGGAAAAAAAAATGGATATTTATTATAGCAAAAAGTAAAAAAAATATTGTTTTTTTTTTTTCTAAATTGTCACTGTTCTTTTGTTTATAGCACAAAAAATACAAACCACAGAGGTGATCAAATACCACCAAAAGAAAGCTCTATTTGTGGGGAAAAAAGGACGCCAATTTTTTTGTTTGGGTACAGCGTCGCACGACCGTGCAATTGTCAGTTAAAGTGACGCCGTGCCGAATTCGCAAAAAGCGCTCTGGACAGAAAGGGGGTAAAATCTTCCGGGGCTGAAGAGGTTAAAGATTCTAATTACCAGCAAGAATAAGTTCTTACATTTAAAGAGCACCTGTCATTTCAGATCCACCATGGCAGCGCTTGTTAGCGGGCATCCACTCACCTGCTGCCGCCACGTCCCTCACCTTGTTGTGTCACTGCCGCATCACCAGCCATCCAATTAAAGTGAATGGGACTGTCGGTGAGTCAACAGCAGATCAGAGGAGGAGCCGCTGTGGGACAGAGATGACAGTTGTTTTTTTTAACCACTTAACGACCGCTCACTGTATATATACGTCGGCACAATGGCACCGACAGGCACAATCACGTAGAGTGTACGTGATTGCCTTTGTACAGTTGGGGGGTCCGATCGGACCCCCCTTCTGTACAGTGAGCGGTCGGAATTCGTCTGGGAGCGTTCCGAGATGGGGGGGCGGCCGTTCGATTCCGACCACCCCCCCCGCGATCGCTCCCGGCGAATAGAAATGCCCCCTCTGTCTGTGTACTGTTTACACAGATAGAGAAAGCAGGAGGAAGTGATGTCATCTCCTGTGCGGCGCTCACATATACCGAGCGTCGTACAAGAGAAGACACACAGGTCAGTGCACTAACACTACACTAACACCAGCACACATAGGCACATAAATCGCCCCCCCCAGATCACCCCCCAGCCCCCAGTCACAGTGTCACTGATTGCAGTGACCATTTATTTACTGATCACTGCAATCAGTGACATTTGTGACTGTAAAAGTGTCACTACATTTAGTTTTAGGTCCAGTGTGGCCCCCTAACCCTCCCCTAATAAAGGTTTAACCCCTTGATCACCCCCCAGATAACCCTTTCACCCCCTAGCACCGCCGTGGCTTGGCGATCATTTTTCTGATCGCTGTCTTGGCGTCGGTAATGCAGATCGGTAGCCAGTATTTTTTTTTAGGTTCGCCGCAGGTTTTTATAGCGTCGGGTACCCCCATAAATTATCTAATAAAGGTTTAACCCCCTTGATCGCCCCCCAGGTAACCCTTTCACCCCCTATCACCACTGTCACTAAGCAATTGTTTTTTCTGATCGCTGTCTTGGCGTCGGTGATGCAGATCGGTACCCAGTAATTTTTTTAGGTTCGCCGCAGGTTTTTATAGCGTCGGGTACCCCCATAAATTATCTAATAAAGGTTTAACCCCCTTGATCGCCCCCCAGGTAACCCTTTCACCCCCTATCACCACTGTCACTAAGCGATCGTTTTTCTGATCGATGTCTTAGCGTCGGTGATGCTGATCGGTAGCCAGTATTTTTTTTTTAGGTTCGCCGCAGGTTTTTATAGCGTCGGGTACCCCCATAAATTATCTAATAAAGGTTTAACCCCCTTGATCGCCCCCCAGGTAACCCTTTCACCCCCTATCACCACTGTCACTAAGCAATTGTTTTTTCTGATCGCTGTCTTGGCGTCGGTGATGCAGATCGGTACCCAGTAATTTTTTTAGGTTCGCCGCAGGTTTTTATAGCGTCGGGTACCCCCATAAATTATCTAATAAAGGTTTAACCCCCTTGATCGCCCCCCAGGTAACCCTTTCACCCCCTATCACCACTGTCACTAAGCGATCGTTTTTCTGATCGATGTCTTAGCGTCGGTGATGCTGATCGGTAGCCAGTATTTTTTTTTTAGGTTCGCCGCAGGTTTTTATAGCGTCGGGTACCCCCATAAATTATCTAATAAAGGTTTAACCCCCTTGATCGCCCCCCAGGTAACCCTTTCACCCCCTATCACCACTGTCACTAAGCAATTGTTTTTCTGATCGCTGTCTTGGCGTCGGTGATGCAGATCGGTACCCAGTAATTTTTTTAGGTTCGCCGCAGGTTTTTATAGCGTCGGGTACCCCCCATAAATTATCTAATAAAGGTTTAACCCCCTTGATCGCCCCCCAGGTAACCCTTTCACCCCCTATCACCACTGTCGCTAAGCGATCATTTTTCTGATCGATGTCTTAGCGTCGGTGATGCAGATCGGTAGCCAGTAATTTTTTTTAGGTTCGCCGTCAGGTTTTTATATAGCGTCAGGTACCCCCATATATTACCTAATAAAGGTTTTAACCCCCTAATTGCCCCTAGTTAACCCTTTCACCAGTAATCATCATATAAGTGTTACGGGTGACGCTGGTTAGTTAGTTTGCTTTTTATAGTGTCAGGGCACCCGCCGTATATAACCCAATAAAGGTTTAACCCCCTGATCGCCCCGCGGGTGATATCAATTAGGTTTTAGCGTCAGAGAGGGTCTGCGTCACACCCCAGGCAGCGTCAGGTTAGTGCCAGTAACGCTAACACCCACGCGTGAAGCATACACCCCCCTTAGTGGTATAGTATCTGAACAGATCAATATCTGATCTGATCAGATCTATACTAGCGTCCCCAGCAGTTTAGGGTTCCCAAAAACGCAGTGTTAGCGGGATCAGCCCAGATACCTGCTAGCACCTGCGTTTTGCCCCTCCGTCCAGCCCAGGCCACCGAAGTGCAGTATCGATCGATCACTGTCACTTGCAAAACACAACACACATAACTGCAGCGTTCGCAGAGACAGGCCTGATCCCTGCGACTCCAGTGCTGTAGGAGGTGATTTCACCACCACAGTTAAAAAAAAAAAAGAAGCAAATATGCCGAAGCATTGGGGAAGCAGGAGCGGAGGAGGATTTTGCTCCTAATGCCGCGTACATACGGTCGAAATTCCGACGGAGGCTTGCCCGTGGAAAAGTCCGACCATGTGTGTGCGGCATAACTTTTTTGCGGGAGGATGCCCCCATGCTTCGGCATATATAAATGGTGCATGTATGCCCATCATTAGAAGTGGGTGGATGAAGGGCGGTATTCTAATGGTGGGCATACCCACCGATCAATCTCTTTTTTCGTTCAGCCACCTGGCTGCATGAAAAAAAAAAGATTACAATACATGTCCAACAAGGACCAGCAACGTACTGGTATGTTGCTGGACTTTGAATGGTTATACCAGATTGATGCCTGCGGGTTTAGGTATCATCTTGGTATCATTCTTTTCAGCCAGCGGCCGGCTTTAATGTAAAAGCAACCCTAGTGGCTAATTAGCCTCTGGACTGCTTTTACAAGCAGTGGGAGGGAATGTCCCCCCCCCGGATATAAAAAGCGCCATTGGGAAATTGGGAAAGCATTTTATCACACCGGTCTTGGTGTGGTCAGATGCTTTGAGGGCAGAGGAAAGATCTAGGGTCTAGACCCCAGTTTTTTCAAAAAAAGAGTACCTGTCACTACCTATTACTATCATAGGGGATATTTACATTCCCTGAGATAACAATAAAAATGATAAAAAAAAAAAAAAAAACATGGAAGGAACAATTTAAAAATAAAATAAAAAAGCAAAATTAATAATAAAAAAAAAAGCACCCCTGTCCTGCCCTGCTCTTGCCCAATGGCGAACGCAAGCGTCGGTCTGGCGTCATATGTAAACAGCAATTGCACCATGCATGTGAGGTATCACCGCGAAGGTCAGATCGAGGGCAGTAATTTTAGCAGTAGACCTCCTCTGTAAATCTAACGGGGTAACCTGTAAAGGCTTTTAAAGGCTTTTAAAAATGTATGTAGTTTGTCGCCAATGCGCGTTTGTGCGAAATTTTAAAGCATGTCGTGTTTGGTATCTATGTACTCGGCCTAAGATCATCTTTTTTATTTCATCAAACATTTGGGCAATATAGTGTGTTTTAGTGCATTAAAATAAAAAAAAGTGTATTTTTTCCCCAAAAAATGCGTTTGAAAAATCGCTGCGCAAATACTGTGTAGAAAAAAAAAATGCAACACCCACCATTTTATTCTGTAGGGCCTTTGCTTTAAAAATATATATAATGTTTGGGGGTTCAACATAATTTTCCTGCAAAAAAAAATATGTTTTCATGTAAACAAAAAGTGTCAGAAAGGGCTTTGTCTTCAAGTGGTTAGAAGAGTGGATGTAAGCTTCCTAATGTTGTGTATAAAATGCCAGAACAGTTCAAAACCCCCCCAAATGACCCCATTTTGGAAAGTAGACACCCCAAGCTATATACTGAGAGGCATGTCGAGTCCATGGAATATTTTATATGTTGACACAAGTTGCGGAAAAAAGACAATTTTTTTTTTTTTTTACAAAGTTGTCACTAAATGATATATTGCTCAAACATGCCATGGGCATATGTGGAATTACACCCCAAAATACATTCTGTTGCTTCTCCTGAGTACGGGGATACCACATGTGTGAGACTTTTTGGGAGCCTAGCCATGTACGGGACCCCAAAAACCAATCACCGCCTTCAGGCTTTCTAAGGGTGTAAATTTTTGATTTCACTTCTCACTGCCTATCACAGTTTCGGAGGCCATGGAATGCCCAGATGGCACAAAACCCCCCCAAATGACCCCATTTTGGAAAGTAGACACCCCAAGCTATTTGCTGAGAGGTATTGTGAGTATTTTGCAGATCTCGCTTTTTGTCACAAAGTTTTGAAAATTGAAAAAAAAAAAAGAAAAAAAAAATTCTTTCTTCATTTTCAAAAACAAATGAGAGCTGTAAAATACTCACCATGCCTCTCAGCAAACAGCTTGGGGTGTCTACTTTCCAAAATGGGGTCATTTGGGGGGGTTTTGTGCTATTTTGGCATTTTATGGCCTTCGAAACTGTGATAGGTAGTGAGGAGTGAAATCAAAAATTTGTGCCTAGAAATCCTGAAGGCGGTGATTGGTTTTCGGGGTCCCGTACGCGGCTAGGCTCCTAAAAAGTCCCACACATGTGGTATCCCCGTACTCAGGAGAAGCAGCAAAATGTATTTTGGGGTGCAATTCCACATATAACCATGGCATGTGTGAGCAATATATCATTTAGTGACAACTTTTTGTAATTTATTTTTTTTTTTGTCATTATTCAATCACTTGGGACAAAAAAAAAAAATATTCAATGGGCTCAACAGGCCTCTCAGCAATTTCCTTGGGGTGTCTACTTTCTAAAATGGGGTCATTTGGGGGGGTTTTGTGCTATTTTGGCATTTTATGGCCTTCAAAACTGTGATAGGTAGTGAGGAGTGAAATCAAAAATTTGCGCCCTTAGAAATCCTGAAGGCGGTGCTTGGTTTCCGGGGTCCCGTACGTGGCTAGGCTCCTAAAAAGTCCCACACATGTGGTATCCCCGTACTCAGGAGAAGCAACAGAATGTATTTTGGGGTGTAATTCCACATATGCCCATGGCATGTGTGAGCAATATATCATTTAGTGACAACTTTTTGTAATTTTTTTTTTTTTTTTGTCATTATTCAATCACTTGGGACAAAAAAAAAAATATTCAATGGGCTCAACATGCCTCTCAGCAATTTCCTTGGGGTGTCTACTTTCCAAAATGGGGTCATTTGGGGGGGTTTTGTACTGCCCTGCCATTTTAGCACCTCAAGAAATGAGATAGGCAGTCATAAATTTAAAGCTGTGTAAATTCCAGAAAATGTACCCTAGTTTGTAAACGCTATAACTTTTGCGTAAACCGATAAATATACACTTATTGACGTTTTTTTTTACTAAAGACATGTGGCTGAATACATTTTGGCCTAAATGTATGACTAAAATTGAGTTTATTCGATTTTTCTTATAACAAAAAGTAGAAAATATCATTTTTTTTCAAAATTTTCGGTCTTTTTCCGTTTATCTCGCAAAAAATAAAAATCGCAGAGGCAATCAAATACCATTAAAAGAAAGCTCTATTTGTGGGAAGAAAAGGACGCAAATTTTGTTTGGGTACAACATTGCATGTCCGCACAATTTACAGTTAAAGCAGCGCAGTGCAAAATTCTGAATTCACCTCTGGTCCTCTAGCTACCAAATGGTCCGGGCCTTAAGTGGTTAAAATTATGATTTAACTCGAGTTGATTTAAATTAGAAGTCGACCGATATGGGTTTTTCTCTGGCCGATGCAGATATTTAGAAATCGGGGCGGCCGATGGCTGATATATGTTGCCGATTTTTGCGGCCGATATTTTAGGCCGATTTTTTTTCTTTTTCCTTCATCTCAGAAAATCTAGGGTGGAGAGGTATGGAGGAGGTCATTGTTTACGGTGGAGAGGTGGGGTGCAGCCTATTAGTGCCCACCAGTTCAGCCTGTCAGTGTCTATCAGTGCAGCCTGTCAGTGCCACATCAGTGCCCACCGGTGCAGTCCATCAGTGCCCACCAGTGCAGCCTGTCAGTGCAACCTCATCCGTACCTACCAGTGCAGCCCATCAGTACCCACCAGTGGAGCCCATCAGTGCCCATTAGTGCCCACCAGTGCAGCCTGTCAGTGCAACCTCATCAGTACCCACTAGTGCAGCCCATCAGTGCCACCTTATCAGTGCCCACCAGTGGAGCCTATCAGTGCCACCTCATTAGTGCCCATTAGTTCAGCGCCTGTCAGTGCCACCTCATCAGTGCCCACCAGTGCAGCCCACCAGTGCCACCTCATTAGTGCCCACCAGTGCAGCCTATCAGTGTCCATCAGTGCCACCTCATCAGTGTCCATCAGTGTCACCTCATCAGTGTCCATCAGTGCATCTCACCAGTGCCAACCAGTGCATCTCACCAGTGCCAACCAGTGAATCTCACCAGTGCCAACCAGTGCATCCCATCAGTGCCCACCAGTGCATCACATCAGTGCCCACCAGTGCATCACATCAGTCCCACCTCATCAGTGCCCACCAGTACATCTCATCAGTGCCCACCAGTGCAGCTCATCAGTGCCCACCAGCACAGCTCATCATTGCCCACCAGTACAGCTCATCAGTGCCCACCAGTACAGCTTAACAGTCCCCACCAGTACAGCTCATCAGTGCCCACCAGTACAGCTCAATAATGTCATTCACTGCCACCTCATCAGTGCCAACAAGCGGTGTGCTCCCAGCTCCGTTCCGTCCCCTCGCCTGGCCAAAGACAGCTCCATTTGTCCCCTGACATGCTGCGCGCCCCGCCTCTGCCTCCACACTACAAACCCCAGAATGCAGAGCGGCCAGAAACAGCCAATCGGCAGCCGCCGACTTCCTCCACTGGGGAAAAAAAAAAGTCAGCTGACAGCGGCCGTGATAGCAGCTGTTTAGAATAGACGGTGGGCGGCCGGGGGGATTTCCACCCAGCACGCTCCTGCCTCAGATCCCTCATAAATCGGCCTTTTTTTACATAATAATCGGCCGATGCCGGTTTCTTTAAAAAGGCGAAATATCGGCCGATATATCGGTCGACCTCTAATTTAAATCAAGCCTTTTTACTAGTGATTTAAATCAAGATTTAAATCAAATCCACTCGGACACAAAATATCAGCTTTAACAATGAAAGCTTTCCTGAGCCAGCTACACAGGAAAAGAAAATGCCGCAAAATGTTACTATTGAACGATCATAAAAGTATTGTCCTCCTATGACAACTAATGTCACAATGTGCACCAACAGTATCAGACGTGGATAAAACTCTCCCTAGTAGTAGCGGGTTTCATGAGTTGGCAATTCCTGTGTGTTCTGATTTGGAAAAAATCTACCAGTATGGATCTAAAGTAAGAAATTGCCACAAGAGTCCATTAATGAAAGAACTGGCAATGGCGGGAATAAAGAGGAGGATTGATACACTCCAGCCATCAATATCTCTGAGTTTATCTGCCTTGAGAAATCTCTGTTTTTTGGGCTGTGATGTGTTACATGCTTAATCGGTCAATTCTTTTATATATTGCCTTTGATTTATAAATAAAGCTTAATTTAATCCCTGTGATAGGCTGGCCCTTACAAAAAAGGTACATGGAGCGCAGACAAAAACCAGAGGCTGCCGGGGATCAGCTGCGCTAAAAGACTATTTATTTAGTGGCGCAGATAAGCCGGCCTTCTGGTAGCAGACGGGATCGTGGGATTGAAGCACAAGGGTCCTGTGCCAGATTCATTATACAAGGGAGTATTTCCTTTACCTGATAAATGTGGCTCGCCTTGTATACCAGGTTACTTCCTCTGGACATCCCTGTCTTAGGGCTTATTAAAACCTCCTGCAAAGCTCAATATAACTTTATATAACATCCTGCTGGGACCATCCATCCTTGGCTTTATCTGCAGGTTGACAGCTCCCTCAAGAACCCAGAAAACCCTTTTGAGAAAAAGCAGAGAGGCTTTTTTTTTTTTTCCCCCTCTTTGTGGCAAAACTGCATTGTGGTTAATACTTTATTAAATAAATATTAAGCTGGAGTGTGGGAATGACTTGTAGCATTTACAGGGGGGGGGGGGGGGGGCAGAGAGACGGCAGACAGTGAAGCCAAACATGCTGAAAAAGTGAGGCAGGCACAAACTAGGTCTATTCTGACACTCGGCCCATAGAACATACATCTGTTTATCTTTTATAAGATCCACGCTGTGCTGTGAACGTAATGTGAATACAAAGGTCCAGAAAGTTGTCAAGGATAGCAGTAACCAAAAGAAATACAGAACGTTAACCCCTTTAATGAAAATTTACCAGATCTGGCGCCTCTCTACGGCATAGGAAGAACAGCTGGATTAGTGTCTCTTTCATTGTGATAGTGAAACTATTCATTGGAGTACCAACCCATGAAAATCAGAGAAAATTTTATATTAGCTGCAATTTTACAAGAGCCATTTTATTTTAATCAGAAATCAAATGATCTCAAACATGATTTCCTAATCGTACAATACAGGGTACAGGCTTCCATTAAAGGGCAACTCCACTTTCGTGGGAGAAAAAAAATGTAGCAAATAAAGAAAAAATAATATAGTGTGTACAATTGCGATACAAGTCATATTGTAATTGAATGTTATTAAAAATTACCTTTCCTTTTCATTCTGCAGCCGCTGTAGGTTTCTATAAATGTAATGCAATATGGCTACATGGAGTTGTTCTGTACACAGAGTGTGTACTGACCACTCCCCAGAAACATAATTTCCTGCTTGTGTGATTGGCTCACCAATTTACAAAGAAGTTTGCCTAAGATAGATTTCAGGCATCCCCTGCAACAAAAATGTAATTTTTGGTGAGATATTCCCAATAGGAACACATTTAAAGGGGATGCAGGCCCAGCAGCTTTCTTCATTAGTACTCTTTAGCTCCACACCTGACAGATATTTATGAAACCACCCCCATTAGACCTACTCGGTACAGAGGCACAGACAAACACACATGGATTTCTTCAGAATAACAAAAGGTAGGATTTTGCAACGAAGGTTGTTATAATCATTGCAATGTACATAGATCACCCAGGGGGGAATATTTTTTTCTCAACAAAAGTGGAGTTATGCTTTAATCAAGACAATGGGCTATATGCTGCCACCTTCCAGCAAAAAAATTGTTAGGACATCCCATATAAACCCCTCCCACTCCCCTCAATCCTTGTATTTTTTTTTTCTAGTGTCCTTAAAGTGACACTATAGGTTCGATTTAAAAAAATAAAAAAATAACAAACATGTCATACCTCCACTGTGCAGCTTGTTTTGCATAGAGTGGCCCCGAACGCTATTTTCTGGGGTCCCCTGGCGGCTCTCTCGGCTTTTCCCCGCATCAGATAACCAAATCTGGGAAGCGCTCTCCCAAGGGAGTTAGCTTGAGGGTGCGCTCCCGAGTCCAGAATTGGCGTCCACAGCCGCTGAATGCAGGACTCGGCCCCGCCTCCCGGTGCCCGCGTCATTGGATTTGATTGAAATCAGCGGGCTAGGATGCAGTAAGGTGAAAAAACAGGAGGGCTTGCAACCCCTTTAAACATTGAACAACCTCTCTCTCTACCGAGAGCAGGTTCCTGGCTTATAATCCTGATTCCACCTGGAAGATTGAGAAAGCTACACTCTGTTTGTTGCATGGAAAAGTTCTTTTATTCCCCCTTGGTGAAGCAGTACACAGAGGTGCAGTTGACTGCAGGATGTTCTATGGTTCCAGGGCAGTAGCAATCTGCACTGTTATGGACCAGGTCCTGGAGACCTTGAAGCCAGGACCCTGGTGTGGTAACCATAGAACAAACAAAAGGGCGCATCAGCCTAGAGTATTATCCTCAAAAAACCTTTATTAGTAGAGAAAAATAATAAGTAATATACTCACAAGCCAACAACAGTTGAAGCCTGTCAGACAAATTTCCAGCCTCAAACCTCCAATATGTCACATCTCAGAGGGACAACATTGGTCCAAAAGGCTAACGCGTTTTGAGGGACTTACCCTCTTCCTCAGCGCTCTATTGTCCCATGGTTACAATTGGTCCAGAACAACCCAGTCTTAAAAGGGCAGAAAAGCCTGGCATATTCGTACAAGCCAGAAAATTGTTTGTGTGTTTGGATCCCTGTTGTGGTAAGTTTAGGGCTTTGTCCTTTTCCTTGTGGGGGTCGACATGGGTCTATTGGCCCTTTCGCAAACCTGGACTCAGGACATTTGTGATCTTTGAGCCTGGGACGCAGTGTTTCAGGGATATAGGCTGGACGTTATTTCCCTGCCTCCTCCCTGCTTTGTGCTCTTAAACCTTTCCACCTCTTCAATCAGACTGTGGCCCTTTAGACTTCTTTGTAGCAACTTCACTCTTTGGGTTTCCTGGGCTTTTATTCAAACCTTTAAAGTGAAAATGGAAAGTGGGATTTTCATGGTGCCACAGGTATAGACAAAGAATGTAATTATCATAAAATTATTTTATTAATATCCAAATATAAAAAGGAGTAAACAATGTTGACGCTCAGGAATAAAGACATACATATAAAATTATCATGAATGATAGAAACAATAATGTGCATCTAAAGCTATATGTAGCTATATAAATGCCTATTGGACTCTACATGTTTCGCTATATTGCTTCTTCAGGAGCTGTAAGGCAACTGATTTCTAACATATCTACTTATCATCTATATGATGGGTAAGTCTCTCTTGCCATCAAACGTATTCCCCTCTGTGAGATCCATATAGCCAGAGACCATCTGAGTGGGGTGTTTATTATACCCACCCTAGGTTTTTCTTTTCTCTTCATTGTTGGATTTTTGTCCATATATTAAATTGTATGATAACCCATTTGTATATTATGATTCTGTATTTGATTGTTATGTATTGTATATACCTTACATATTCTTTTTGTATTTCTTTCTAGCCAATATATGTCTTACAACTCCTGATGTAGCAATATAGCGAAACATGTAGAGTCCAACAGGCATTTATATAGCTTTAGATGCACATTATTGTTTCTATCATTCGTGATAATTTTATATGTATGTCTTTATTCTTGAGAGTCAACATTGTTTACTCCTTTTTATATTTGGATATTAATAAAATAATTTTATGATAATTACATTCTTTGTCTTTACCTGTGGCACCATGAAAATCCCCCTTTCCATCTTCTCTTAAATTTTCCAATAAGGAATGTGGGTGCCTTGATCTTTTAAGTTAGTGTAGCTATTGCAATTTCTATTCAAACCTGTTTATGGTCCCCAAGCTCAATGGGAGTGTTTCCCCCATCCTAGACCTGAAGATCATAAGCTATGATTAAGCACTGATTTGCAGTGTGAAACATGTCAGCTCCTCTTGCTGTTTTTTGCTGTCATATGTGTTGATGTGACCTAGTTTTTTTAAATAAAGAACCAACAAATTTTTTGGAGTGTGGCTGTCCAAGCTTTTCTTTAGTTTCTGCACTAGACCTGAAGAGGCCTTAACTTCTTGCAAGTTGATGTTTCCCCAGTTTCACTTCAGGCCTCTGCAGAGCAATGAACTTACTGCGTGGGAAAAATTCCCTCAGTCTCTGGACCGACACATGCACTTGTGTCCCAAGGCCAAGGTATCTCTGACTCACAATGATCTGGACAGTTCCCACAATGGTCTAGACTTCTAATCAATGTTCTCCAGCTAAGGGTCATTTGCCTATCCCTGCTGCAGTGAATCAACCAGCAGGGAAGACCAACAAGAGGTTAGTTAAGCTACACCACAGGCATGGCTTACAACACACATCAGGGTGGCACCAGAAGCCGCGTGGCCCTTCAAGAAGTGAACTTAATCCTGACTTTGCCGAAAGGCATGTTCCAACCTTGTCTGCAATCCACCTTCCTGGAGTGGACAATAGGCAGGTGGACTTCCTCAGTTGTCAACGCCTAGGCCAGTGATGGTGAACCTTGGCACCCCAGATGTTTTGGAACTACATTTCCCAAGATTCTCATGCACTCTGCAGTGTAGTTGAGCATCATGGGAAATGTAGTTCCAAAACATCTGGGGTGCCAAGGTTCGCCATCACTGGCCTAGGCGATGAAAAATTATCCCTTCACCCCTAAGTTTTCCGGGACATCTGTGACCGTTGGGGGATGTCAGACATAGTTTTTACTGGCATACCGCTAAAACAATAAGATGGACAGAATCATGGTCGGGGAAGCAAAGGCCTTTGCAATGGATGTACTAGTGACCCCAATGGATCAATCTGGGCTGATATGCATTCCCTCCACTACAGATTCTTCCTCAACTGTTTGGGAGCACCAAGATGGAGGGCATTCCGATGATATTGGTGGCTCCAAATTGATCCGGAAGGACTTGGTACTCAGACATTCTCCAACTTCTGGAAGACACTCTATGGGCACTTCCATACCAACCCAACCTGTTGTCATAAAGCGGTAGTAAACCAGTTGATGGAAAAAAAATCCCCTGCAAGGCAATGTCATAATGTGCTAGTATGCATTACATACTAGCACATTATGAGAGACTTACCTTAGAACAAAGCCCTCCGGCGCAGCGTCGTCACCACTGAGAGGGGTGACATCTTCCCCCGGTCTTCCTTCCAGGTTTGTGTCCTCGGGTTACATTTACGGCACGGGCTGCATGCACTCTGAATATTTTCTAAACTGTGCAATTTTAGGAGATATTCACAGTACCTACAGGTAAGCTTTAATATAGGCTTGCCTGTAGGAACAAGTGGTAGAACAGAGTTTGCTACCACTTTAAGGACCAGTCAAACATCCTGCTTCACAGTTGCTAACTTTAACAGCTTGGCTGTTGAAACCCAAGTCCTAAGAGATCAGGATCTCTATTATTCCTGTGATGCTTAAAGCTAGGATATCAACCTCTCAGGAGATCCATTAGCGCAAGGCTTGCTTCACATGGTGCAAGTCAAGGAAGTTATTCATCCTTGACGATACATCGTTCTTTCTCCAGTCTGGGCTGAAGCAACATTTGGCTTTAAGCACCCTGAAGCGTCAAGTTTCAGCCTTGGCCATTCTCTTTCAGAAGCCTCTGGCCACTCATTCACTGGAAAAGGCCTTTGTTCATAGGGTGGCTGCCCCGTTTATGCACTTGTCTCTTTCTGGAATTTTAACTTAGTTCTGTTAGCCTCTTTTTGAGCCTATTCGAGATACTCCCTTAGCCGTCCTTACTCGAAAGGTTGTTTTTCTCGTCACTAGAACGTTAACGAGATAGGTCTCAAAACTGTCGGCCTCATCTTGAAAAGAACATGTACTTGTTCTTCATAAAGACTATGTGGTTTTGGGGCCTTTGGACTCCTTTCTCACCAAAGTGGTCGTCTCCATTCCACCATAATCAGGAAATTAACCTATCCTATTTGTCCAGCTCCAAAGCATCCCAAGAAGATCTATCCACACGTGCAGTGCGAGTTTCTCTCTTGACCATTGCTTACACCTGAATCTTGAATGATCTTTGTCCTCTCTGTGGGGTCTCACACAGGGTTTCTTGTACCTCATTCCATGATTTCAAGGTGAATTAGAAATGGTGGAACGAGATTGCAGATTCTCCTGAGGCTTATGCCTTGAAAGACAGGATTGCTCCTTTCCTTTCACTCAACTCCTTCAGTTTATACCTCTTGAGCTTTTCACCATCAGGCGCAGGTTTCTCAGATTTACAAGGCCACCACCTGGTCTCCTGTTCATACGATTGTTAAGCTTTACCAGGTGGATGTTCAGGCCTCTGCTGACACCAACTTTGTCTGCTTCAAGCCGCTCTGTCGGGAGCATCTAGTGCTCCTGTTGCTCATTCCAGCATCCAGGGTTTTGGCTATGGCACTCTCCTTGTCTGTCTGTCCACCTGCAGGCTGATTAATGTGATCAGTCTCTGGGTGGAAACCAAGCCTGTTATAAGCCAGCTAAAACCTAATTTGGGTGCTTGTGATAGAGAGTGATACGTGTGTTGTTCCTGATCAAGCTCCCTGTCTGTCTGCCCTGCTCTGCTAGATTGGATTTCCCTGTGTATGACTTTGGACCGAATTTTGGACTATTCTTTGAACTCAGCCTGCCTTTTATCTAGACTATCTCAGAACCACGCTATATGTCTGCTAACCGCAAGTATCTATTTGCTTTGCTCAGTTCACATCTGCCCTTGCGTGGCAGCCAGGCACTATAGCATTATGTATAAGTCCTGGGGGCAACCGAGTACCGGTAGGCCTGCTTGCCTTATGGAAAAGGGGGCTGCTATAGGTGAAGTACACAGTAGCCAGCTAGTGTCTGACCACCTGCGTTAGGGTAGACGTGACACGCTCTCTTGGGAAACTGAACCTTGGAAATCTGATTATGTTGTGTTTTTTTTGTGCTTTTTTTTTTTTGGATGGAGTAGAGAAGCCCCTAAATCCATGCAAGGTTTTAATTGTGGTGCATTGTGAACTTTGTTTCTGTGACAACTGTCTGAGAAGAGATTTCCCATAGCTTTGTAGAGATTCTTCTCAGTGTTATGCCTCTAGGAAAAGAAACAACCAATCCATATTCTTTCTGAAAGTAAAAATAATATTTTGGCTTAAGATAAACCCTGATACAGGCAAAACTGTAGACCTGAGGAGAGCCACCAGCTGACTCTTGGTGTCCTTGTTCCCAGGCAGAATACAGCCTTTGGGAGGTGGGTACTGGCAATTTTCAGAGGGCTTAAATCTGATATTCAAACTGTCCAGAAAGGTTCACTATAACATAAAGAGAAAATAGAAATATTGGCTTCTTTTGTGCTTCCCAAACACAAGATTCTAAGTCGGGATCTGTGTTTGGCTGTAACAGAGTTTATGCGTGTTTTCACCAAGCCGAAGATGTGTAAACTTTCTGAAAGTGTCTGACATCCGTCCAGCTGGATGGTAGAAGATTAAACTTTCTTCTCTCTGATATTTCCTGTAATTTCTTCTAAATTGGAAACACTGTTTACAGGGCAGTTTCCCATTGTGAATAGATAGGGAGATTTTGGCAGCCATTTGTGTAATAGATTAGGGATGCCAGTGGCTATTCTGAGATTCCCAGATGATAAAATGTAGAAGAAATTCTCACAACAGGCCCAATGTGAGAGTTCACAGCTGAGATATAAAGCTAGTCACTGCTGACTGCATCTTCGAGAATGGCAGGCAGTGATATATCAGCCCATTCATGGCTGTAACTGCATTGCTCCCTTCCATTACGATTAATCAAGTTAGTGGTCCACTTGATGGTTTTACATAAGCCTGGCTCTGCTCTTTAACGCGATCCTTGGCTTGTTGGAATTTCAGTTGTTGCCTGCTGTTACTTATGGTAGGAAGTAGCTTGCATTCAAACTCTCTTAAGAGACATTCAATTTATCTAAGCAGTGGTCTGCAACATTTCGGACCTCATGGACCAATAAACTTACAATTTTGAATCCCGCGGGCCACTAACATGAATTTTACATGCCATATACACACACTGCTCCGGCTGACTACCCCCCTCCCCCGGATCACACTGCTGCCTTATAAACACAATGTTCTGGGTCTCTTCACCCCTCCCACTGGATCCCACTGCTGCCTTATACACACAATGCTTCGGCTCTCTTGACCCATCCCCCTGGATCACACTGCTGCCTTATACACACAATGCTCCGGGCTCTCTTCGCCCCTCCCCCTGGATCACACTGCTGCCTTATACACACAATGCTCCGGCTCTCTTCGCCCCTCCCCCTGGATCACACTGCTGCCTTATACACACAATGCTCCGGCTCTCTTCACCCCTCCAACTGGATCACACTGCTGCCTTATAAACACAATGCTCTGGCTCTCTTCACCCCTCCCCCTGGATCACATTACTGCCTTATACACACAATGACCCGGCTCTCTGCCCCTTCACTCTGCATCATACTGCTGCCTTATACACACAATGCTCCGGCTCTTTTCACCCCCCCCCTGGATCATATTGCTGCCTTATACACACAATGCTCCGGCCCTCTTCACCCCTCCCCCTGGATCACACTGCTGCCTTATACACACAATGCTCCGGCTCTCTGCCCCCCTCGCCCTGGATCACATTACTGCCTTATACACACAATGCTCAGGCTCTCTGCCACCTGGATCACACTTCTGCCTTATACATACAATGCTCCGGTTCTTGACCCCCCTCCCAGCGGATCACACTACTGCCTTATACACACAATGCCCCGGGTCTCTGCCCCCCTCCCCCTGGATCCCACTGCTGCCTTATACACACACTGCTCCATCTCTCTGCCCCCTCCCTCTGCATCACACTGCTGCCTTATACACACAATGCCCTGGCAATCTGCTCCCCTCCCCCTGGATCACACTGCTGCCTTATACACACAATGCTATGGCTCTCTGCCCCCCTCCGCCTGGATCACACTACTGCCTTCTACACACAATGCTCTGGCTCTCTGCCCCTCTCACTCTGCATCACATGGCTGCCTTACACAGACTCTTCACACGGCTGCCTTACAGAGACTTGTCTTTGGATCTTACCTCATCATCCAGCCATGTGTATACAAGCTCCCTCCCACAGTCTGTGATCTGCACTGCCATTGGAGGTCCCCTCCTTCCCCTAAGCACTACTCCCGGCGCCTCCCTCTAAATTCACAGGAGAAAGAATTACAGAGAAGGCATCAGGTATCAATGCGCGCTGACAGTATTGACTGTCAGCATGCATTGAGAACAACACTGGAAACCACACTGGGCGGTTTACATGCACCACGATGTAAATTTTCTGCAGAACCCCTGGGGACCACCAAAACGGACCACAGACCACTGGTTGGTGACCGTTGACCTAAAGTATTGTATGATATTCTGCTGTTACAAAAACAGTAGCTCAAAAATTCTATATTAAAGATAACATGCACTCAATACAGGTTTACTTAAAATGGTATTAAACCCAAAAGCAAACATTTATTATATTGAAGCTTACCAATTCTTAGATGTGATTCGTGCATTAGTTTTCTTTTTAAGGCATTCTTTCTTCTATTTTCATCTGGTGTTTCATCCAGTAGGTCTGTTGTTTTGCAAAAGAACAAGCAGCATGTATCAGTTACAGAGACAAATCACTGACAGGGGTACTTACAATGATCAGCTTTTTTTTTTTTTTTTCAGGTAAAACCTTTATCCAAAAAGGGAAAAAAAACAGTTTGCTGTAACTGCTTATAAAATATTAGCTGGAATTTGTCTTCACTCTGTTTGTGTATTTAAATCTGCTAGTACATCTAACACTCCCCTCCCTCCAGACTTAGGCCCCTTTCACACTGAGGTGCTTTGCAGGCGCTATTGCGCTAAAAATAGCGCCTGCAAAGCGCCCTGAAAAAGCCACTACTTTTTATCCAATGTGAAAGCCAGAGTGCTTTCACACTGGAGCGTTGCGCTTGCAGGAGGGTAAAAAAACTCCTGCAAGCCGCATCTTTGAGGCGCGATAGGAGCGGTAAAAATACCGCTCCTATAGCACCCCTGCCCATTGAAATCAATGGGGTACCGCCTCCAAAACGCCGCAAAGAGGCATTATTGCGGCAGTTTTTAACCCTTTTTCGGCCGCTAGCAGGGGTTAAAATCACCCCACTAGCTCCCACAAATCGCGGTAAAAACGACTGTATAGTTGCGCTAAAAATAGCGCCGCTATACCGCCAGCGCATCCAACGCTTCAGTGTGAAAGTAGCCTTAAAATGCTGCTGTCCAAAGGTGTCACTTGTTCCTTCATCCACAGTAGGGGCGCTCTAATACAGGAGATGTGTTACTGGCCAGATCACCAGGTGAAAACAGAGGGGGGAAAGGCAAAAGAAAAGAAAAGGAATGCAGTCACAACATCGAATAACCGGTAAGCTGCAATATATTACATTTTTGGGTTTAATACTGCTTTAAATCTAAACTCCAGGCACAAAAACTTTAAATATCTTCATCAATGGTCCCAAAGGATATAAATCTAGTTTGTGTGCACTAAATGCAAAACCCTTTTATTACCACATAAAGGAAGCAACAACATCATCGCTAATGTGTGCATAGTTACATAGTTAGTCAGGTTAAAAAAAGACACAAGTCCATCTAGTTGAACCATAAAAAATAAAAATAAATAAATAAAATAGAAAATATCATACAATCCCATATACCCAATTCTATACCCACAGTGGATCCAGAGGAAGGCAAAAAACCCCAGCAAAGCATGATCCAATTTGCTACAGCAGGGGAAAAAAAATAGGATTTTTATAACAGCTTACCTGTAAAATCCTTTTCTTGGAGTACATCACGGGACACAGAGCGACATAGTCATTACTAATGGGTTATATAGTTACCGTCAGGTGCTGGCACTGGCAACTTCCAAAACCGGAAGTACCCTCCCCTATATAAGCCCCTCCCATCCGGGAGCACCTCAGTTTTGTAGCAAAGCAATAAGTGTCCCCAAAGAGGGGCGGGAGCTCTGTGTCCCGTGATGTACTCCAAGAAAAGGATTTTACAGGTAAGCTGTTATAAAAATCCTATTTTCTTTCTCGTACATCACGGGACACAGAGCGACATAGTCATTACTAATGGGATGTCCTAAAGCAATGCCAAATGAGGGGGGGGATACACCATATATAAGCTGAGCGCTATCAGACATGAGGATCTTTTGCGGCCTGCAACACACTGCGCCCAAAGGCGACATCCTCCTGACTTCTAACGTCCACCTGGTAGAACCTAGTAAACGTGTGTACCGAAGACCATGTTGCGGCCTTACAGATTTGAGCCAGGGAGGCCTGGTGATGCACTGCCCATGAAGTTCCAACTGCTCTCGTGGAGTGCGCCCTAACTTTGAACGGAGGCGGTCTACTTCTCAAGCTATAGGCTTGTATTATGACCTGTCTAATCCACTTGGCTAAAGTAGATTTTGACGCTGCCTGACCCTTTCTGGGGCCTTCCGGCAGAATAAACAAAGTATCCGTTCTGCGAATCTGAGCAGTGGCTTTTAGATAAGCTTTAACTGCTCTTACTACATCCAAAGAATGCAATAACTTTTCCTCTACCGAAGTAGGCTTGGGGAAAAAAGGAAGGAAGAACCACATCTTGGTTCAAATGAAAACTCGATACCACCTTAGGAAGAAAGGCTGGATGAGGACGTAACACTACTCTGTCCTTATGGATAACCAGATATGGCTCCTTACAGGACATAGCTGCTAATTCCGATACTCTTTTAGCCGAACAAATGGCTACTAGAAAAATCAATTTCCTGGTGAGAAGCACTAAGGAAATATGCTGTAATGGTTCAAATGGTTGTTTCTGTAGAACCGACAGAACCAAGTTTAGATCCCATGGACATATGGGAATATTAACCGGAGGACTAATACGCATCACTCCTTGTATAAAGGCTTTGACTAGTGAATGCGAAGCCAAGGGCCTTTGAAAAAATATTGACAAGGCCGAAATCTGACCCTTGATAGTACTCAAGGCAAGCTTCCTATCTACAGCCCATTGTAGGAAGTCCAGAATCCTACCTATTACGTATTTACGTGGATGCCATTTCTTGGCTTCACACCAGGCGATGTACGCCTTCCAGATTCTATAGTAGATCTGCCTGGATACCGGCTTCCTGGCATTGATCATGGTAGATACCACAGCATTAGAGAGCCCTCTCTTTTTTAGAATGTGGGCTTCAATAGCCAGGCCGTCAAACCTAGGGCTGGTAAGGAAGGGTGGTATATCGGTCCCTGCGAAAGCAGGTCCGGACGATGTGGGAGGGTCCAAGGACTCCCCACAGACATTTTTACAATCTCCGCGTACCATGCTCTTCGGGGCCACGCTGGAGCCACCAGAATCACTGGTTTCTTTTCTACCCTGATTCTGCGGAGTAATCGAGGTAACAATTGTGGCGGTGGGAATGCATATATCAGCTTGAACTGATCCCAAGGGAACACTAGGGCATCCGAGCCGCACGCTAGGGGATCCCTTGCCCAAGAGACAAACCTGTCCACTTTTGTGTTGAATCTGGATGCTAGCAGATCTACATCCGGTGTTCCCCACCGCTGACATATTGTCCGGAAAACCTCGGGATGAAGGGAACATTCCCCTGGGCATAATTGTTGGCGACTTAGAAAGTCCGCCTTCCAATTCTCCACTCCTGGAATGAATACCGCAGATATGGCTGGGACATATCTTTCTGCCCATCTCAGGATGTAATTTACCTCCCTTTGGGCTGCACGACTCCTGGTGCCCCCCTGACGATTGATATATGCCACTGCTGTGGCATTGTCTGACTGAACTCTGACAGGGGACCCTTGGAGTTTGGATGTCCATGCTACTAGGGCATACCGGGCTGCTCGTATCTCTAAGAGATTGATGGGCAGGGCCTTTTCCGCATCCGACCATCTGCCCTGGAGAGACCATTGCTCCAGTACTGCTCCCCAGCCTATAAGGCTGGCATCTGTAGTGACCACCTTCCAGGAAATCGGACTGAAGGATTTCCCTCTTTCCAGATTCTGGGGAACCAACCACCAGCGGAGGCTCCTGCGAACGGAAGGGGACAAGGACATTGGTAAGTCCAGAGCCTGAACTTTTTTGTTCCAGGCTGACAGTATGGCCCTTTGCAACTTCCTTGAATGGAATTGACCGTAGGGTACTGCTTCGAATGATGCCACCATTTTTCCCAGCAGCCTCATGCACAGGCGTATGGATGGCTGTCTTTTTGAACCCACTAAGTGGATCAAATCTCTCAAAGACGACCCCTTTTCTTGAGGCAAGAAAATCTTTCTCTGGTCTGAATCCAGCCTTAGCCCCAAGTATTCCAGACTTTTGACTGGTTTTAGGGCTGACTTGTCTCGGTTGATAATCCAACCGTGATATTCCAGATACTTGATTGTCTCGTGAACAACCACTTCTAGTTTTTCCACTGAGTGGTCTATCAGCAACAAGTCGTCTAGATATGCCATTATCGTTACACCTCGTGTTCTTAGATTGGCCAATAATGGGGCCAGAATTTTTGTGAACACTCTTGGTGCTGTGGCCAGACCGAAGGGTAAGGCTCTGAACTGAAAATGGCGCCCTTCTACCGCAAAGCGTAGAAATTTTTGGTGGGCTGGAAAGATGGGGATGTGCAAATAAGCATCTTTGATGTCGATCGAGGCTAACCATTCCTCCCCTTGTAGGGCAGTGGCTACCGATCGGATCGACTCCATCCGGAAAGTCCTGATATGTAGGAATTTGTTTAGCCCTTTTAGATTTAATATGGGCCTCACGTCCCCGTTTGGCTTCGGAACTGTAAAGAGGTTTGAGTAAAACCCGAACCCCCATTCTTCCAGGGGAACCTCTATAATTACTGCTTGAAGCAATAATTGTTCCAGTGCCAACAGGAGGGATCCTCTCTTCTGGGGATCCCTTGGCACGTTTGACCTTATAAAGCGGGAAGGAGGGGAGTTTTTTAACTCCAATTTGTATCCCAGATTTACTGCGGAGAGCACCCATCTGTCTCGGATCGTGTCCCGCCAGGTTTCTGTGAACAACTGAAGTCTTCCCCCCACCCGATTGGGTGGGGGCAACCCTTCATGCATTTGACTTTGGGGGAGGTTTTGTACCTCTCCTGCTCCAGGGCTTCTTGTTACCCTGCAACTGTCCCTGATTTTTACCTCCGGGATTTGACCGGGGAGGCCGTCGGAACTGTTTCACAGCCGATGTCCTAGGGACTGGAGAAGCCGGCCTCTTAAAGGAGGGACCTCTAACTCTATTTTTAACCGGCAAAAGTGTACTTTTAAAGCTGGAAATTCTCTGGATATACTTGTCCAGGTCTTCCCCGAATAAGCGCTCCCCATGAAATGGGAAGCTGACCAGCAATTTTTTACAGGGAGCTTCAGCAGACCAGTTTTTGAGCCATAGAAGCCTGCGCATATGTACTACAGACAGCGTAAGGCGGGAGGCCTGATGGATTGAATCCTTTATGGCGTCCACCGCAAAGCATAAGGCTCTAGGTAGATCAGCTAGGGCAAGAGCCTGCTGATCTGGCAAGTCCCTTAAGACCTGTTTCAACTGATCCTTCACTGCTTGGCAGACCCCTATAGCTGCCACTGCTGGTTGTGTCACCAATCCTGCTGTAGAAAAAGCAGATTTCAATAATGACTCCAATTTTTTATCTATTGGGTCCTTGAACATTTGGACATTTTCCACCGGACATGTCAGTGATTTATTCACACAAGAGATGGCTGCGTCCACTGTAGGGACCTTCCATTTTCTGATGAACTTATCCTCCATGGGATAGACCACCGGAAATCTCTTGGGGGGAGTAAATATTTTGTCAGGATGCTCCCAATCCTGGTAAATGAGCCCCTCCAGTAAAGGATGGATCGGAAAGGAACAAACAGTCTGGGGAGCTTTTAGCGACCCCAACGAGGAGACAGAAGTGGAGGATGGCTCCGCAAGTGGCATTTTAAATGCTGATCGGACCATATTAGTCAGGGACTGAACCCATAACCTCTCAGCATGTGATGCTGAGAACGGCTCTTCCACTGTTGATTCCTCTACAACCGAATCAACCTCATCCTGATCCCCCTCAGGTAGGTCGACCTCTGTATGGGACTGTTGCTCTGTTAACAGGCACTCTGAGGGAGGAGACGGAGATCGAGCGCTTTTCTCCTGTGACAGGGAAGCAGCGATTAATGCTGACAATCTCTCTTCCAGTCCTCCCAGAGCTGAGGAAAAAACCTCCTCTGTTACATACACAGGAGCAGGTGAACTGAGGACAGCCACAGTACCAGGTACTCCTGAGGGTGCTCTACGGTCACTAACCTCTGATTCTTCAGGGGAGACTGGTGCAGCCAAAGCATGCCCAAGATCCTCAGAGCCCGATGGAGACCCCCTATTCCTCCTGGAATTTCTAGTCCCGGAGTTTTTAGACGGCATATTCCTAAGCCACAAAGCTGAGGTATTCCAGCCGAAATACACCAGTTACTGATAATAGTCTAGCATAAATGCTGCTATAATAAACAGTTGGTGTCTACTAATGTGCCTTTCTAGGGGATGCCTGTATCAACCGCTTGCTGTATGCCTTTAAATGTTGCCAGCTCTGTCTCTGTACTTCATAGCCAGCTTACTACAATATTGTGGCTTTTTAAAACCTGCTGGGACGCCCGCACATGCGCAGAAGCGCTGCGGCGCGCACAGAGCGTCATCCCCCAGGCTCCGCCCCCTTTCCCGGCTCACCTCTATATATAGAGGCGCGTGCACGCGCACGCGCGCGGCCACGTGCGCCCTCGGCGCTAATTTCAAACATGGAAACCAGGGACAGGAGCCAGGGCCCCTCTTTGCCGCAGGCCGGGGGATGGACGAGCACTGCAACATGGCAGAGGAAGCAGTTTCCTATAGGAGAACTCACCAACTGCCTGGACTTTGCTCTCTGAGAAGAAACTAGTCCACATGACAAGAAAACATTCCACAGCGGCCTCTAGTGGACAAACACAGGTACCGCAGTCTAATATACTAAATATATATAAAAAAACATTTTTTTTTTTTTTTTTTTTCTTGACCACCATTAAAAATTATTACATTTTTTTAGTAGTTACAGGCATGCACAGAATCTTGCGGGAATACCATTAGGTAACAGACAGAAAGACAAATTAGGCTTGGGGGTCCCCCAATAGAACCAAGTTCCTGGGGGCCCCCACTTACCTGTTCCTCGCCGCAGGACTTTGTTTGGTCCACAAAAGCCCAAACTTCACCTATCACGGCAGGCATTGTAATCAAACCTTCAGGGACCGGGTTCCCAAGGATTCCACTCCCCTGGACCTGTATAGCACCCTGCACAGAAAACATCTTGGTCGTGGGTATGACCAGAGCTCTGGATCCCAGGGTCCAGCTCTCCTAAGAGAAGCATTACAGGCAGAACCTTGCTCTTCTCTTTGCAAGGCCCGGGTACCGACCGTTTAGCTATGAAGCTTTTTTGGTCGGATCCGGAATAGCTTACTGAGGCCCAAAAGAACCTGTACGCAAGCTCAGTGAAAAACACATGTTTCTTCTTGGCCAACACCTTAGACACTGGCAAAAAACTGAGGTGCTCCCGGATGGGAGGGGCTTATATAGGGGAGGGTACTTCCGGTTTTGGAAGTTGCCAGTGCCAGCACCTGACGGTAACTATATAACCCATTAGTAATGACTATGTCGCTCTGTGTCCCGTGATGTACGAGAAAGAAATCCTTCCTGATCCCCCGAGAGGCAATCAGATTTTCCCCGGATCAACTTTACCTATAAATGTCAGTACCCAGTTATATTCTGTACATTTAGGAAAGAATCCAGGCCTTTGTTAAAGCAATCTACTGAGCTGGCCAGAACCACCTCTGGAGGGAGTCTATTCCACATTTTCACAGCTCTTACTGTGAAGAAACCTTTCCGTATTTGGAGATGATATCTCTTTTCCTCTAGACGTAGAGTGCCCCCTTGTCCTCTGTGTTGACCGTAAAGTGAATAACTCAACACCAAGTTCACTATATGGACCCCTTATAAATTTGTACATGTTGATCATATCCCCCCTTAATCTCCTCTTCTCAAGAGTGAATAAATTCAGTTCCTCTAATCTTTCCTCATTGCTGAGCTCCTCCATGCCTCTTATCAGTTTGGTTGCCCTTCTCTGCACTTTCTCCAGTTCCCCCGATATCCTTTTTGAGAACTGGTGCCCAAAACTGAACTGAATATTCCAGATGAGGTCTTACTAATGATTTGTACAGGGCCAAAATTATATCTCTCTCTCTGGTGTCCATACCTCTCTTAATACAAGAAAGGACTTTGCTCGCTTTGGAAACCGCAGCTTGGCATTGCATGTTATTATTGAGCTTATGATCTACCAAAACCCCCAGATCCTTCTCCACTATGGATCCCCCCAGTTGTACTCCTCCTAGCATGTATGATGAATGAATATTCTTTGCCCCCAAGTGCATAACTTTACATTTATCAACATTAAACCTCATTTGCCACATAGTCGCCCAATTAGACAGAGCATTGAGGTCGGCTTGTAAATTGGAGACATCAGAGCAAAGATCAGAGCCATGAGTGGACCAAGCAGGTCCTCCCACACTACAGGCCTTCTACAAGACCAGTCACCCTGAGCAAGAAGAGAGCGAGGCTGACCAGTCTTTATCACAGAACACTTCTGCACAGAGCCAACGTGCAGGAGTTGTTTTTTGTTTTAATTTTTAAAGATTGAAGTTCGACTTTACAAGCTTCTTTTATTTAGACAATATTTGTTTTCGGAGTTTGGCTTTAAGCATCTGAAAAGCTGTAGCCCCCAAAAATCGGCAAAGGAAGCACCCCTGCCCATGTCACTTGGTTCTGGAGACCGTCTGCTTACCTTAAAAAAGTTGCTAGAAGTCTGACTTGTAGCCTAAATATCCATGCACATGCCTGCGCCCTCCCTGACCATTAAAAGTCCCCTTAATGGCAAATTAAGTGCTCTCATCCAACACCACTGACAGTTGTGGGCAGTAGTTTAAGTGAACCTTTCCCTTCCTACAAATATTTAAACAAAGTAGTACCATAATAATCCTTTCCAATAGCTTTTTAAAGCCTCATTCCAAAAAAAAAAAAAAAACTCTAGCTCATACTGATAGTCTTCCTATCCCCCTCTTTACCACGTAAAGCGAAATATACTTACCTAAGTCCCCCATCCAGGTCTTACACCACCTCTGCTTCTGGGTGGGGTGACCACTGGTGTCCACCCTAAGAACGCCAACTGATGAACCTGGATTCACTTTCTCTATGCTGTTTGATAAGGAAGGTGGCAGTGTCCAATGGAGTAATAGCCAAGTCTCCACGGAGCTGAGATTTATGTTCACTGATTATGCTAATGGTTTGCTTATAGGCTGCTGTAAGTGTTTTTTTTTTTTGTAAGTGGTTGTTTCTGCAACAGGTTAAGCCTCAGGTAATAAAATGAAACTAAAGTCATATTAAAGTAACATTTTTGTGTTTTTTTTTTAAATAATGTTATACTTATCTGCTCTGTGCAATGGTTTTGCACAGAGCAGCCCTGATCCTCCTCTTTGGGGGTCCCCCTCCGGCACTTCTGGGACCTCCTGGCAAGCCCCTTGCTAAGGGGGTGTACTCGTGCTCGCTCACTCCCGAGCCACACTGTGTACCTCTACTGACACACACAGTGCAACTTAGCCCCGCCCCTGCTCCTTTACCACTGGGCTGCCAAAGGCTCCCGCTGCACTCAGGCACAGCGCTGGACCGAGTTCAGACTCAAGTGTAAGAGTACTGTTAGAATGCACCCGGCGCGCACACGTGCACGGGCAACGACAGATTCTCACGCGCGCTAATGTGCATGCACGTCGCACGGCGTGCACGCGCAGGAGCGCGCCCCCAGCCACAATTTGCGCCAGACGCCCTATTTAAAGGATGTCCTGACTTCTGACAAGTGCTGACTGGTCTTCAGCTGTGTCCTGATAATCTGAACTCTGTTAAACCTGTCCTGATTCCTGTTGCTGAACCTTGGCATTCCTTGACCCTGCTTTTGGACTCTGATTACTGGTTCCTGATCCTGGCTTCCCATCTGACCTTGCTCCTGCCTATGCCTTGTTACCTCGCTGCCCGCCTGTTACCAAACCCGGCTATCATTGTGACCCTGCTGCTGTCTCCTGCTTGGCTCAACGCTGTCTCTGAGTGCCTGTGCTGGCTATCCATCCTATCAGCTTTCCGGGGTCCAGCTCCTTACCGGATGCTCTGCCTGCACCTCCAAGCCTGCAACTCCACTTACAAGATCTGCACACAACACCTGCAGGCACTCGTGTTCCTCCTCATCCTAGCCACCATCTGTTCCACCTTCAGTGGGGCTTGGGTTGGAGATACAAGGGAGGCCGACCTCATCATTCCAGACTCCTACCAGGTACGTGACACTCAAGTAAGTATTTAAGGGGGGGGGTCAGGGGGAAGCTGCACCTAAAAGGTTCTTTACCTTAAAGCAATTGTAAAGTCATTTTTTTTTTAAATCACAAACACGTCACACTTACATGCTCTGTGCAGCGATTTTGCACAGAGCAGCCCCGATCCTCCTCTTCTCGGGTCCCTCGCCGGCGCTCCTGGCTCCTCCCTCCTGCCCCCGCACCAAACAGCTTGCAATGGGTGCACCTGAGCAAGCACACTCCTGATTAGCGGCTCCGTGTGTCCGTTCACACATGGAGCTGCGGCCCACCCCACCATCTCCTGATTAGCTCACTGGCTTTGATTGACAGCAGCGGGAGCCAATCAGGATTGTGAGTCCCGGGAGAGGCAAGGCTGTCATGGACATCGCTGGATCGAGAGGGGGCTTAGGTAAACGTTAGGGGGGACTGCTGCACACAAAAGTTTTTTTTACCTTCTTGCATAGAATGCATGAAGGTAAAGAACTTGTGCCTTTAAAACCACTTGAATGCAGAGAATGCCATAAGGTATAAAACCTTCTGCCTTTAGAACCACTTAACTCAGAAAGGGCAAAAGAAGAGGCCTTTTTTGGCCAATAAAGGTAATAGTACACACATTGCGGTACCTACTCTTATATAGGAAGTTAATCATTAAACATTTAAAATGCCTAACAGGTTCACTTTCAGACAGGACTGTGCCTTACTAATATTCATTATATGATTTTAATTGGAGGAATCGCATCCAGAGGCCGACAATGAACATAATCCATTCCAGGACAATGTGTTTCTGGAAATCAAAGTTAACTAGACATCTCTATCACCAGCTGAAATAAATCCAGAGCTCACATCTATCAGCAGCTCACCCCCGGCTCAATAAATCTAGAAACTCCAACTTCATCTATCACATGATTATTTTCTGGCATGAAAACTGGACTTTATGTAAACTGTAACCAGAATGGATCTGGGAAAAGGTTCTATCACTGGTTAATAATGTCCTCAGGTACAGCCTAATGTAAAGTAGCAGGAACTAATGACAGCGGAGGCATTTCTCTCTGTGATGTCATTGCTTGTAGGAAACTGAACACACTCAGAACATTCAGATGATGTAAACTGAGGTCACCTTTGGGCGTATGTCTTTGGCTTTATCTTGAATCTTCCCCAACATGCTGGAACTCGGGGCTGTGATGGAAGCCAATGATCGTGAGGACTTCAACCTATTTGCAGAAGAGCCAGGGACTACATAAACACCACTTTGCCTTTGTGTTTCTCAAGGTAATTTAAAGTGCAGTACAGCTGCTATTTGTAGGAAACAGACCCCTCCAGAACCAACATAAAGAACCTGGTATATTATAAACAAAGGGCACCAAGGCTTATTTTAAAGTGCAGTGCATGAAGTGCTACGAGATTTAGGTTCAGTTCACACTGCTGGGACCCCAAAGTCATGCGACCTCCAGTGCAACTTTGCAACGCCCCTTGCTTGAGCCTTCAATGTTTTGCAACTTTGACAAATCAGAACAATACAGAGTGTGACACACATTATTGAACTTACAAAACTCTCTGAAGTCGCAGCCAAAGTTGCAAAGATAAGACAAAAACAACTTCCTTGCGACTTTTAGTGATTTTAAAATTGGAGTCTATGGTACTCACGTCGCAAGGACGAAGTGGAAAAGTAGTGCTGGAATTATTTTTTTTGTCGCTGCATCTTGAGTTGCAAGCTGACGTAAAGCTGGCCATACACTGATCAAAGACTCATCTGTTTGACTTCTGTTGAAGGAACAGGAAATAGTTTCTTGATCCGCAGCTGCAGCTTTTGATCAGCGGCAGGTACAGCAGTCAGAATACAATGTCCAAAAGAAGAGTGGAGCAGCACCATTTGAGTGTAGTCCAGTCCCGCTGTAGGTCCGTGCTGTAGCTGGCAAGGGACCGCGAATCCTGGAGCTCCCCGGCTGTTGGAAAGCCTCACACTGACACTCCTGTGACAGCTCAGACAGGGTACCAGGGGTAGCAGCAGGGGAGCATGGCACCTTCATTTGGCACATGTCGAAGGCTGCACGTTGGATATCCCTGCTAAACATGTACTTCATCTGCAAAAGATCTTTTGTAGGAACAGACATGCTCTGGACTGATGACTCAAAATTTGAAATATTTGGCTGTATCAGGAGGCAATTTGTTGGGAGAAGGACTGGAAAGTGGTACAATAATGAGCGTCTGCAGCCAACTGTGAAGCATGGTGGTGGTTCCTTACAAGTTTGGGGCTGCATTTCTGTCAATGGAGTTGAAAATTTGGTCAGGATCAATGCTGAGAAATACAGGCAAATACTTCTCCATTCCGCCATACCATCAGGGAGACATGTGATTGGCCCCAAATCTTTTCTGCAGCAAGACATTGACCCCAAACATACAGCCAATGTTATTAAGAACTATCTTCAGCGTGAAGAAGAACAAGGAGTCCTGGAAGTGATGGCTTGGCCTCCACAGAGCCCTGATATCACCATCATGGAGTCTGCCAGGGATGACATAAAGAGACAGAAGCATTTGATACAGCCGACATCCACAGAAGATCTGTGCTTAGTTCTCCAAGATGTACATAGAACAACCTACCCGCGAGTTCCTTCAACAATTGTGTGCAAGTCTACCCAGAAGTAGACGGGGGGGGGGGGGATTGATTGGATTTGGTTTTCTTTTCTGATCAAATACTTTTTCAATTTGTTAATTGATAAAAAAATAAACTATTAACACTTCGATTTCTGAAAGCATTCTTCATTTACAGTATTAGCATCACACTAAAACTTTTTTGCAGTAGTTTATATACAGTATTATTTATATATATTCAGTGAATAAAATAAGTATTGAACACGTCACCATTTTTCTAGGTAAATATATTTCTAAGGGCTCATTTACACTTGGTTCGGCTTCAACACACATTAAAGCGCCTACCGCTTCAACAAGCTTTTATGATATGTTTTTGATGCTTCGGTGGGGCTTCGATGAAGCTATAGTGATGCTTCAATGATGCTCTTTTGAAGCTTTGTTGAAGCTTGGCAGGTGCCCTGTATGTGTGTGGATATCTCATACCTGCAATTTCTCCAAAACAAAGCGAAGCTAAAGCTGAATTAAAGCCTCTCAAAAGCTCTAGGTGCTTCAAGCGAGCTTTGCCATAGACTTCTATGGAGGCTTTGAAAAAGCTTTGAAGCCCCACTAAAGCTACATGGTGTATCATTTTTGAATCGAAGCCAAAGCAAATGCAAGGTGTAAACAGATTTGTAAGATAACCATTTTAATTAGTGACAGGGGATTTGACTGGCGCTCAGAGAGCTTTAACAAAGCGTGTCCAAAGCAATGTTTTGAAGCAAGTCTAGATTAGCCCTAAAGGTGCTATTGGCATGACATTTTCACCACATGTGAGTAACAACCCATGCAACCCAAGTTATGTGTAATAAAATGGAATGACACAGGGAAAAAGTATTGAACACATAAAGAAAGGGAGGTGCAAAAAGGCATGGAAAGCCAAGACACCAGCTGAAAGCTATCCGTAATTAGAAAGCAATCCTGCCCCTTGTCAGGGCAAATTAATATCAGCTGGTTCAGTCTCAGCTGATGGCCTATAAAAAGATGTCTCATTTCCAAGGTGTCACACAAGAAACATCTCATGATGGTTAAAAACAATGAGATCTCTCAAGTCCTTTGCAACCTTATTGTTGCAAAACATACTGATGGCATTGGTTATAGAAGGACTTCTAAACTTCTGAATGTTTCAGTGAGCACTGTTGGGGCCATAATCCAGAAGTGGAAAGAACATAATTTCATCATAAACCGGCCACGACCAGGTTCTCCACGCAAGAATTCTGACAGAGGAGTAAAAAGAATTATCAGAAAAGTTGTCCAAGAGCCAAGGCCCACTTGTGGAGAGATTCAGAAAGACCTGAAATTAGAAGGTACAATTGTTTCAAAGAAAACATTAAGGAATGCACTCACCCGCCATGGCCTGTATGCACGTTCACCACACAAGACTCCATTGCTGAAGAAAAAGCATGTTGAAGCTCATTTAAAGTTTTCTGCACGACATTTAGACAAGTCCGTGAAATACTGGGAAATATAGTCTGGTCAGATGAGACCAAAATTTAACCCTTTGGACGCCATAATACACACCATGTTTGGAGGTCAAACAGCACTGCACATAACCCCCAAAAACACCCCAATACCAACAGTGAGGTTTGAAGGTGTGGGCGGGGCTGTTTTTTAGCATACGGTACTGGCAATCTTCATATCATTGAAGGAAGGATGAATGTAAAAATGTACCGAGACATTCTTGATAAAAATCTGCTGCCATCTACCAGGATGATGAAGATGAAAGGAGGGAGGACATTTCAGCAAGAAAATCATCCCAAACACAAAGCCAAGGAAACTCTCAATTGGTTTCAAAGAAAGAAAATAAAGCTGCTAGAATGGCCCAGCCAATCACCTGACTTGAATCCAAAAGAAAATCTATGGAAAGAACTAAAGATCAGAGTGCATAGAAGAAGCCCACGGAACCTTCAAAATTTGAAGACTGTTTGTGTGGAAGAATGGGCCAAAATCACACCTGAGCAACGCAGGCGACTCGTTTCTCCATACAGGGGGCGTCTTGAAGCTGTCATTACCAACAAAGGATTTTGTACCAAGTATTATTATTATTATTATACAGCATTTATCTATAGTGCCAACAGTTTGCACAGCGCTTTACAACATAAGAATAGACAGCACAGTTACAATACAATTCAATACAGGAGGGATCAGAGGGCTCTGATCATTACAGTTTAGGATTAGGATTTTAAACAAATTTCATTTAGTGTGTTCAATACTTTTCCCCTGTGTCATTCCATTTCAACTTAATTTCTGAACCTATTTGTTTTGGTTTCTTTGTGTGAATTGTATGGGTTGTTACCGACATGTGGTGAAAATTTCATGTCAATAGTACGTCTAGATATATATTTACCTAGAAAAATTGTGACGCGTTTAATACTTATTTTACCAACTGTGTGTATATATTGTGAGGGGGTTAACTCGGTAGCGGGTGTGTGTGACCCCCTGGTTGGCTCCCCACACAAAAACAGGCCCAGCAGACGGAGGTTGTGGTTTTCAAAATCAAAAGGTGCGGTTTATTTCTCTATGTACAGTGACAAAAACACAGCAAAGCCAAAAAGAAACATAAACAAAATAAATCCTGGTCAGCTTGACCTCTGACTAAACATGCAGGTTTCCTAACTAACAACTGGGATCAGCCTGGTGCTGTCCTAGTCCCTAAGTCCCTGGTTTAGTCAATGTCCAAACAAATAGCCACACAGGCTTTGCCTCACCGCACAGGGGTTCACTCTCCCTAGACAGTCCACACAGGTCTGGGTCCAGGCATGAGCAAACACCTAATGAAGCTGGGAGTTTTTAGAGAGGCCTTAAACGAGCTGACAAGCTTCAGCTGGTCTCATCAACTCCCTGCCTGCACGACGCCCAGCACTCTCCCTAGAGGTATGAGTCATCCATGAGCCCACTAGCCTCAGCTGGGCTTCATCAACTCCCTCCCTAGTTGTATAAGTCGGCATAAAGCCTGAATCTGGGAGAAATATATCTACCCCCCTGGATGCAACCAGGTGACTTTACCTTCCTGCTGTCACATACCCCCCCTCTTGTTTTAACCTTGGGGTTGGAACACCAGCAATCAGGCATTCATGTACTCGAGACAAAGCATCCACATTCCCCATTTGAACGCCAGGGCGATGCTTTACTGTGAAGTTGAATTCCTGTAGGGCCAGGAACCACCTATTCACTCTTCTATTTGTCTCCTTGTTTTGAGCCATCCACTTTAACGGAGCGTGATCCGTAACCATGTCAAAGTGCCTACCTAGCAGATAGTACCGAAGGGAATCTAGAGCCCACTTCACCGCTAAACACTCCTTTTCAACCGTGCTGTAATTTACCTCATGGGACTTCAACTTCCTGCTGAGGTAAATGACTGGGTGCTCTTCCCCGTTCCAGACCTGGGACAATACTGCTCCTAACCCCACATCTGACGCATCACTTTGTACGACAAAGTCTTTAGAGAAGTCGGGTGAGTACAACACTGGCTGGCTACATAAGGCTTGTTTCAAGAATTGGAATGCTGCCTCAGCCTCGGGGGTCCATTTAATCATGACCGACCCTTTCCCTTTCGTCAGGTTGGTTAGGGGCACAGCCTTAGAAGCAAAGTGGGGAATGAAGCGCCGATAATAACCCGCGATTCCCAGAAAGGCCCGTACCTGCTTCTTGCTGTTGGGACGTGGCCAACTCTGGATGGCCTCGACTTTGTTGAGTTGGGGTTTTATCACTCCCCTGCCAATGGTGTACCCAAGATATTTGGCCTCCTCCTGCCCAATGGTACACTTCTTGGGGTTAGCCGTAAACCCCGCTTCCCGGATAGAGTCTAGGACTGCTTGCACTTTTGGCAGATGTGAGGCCCAATCTGTGCTATGGACAATTACTTGCCAATTATTTGCCAATACCCTTTTGTGAGGTCAAGAGTCGTCATGTATCGGGCTGTTCCCAGCCGGTCGATCAACTCATCTATACGTGGCATGGGGTAGGTGTCAAATTTTGTAACTTTGTTCAACTGACGAAAATCGTTACAAAATCGCCAGCTCCCATCCGGTTTAGGCACCAACAAAATGGGACTAGACCAATCACTTTGGGACTCCTCTATCACCCCTAAGTTCAGCATTTTCTGTACTTCCTCCCGTATTGCCTCCCGTCGGGCCTCTGGGATCCGATAGGGTTTTAACTTCACCCTTTCACCGGGCGGGGTAATAATATCATGCTCTACCCCAGATGTTTGTCCCGGCAGCTCAGAGAACACCTCCTTGTTGCGAAGCACAAACTCCTTAACCTCCTGTTGTTGGGGTTGTGACAAGGTGGCTGCTATTCCAACCTCCGGAATCACGCAACCAGTTTGAGCTGGTGACCAAGTTTCTGCGACTAGGGACTCTCTATCCCTCCAGGCTTTCAACAGATTAACGTGATATATCTGTTCGGGCTTTCGCCTTCCTGGTTGTCTGACCTTGTAATTCACTTCGCTCACTTTTTCCATTATCTCGTAGGGGCCTTGCCATTTGGCAAGGAATTTACTTTCAACCGTAGGGACAAGTACCAATATCCTATCCCCCGGGGAAAAGGTACGGGTCTTGGCTCCACGGTTGTACACTCTCTGCTGTGCCAACTGCGCTTGGGCCAAATGTTCCTTCACGATGGGCATTACCTGTGCAATTCGATCTTGCATCAGGGCGACATGCTCAATCACACTCCTGTGGGGAGAACTCTCACTTTCCCAAGTCTCCTTGGCAATATCCAACAGCCCTCTTGGGTGTCTCCCATACAGTAACTCAAAGGGGGAGAATCCCGTAGAGGATTGGGGCACCTCCCTAATAGCAAACATCAAATAAGGAAGTAGACAGTCCCAATCCTTTCCATCTCTATCCACCACTTTCTTCAACATTTGTTTTAGGGTTTTGTTGAATCTTTCAACCAGCCCATCGGTTTGGGGGTGATACACAGATGTACGCAATTGCGTCACTTTGAACAATTTACACAGCTCTTTCATAACCCGGGACATAAAGGGTGTACCTTGGTCCGTAAGCAGTTCTTTACAAATACCCACCCGGCTAAAAACAAGAGATAGCTCTTTGGCTATGGTTTTGGCCGAGGTATTTCTGAGAGGGATCGCTTCTGGATAACGGGTGGCATAGTCCATTATAACCAATATGTGCTGGTGCCCCCTAGCGGACTTGATTATAGGACCTACCAAATCCATTGCGATTCTCTCAAACGGGACCTCAATGATGGGTAGAGGGACCAGCGGGCTACGGAAATGTGGCATCGGGGCCGACCTCTGACACACAGGGCAGGAGGAACAATAATTTTCTATGTCCTTCATCACCCCAGGCCAATAGAATCTCTGTAATACCCTCTCTCGGGTTTTCTCTGTCCCCAGATGACCTCCAAGAATGTGCCCATGGGCCAACTCCAACACCAACTTCCTGTAAGGTTTGGGCACCACAAGCTGCTCAACGGTTTCTTCTGCCCTTTTTGCCACCCGATACAGTAGGTCCTTCTCTACGCTGAAGTATGGGTAAGTGCAGGTATTATCTGGGTTCACTAACTCGCCATCTATTTCCACTACGTTTTCCCGTGCCTTTATTAGGGCGGGGTCTTTTAACTGTTCTGTGGCAAAATTTTCCCTGTGAACCTCCAGATCAGAAAACTCCACAGACGGTAGGTTTTCGTCTGAGGAGGTGGGCTCCTCTCCAGTTTCTTGAGTCTCCCCTGCCAATACTGACAAGGGAAATTCTGGAGAGTCCTCACCACTCTCAGAGGAGTTCTGGCTATCACATTCCTGGTACATAGGGGCACCAGTGGGGGGCTCAGGATCATCCCACAGTTCCCAGAACTTCGGAAAATCCCTTCCCACAATGGCATCATGCGGTAATTGAGATACTAACCCCACTGGATGAGAGAGGGTACCTTTGGGGGTCTTGAAACACACTGTAGTCACTGGATACTCTCGGGTGTCCCCATGCACACAAATAACAGCTACCTTGCTATTCCCAGAGACCTCTGTTTTAACTAATTCAGCCTTTATCAGGGTCACAAGGCTACCTGAATCCAGCAATACCACAACATTTCTACCATTAATACACATTTTGCATAAATGTTTCTCAGTTCCCCGAATGGCAGTGCATGCGACTGTCGCACACAGCGACTGACGTCTGTCCGTCAGAAAGTCACATTGCATGGGTTCCTCCACAACCGGGCAATTTGCTGCAATATGTCCCGCTTGCCGGCAGCGGTAGCAAACAATCCTTTTGGCTGCCTCTTGAGCCCCTGACTTCCCAGGCTGTTCTCGCCAAACTTTGGGCAGAGCTCCCACCCTCTCACTCTCTCCACCCTCACCCCTTGGAATCCTCTTATCCGCCCCTGGGGATGGTCTGGTCTTAGGGTGGAAAGTCCGAGAGTCTCTGGAAGAGGCCGTCAGGTTCTCTGTAGCCAAGTATTTCTCTACACGATCCACAAGACCACCGGCCGTCTCTGGGTCTCCATGGCTTACCCACTTTTGGATGGCAGTAGGAAGAGCTCTCAAAAACCGATCCATTACAACACGTTCCACAATCTCTGGTGCGGACAAAGTCTCTGGCTGTAGCCACTTCCTGCTCAGGTGAATGAGATCATACATTTGAGACCTGGGGGGTTTTCCAAGCTGGAAAGTCCAGTTATGCACACGCTGAGCCCGGACAGCCAGGGTGACACCCAGCCTTGCCAATATTTCAGCTTTTAGCATCACATAGTCTTTTGCTTGGTCAGGCTCTAGGTCATAGTAAGCCTTCTGCGATTCACCAGTTAACAGAGGGGCCACCAGTCCAGCCCACTGCTCCTCAGGCCACTTTTCTCTTTCAGCAGTCCTTTCAAATGTGGTCAAAAATACCTCTGGATCATCCTCTCCAGTCATTTTTGTCAATAAACGACTCACCCCAAAGGACGCGGTATTAGTGGGACGGCTTTCCTCACTGGTCTGCGGACGTTGCTGCACTACTGCTTCCATTTGTTGTAGTCTCTGCTCTTGCTTCTGTAACAGGTCTATGAAGCGGGCCTCAGATTGCTGCTGGGCTTGTTGCTGAGCTTCCAGACTCTGTTGGTGAGCTTGCTGCTGGGCTGCAAGGCTCTGTTGATGAGCTTGCTGCTGGGCTGCAAGGCTCCTTTGCAAACCTGCATTTGTCTGCTGTTGATTGGCATTTGCTAGAGCCAGCTGTTTCAGTATCTCCTCCATGCTGGCTTAAAAAAAACTGCCACTGGTTCTCCACCAACTGTGAGGGGGTTAACTCGGTAGCGGGTGTGTGTGACCCCCTGGTTGGCTCCCCACACAAAAACAGGCCCAGCAGACGGAGGTTGTGGTTTTCAAAATCAAAAGGTGCGGTTTATTTCTCTATGTACAGTGACAAAAACACAGCAAAGCCAAAAAGAAACATAAACAAAATAAATCCTGGTCAGCTTGACCTCTGACTAAACATGCAGGTTTCCTAACTAACAACTGGGATCAGCCTGGTGCTGTCCTAGTCCCTAAGTCCCTGGTTTAGTCAATGTCCAAACAAATAGCCACACAGGCTTTGCCTCACCGCACAGGGGTTCACTCTCCCTAGACAGTCCACACAGGTCTGGGTCCAGGCATGAGCAAACACCTAATGAAGCTGGGAGTTTTTATAGAGGCCTTAAACGAGCTGACAAGCTTCAGCTGGTCTCATCAACTCCCTGCCTGCACGACGCCCAGCACTCTCCCTAGAGGTATGAGTCATCCATGAGCCCACTAGCCTCAGCTGGGCTTCATCAACTCCCTCCCTAGTTGTATAAGTCGGCATAAAGCCTGAATCTGGGAGAAATATATCTACCCCCCTGGATGCAACCAGGTGACTTTACCTTCCTGCTGTCACAATATATATATATATATATATATATATATATATATACACATACACACACACACACACACACACAGTATCTCACAAAAGTGAGCACACCCCTCACATTTTTTATATCTTTTCATGTGACAACTCTGAAGAAATGACATTTTGCTACAATGTAAAGTAGTGAGTGTACAGCTTGTATAACACTGTAAATTTGCTGTCCCCTCAAAATAACTCAACACACAGCCATTAATGTCCAAACCGCTGGCAACAAAAGTGAGTACACCCCTAAGTGAAAAATGTCCAAATTGGGCCCAATTAGCCATTTTCCCTCCCCGATGTCATGTGACTTGTTAGTGTTACAAGGTCTCAGGTGTGAATGGGGAGCAGGTGTGTTAATTGTGGTGTTATCGCTCTCACTTGCTCTCATACTGGTCAGTGGAAGTTCAACATGGCACCTCACGGCAAAGAACTCTCTGAGGATCTGAAAAAAAGAATTGTTGCTCTACATAAAGATGGCCTAGGCTATAGGAAGATTTTCAAGACCTTGAAACTGAGCTGCAGCACGGTGGCCAAGACCATATAGTGGTTTAACAGGACAGGTTCTACTCAGAACAGGTCTCGCCATGTTCGACCAAAGAAGTTGAGTGCACGTACTCAGCGTCATATCCAGAGGTTGTCTTTGGGAAATAGACGTATATGAGTGCTGCCAGCATTGCTGCGAAGGTTGAAGGGGTGGGGGTCAGCCTGTCAGTGCTCAGACCATACGCCGCACACTGCATCAAATTGGTCTGCATGGCTGTCCTCCCAGAAGGAAGCCTCTTCTAAAGATGATGCACAAGAAAGCCCACAAACAGATTGCTGAAGTCAAGCAGACTAAGATCATGGATTACTGGAACCATGTCCTGTGGTCTGATGAGACCAAGATCAACTTATTTCATTCAGATGGTGACAAGCGTGTGTGGCGGCAACCAGGTGAGGAGTACAAAGACAAGTGTCTTGCCTACAGTCAAGCATGGTGGTGGGAGTGTCATGGGGCTGCATGAGTGCTGCCGCCACTGGGGAGCTACAGATCATTGAGGGAACCATGAATGCCAACATGTACTGTGACATACTGAAGCAGAGCATGATCCCCTCCCTTCAGAGACTGGGCCGCAGGGCAGTATTCCAACATGATAATGACCCCAAACACACCTCCAAGATGACCGCTGCCTTGCTAAAGAAGCTGAGGGTAAAGGTGATGGACTGGCCAAGCATGTCTCCAGACTTAAACCCTATTGAGTATCTGTGGGGCATCTTCAAACAGAAGGTGGAAGAGCGCAAGGTCTCTAACATCCACCAGCTCCGTGATGTCGTCATGGAGGAGTGGAAGAGGACTCCAGCTCTGGTGAACCCCATGCCCAAGAGGGTTAAGGCAGTGCTGGAAAATAATGGTGGCCACACAAAATATTGACACTTTGGGCCCAATTTGGACATTTTCACTTAGGAGTGTACTCACTTTTGTTGCCAGCGGTTCAGACATTAACCTCCCTGGCGGTATGATTATGTCAAATTTTTGATGCTGAAAGCCATTATTAACCATTATTTTGCATGGAAATTTGGCGTTTTATATTTTAGGCCTGTAATTCTTAGTAATAACACACTTAAATCTGTCCAAACAAGAGTCTAGTAGACATCCCGGGTATGATAAAGTTTGAAACACAAAATCATAAATTATAATATAATAACTATAAATAATTAAAAAAAATAATAATATAATAATTATAATAAAATGAATTTCCCCACTATTCACTATCGCTCAATTCTGCAAGTGTTCTTATTTACTAGCTGGTCTCAAACCACTTTTGACATAAAGGGACCCTTTTAGGTTGCTATAGACAATCTCCAGTTTCCAGGCAGAAAGAACAGTATGTATATATAATATAAAACTGCATGCAGGGCACTGGACAAAACACTAGGGACAAAAGGGATATGAAATAATGTCATACAGTAATGTAATCTGTAAGATTACAGTGTACTGTATGTATTATGAATTTTGTCATTTTTGAATTTGTCGCCAGGCTCAGACACCCGTGCGTTGCGACGCTCGCAGGGAACAGAGCCTGGCACACAGAGGCATTGGGCGGAGGACACAGCCCGAGGACACAGCGGGGCGACATCGCAGGATCCTGGGGACAAGGTAAGTAACCTGCACCAGGATCCTGCAATGCAATCCTGAGTGTGGCTTGGGGTTACCGCTAATGGTACTGAAATTTAAACCCAGAGCCACACTCGGGAAAACCGCAAGGGAGGTTAATGGCTGTGTGTTGAGTTATTTTGAGGGGACAGCAAATTTACACTGTTATACAAGCTGTACACTCACTACTTTACATTGTAGCAAAGTGTAATTTCTTCAGTGTTGTCACATGAAAAGATAAAATAAAATATTTACAAAAATGTGAAGGGTGTACTCACTTTTGTGACATACTGTGTGTATATATATATATAGATATATCTATATCTATATATATATTGTGACAGCAGGAAGGTAAAGTCACCTGGTTGCATCCAGGGGGGTAGATATATTTCTCCCAGATTCAGGCTTTATGCCGACTTATACAACTAGGGAGGGAGTTGATGAAGCCCAGCTGAGGCTAGTGGGCTCATGGATGATTCATACCTCTAGGGAGAGTGCTGGGCGTCGTGCAGGCAGGGAGTTGATGAGACCAGCTGAAGCTTGTCAGCTCGTTTAAGGCCTCTATAAAAACTCCCAGCTTCATTAGGTGTTTGCTCATGCCTGGACCCAGACCTGTGTGGACTGTCTAGGGAGAGTGAACCCCTGTGCGGTGAGACAAAGCCTGTGTGGCTATTTGTTTGGACATTTACTAAACCAGGGACTTAGGGACTAGGACAGCACCAGGCTGATCCCAGTTGTTAGTTAGGGAAACCTGCACGTTTAGTCAGAGGTCAAGCTGACCAGGATTTATTTTGTTTATGTTTCTTTTTGCTTTGCTGTGTTTTTGTCACTGTAAATAGAGAAATAAACCGCACCTTTTGATCTTGAAAACCACAACCTCCGTCTGCTGGGCCTGTTTTTGTGTGGGGAGCCCATCCAGGGGGTCACACACACCCGCTACCGAGCTAACCCCCCCACAGTTGGTGGAGAACCAGTGGCAGTTTTTTTTTAAGCCAGCATGGAGGAGATACTGAAACAGCTGGCTCTAGCAAATGCCAATCAACAGCAGACAAATGCAGGTTTGCAAAAGAGCCTTGCAGCTCAACAACAGAGCTTCGCAGCCCAGCAACAAGCCCAGCAGCAATCTGAGGCCCGCTTCATAGACCTGTTGCAGAAGCAAGAGCAGAGACTACAACAGATGGAAGCAGTAATGCAGCAACGTCCGCAGACCAGTGAGGAAAGCCATCCCACTAATACCGCGTCCTTTGGGGTGAGTCGTTTATTGACAAAAATGACTGGAGAGGATGATCCAGAGGTATTTTTGACCACATTTGAAAGGACTGCTGAAAGAGAAAAGTGGCCTGAGGAGCAGTGGGCTGGACTGGTGGCTCCTCTGTTAACTGGTGAATCGCAGAAAGCTTACTATGACCTAGAGCCTGACCAAGCAAAAGACTATGTGATGCTAAAAGCTGAAATATTGGCAAGGCTGGGTGTCACCCTGGCTGTCCGGGCTCAGCGTGTGCATAACTGGACTTTCCAGCTTGGAAAACCCCCCAGGTCTCAAATGTATGATCTCATTCACCTGAGCAGGAAGTGGCTACAGCCAGAGACTTTGTCCGCACCGGAGATTGTGGAACGTGTTGTGATGGATCGTTTCTTGAGAGCTCTTCCTACCGCCATTCAAAAGTGGGTAAGCCATGGAGACCCAGAAATGGCCGGTAAACTTGTGGATCGTGTAGAGAGATACTTGGCTGCAGAGAACCTGACGGCCTCTTCCAGAGACTCTCGGACTTTCCACCCTAAGACCAGACCATCCCCAGGGGCGGATAAGATGATTCCAAGGGGTGAGGGTGGAGAGAGTGAGAGGGTGGGAGCTCTGCCCAGGGTTTGGCGAGAACAGCCTGGGAAGTCGGGGGCTCAAGAGGCAGCCAAAAGGATTGTTTTCTACCGCTGCCGGCAAGCGGGACATATTGCAGCAAATTGCCCGGTTGTGGAGGAACCCATGCAATGTGACTTTCTGACGGACAGACGTCAGTCGCTGTGTGCGACAGTCGCATGCACTGCCATTCGGGGAACTGAGAAACATTTATGCAAAATGTGTATTAATGGTAGAAATGTTGTGGTATTACTGGATTCAGGTAGCCTTGTGACCCTGATAAAGGCTGAATTAGTTAAAACAGAGGTCTCTGGGAATAGCAAGGTAGCTGTTATTTGTGTGCATGGGGACACCCGAGAGTATCCAGTGACTACAGTGTGTTTCAAGACCCCCAAAGGTACCCTCTCTCATCCAGTGGGGTTAGTATCTCAACTACCGCATGATGCCATTGTGGGAAGGGATTTTCCGAAGTTCTGGGAACTGTGGGATGATCCTGAGCCCCCCACTGGTGCCCCTATGTACCAGGAAGGTGATAGCCAGAACTCCTCTGAGAGTGGTGAGGACTCTCCAGAATTTCCCTTGTCAGTATTGGCAGGCGAGACTCAAGAAACTGGAGAGGAGCCCACCTCCTCAGACGAAAACCTACCGTCTGTGGAGTTTTCTGATCTTGAGGTTCACAGGGAAAATTTTGCCACAGAACAGTTAAAAGACCCCACCCTAATAAAGGCACGGGAAAACGTAGTGGAAATAGATGGCGAGTTAGTGAACCCAGATAATACCTGCACTTACCCATACTTCAGCGTAGAGAAGGACCTACTGTATCGGGTGGCAAAAAGGGCAGAAGAAACAGTTGAGCAGCTTGTGGTGCCCAAACCTTACAGGAAGTTGGTGTTGGAGTTGGCCCATGGGCACATTCTTGGAGGTCATCTGGGGACAGAGAAAACCCGAGAGAGGGTATTACAGAGATTCTATTGGCCTGGGGTGATGAAGGACATAGAAAATTATTGTTCCTCCTGCCCTGTGTGTCAGAGGTCGGCCCCGATGCCACATTTCCATAGCCCGCTGGTCCCTCTACCCATCATTGAGGTCCCGTTTGAGAGGATCGCAATGGATTTGGTAGGTCCTATAATCAAGTCCGCTAGGGGGCACCAGTACATATTAGTTATAATGGACTATGCCACCCGTTATCCAGAAGCGATCCCTCTCCGAAATACCTCGGCCAAAACCATAGCCAAAGAGCTATCTCTTGTTTTTAGCCGGGTGGGTATTTGTAAAGAACTGCTTACGGACCAAGGTACACCCTTTATGTCCCGGGTTATGAAAGAGCTGTGTAAATTGTTCAAAGTGACGCAATTGCGTACGTCTGTGTATCACCCCCAAACCGATGGGCTGGTTGAAAGATTCAACAAAACCCTAAAACTTATGTTGAAGAAAGTGGTGGATAGAGATGGAAAGGATTGGGACTGTCTACTTCCTTATTTGATGTTTGCTATTAGGGAGGTGCCCCAATCCTCTACGGGATTCTCCCCCTTTGAGTTACTGTATGGGAGACACCCAAGAGGGCTGTTGGATATTGCCAAGGAAACTTGGGAAAGTGAGAGTTCTCCCCACAGGAGTGTGATTGAGCATGTCGCCCTGATGCAAGATTGAATTGCACAGGTAATGCCCATCGTGAAGGAACATTTGGCCCAAGCGCAGTTGGCACAGCAGAGAGTGTACAGCCGTGGAGCCAAGACCCGTACCTTTTCCCCGGGGGATAGGATATTGGTACTTGTCCCTACGGTTGAAAGTAAATTCCTTGCCAAATGGCAAGGCCCCTACGAGATAATGGAAAAAGTGAGCGAAGTGAATTACAAGGTCAGACAACCAGGAAGGCGAAAGCCCGAACAGATCTATCACGTTAATCTGTTGAAAGCCTGGAGGGATAGAGAGTCCCTAGTCGCAGAAACTTGGTCACCAGCTCAAACTGGTTGCGTGATTCCAGAGGTTGGAATAGCAGCCACCTTGTCACAACCCCAACAACAGGAGGTTAAGGAGTTTGTGCTTCGCAACAAGGAGGTGTTCTCTGAGCTGCCGGGACAAACATCTGGGGTAGAGCATGATATTATTACCCCGCCCGGTGAAAGGGTGAAGTTAAAACCCTATCGGATCCCAGAGGCCCGACGGGAGGCAATACGGGAGGAAGTACAGAAAATGCTGAACTTAGGGGTGATAGAGGAGTCCCAAAGTGATTGGTCTAGTCCCATTGTGTTGGTGCCTAAACCGGATGGGAGCTGGCGATTTTGTAACGATTTTCGTCAGTTGAACAAAGTTACAAAATTTGACACCTACCCCATGCCACGTATAGATGAGTTGATCGACCGGCTGGGAACAGCCCGATACATGACGACTCTTGACCTCACAAAAGGGTATCGGTAAATTCCCCTGGCCAAGTCGGCCAAAGAGAAAACCGCATTTGTAACCCCAGACAGGGCGTTCCAATATAAGAGAATGCCGTTCGGGTTACAGAATGCGCCGGCCACATTCCAGCGGAAAATGGACCAGATACTGAGGCCCCATCGGAAGTATGCTGCGGCTTACCTGGATGACGTAATTGTCCATAGCACAGATTGGGCCTCACATCTGCCAAAAGTGCAAGCAGTCCTAGACTCTATCCGGGAAGCGGGGTTTACGGCTAACCCCAAGAAGTGTACCATTGGGCAGGAGGAGGCCAAATATCTTGGGTACACCATTGGCAGGGGAGTAATAAAACCCCAACTCAACAAAGTCGAGGCCATCCAGAGTTGGCCACGTCCCAACAGCAAGAAGCAGGTACGAGCCTTTCTGGGAATCGCGGGTTATTATCGGCGCTTCATTCCCCACTTTGCTTCTAAGGCTGTGCCCCTAACCAACCTGACGAAAGGGAAAGGGTCGGTCATGATTAAATGGACCCCCGAGGCTGAGGCAGCATTCCAATTCTTGAAACAAGCCTTATGTAGCCAGCCAGTGTTGTACTCACCCGACTTCTCTAAAGACTTTGTCGTACAAAGTGATGCGTCAGATGTGGGGTTAGGAGCAGTATTGTCCCAGGTCTGGAACGGGGAAGAGCACCCAGTCATTTACCTCAGCAGGAAGTTGAAGTCCCATGAGGTAAATTACGCCACGGTTGAAAAGGAGTGTTTAGCGGTGAAGTGGGCTCTAGATTCCCTTCGGTACTATCTGCTAGGTAGGCACTTTGACATGGTTATGGATCACGCTCCGTTAAAGTGGATGGCTCAAAACAAGGAGACAAATAGAAGAGTAAATAGGTGGTTCCTGGCCCTACAGGAATTCAACTTCACAGTAAAGCATCGCCCTGGCGTTCAAATGGGGAATGTGGATGCTTTGTCTCGAGTACATGAATGCCTGATTGCTGGTGTTCCAACCCCAAGGTTAAAACAAGAGGGGGGGTATGTGACAGCAGGAAGGTAAAGTCACCTGGTTGCATCCAGGGGGGTAGATATATTTCTCCCAGATTCAGGCTTTATGCCGACTTATACAACTAGGGAGGGAGTTGATGAAGCCCAGCTGAGGCTAGTGGGCTCATGGATGATTCATACCTCTAGGGAGAGTGCTGGGCGTCGTGCAGGCAGGGAGTTGATGAGACCAGCTGAAGCTTGTCAGCTCGTTTAAGGCCTCTATAAAAACTCCCAGCTTCATTAGGTGTTTGCTCATGCCTGGACCCAGACCTGTGTGGACTGTCTAGGGAGAGTGAACCCCTGTGCGGTGAGACAAAGCCTGTGTGGCTATTTGTTTGGACATTTACTAAACCAGGGACTTAGGGACTAGGACAGCACCAGGCTGATCCCAGTTGTTAGTTAGGGAAACCTGCACGTTTAGTCAGAGGTCAAGCTGACCAGGATTTATTTTGTTTATGTTTCTTTTTGCTTTGCTGTGTTTTTGTCACTGTAAATAGAGAAATAAACCGCACCTTTTGATCTTGAAAACCACAACCTCCGTCTGCTGGGCCTGTTTTTGTGTGGGGAGCCCATCCAGGGGGTCACACACACCCGCTACCGAGCTAACCCCCCCACAATATATATATATTTATATACAGTGGGGAGAACAAGAATTTGATACACTGCCGATTTTGCAGGTTTTCCTACTTACAAAGCATGTAGAGGTCTGTAATTTTTATCATAGGTAATCTTCAACTGTGAGACGGAATCTAAAACAAAAATCCAGAAAATCACATTGTATGATTTTTAAATAATTAATTTGAATTTTATTGCATGACATAAGTATTTGATCGCCTACCAACCAGTAAGAATTCCGGCTCTCACAGACCTGTTACATTTCTTTAAGAAGCCCTCCTGTTCTCCACTCATTATCTGTATTAACTGCACCTGTTTGAACTCGTTACCTGTATAAAAGACACCTGTCCACACACTCAATCAAACAGAATCCAACCTCTCCACAATGGCTAAGACCAGAGAGCTGTGTAAGGACATCAGGGATAAAATTGTAGACCTGCACAAGGCTGGGATGGGCTACAGGACAATAGGCAAGCAGCTTGGTGAGAAGGCAACAACTGTTGGCGCAATTATTAGAAAATGGAAGAAGTTCAAGATGACGGTCAATCTCCCTCGGTCTGGGGCTCCATGCAAGATCTCACCTCGTGGGGCATCAATGATCATGAGGAAGGTGAGGGATCAGCCCAGAACTACACGGAAGGACCTGGTCAATAACCTGAAGAAAGCTGGGACCACAGTCTCAAAGAAAACCATTAGTAACACACTACGCCTTCATGGATTAAAATCCTGCAGCGCACGCAAGGTCCCCCTGCTCAAGCCAGCGCATGTCCAGGCTCATCTGAAGTTTGCCAATGACTATCTGGATGATCCAGAGGAGGAATGGGAGAAGTTCATGTGTTCTGATGAGACAAAAATAGAGCTTTTTGGTCTAAACTCCACTCATCGTGTTTGGAGGAAGAAGAAGGATGAATACAACCCCAGGAACACCATCCCAACCGTGAAGCATGGAGGTGAAAACATCATTCTTTGGGGATGCTTTTCTGCAAAGGGGACAGGACGACTGCACCGTATTGAGGGGAGGATGGATGGGGCCATGTATCGCGAGATCTTGGCCAAATACCTCCTTTCCTCAGTAAGAGCATTGAAGATGGGTCGTGGCTGGGTCTTCCAGCATGACAACGACCCGAAACACACAGCCAGGGCAACTAAGGAGTGGCTTCATAAGATCATAAGATGCATCTCAAGGTCCTGGAGTGGCCTACCCTGTCTCCAAACCTGAACCCAATAGAAAATCTTTGGAGGGAGCTAAAAGTCCGTATTGCCCAGCGACAGCCCTGAAACCTGAAGGATCTGGAGAAGCTCTGTATGGAGGAGTGGGCCAAAATCCCTGCTGCAGTGTGTGCAAACCTGGTCTACAGGAAACGTATGATCTCTGTAATTGCAAACAAAGGTTTCTGTACCAAATATTAAGTTCTGCTTTTCTGATGTATCAAATACTTATGTCAGGCAATAAAATGCAATTAATTACTTAAAAATCATACAATGTGATTTTCTAGATTTTAGATTCCGTCTCTCACAGTTGAAGAGTACCTATGATAAAAATTACAGACCTCTACATTCTTTGCAAGTAGGAAAACCTGCAAAATCGGCAGTGTATCAAATACTTGTTCTCCCCACTGTGTATATATATATATATATATATATATATATATATATATATATTTATGCAACTTAAACCTCATCAGAACTATAAAGACTCCTTCTTGGTTCAGAAAATGTGGTGTTGATCAACTTTTTGTGCTTTCCTCCTGGACCTGATAAATAGCTATTTTATGAGCAAAGTTTATGGGTGTGATGAAGCGCGCAGCATAACATACCCTGCTGAATGGGGGCACGCAGTTAAAATCTGCCAGTCTTCCTGGCACCTCAGTGGCTCGCAAGTCTCCAGTGATCCGTATCGGTGACTTATCAGTGCAGTGTCTACAATTAGGCAGTTAGGGAGAGCCAGTGTTAACGTGATGTCTCGCTTCCTGTTAGTCTAAAAGAGCCATGTTCAAAGAGCAATGCGTTTTTCCCTCCATCTGCACTCAATCATGGAGCATCTGCTTCCCATTCAAACATTTAAAGAGTTTTTTTTTCTTTCGTAACCTCCTGCCTGGGTGTTAATTTTACACACACACAGCTCAAGGTATATACATATCGCTGGGACTGTATATGTTTGGTAGACCTGGGCTTTGCCATTCCCAGTGCCTGTTGTTTGACGAACCGTGTGAACATGGCACTGATAGGCAACTGGCGTTGGATTGAAGAGAATTTCCTGGCGTTTCATGGGAAATTTTGCTGAAACTGGAGACGGTTGGGAACAAAGTTGCTCAATTATGACTTTTCACTATTCTGTTGACTTTTAACTTTCTACAGAAAAAAAAAACAGTATATTGCTCAAGAATGTTCAGACATGTTAGTCAGTCCTGTGTCATATTAACATTTCCAAAACCATGCAATATCCTCTACAGCAGTGGTTCTCAACTCCAGTCCTCAGGGCCCACCAACAGGCCAGGTTTGCAAGATAACTGAAATGCATCACAGGTGATATAATTTGCTGCTCAGGGATTGCAGTATTCTAGTCTGCATCTCACCAAGGTAATACTTAAAATCTGGCCTGTTAGTGGGTCCTGAGGACAGGAGTTGAGAACCACTGCTCTACAGGATGAAAAGCCTGTGAATCAAAAATGAAGTTATGATGCTGGGCACTAGGATGGTAATTGTGGGAAGTTCTTGATGAAGAGGCTGCACCAAGCAGCGGAACGAGATGCTAACATGACAGGTAATCTGCAAAGTATTCAAAGCAGGGCTGGACAAATCCTAGTTGCTAGGTCACCGTGATGACGTAAAAAAGTCCCCAGACCATCGAAATGTCCTGTCCACAAGAACCCCCAACGCAGGCCTACTTTCCAGATGGGTAACCAGCCATGAAGCAAGCTAGGTAACTCTAAATATTACTGATGTGAAGTGTATGCATCAAGAGGGGGGTCAGGTACTTTTTCACATAGGGCCTACATCCCAGGGGATCTCCACAGTCTCCTCGATTTGTAGTGTAATGAGAATTGAAATTGTAGGGCCATACCACTGCTAGGAGGTCCAGATGTAACTTTATTTCATTAAAAGTCAAGGGTTAAAATCCAAAAGATTAGTCAATGAGTTTCGGGGGTCCAAACAAGCTTCTGATAAGGCCCGTGCTTGTAATTTACCCTAGAAAAACAATGATGAAAGGGGCTCCTGGACCGCCAAATCGCATTGGATACTCTTTTGGATTCTACTCCTGACTTTTAATGGAATAAAGTTGTATCTGGACCTCTTAGCAGTGCTGTGGCCCTACAATTTCAATACATGACACTATAAGCCAAGGAGACTGTGGAGATCCCCTGGGATGTAGACCCTATGTGAAAAGTAAGTGCCCCCCTGCTAAATCATTAATGAACTGTGATTAACCACATTTTTGGAAAGCTGAGTTAAATTTCACTTGCCACATCCAGGCCTGATTACTGCCAGACCTGTCGAATCAAGAAATCACTTGAATAGAAGCTATCTGACAGTGAGTGAAGCAAGCTAAAAGATCTCAAAAAGCAACACACCATGCCGCGATATAAAGAAATTCGAGTGCAGATGAGAAACAAAGTAATTGATATGTATCAGTCTGGAAAGCATTACAAAGCCATTTTTAAGCCTTTGGGACTCCAGTGAACCACAGTGAGAACCATTATCCACAAATGGAGAAAACTTGGAACAGTGGTGAACCTTCCCAGGAGTGGCCGGCTAAAAATTACTCAAAAGAGCACAACGACGACTCATCCGGGTGGTCATAAAAGAAGCCAGAACATCATCTAAAGAACTGTAGGCCTCACTTGCCTCAGGTGCGGTCAGTGTTCATGGTTCAACAATAAGAAAGAGACTGGGAAAAAATGAAGTCCATGAAAGAGTTCCAAGGCCAAAGCCACTGATGACTGAAAAGAACACAAAGGCTTGTCTCACATTTGCCAAAAAACATCTTGATTATCCCCAAGACTTTTGGGCAAATTATCTGTGGACTGATAAGACAAAAGTTTTACTTTTTGGAAAGTGTGCGTCTCGTTACATCTGGTGTAAAGCGAACACAGCATTTCATAAAAAGAACATCATACCAACGTGTCAGACATGGTGGTGGTAATGTGATGGTCTGGAGCTGGATGACTTGCAATCATTGATGGAACCATGAATTTTGCGCTCTACCAGAAAATCCTAAAGAAGAATGTCCGGCCATCAGTTCCTGAACTCAAGCACAAGAGCACTTGGATTATGCAGATGGACAATGATCCGAAACACACCAGCAAGTCTACCTCTGAATGGCTCAAAAAACAAAACAAAATGAAGGTTTTGGAGTGGCCTGGTCAAAGCCCAGACTTAAATCTGATTGAGATGCTGTGGCATGACCTTAACCACTTGCCTACTGGGCACTTATACCCCCTTCCTGCCCAGGCCAATTTTCAGCTTTCAGCGCTGTTGCACTTTGAATGACAATTGTGCGGTCATGCAACATTGTACCCAAATTAAATTTCTATAATTTTTTTCACACAAATAGAGATTTCTTTTGGTGGTATTTAATCACCACTGGGTTTATTTCTTTTTTCTAAAGAAACAAAAAAAAAAAAAGACCAAAAACTTTCGGGAAAAAAAAACATTTTTCAGAGTTTGTTATAAAATTTTGAAAACAGGTAATTTTTCTCCTTTACTGATGTTCGCTGATGAGGCTGTACTGATGGGCACTGAAGAGGTGGCAATGATGAGGTTGCACTGATGGGCACTGATGAGGGGGCACTGATAGGCAGCACTGATGGGCACTGATAGGTGGGAATGATGAGCACTGGTAGGCAGCACTGATAGGTGACACTGATAATTAGGCACTGATGGGCACCGGTAGGTGGCACTGGTGGGCACCGATTAGCAGCACTTGTGGGCATTGATAGGTGGCACTGGGTGGCACTAATTAGCAGCACTGGTAGGCATCGAAGCAGGGACCGATGTCCCTGTAAAAGAAGCCGGTTACCGGCTTTATTCTTTTCTCCTCACGGTGATCATGAGGAGAAACAAAAGCCGATAACCGGCTTCTGTTTAGTTCCATGATCAGCTGTCATTGGCTGACAGCTGTTCACATGGTAAAGGGCCCACTGTGACTGGCTCTTTACCCTGTTCTGTTATCAGCCGTGTCCGAAGGACTCAGTGATCACAGAGCGCGCGATCACGGGAGGACGTCTATTGACGCCCTCCTGGCACTGGAAGGGTGGAGAGTGATTAAACAGGCCGTTCATGCTGGAAAACCCTCCAATGTGGCTGAATTAAAACAATTCTGCAAAGAAGAGTGTGCCAAAATTCCTCCACAGCGATGTGAGAGACTCATTGGCAGTTATCGCAAACGCTTAATTGCAGTTGTTGCCGCCAAGGGTGGTACAACCAGTTATTGGGTTTAGAGGGCAATTACTTTTTCACATAGAGCCAGACAGATTTTTTCCCTAATAAATTAAATTGTCATTTAAAATGGCATTTTGGATTTCCACGGGTTATCTTTGTTTAATATTAAAGTGACACTAAAGGTTCACTATTTTTTTTTTTTTAAATAACAAACATGTTATACTTACCTCCACTGTGAAGTTCGTTTTGCACAGAGTGGCCCCGATCCACCTGTTCTGTCCCACGGCGGCTCTCGCGGCTCCTCCCCGCAATAGATAACCCCCTCTGGGAATCTCTCTCCCGAGGGGGTTACCTTGCAGGCGTGCTCCCGTGTCACACACTCGGCATCCATATCCGAGTGTATGACTTGGCCCCACGTCATTGGATTTGATTGACAGCAGCGGGAGCCAATGGCTGTGCTGCTATAAATCTATCCAATGAGAAGCCGAGAAGCAGTTAAGAGAGCGACGCGAGATCACGCCCACGGAAATTCGGGGCTCAGGTAAGTAAAACGGGGGGACTGGACAGTGCAAGGTGTTTTTTCGCCTTAATGCATAAAGATATATTTTTTCAAAATGTATGCTCTTTTTTAGTTTATAGCGCAAAAAAATCAAAAAAATCCAGTGCTGATCAAATATCACCAAAAGAAAGCTCTATTTGGTTTGCGTAAAGTAGCGCTGCAACTGACGATTATTTTCATAATCGATTAGTTGGCCGATTATTGTTTCGATTAATCGACTAATTGGTTAATAAGCGTAAAAAAAAAAAGGTAATTGTGCTGCGATTTGCATTTTTTTTTTTGCCCAATTTGTTGTTGGGCAGATTACAAAACAAAAATTGCCGCAAAAACACATTACATGTTTTTCTGCAGCTTCTCCATTGAAGTATATTAAACCAAAAAAACAAAATAGCACCGTTTTGCGTTAAAAAAAGTCCTTGCCCTTTCCAAATACGCAGCAGCTGAGAAAATCCTGGATATGAACGTGTCCCATAGGAAACCATGTAAATGACCTGCAGTGTGTTTCTGAAAAAAGCACCAAAAAACACAGAGGAGTGACCCAGGCCTGAGATGTTTAGTAACATAATGGGGGTTAAAAAAACTAAAATTAGTACAAAAAGAGCAAATAATCGCTACTGAAAGGGGTTAATTTTTTACTGTGGGACAGTGAAAGTAATATTTACAGTAGCGATTTGCTCTTTTTGTACTATAAAGGGCTAATTTTAGTTTTTTTTTTAACCCCATTATGTTACTGGCCGATTAATCGATTATGAAAATTGTAATCGATTAATTTCATAATCGATTAGTTGTCGATTAATCGATTAGTTGTTTCGGCCCTAGCGTAATGTATTGCATGATTGCGCTATTGCCAGTTAAAGTAGCGCAGTGCCGAATAGCAAAATATGGCCTGGTCATGAAGGGGGGTAAAACCTTCCGGAGCTGAAGTGAATAAAGAAAACAAATGCAGCCACCACATCTCATGATTGGTAAGCTGAAATATATTGGTTTAGGGGTTAATACAGCTTTAACAGACCAAAAGTGAGCAATTACATTCCTTGTTACGGTTTATCATGCACTTCAAATAATTTCTTGCTATTTTTATTCAATTAATTTCCTCGAACGCTGTAGAAACAGCATGCACCGAAGATAAGCAAACTTCTGATACCACATCCTGCCCTGTACACACTGTTTCTTCCTTTCTTACCTACAGGAACAAAAAAATGACCCAGTGTACCATTAAATGTGATTTATAACCGACTCCACTTCTGAAAATTGTTTCTGTAATGTTGCTTAATTATTAGAGGATAACAAAGCAAACTTTAATGGGGATCTGGAGGCAAAGAAAGCAACAGGACTATAAACAGAATCCAGTGAAAAGCACTCTGCACAATCAATACAATTAGTAAAAAATGCACTATATTTAGTGACTAGTAACCGCAGCTCTTAAATGAATCACAGGCCCCTTTCCAAGCCGGGGCGGCAGAGCCAAAATAAATAAATAGGTCTTCGATTTGCGACTTGTAATAAAGTTTTGGCCAAGCTCTGTGAGAGCAGTAATGGCTCCTCTTACATGCTTGCTGAACGAAGATAGATATAAACCACATTGTGTGCAATGGAATCCATTGTACAGACGCTGAACGCGCTTCTGGAAATCTCTGTAAAAGCTCTCTATAGTCTATGCGTTGTTGTGGGTCAAGTAAAAGAAAAGGCTTTGTGACCCTTGTTTTCTTAAAGTTGTTCTGTTTAAGGCCTGGTTCACGCGTTGGCGTTTGTTTGTGCATTTTGGAATGCACAAAGACGCACGTGCGATAAAAATACATTGAATCCAATTAGCTCCTTCAATTCTGTGTTGCGGTGTGTTGGTAAAAATTAGGCATGTCTGATTTTCTGTGCATTTTCTTGCGCTGTGATGCTGTGACAGAATAATGAAATCACATGTGACATGTAGTGCAATGCACGTTAAATACAGGTGAAACTCGAAAAATTAGAATATCGTGCAAAAGTTCATTTATTTCACTAATGCAACTTAAAAGGTGAAACTAATATATGAGATAGACTCATTACATGCAAAGCAAGATAGTTCAAGTCATGATTTGTCATAATTGTGATAATTATGGCTTACAGCTCAAGAAAACCCCAAATCCACAATCTCAGAACATTAGAATATTACATGCAATCAATAAAACAAGGATTGTACATAGAACAATATCGGACCTGTGAAAAGTAGAAGCATGCATATGTACTCAGTACTTGGTTTGGGCCCCTCAATGCGGCGTGGCATGGAAGTGATCAGCCTGTGGCACTGCTGAGGTGTTATGGAAGACCAGGATGCTTCAATAGCGGCCTTCAGCTCTTCTGCATTGTTCGGTCTCATGTCTCTCATCTTTCTCTTGGCAATGCCCCATAGATTCTCTATCACAGATTCTCTATGGGGTTCAGGTCAGGTGAGTTTGCTGGCCAATCAAGCACAGTAATCCCACGGTCATTGAACCAGGTTTTGGTGCTTTTGGCAGTGTGGGCAGGTGCCAAGTTCTGCTGGAAAATAAAGTCAGCATCCCCATAGAGCTTGTCTGCGGAAGGAAGCATGAAGTGCTCCAAAATCTCCTGGTAGACGGCTGCGATGACCCCGGACTTAATGAAGCACAGTGGACTAACACCAGCAGATGACATGGCTCCCCAAATCAACACAGACTGTGGAAACTTCACGTAAAAAGAGAGAAACAGAGAGCAGGCGCCACTTAGATAAAACTGTTCACTTTAATAATAAAAGAGTATCAAAGCACTCACTTAGTGGTTACTGTATGCAGGCATATATTGGAGTCCAATCGATGGTCAGTCCCCGCTCGTGTGGATGGTCCCTGGAGCCGTAGACGCTAGCTGCGCTGTGTCGCATGGAGAGATGCCGGTTCACTGTCCCAATGGATGGTTTCCGGGTATCACTGCGGCTGCCAAAAGGAGGGCTGGAACACAAGCAGTGAGTCTGTGCTGGGACACGGCATGAGGCGGGATGACGTCAGGACCAGAATGCAACGCGTTTTAGTGCGAGCACCGTGAGGTGATAAGAGTCACTGTGCGCACCTTTCTCAAGCTTGTACATTTTTTGTGGAAACTTCACACTGGACTTCAAGCATCTTGCAGTGTGTGCCTCTCCATTCTTCCTCCATACTCCGGCTCCTTGGTTTCCAAATGAGATGCAAAATTTGCTCTCATCAGAAAAGAGGACTTTGGACCACTGAGCAACAGACCAGGTCTATTTTTCTTTAGCCCAGGTAAGATGCTTCTGACGTTGTTTGATGTTCAGGAGTGGCTTGACAAGAGGAATACGACATTTGAAGCCCATGTCCAGGATCCGTCTGTGTGTGGTGGCTCTTGATGCACTGACTCCAGCCTCAGTCCACTCCTTGTGAAAGTCCCCAACACTTTTGAATGGCCTTTTCTTGACAATCCTCTCCAGACTGCGCTCATCCCGGCTGCTTGTGCACCTTTTTCTTCCACACTTTTCCCTTCCACATAACTTTCTATTAATGTGCTTTGATACAGCACTTTGGGAACATCCAACTTCTTTTGCAATTACCTTTTGAGGCTTTCCCTCCTTATGGAGGGTGTCAATGATGGTTTTCTGCACAACTGTCAGGTCATCAGTCTTTCCCATGATTGTGATTCCTACTGAACCAGACTGAGAGACCATTTAAAGGCTCAGGAACCCTTTGCAGGTGTTATGGCTTAATTAGATGATTAGAGTGGGACACTTTGAGCCTAGAATATTGCACCTTTTCACAATATTCGAATTTTCTGAGATTTTGGATTTGGGGTTTTCATGAGCTGTAAGCCATAATCATCACAATTATGACAAATCACGGCTTGAACTATTTTGCTTTGCATGTAATGAGTCTATCTCATATATTAGTTTCACCTTTTAAGTTGCATTAGTGAAATAAATGAACTTTTGCACGATATTCAAATTTTTCGAGTTTCACCTGTAATGCACTAATAAATGGACAAAAGCAGACAGGGATAGATTTGAACCCATCCTAAACAAATAAATAAAACCCAGATCATATCAGATCAGTCTCAAACGGGCTTCAGCTTGTATAACAGCAGTGTGAGCAGCAAACTACGACAAAGCATTTGCAGAGCTTTTAGCAAGCTGTGTTGAAGCTTTTCAAGTAATAAACAGCTCCAGTTTGTGAAAGCAAGGAAAACACATTGAGGCTGGGTTCACACTATTGCGAATTGGATGCGGGGCAATAGCAGGAGATTTTGACCAGCTCTCTATGGAGCCGGTTCACACATCTCCGCTGCAGCTCCGGGGCGAATTTGCACAGGAGTCCTGTGCGTCTTTTGGTCTGTTTCAAATCGGACCTGAAACAGTGAACGGGGACGCACCGGACCCCTGGTGTGAGCCGCATATGAAGATAGTGTGAACCCGGAAAAATCTGAAAGGCTGGTTGTACCCAATTCAATCAATGGATCGACTTGGGTACAATCATCCTGCCCATAGATGGATCAAAATTTGGCTAGTCCCTGGCCGGCTTAAGAGACTTTAAGGACTTCTCCAGAGCCTCTCCCATCCTCTGGAAATCCCTACCCCAATTTGTCTGACTATCTCCTACTCTGTCCACTTTCACATGATCCCTCAAAACTCATCTCTTCAGAGAAGCCTATCTGGCCCCCACCTAACAACTGCACATTTTATTTTCTCCATCAGTCCATCCTCTACAGTTATTAAATCTTGCATCTCTTGACCCTCCCTCTGAGATTGGAAGCTCTAACAATAAGGGCCCTCTGATTCCTCCTGTATTAAACTGTATTGTTATTGTACTGTCTGCCCTTTGTTGTAAAGCGCTGCGTAAACTGTTGGCGCTATATAAATCCTGTATAATAGTAATAATAAAGCTCATTGTTATACATCTTAAAGAGGAAGTAAACCCTGATGGGTTTTACTTCCTCTTTTTTCCCCTGCTTTCCCCTGCAAAGTAAAAGCATAATGGGCTTGTACGCATCGCATACTAGCCCGATATGTGGCAATTACCTGCAAACGAGGCCCGCGTTGTCCCCGCTGGTGGGCGCATCCATCTTCGCCCCTCTTCCTTCCGGGGCCGTGGACTCCGGATCTGTGACTGGCCGGAGCTGCGTGACATCACTCCCGCACATTGCTAGTAAAGAAACTTGCTAGTGAAGCGCATGAGCCGATGATGTTAGCGCAAGTGTACAGTATATGGTAAATATCTCCTAAACCGTGCACGTTAGGAGATATTTACAGTACCTACAGGTAAGCCTTATTATAGACTTACCTATAGATACAAGTGCTGTAACTAGGTTTACAACCACTTTAACACAGAACAATGCTTTACATACTGTAGACAAATATTTGCCTGCTATGGCACGTCCAGCATATTTTTCTCTTTACACCTGACGGGGAACAAGCAATACATTTTATACCTTGCAATCAATTTGGGGAAAACAGCACAATACAGAACCGGCACAGACTGACCATGCTGAGCGCAGAAAATGGGAAAATGGCCAGTGTCATTTCCGTTCTTTATTTAGAAAAGCAATACTGGAAGGAAGCCATACAAATCTATTAACGGGAAACACGCTACAAGTGTCAGCCCTTCCCAATGTCAATGTGAACAATATAAGGGTCACTTGTGAAGAGAACAACAAGAGATACCAGGTGAGAAAGACTGAGTACTCTTGGCACAGCTGTGCAATGGTCACTACTTTCTCCCTCAATTTAAAAGAAGTAATCCTAGAATTCTGTGCAGGCTCTATATCTATATTTCCATGTACCGTATATACTCGAGTATAAGCCGAGATTTTCAGCCCTTTTTTTGGGGCTGAAAGTCCCCCCCTCGGCTTATACTCGAGTCAGCGAAAGTTTTTACATGTAAATAGTACCTGGAAAAAAAGTTGCGGCTGCGGTGTCCATCGTTCAAATCCCGCGGTCTCTTCCTGGTCCCTTCCGTGATAGGCGATTCTCATCAGACACTCTCCGCCTATCACGGACCTTCTCTCATCCTCAGTTTCCTAGCAGACGTCTGTGATTGGCGGAACACCCAACACAGTGTCTGCTGGGAAACTGAGGATGAGAGAACGTTCGTGATAGGCGGAGAATCGCCTATCACGGAAGGAACAGGAAGAGACCACGGGATTTGAACGATGGATGCCGCAGCCGCAACTTTTTTTCAGGTACTATTTATGAGGATAGGAACAGTGAGGATAGGGAACAGTGAGGATAGGGAACAGTGAGGATAGGGAACAGTGAGGATAGGGAACAGTGAGGATAGGGAACAGTGAGGATAGGGAACACTGAGGCATTGTTGTCCCTCGGCTTATACTCGAGTCAGTAAGTTTTCCCAGTTTTTTGTGGCAACATTGGGTACCTCGGCTTATACTCGGGTCGGCTTATACTCGAGTATATACGGTAAATGCTTCATTAACCAAGAAGGAGAAAGAGCGTCGGCAGTACAGAAATCGGAGGGAAAATTCTGGATAGGTGCAATCATAGACATCAGAACTATGCAGTCCTCCGTAATGAACTACAAGTCACAGCAGATTCCTTATAGTTCCCAAAGGGCCCATGGTGTCCATGTGTAAACATTCTCCAAATCCACAGTCACAACATTCAGGTCACCGTACAAAAACACCAGCATGCCACCATTACCACTGATCTTAAAAATCTAAAATCCCTGCATCTATAGGGACCAGGGATCTAACAACCTATCTTCAATAGTTTTTATTGGTATTTTAAGAAAATGCTGATTAATTGAACACAGCAAACAATCCTCGCATGCTCTGAATCATACAACAAGAACTGGCACAAAACAAATGACAGTGCGTAGTTTTAGCACTGATCACTGTATTAGTGTTACTGGTTCCCACAAAGCGTCAAAAGTGTCAGTTCGTGTCAGACTGTCCAATGCAATATCAAATTCCCGCGTTAAGTCGCTGATCGCTGCCATTACTAGTAAAAATAAATAAAAAGCCCAGTATATATCCCATAGTTAGTAGACGCTATAACATTTGCGCAAACCAATCAATATACGCATATATTTTTTTTTTTACCAAAAATATGTAGAAGAATACATATTGGCCTAAACTGATGAAGAAATTAGTTTTTTTTTATTGGATGTGTTTTATAGCAGAAAGTACAAAATATATTTTTTTACTAAAATTGTCTGTTTTTTTTTTTTTTTTCATAGTGCAAAAAAAAAAAAAACAGAGGTGATCGAATACCATCAAAACTAAGCTCTATTTGTGGGGGAAAAAATTATATAAATTTTATTTGGGTATAGTGGAGCATAATAACAAATATATTGTAGCGCTAGTGAATGTGAATAAATATAAAATAACACCCTGTGAAAGGATGATAACGTTCCAGAAATCAGATGTCAATAGTCCATCATGATAAGAACCATATCAAAAAAGTCTCTGGTAAATAAAAATCAACAAGTTCGTGGTAGTTAAATGATACTTCCAAAATCTTGAATAAATGTGAAATGAAAATCCCCACCACCGATATAAAGGAGGCTTACCGGAATCTGTGGACCCTAATAGACATACGTCTAGAGGGTCGACTCAAGCTTGGGATATATATCACTGAAGAATCCTCGGCTGGTAATTCCCCAAAGGACGTCACTCACCACAACCAATAGTGGGAGGATGGAAAAACTTGAAAGATGGTGACCCAATGATGGTTTAACCAAAATGAAAGCAAAGTAAACCTTGTGCTGTCATGTGATGGGGGACCAGTACAGGCTGAGCTGACACTATACAACCTAAGACAGCCTATACATGTGACTGTGGTATGTAGGTGGCTCTCTATTAGTACATACCCGAGGCTTAAAGACAGGAGGTGTCCAGGTATAGTGGAGCATGACTGCGCAATTGTCAGTTAACCACTATCCGACCAGCTCTCGCAGATATACTGTGCCAGGTCGGCTCTCCTGCGTGAATCGACGTACCTGTACTTCGGTCCGTGCAAGGAGGATAACGGGTGCGCGGACTCAATGTCCGCCGGCGACCCGCAATCGCGGAGAGGAGAGGCAGAATGCAAACAAGGCGATTCCACAAAAATACACTCTGCAAAGCTCAGTGAGAAGAACTCTGAGAGCTGATTGGAGGGAAGGGACACCCCCCCCCCTTTCACACAGGAAAAGAGCTGATGCTGTTAATCAGCTGGAGGTCCCTCCCCTGTCACCTTTTATCTCTTGGTGTCAGAAGTGTTTATTGCTGATAGCAGAGGAAGGAGGCAGCAGACAGAAATGACACTAAAAGCCCGTACACACGGTCGGACTTTTTGCCAACAAACTTCAAAATGAGCACGTTTTTAAAAAAATCTGACTGTGTGTACGCTCCATCGGACAAACTTTTTCGGTTTTCATCGGACAAAAGTTCGCTCTGCAAACGGACAAACTTTTCAGCAACAAAAGTCTGATGGTGCAAAGTCCTATTGTGTGTACAGAAATCCATCAGACTTTTGTCCGACGTACAAATACGCATGCCCAGAACCAATGTTAAAATCAACCAACAATAGCAGAAGTTGACCAAAGAGTGGCGGTAAAGAGCAGAAAAACCACGTGATGTTGGGAAAGTTTTGGGAAAGTTTGCAGAAAAGTCCGAGCGTGTGTATGCTATGGGTGTGCCCGGCCAATTTCCTTCGGACAAAAATCCACGGAAAAGTTTGTTTAAAGTCCGACCGTGTGTACGAGGCTTTAGGCTCCGTTCACATCTAGACGTTGCTATTTTACAGGTGTTTTTCATGCATTTTTACAGGTGTTTTTTCAGGCGTTTTTGTACAAGCGTTTTGAAGTTCAAAAGGTTACCAATGTAAAAGCAGTAAACTGCCTGTAATCTGCCAAAAAAGAAGCTCATGTACTTTTATTTTGAGTGACGGGCATTTTGCTTTAGGGGACAGAACGCCCAGATGTGAACAGGGACCATTAAAATGAATGGGATTTGTCTTGTTGGGCGTTTTTAGAGCCGAGGCTTAGAGCAGAAAAACACCCAAAAACGCCTAGATGTGAACGGAGCCTTAGTGCTCTGGACTGAGACAAGTACACACTATAGAGGAATGTGCTTTGTTCATATTTCATGTCTGAGGTTTACAACCACATTAAGTCAATCTCACATGCAATGCAGACAATTCCAAAACAGCAAGCAAAAATCTCAGGGTGTAGAAGCTTATTCAATATACCGAGATGGCTACAGGAGGACAGTGGGAAAAACACTTCAGCAGAAAAAAAAACAAAAAAAACAAGCCAGGCTTCCTTAGGCTTGCATGACACTTTCTCATGTCATATCAACCAGCATAGCTGGCGGCAGCCTTCTCAGTGTTGGCGTAGCAAGTTCTTCTTTTCCTCACGCACTGTTGGCGGGTTTCCTAAGAGGCTTTAAGATTTTTACAACTACAGAGAAAATGTACTTGGCTCATCAGCAGTGAGTAAGATGACAATGTAATACCAGCGGGCCTTTAATTCATTAGGGGGGACGGGTCTGTACAATATTAAACTCGGGCTGCACATTCTGAAATTGGAAGCTAAAGCTGCTCAGGGGTGGAAGGGATCCAGTTCCAGAGCCTCTGGACACTTTCCAAGATGGCTTGTTAAAAGTGGACGGACGCAGCGATAAGGGACGGTCAGCGGAACACTGAGTCCTCCCTGAGATATGGCTGGCGAGATAGTGGATGAGCAATGACACCTTACATGTCAAAATATGCAGCATGAACCGCACATCCCGCCAGCTATGGAACTTCTCAAAACCCAGATCCGCAGGGAGCTCAGAGGATTTCTAAACTGCAGAATTATTGTGGGAAGTTCTAATAAGTCATACAGTGCCAGGAAGACCTTTCTCGTCAATTTACATTTAACCTCTTCCCTTCCTACAGGAGGCAATGCATCCATTTAATAACATTACCTTGCATTGTAATTGGTTGTGTTATTCTCAATAAAAAACCTTTTGATTTGAAAAAATAAATAAATAACATTCCCTTTCCAATGTCACATTTGCAAAGCCACTGAAAGTATTGTGAGGATGCTGCGATAGCCCTGCATAGGGACCAATTAAGGCATAGACAGCACTGCTCTAGAAATTAACACCAGCAGCCTTAAGCTGAGATCTGATTGGCCTGTAAAGATTAAAGAAGAATTACAGGCATGGTATATTTTTACATTGTTACATTGGTCCACCTTGGATATGTATATACCAAACCTGGCTGATGCACCTGGAAGCTGGAAATCACTAGCTTCCGGGTCCTGTGCTGAGAGGCTGCTCTGCTGCATTGTGAACACAGGAGGTCGGCCGTTCGGCATGGGCACCATTCAGAGGAAAGAAGAAGTCCCGCCTTGGACGAAACGCGTATAGTGTGTGACATCATCCTGCGGCCATCTTGGAAGTGAGCTGGCTGTATGACAGCTGTTGTTTGTACACGTGTGTTCGAGTTAGCACTGGCTGTAGTGCTACACTTGTAAGTGCAATAACTATATCTGTTTATTATATTAAATCTTTTAAACGAAGAACACTAAATTCTGTGTGCTTTCTTTTTGCCTCCCATGTACGCACCTGAGATCCTGAGGATCAGTGTACCTATTTTTGGGAAAAGAGCGAGGATTCACCGAGCGAACATCAGAGGCATTTTTCCTGAAGGTAGTAAAGCTTGCTTTGACCGCCCTGGTAATGCAGGGGTCATGGCCCTGAGGTGAGAAGCCAACTTATCTTGGTGGTGGAGACACGAAGCACATTATATTATTCAGTGCACATTATCACAGTGGTGGTACATCATTTAATGATTGGACTTTTTTTTTAATTATTCTGAGTGGATATAAATTCAAATATTTTCTGCACACCAGCACAATGCATTATAAGGTTGATAATTAATATGGATTAGTTGTATTGATATACTTTGCAAGATATATCCTTATGGCATATAGCATGTTTTCCTGGTATTTATATTGATATGTTAAGTTGCGCTGCACGTATTTTGTTATTCACTATTCAGGGAATGCTTTTCATTGCAAAGTGTTTTCTGGTTGGACGAGGTGGACAGTATGACGTCACCTCCACACCTCTTCACCTCGTTCAATCAAAGAACACCTTTTCCAAGCTGGACCAATGTAACTGTGGATGAGGTGGAGAGGCAGGGTGGTGACGTCACGCTCTCCACCTCATCAATCAGAGAAAGCTTTCTATCCATTCAGAAATGCAGAGCATTCTATGAATGGCGCCCATGCCGAGTGGCGGAACTCCTGAATTGCCAGGACATCAGGCTAGCCGCTCAGCACAAGACCTGGAAGTGGAGATCACTGGAGTAGCTGTGTCTACTTCAGTGATTTTCAGATTCCAGGGGAAATGGCCAGGTATGGTATATACTGTATTTATTGGCGTATAACACTCACTTTTTTTACCCTGAAAATAGGAGGGTAAACTGTGCCTGAATGTTATATGCAGGGGGCTGTGTAAAGTTTGTTTCCTGAAACTTCCCTCTTAAAGTTAGGGTGCGTGTTATACGCATGTGCGTGTTATACGCCGATAAATACGGTACTTAGTTACATTGCTCCAGGCTGGTAAAAATATACCATGCTTGGAATTCAGCTTTAAAGCATTATCATTATTCCTTGCACACTTTTGCTAGATGAGCCCTATATGGCTAGACAGTGTTACTCAACTGCATTTCTGACGGTGTAGTTCCAAAAGTTTGTCACGGAAGTAATATATATATTACCTACCCCACGCATGGGGGTCACCCGTAATACCGCACACAAAAAAAATAAGAAATAACCCCTAACGTGATGGCTCATGAACCAGTCCACAACACCCTATAAGGATCTCTGAGCATCTTCCTGTAAAGTGTTACATTTAAATAAATGCAAAAGGCATAGAAAGAAAAAAAGGGGGAGGATAATCAAGGGCCGGAGTCATCCGCCATAGAGGGTTCCTCCATCCACCTGGACCAGACTTTATGAAACGTAGTCCTTCTACCTCTATGATCGTACATATCTCGGTAGAGAGGCAAATTAGCATTAATGAGGCATTTCCAGAAAGCGAGTGAAGATGATGTTGGTTTCTTCCAATGCATGGTAATGGACTTTCGTGTATATAAAAAAGGGACAGTCCCAGGAATGTTCTCTCCGCCACTGGAGGGGCCAGGTCATTTACCAAACCCAAAAGTCACACCCTCGGGCTCCAGTGGAAGGTGAATCTAAGGCCTCGTACACACGGCCGAGATTCTCGTTGAGAAAAACATGTCGTTTTTTTCGACGAGATTCTTGGACAAGAAACTTGTCCCGGCCGAGTGTACACACGCTCGTTTCAAAGAACCCGCGGTTCTTTGAAAGGAGTGTACGCGGTGACGTCATCGACTACGTCGAGCATGCGCTCGTCACATTCGATGCCGTCGCCGCCATCTTGGTACACCCTACGTATGCCTAGGAAGCTACCGCGCATGCGTCAAATTCATTTCGAACATGCGCGGGCTTCCGGGCGGACAGGTAAGTGTACACACACTCACTTTTCTCGTCGAGAAACACGCCGGGGAGAATCTCGACGAGAAAATAGAGAGCAGGTTCTCTATTTTCTCGTCGAGGTTTCTTGTCGGTTTTCTCGACGAGAAACACGCTAGCAGCGTACACACGACCGATTTACTCGGCAAGACCTCTCTGCCAGCAAGTTTCTTGCTGGTTCTTACCGAGAAAATCGGTCGTGTGTACGAGGCCTGAGTCACATAATTTGTTACACCCATCACTCTGGACCAAAATCGAAAGACAGACGGACAAGTCCAGAAGACATGAAAAAAAGTCACCATCAGGATGGTCACATCTCCAGCATACAGAGGGTAACACTAGGTTTAGCTTATGCAATCTGTAAGGCGTAAAATACAGTGAGGAGGGGGGGGGAAGTATTTGATCCCCTGCTGATTTTGTACGTTTGCCCACTGACAAAGAAACGATCAGTCTATAATTTTAATGGTAGGTTTATTTTAACAGTGAGAGACAGAATAACGACAAAAATATCCAGAAAAACGCATTTAAAAAAGTTTATAAATTGATTTAATGAGTGAAATACGTTTTTGACCCCTTCGCAAAACATGACTTAGTAGTTGGTGACAAAACACTTGTTGGCAATCACAGAGGTCAGACATTTCTTGTAGTTGGCCACCAGGTTTTGCAGGGGGGGGGGGACAGAGGATACTACCGTGGGGGTTGTTGTGAAGGGGGGCAGAGGATACTACTGTGAGGGTTGTTGTGAAGGGGGCAGAGGATACTACTGTGGGGGTTGTTGTGAAGGGGGGCAGAGGATACTACTGTGACACACTATGGCCCTTTCACATGGGCTGTCCGATGTGGTCCGCCTGTCAGTTTTTCAGATGGACCTGACCGGACCCTCCTTTCACCCCTATGAAGCGGCGGAGGTCAGCGGTGACATGTCCGCTGACATCCGCAGCTATCCGATCCGATCCTGTCCGCAAAATCCAGACAGATGGTGGTCCTATTTTCCATCCATCTGGCGGACTGGATAGGATCAGAAAACGCCTTTTTTTTTTTTTTTTTTTACTTGTCAAAGCTTAACCACTTCAATACCGCCCAAAGCCATATAATGTCCACAGATGGGATCTCCCATCCTGGGTGGACGACATATGACGTCCTGGGCTTTGTGGGTCACCAGATGGTCACCAATAATCTCTATGATCGTCGGAGGCCCAGGCGCGATGTGATGATGTCACGCCCGGGTTCCCAAAAGTAAACAAAGCCACGATTGCGGCTGAAAGCATGAGATCAGTGATTTATTTTTCCCGATCTCGTGCTTTCCAGCCTGGAGGAGAGATGTGGGGTCTTATTGACCCCGCATCTCTCCATAAAGAGGACCTGTCACACACCATTCCTATTACAAGGGATGTTTACATTCCTTGTAATAGGAATAAAAGTGCTAAAAAAAAAAATATATAAAAAAAAAAAGTGTAGAAATAAAAAAAATTGAGTAAAAATAAATAATATTTTTTTTTTTTTAAACGCCCCTGTCCCGGTAGCTCGTGCTCAGAAGCGAACGCACACGTAAGTCCCGCCCACATATGTAAACGCCGTTCAAACCACATATGTGAGGTATCGCCACATGCATTAGAGTGCGTGCAACAATTCTAGCACTAGACCTCCTCTGTAACTCTAACCTGGTAACCTGTAAAATTTTTCAAAGCGTCGCCTATGGAAATTTTTAAGTACCGAAGTTTGGCGCCATTCCATGAGTGTGCGCAATTTTAAAGCGTGACATGTTAGGTATCTATTTACTCGGCGTAACATAATCTTTCATAATTTCACAAAAAAAGGCGTTTGAAAAATTATTGCGCAAATACTGTGCAAGATAAATTGACCATCATTTTATTCCCATGGGTGTCTGCTAAAAAAACATATATAATGTTTGGGGGTTCTGAGTAATTTTCTAGCAAAAGAATGATGATTTGTACATGTAGGAGAGAAGTGCCAGAATAGGCCCAGTATGGAAGTGGTATAAAAAGCCTTGTGTTGAAGTGGTTAATTGAACAAGTTGCAGTTAGAAGCAGATTGGCTACCATGCACAGAATTTTGCACTCTCCGGTTTTTAAAAGGGTGCTGTACCCCGTTGATTTTTCCATGTTGTCTAGGTAGATCTCCACCTCTCAAAGTTTGAGTACCCCTGCTCTAGTACATATCTCTGACTCATCTAATACCTTGAATTTAAACAAGTCCAACATCAAATTCGATAAATGACCACAAATTAAATTAAAACCTAGCACAGCCTGCTGTAATAAAATGTAAGTCAGCAGAATCAAATTGAGTTTCCTTTATAGAGCAATAGTTGTGAATATTCCACAGGGAACAAAAACAAAAAAAAATGGTTATTAACCACTTGCCGACCAGCTCACATACATTTACTGTGGCAGGTCGGCAGTCTTCTGTTCCCAGTGATCGGGAACAGTGATCTCTGTCATGTCCCAGTGAGCCCACCCCCCCTACAGTTAGAACACACCCAGGGAACACACTTAACCCCTTGATCGCCCCCTAGTGTTAACCCCTTCCCTGCCAGTGTATTCTTTTACATTGATCAGTGCATTTTTATAGCACTTATCAATGTAATAATGTCACTGGTCCCCAAAAAGTGTCATTTGCGGTCAGATTCGTCCGCCGCAATGTGGCAGTCCCGCTAAAAATGCACAGATCACCGCCATTACTGATAAAAACAATAAAAAATAAATAAAAGTCCCGAAATCTATCCCGTAGTTTGTAGACGCAATAACTTTTGCGCAAACCAATCAATATACGCCTATTGCGATTTTTTTTACCAAAAAATATGTAGAAGAATATATATCGGCCTAAACTGATAAATAAATTAGTTTTTTTATATAGGTATTTGTTTTTGGATATGTATTATAGCAGAAAGAAAAAAAAAATTTTTATTTTTTTCAAAATTGTTGTTTTTTTTTTTAATTTATAGCGCAAAAAATAAAAGCTGCAGAGGTGATCAAATACCACCAAAAGAAAGCTCTATTTGTGGGTAAAAAAATACGGCAATTTTGTTTGGGTGCACCATCACACGACCGCACAATTGTCAGTTAAAGCGACGCAGTGCCGTATCGCAAAAAAGAGGGTAAATCCTTCCGGGGCTGAATTGGTTAAAAATGAGACATTAATATTTAGTATTATGCAGTCAATCATTTCAATCTTCTCTTTGACATTCTTCTGAACGATTACTAATAGATGAGTGAAAGGTATTAGTAAGAAGATGGCTGGAGGGTGGAATGTCAATTGTCTGACTGCCGTGTCACCTTCTCCAATCACGACTCCCGCTAATCCAAAACACCTCTCAGAAAACACGTATGTGAATTTTTTTTTCTCATTCAGATGTTTTGAGAATTAGCAAACACGCATGTACTGTATGGCACCAGGAGAACTATGAGACATTATCAGCCACGTTGTGCAGCACTCACAAATGGCTCTATGTAATCGCCTGCCTCTGGACACTTGGCTTGTTTGGAATTTTTTTTTTTTTTTTTTTTTGTGTCAGCGATCTGGGCATGCTTTTATCTTGCATTCTCTTCACTTGAGGCTTTACATTTGACAGCTTATTTCCTTTCCCAGAGAGGCAGCCAGAACTGCATCAAAACATATTGTATATGTGAGTTGAGAGGTGGAAAGGAGGATAGCGAGCCTACGCGGGGAATGTGACAGGAAACACTGGGTGACGGAGTGGCAGGTGCGAGGGACAGGACAATCATACGTAGGCCTCTGCACAGGATGATTTCTCCTACAGATATAGATAATATACCTCCTACCCAACAATACACAAATCTGAAAACCTGAGCAATTAAAGGGGACATTAAAGTGTATGCCTGGGCAAAATAAAAATAAACAAATAAAAACAATGCAATACGTCTCTGCAATAATTGAACAGTTTGACCATGTTTTATCTTTTTTATCAATGTTGTAGGAACAGAAATATACATGCTGGTTCTGCCAGAAATCCAATAAGCTCCTAACTTCGTGTAGGGAGCTGCCAACACTGCCTCTGCTGCACTCCTCCTATGCAGTATTGTCAGCCCTGCTGAGCTCTCCCCTTCTCGAATACAGACCCCACTAGGTATGCACCGATACCAGTTTTTTATCGGCAAGTTCGAGTACCGATACTTTCAGTTAGGGTTGTCCCGATACCACATTTTTTTAAGAGTACAAGTACCGATACTTTTTTTCAAGTACTTGCCGATACCGATTACCGATACTTTTTTTATGTCATGTGACAGTTTGACTGATGGGTACTGATAGGTGACACTGACTGATGGCTGGCACTGATATGTGGCACTGACTGATGGCTGGCACTGATAAATGGCACTGACAGGTGGCTGGCACAGATGGCTGGCACTGATAGTCGACACTTATTGGCACTAATGCGACACCCATCCTGGTACACCTTGCACTCAGCCGCAGTAAGCAGCAGCGGACATCTTGTTATACCCAGCCCGAACTATATGGGCTGGGTGTAACAAGATGTCCGCTGCTAGCTTACTGCGGTCGAGTGCAGGGAGTACCAAGATGGGCGTCGGGATGTCCAACCGCTGACGGCGGCTGAATGTGACGGCTCCGGTCACCGATCCTGATGTGGCTGAGCCCTGCACCCCTGCCAGCTTTCCTAGCTAGTTCCAATGCCGTTGAGGACTCGCTCTTCGCTCCACTGACTCCGCCCGCCTTCTCCGCCCGCTGACTTCCGGTTGCGCGCAGCCTCTGACTCTGCCCGTCTTTCACAGGTATCGGATAAGGCATCATGGGCATTTGTGCAAGTACAAGTACTCGCGCAAATGGTCGGTATCGGTCCCGATACTGATACTAGTATCGGTATCGGGAGAACCCTACTTTCAGTCAAGTACGAGTACTGATACTTTGCAGTGCAATTTGCGATCATACAAAACGAATGGGTGCAAATTGCACTGCAAACAATCGCTTGCAAATTCCCCCAACCGCCCCTGTGTGTGTGAACCCAGTAAAGAAAGCGAATCGCCATGTAGTGCAGCAATATGCAGTTTATTAAAATGTTATAACAACCCACAAAGTAAATATCTAGTCAAATCCATATCTGCAGTGTCCCCGTCCTACCGATGATAGCAAACCACAGCCACTGGAGGTGCTCACAGGGCTGGAGAAGTTCCAGGACACCCGTGGGTATAGGGAGGAAGTGATGTCAGCTTGGGGGCGGACCGCCTCTACTTCTTCTCCAGCCCTGTGAGAACCTCCAGTGGCTGTAGTTTGCTAACATTGCCGAGTAATCGTGAAAATACTCAGTATAGGCACCGGTATTGGTGCATCCCTAGACCCCACCCCCTCTCATGTTATGGAAAAGAGAGAGAGGAACGAGATCTGTAGTCCAGCAGGAGATAACTGAGCAGGGCTATCAACACTACTTAAGATTTCAGTGCAGCAGAGGCAGCATGATCATCCCAATACAGGAAGGGGAACTCTATAGAATTTCAGGCAGATCAGGTAATTCTCTATACTTGCTGCATTTTTGAAGAGACTATGAGGAAATTGGCATATATTTACTGCATGTGTTTTGTTTTATGTTTTGCCAGGACATGCATTTCAAGCCTGAATACAACCAACAAGGGACACATGGCAACATTCACACACAAATGAAACTTACATTCTTATTGGCTTTAAGTTAATATTTATGTATTTTGTTTGAAGGAGGAAAACGGTAACAAAAAATAAAGTATTAGGGTGCAGTGACAACTAGACCTGGGAACACTTTGTCAGAAGTAATGAGTGTGTTATATATTTTTTTAGTTATAGTTTTACTTAACTACTTTTTATTTATTTATTTTTTCATATACTGTCACTAAAGCAGTACAATCTTACCATAGTGACACTGTTCTGGGCAGTTGATCAGGATTACATTTTTTTGATACTACAATAGCTTATTACAGTGATAATCACTGTAAAGGCAATTGTGCACCATTGTGATAGCTGTGATTGGCCATAGCTATCACATGGTACAGGTCCTCTGTAAATTGACTCTGTACCATGTGATCACTGTGATCAATCACAGAGATTGTGATAGTACACAATGTCTATGAATGACAGCCTGTCACGTACCTTACTGCTGAGCCTGACGTGAAGAGGAAAAGCCTCCCGTACAGCCCCGGCTCGGAGACCACTGATGTTGAGACAGTGGCCACGAGAGCGCGGTGAGGTATGGGTGCCTGTGCAGTCTTCTGTGCAGTGGATATGTCACCAGAAGGACCGGATCGCTGGAACAGCAGGTGCTGGCAGGAGCAACAGACCCTGGGTTGGTGGCGGCAGGCAGCAATAGGCAGTTGCTAATAGCAGCTGCAGGAAGGCTGATGGCCCCAGTAGAAGATGCTTCAGCAGGGAACAGGCAGGTGCATGCAGAGCAGAAGAGCCATAGGATGCATGGTCAGACAAGGCAGGTCGGTAAAAGACAATCAGATGCAGGCATAGACGGCAGACAAGGAATGGTCCAGGTACAGACAGGGGTTGGCAATACAAAAGTCCAGATACAGGCCAGGGCCAGGGCAGGAGATATTCAAGCGAAGTCAAAGGCAAGCTGGGTCAAATACAGAAGTCAGCAGGAACAGGTTTACGAACACGGGTACAGCTGCAGATCAGACAGCAATAGACTAGTGCAGCTGCTGTGCTTATATAGGGCAATTGGCGCCAGTTGCAAGGGCTAATGCGCATGCGCATATGCGTTCGCCTGAGTGCAGCAAGACGGGCATTGGCAGGCACGCACATTTGCATGTGCCTCGGAACTTCAGTTCTGCTATGGCCAGCACATTCCTGACACAGAAGATTGGGCCAGGTGAGCATATGGTGGCGGCTGCTAGTACCGCCTGAACCCATAAATGGTCACCTAGGAGGGAAATGTTGATTGGACTTCTAGGTACTGATAACAAAATGCAAAAATGTATATAAAAAATATTTATTACACATAAAACTATACAAGGTTAAAAACAATTAAGCCAAACCCCACATTAGGAACAGCAGTTTTTAGTGACGGGCTAACCAGTCAGGTGTCTGTTGTAGTGGAGAAGGGCCGAAAACCTCGAACCAGGTTCAGGCGGTACTAGCAGCTGCCACCATATGCTCACCTGGCCCAATCTTCTACATTCTATCATGGATGTTGGTACTTGTTTATTTAACTATTAATTTGTTTTATGTGAGGCTATACTCAAAATTTTACATTACTGACACAGCCATTGTTTACAAATGACATGAGATCATTGTGGTTGGTCACAGGTTGACACATTGGGTCACAGGCACCTATGCCGTGCGAGTGGGAGGACGTCACATGACATCCACCTGAGATAACAAAGCCACCCGGCTGTATTATTACAATAGGCCGGATGGGAAGTGGTTAAAACTGATTTTTTTTTTCTAGACCCCGCACTGCTAAAATTTTCTCCACAACTGATAATCTTTTATGCATGTATGAAAAGGAAATGTATGTTCAGGATAAATAATTTAGGCAATCTGAAGAAAAAGTCCCAAGAAGTTGGAACTGAAATGAAGCCTAAAAAATGTAATTTACTTCCCAGCAATCAGCAGCAATATGCAGCAAGCCACCACATAGAGTGACGGAGGGGCTTGTGACCAATAGCCCAGGAAATCGGATCCTCATAATAGCAGTCTATTCTGTCCCTGACAGATCGCAGGTACAAAGTCTTCAGCTCCTCCCAGCTAAGCCTATCCAGTCTCTTCAGCTGAAGGCAATCTGAGTAACCAAAACAATTTCTGCATCAAGTAAACAGACCTTTGGCTTTGAAAGAGAAGACTATTTGTTGACTCATATGGGACCATTTTAAATCTAGAGCTGATAAGCGCCCTTCTCAGGGAACGGCAAGAGTTAACGCAATTAAATATCCACTTGCAATCAGCATGATTAATTGGTACTATTTGTCCAAGCTTAGATCTGGAAGAAGATCACAGTTTTTCCCCAGGCCTGAAGAAAGTAAAAAAGATTTGTTCTGCAGGCAAAGAACATTTCTCCATTTTCCCCTCCCCAAAATAACCCCAGCCCCAGAAGACTTGGCTATCAGCAATTACTGGATGGAGTTCCTCCGTCTTCACGATGGAGCCACGATACACAAGGAAAAACGAAAACATACACTGAAGAGTGCAAACAAACTAGTTTACACTGCCCAAACCGAGCGCCAGAGGGACCGGTAGAAACTGTAGGCCTTTTCACAGGCATTATGAAGGTTCTTCATCATCTCACATCCGAGGAGGCATTTGACATTAAAGTGTAATTTTGTTCTGCCGGAATATTGGCGCTGAGCAGCTTTGCAGGAGTTTTCTTTTTTCGCGTTCTACATCGTAGAGAAAGCCCAATTTCCTCTCATTCTGAAATGTTACCAACCACAGAGTAAAATCTGACGCCTCAGCCCTTCCAGAGAAACCCAATTGCACCAAGTTCTTTACACAAGAATGCCGCGCCCAATACATACACACAGACATCTTTATGTAAAACTTGACTTGTCTGAAAGCAGCATTGAAATCCCTATTTTTGTTATGTCTCTGCTACCAATTTCACACAATGTCTCTGCCATATTATAAAACATCAATGAATCCTAAAATACAAGAGCTAAAGGCCAACTATACGAAAAAATATAGGTTTTTTTTGTTCTCTACACTGACACATCTATAGCCCCGTACACACGGTCTGACTTTTTGCCAACAAACTTCATTTTGAGCAAGTTTGACAAAAAATCCGACCGTGTGTACGCTCCATTGGACAAACTTTTATTGGTTTTCATCTGACAAATATTCGGTCTGCAAACGGACAAACTTTTCGCCAACAAAAGTCCGATGGAACAAAGTCCGACCGTGTGTACAGAAATCCATCGGACTTTTGTCCAATGGACAAATAAGCATGCCCAGAACCAATGTTAAAATCAACCAACAATTACAGAAGCTGACCAAAGGGTGGCGGTAAAGAGCAGAAAAACCACATGATGTTGGAAAAGTTTTGGGAAAGTTTGCAGAAAAGTCGTGCCGTGTGTATGCTATGGGTGTGCCCGGCCAACTCCCTTCGGACAAAGATCCACGGAAAAGTTTGTTTGAAGTCCGACCGTGTGTACGAGGCTTTATTCTCTGCAGTAAGTGATCTAGCAATAGCTGCTAGACATTGATACTCTTACCTACCTGGGTAAGTGAGGGATCAAAATGATCTCCTTACATGAATCCTTGATCCTTTAAACTTGGAAAATACACGTGTCCCTGTGAACAATGGATCTATATGGATAACCCACATTGGATTTGAAATGACTACAGAATTAAGTGGCATACACACATATATGTATATACACAGTTGTGCTCATAAGTTTACATACCCTGGCAGAATTTATGATTTCTTGGCCATTTTTCAGAGAAAATGAATGATAACACAAAAACTTTTCTTCCACTCATGGTTAGGGTCCTTTCACACGGGGCGGATCCGTGCAGATCCGCCCCGTGAAGCTCCGCTTACTCAGCGGGGATCGCTCCGTTGATCCCCGCTGAGCCGACGGATGACTGGGCGGTCCCCGCACACTGTGCAGGGACCGCCCTGTCAGAGCGCCGCTCTCCCCTATGGGGAATCGGATGACGACGGACCGTAGAGTCCGTTGTCATCCGATCCGCTCCGCCGACGGAAGGAAAAATAGGGTTTTCCTCCGTCACACTTTGGCGGAGCGGATGTCAGCGGACATGTCTCCGCTGACATCCGTGCCTCCATAGGGGTACATGGAGGATCCGTTTCAGGTCCGCCTAAAAAACTGACAGGCGGACCTGAACGGACCTCCGTGTGAAAGGGTTCTTAGTGTTTGGCTGAAGCCATTTATTATCAAACAACTGTGTTTACTCTTTTAAAATCATAATCACAACACAAACTACCCAAGTGTCCCTGATCAAAAGTTTACATATCCCAGTTCTTAAAGTGTATTGCCCCCTTTAACATCAATGACAGCTTGAAGTCTTTTGTGGTATTTGTGGATGAGGCTCTTTATCTTCTCAGATGGTAAAGCTGCCCATTCCTCTTGGCAAAAGGCCTCCAGTTCCTGTAAATTCTTGGGCAGTCTTGCAAGAATTGCACGTTTGAGATCTCCACAGAGTGGCTCAATGATATTGATGTCCTTGCTGCGCCTGCTGCTGGATGGGGCTGGTGGTGCAAGTGGAACTTACATTTAGGGCAGTATGTGCCCAGAAATAAATGCCAGGAACGCAAGCAGTCTGCGTCTTGGGCGTTCATCCTCTAATAGTTTTACAGGCTGACGGCAGCAGGGCTGGATGGTGAGCCTGTACCATCCACCTGCAGTTAAACACCAGAGCTTCATGTAAAAATGGCTAAATGCCCAATGTGAATGAGGCCCTATATGTCTTTTTATTTTTTGCACTCTGTTGGGGCATTTGCTCTAGAGCTCAGTAAAGCCTCGTACACACAAACAGATTTTCGGGTGACCGTTCGTCCGTTTTTTGTTGCATGCTAGTCTCATGTCGAAAGTGAAGAGGTTACTCACCATACGAAAATTCTCATACGACAGAATTCAACTTCAGAAGTAACGTCATGTGTTGACCAGTTTTGTATGTATTCTTTCGTTTCTGAGCATGCGTAGTCTTACTCTTGCGATTTTTTTCGTAGGAAAACTGTACTAATTAAACGAAAATCGGACGTCGAGTTCACGGACGACAAAAATTTTATAGTCCACAAATCCAGCTTTTGTCTGGCGAAAAACCAGAATCAGCTGTCGAAAGCACCATACTAACGACCTGAAAATCGGCAGATCGCTCGTCGGACAAAATTTTACTTCCGATTTTCGTATCGTGTATATGGGCCTTAAATGAGGCGAAGCTTCACTTTGCAAAGATCACCCATTCACATGCAAGGAAAAAAAAAAGCATTTTTGCTTGCACATGATTGGATGATGGAAGTCTTTATTTACTAAGCTCTGGAGAAAATGTCCTTGCAAAGCGCACATTCTACTTGCCTTTAGTAAGCCCCTGTATGCCACCATTGGGAGAGGTTTGTTGTAATGTAACTTTCTGTACCTGACAGAAAAAAGCTGACAGAAAAGAAAAAAAAAACTCTGTACCTGACATCAAAAAGCTTGTCCTTCCCAGGGGTGGGCTGGTCAGTATATGGAAAAATGGCTGCTTGTCTGGATACAAAATTTTATAATGGTATGTATGCTGGAACATCAACATTGTATGCTGATCTCATAAACTATATAAGTAAGTTAGTTGCCCAAAATTACAGATTTTTACAAGCTAAGGTAAAATAGCAGAAGACATGAAAAGCAGCAGGGACAGCATGTCACTAGGTGTTCATGTCAGTGACTGATAGGTGCCTGAAGGAGTGATCATTAACATAATGCCATTTACTCACCTGCTGGCAGGGATAATCCTGTTATCCAACAAGGTTATCGTCTCACTAGACCCCTACTAAGCTAAGAGAGACCATCCAAGATCAGTGTCTCCCTCCTTTACTGATCCATTACCTGCATCCAGATCACTGCCAGAGGGGCTCAGCATCACTCTAATGATGTGCAATCTCCTATTCTAACATGAAACACAGTTCATTCCACTGCAAAATTACACAGAGCAGCCGGGAAAGTATAGCAGAAAACCAGAACATGCTACTTCAGGCTTTATCAAGAAGATAAAAAGAAGCTGCTTGGCTAAGCTGTGACAAAAAGCTACTTCAGAATTAATCTTTTTTATTAAACAGCTAATAAGGCTCCATTCACACTTGTGCGACTTGTCATGCAACTGTGGACATCAGTCACATAACAAATCATTCCTCATGTTTTTCAATGATAACCATTCATATTTGTGCGACTTAAAGTTGCAGCGACTTCCAATTAGTTCATGCACTACTCTTGGTCCGACTTTCATGCAACTTGAGGGCCATTGACTTCAATATTAACCCTCAAAAGATGCATGAAAGTCATAACTGAATGTTATACAATACAAAAGTTGTGCAACAGTTGTCCATTATCACTTGTGAAAGCCAACGTCATATCAAAGTTGCACCCAACCAAAGTTGCGTCAAAGTTGCCCAAAGTTTTACTCCAAAGTCTGTGCAACTTTGGAGTCGTAGAAGTGTGAATGGAGCTATACCAATGTTTTCTCCAGGTTAGGGCAGCCATAAACAGGGAGATCTATCAGTGCAGACAACAGGCGTTACCCTAGGGTTGCCACTTTTTCCTCAAGCCAAACCTGAACGCTTTAGCGACGCACCGTAATTTTTATTTTATTTTCTAGTGTACACTATAGGATTGTAACAGACCTGGGACACCTTTGGCCACTCCAAAGAGAATAGTAATGCGGCGCACATAGTGCCCCCTTCACCCTCCTATCAAGCCCTGTTCTGAGCCCCATTCCTATCTGAATAATGTGTCCAGGTTTCAGGTGAGCTGAAACCCGGACACATGATTTAAAACCTGGACTGTCCGGGTGAATCCCGGACAGGTGGCAACCCTACGGTACCCCCCTCTACTCAACACACTCCATGCAAACTTTGTCCAACAATACAATGTGGGCCACATGCGGTAAAATCTTTGTTCCCCATGAGGGGCCAGGATGATAGAAGAGGGAGCAGAGAAGAGGAGGATCCGGGCTGCTCTGTGCAAATTCACAGCAACAGAAGAGGTAAGAATAACATGCTTGTTACTTTAAACTTTGAGGCAGTTACTGGTACCAGTAGTTTATATTCTTGGCCAAGATTTTCTATTGGTTTTTGCTCATGCGCTTACTAATAATAAAGTATATTATCTTTTATATATTTCTATCCAAACGTGTCATTGCAATTGTTTGATATTTTTCTCTATATAGGGGTTTGTAGTCAAAGTTTGGTTCCTTTTATTTTTTTGACTGGAAAAAGAAAACTCAAACAACCCCTACACATTAGCCTTTTTTTTGTTTGTTTGTTTTGGATGTAGGGAAAGTTTAAAACACCTATCAAGATTTTTTTTACTCTGCGTCCAACTGGGGAGGTTTCACTTCACTTCCTATTCTGGGGACGCAACAGGAAGTGAGAGGAGGAGATATATTTAAAGTGTACAGAATTCCCATCTTAGAGAGTTGTCATACAAACAGGTATTCCCCACTAGAGAATTTCCTCCTCTCAAAAAGATTTAAACAATGACTTCTAAAGTTAAAAGCTGAACTCCAGGAATTCAGCTACTTTATAAAAGATGCAGGCATGTCATGAGTTAAGTCCAACAAGGAGCATGACAACTGGTGGACATGCACCTCACTGGACTTAACTTATAATATACAGCAGGGGTCTCCAAACTTTCTAAACAAAGGACCAGTTTACTGTCCTTCAGACTTTGGGGGGGTCGGACTGTGGCCATTGGGAGTAGAAATTGTCCTGGCATCAGTAAAAGTAAACAATGCCCCATCTTTGGAGGAACAGTGCCCTATTGTTGGTGTCAGTGGGAGGAATAGTACCACATTATTGGTGTCAGTGGGAGGAATAGTGCCACATTATTGGTGTTAGTGGGAGGAATAGTACCACATTATTGGTGTCAGTGGGAGGAATAGTGCCACATTATTGGTGTTAGTGGGAGGAATAGTACCACATTATTGGTGTCAGTGGGAGGAATAGTGCCACATTATTGGTGTTAGTGGGAGGAATAGTACCACATTATTGGTGTCAGTGGGAGGAATAGTGCCACATTATTGGTGTTAGTGGGAGGAATAGTACCACATTATTGGTGTCAGTGGGAGGAATAGTGCCACATTATTGGTGTCAGTGGGAGGAATAGTACAACATTATTGGTGTCAGTGGGAGGAATAGTGCCACATTATTGGTGTTAGTGGGAGGAATAGTGCCACATTATTGGTGTTATTGGGAGGAATAGTACCACATTGTTGGTGTCAGTGGAAGGAATAGCACCCCATTGCTGGTGTCACTGGGAGGAATAGTGCCCCATTGTTGGTGTCGGTGGGAGGAATACCCCATTGTTGATGTCAGTGGGAGGAATAGTGCCCCATTGTGGGTGTCGGTGGGATGAATAGTACCCCATTGTTGGTGTCAGTGGGAGGAATACCCCATTGTTGATGTCAGTGGGAGGAATAGTGCCCCATTGTGGGTGTCAGTAGGAGAAAAAGTGTCCTATCGATGTCAGTTTGGGGAATATTGCCCCATTGTTGCCATTAATGGGAGAAATAGTACCCCATTGGTGTCAGTGGGAGGAATAGGGCTCCATTGCTGGTGTCGGTGGGATAAATCGTGCCCCAATGTGGGTGTCAGTAGGAGAAAAAGTGTCCTATCGTTTGTGTCAGTTTGGGGAATAGTGCCCCATTGTTGACATCAATGGGAGAAATAGTGTCTTGTATCAAGTGGGAGGAAAAGTGCCCCAAGGGCCAGATTAAGGCAAGCAAAGGGCCACATCCAGCCCCCGGGCCACAGTTTGGAGACCACTGGTATACATGCACAGAGTAAAAAGAGGCTGTATGGAATTCAGCTTCAAATAGGAAACAAAAAGATTGTACCACTGAATTCCAGACATCCATATTACATATGTTACATACAGTTGTCTTCCACTGCTTTATTTACTGGAAAGGTACACCTCCATTTGCAGTAGTAAGCTTTATAAATGAAAGGCAGACCACCGAAAAGGAATATGAAACGATATTTTCCACATAGCAAGTCAGTAAATAAAACAGAATTCCATACAGGCCCTGTGTGAATGTTCTGGTGGTATATGTACTATGAATGTATGACACGCTCTACTGCACAGGAAACTGTGGTTCATCCGCTGTAACGTATGTGGTCTCGTTAACCCCATACAGGAAAACCAAACCCCCCAAAAAAAGACATTTTTCTTCCTTTGCCTCTCCATTAAGAGCCGCTCAATGTGGGGGTTCTCATTGTTCTGCCAGAGAACCATTTCCTCCTGCCGGTCTCCCCACCTCTCCCAAACACCTCTTCAGGATTGTGAGTGGAATCCCAGCTCTGTTTTAGAAGGGAAATAACAGGTGAGCTACTGTAATGACATTTTATGCCTGGAACATTTAACTAATCAAGTCCCAGAGGCCAAAAATGAGAAGCAGAGCTCTCCCAACATGCCTGTCCACCAAGGAGGCTAAGAAATATCCCGCAAGAACATTGATATACATGGAGGAAGTACACCAGAACAAATCGTGACTTTCCTCTGCACACGCATTATAAAATAAGGAACATGATGAAATGGACTGGGATAATAATACCAGAGGATATCATCTTCATTTTCCAGAAATCTCCTCCGCGACAAGTGATATATATATACAGCTCCCAAATGCAGCAAGAAAGCTACAAAAAAAATACACTGTATACATGCACAGTATATAATAAGGGTATATAATTAGAGTAGATAAAACAAGTTGCGCTATGACAAGGAAAGACGACAGTGATATATAAACACCGAGACATAAGAACCGGGGACAGAGGTGCTGGAAGTCTTAGGAAATGTTATCAGTTCCTCAAAGAATGTGACTGTGGCCGAGAGATCTATAGCATTATAAAGAACATGCCTGATGACACAAGTCTATACAACACACATGCCAAAAGGTTAAATTACAGCCAATAAGCCGTGTTGCCTAATCAATAAAGTGGAACTTAACTCTCTCAATCAACATTGACTATTTGTAATTCTTATGCTGCTAGCATTCGTAAACAGATAGGTACCGTATATACTTGAGTATAAGCCGAGTTCTTCAGCACATTTTTTTGTGCTGAAAATGCCCCCCTCGGCTTATACTCGAGTCACCTTTTTGCGCCTGATCTCCCGGATTTGGGGACCTGGTACCGGCCGGCCGTAAGTCCCCTGGACCCCAAACTTGGCACACATGTAGCCCCACTCTTCATATACAAGTGTGCAAAGTTTGTTGTCCAGGGAGCACCAAATTTTCAAATCCGCGCCCCCCTTCCATAGACTCACATATTAAATGGACATTTCTCCGGTGACTTTGGGCACCCGGTACCGGCCGATCGTTGGTCCCCTGGACCCGAAACTTGGCACACATGTAGCCCCATTTATCTTTTATAAGTGTGCAAGGTTTTTTGTCTGGGGAACTTATGGCCGGGGAGCACCGATTTTTAAAAGCCGGGCACCCCTTCTATAGACTCCCATGTTAAACGTCAGTCTAGTCATGGACACAGTGAGGCATGGACACAGAGGGGCATGCAGATGGACACAGTGAGGCACAGTAAGGCAAAGTGAGGCATGCAGATGGAAACCCTAGGCTTATACTCGAGTCAATACGTTTTCCCATTTTTTTGTGGTAAAATTAGGTGCCTTGGCTTATATTCGGGTCGGCTAATACTCGAGTATATACGGTATATTATATTTACTTGCTTTAAAAAAAACAAAAAAATTTTTTTTACATTTCTTGTTAGTTCCTGGCCTCCAGGCAAATTATGTCATACATCCCAGGAGCCTTCATGGGGAGGGGTTTTCTCAGCCAAGAACACCCTTCTGCCTGCATGCCTAAGCTAAGGGAGGATGATTCCAGAAAGTTATTGCTACATGAATTAACTGCCCTTACTCCAGATGGCTGCAGCTTAAAAAGATTGGGGGGGGGGGTGTTTATAAGTGATCTTTCAACAAAAAAAAGACATGGATGAATATAAAAAACAAATCAAAAGAGAAGTATGGGAATTTTTACATTTCTTTTTTTTTTTATATATATTGTGAGGGGGTTAGCTCGGCAGCGGGTGTGTGTGACCCCCGGGATGGGCTCCCCACACAAAAACAGGCCCAGCAAACGGAGGTTGTGGTTTTCAAAATCAAAAAGGTGCGGTTTATTTTCTATTTACAGTGACAAAACACAGCAAAGCAAAAGAAACATAAATAAAATAAATCCTGGTCAACTTGACCTCTGACTAAACATACAGGTTTCCTAACTAACAACTGGGATCAGCCTAGTGCTGTCCTAGTCCCTAAGTCCCTGGTTTTAAATGTCCAAGCAAATAGCCACACAGGCTTTGTCTCACCGCACAGGGGTTCACTCTCCCTAGACAGTCCACACAGGTCTGGGTCCAGGCATGAGCAAACACCTAATGAATCTGGGAGTTCTTATAGAGGCCTAAATGAGCTGACAAGCTTCAGCTGGTCTCATCAACTCCCTGTCTGCACGACTCCCCACACTCTCCCTAGAGGTATGAGTCATCCATGAGCCCACTAGCCTCAGCTGGGCTTATACAACTCTCCACCTAGTTGTATAAGTCGGCGTAAAGCCTGAATCTGGGCGAAAAAGATCTACCCCCCTGGATGCAACCAGGTGACTTTACCTTCCTGCTGTCACATACCCCCCCCTCTTGTTTTAACCTCGGGGTTGGAACACCAGCAATCAGGCATTCATGTACTCGAGACAAAGCATCCACATTCCCCATTTGAACGCCAGGGCGATGCTTTACTGTGAAGTTGAATTCCTGGAGGGCCAGGAACCACCTATTCACTCTTCTATTTGTTTCCTTGTTTTGAGCCATCCACTTTAACGGAGCGTGATCCGTAACCATGTCAAAGTGCCTACCTAGCAGGTACTACCGAAGGGAATCTAGAGCCCACTTCACCGCTAAACACTCCTTTTCAACGGTGGCGTAATTTACCTCATGGGACTTCAACTTCCTGCTGAGGTAAATGACTGGGTGCTCTTCCCCGTTCCAGACCTGGGACAATACTGCTCCTAACCCCACATCTGACGCATCACTTTGTACGACAAAGTCTTTAGAGAAGTCGGGTGAGTACAACACTGGCTGGCTACATAAGGCTTGTTTCAAGAATTGGAATGCTGCCTCAGCCTCGGGGGTCCATTTAATCATGACCGACCCTTTCCCCTTCGTCAGGTTGGTTAGGGGCACAGCCTTAGAAGCAAAGTGGGGAATGAATCGCCGATAATACCCAGCGATTCCCAGAAAGGCTCGTACCTGCTTCTTGCTGTTGGGACGTGGCCAACTCTGGATGGCCTCGACTTTGTTGAGTTGGGGTTTTATTACTCCCCTCCCAATGGTGTACCCAAGATATTTGGCCTCCTCCTGCCCAATGGTACACTTCTTGGGGTTAGCCGTAAACCCCCGCTTCCCGAACAGAGTCCAGGACTGCTTGCACTTTTGGCAGATGTGAGGCCCAATCTGTGCTATGGACAATTACGTCATCCAGGTAAGCCGCAGCATACTTCCGATGGGGCCTCAGCATCTGGTCCATTTTCCGCTGGAATGTGGCCGGCGCATTCTGTAACCCGAACGGCATTCTTTTATATTGGAACGCCCCGTCTGGGGTTACAAATGCGGTTTTCTCTTTGGCCGACTTGGCCAGGGGGATTTGCCAATACCCTTTTGTGAGGTCAAGAGTCGTCATGTATCGGGCTGTTCCCAGCCGGTCGATCAACTCATCTATACGTGGCATGGGGTAGGTGTCAAATTTTGTAACTTTGTTCAACTGACGAAAATCGTTACAAAATCGCCAGCTCCCATCCGGTTTAGGCACCAACACAATGGGACTAGACCAATCACTTTGGGACTCCTCTATCACCCCTAAGTTCAGCATTTTCTGTACTTCCTCCCGTATTGCCTCCCGTCGGGCCTCTGGGATCCGATAGGGTTTTAACTTCACCCTTTCACCGGGCGGGGTAATGATGTCATGCTCTACCCCAGATGTTTGTCCCGGCAGCTCAGAGAATACCTCCTTGTTGCGAAGCACAAACTCCTTAACCTCCTGTTGTTGGGGTTGTGACAAGGTGGCTGCTATTCCAACCTCAGGAATCACGCAACCAGTTTGAGCTGGTGACCAAGTGTCTGCGACTAGGGACTCTCTATCCCTCCAGGCTTTCAACAGATTAACGTGATAGATCTGTTCGGGCTTTCGCCTTCCTGGTTGTCTGACCTTGTAATTCACTTCGCTCACTTTTTCCATTATCTCATAGGGGCCTTGCCATTTGGCAAGGAATTTACTTTCAACCGTAGGGACAAGTACCAGTATCCTATCCCCCGGGGAAAAGGTACGGGTCTTGGCTCCACGGTTGTACACTCTCTGCTGTGCTAACTGCGCTTGGGCCAAATGTTCCTTCACGATGGGCATTACCTGTGCAATTCGGTCTTGCATCAGGGCGACATGCTCAATCACACTCCTGTGGGGAGAACTCTCACTTTCCCAAGTTTCCTTGGCAATATCCAACAGCCCTCTTGGGTGTCTCCCATACAGTAACTCAAAGGGGGAGAATCCCGTAGAGGATTGGGGCACCTCCCTAATAGCAAACATCAGATAAGGAAGTAGACAGTCCCAATCCTTTCCATCTCTATCCACCACTTTCTTCAACATTTGTTTTAGGGTTTTGTTGAATCTTTCAACCAGCCCATCGGTTTGGGGGTGATACACAGATGTACATAATTGCGTCACTTTGAACAATTTACACAGCTCCTTCATAACCCGGGACATAAAGGGTGTACCTTGGTCCGTAAGCAGTTCTTTACAAATACCCACCCGGCTAAACACAAGAGATAGCTCTTTGGCTATGGTTTTGGCCGAGGTATTTCGGAGAGGGATCGCTTCTGGATAACGGGTGGCATAGTCCATTATAACTAATATGTACTGGTGCCCCCTAGCGGACTTGATTATAGGCCCTACCAAATCCATGGCGATCCTCTCAAACGGGACCTCAATGATGGGTAGAGGGACCAGCGGGCTACGGAAATGTGGCATCGGGGCCGACCTCTGACACACAGGGCAGGAGGAACAATAATTTTCTATGTCCTTCATCACCCCCGGCCAATAGAATCTCTGTAATACCCTCTCTCGGGTTTTCTCTGTCCCCAGATGACCTCCAAGAATGTGCCCATGGGCCAACTCCAACACCAACTTCCTGTAAGGTTTGGGCACCACAAGCTGCTCAACGGTTTCTTCTGCCCTTTTTGCCACCCGATACAGTAGGTCCTTCTCTACGCTGAAGTATGGGTAAGTGCAGGTATTATCTGGGTTCACTAACTCGCCATCTATTTTCACTACGTTTTCCCGTGCCTTTATTAGGGCGGGGTCTTTCAACTGTTCTGTGGCAAAGTTTTCCCTGTGAACCTCAAGATCAGAAAACTCCACAGACGGTAGGTTTTCGTCTGAGGAGGTGGGCTCCTCTCCAGTTTCTTGAGTCTCCCCTGCCAATACTGATAAGGGAAATTCCGGAGAGTCCTCACCACTCTCAGGGGAGTTCTGGCTATCACATTCCTGGTACATAGGGGCACCAGTGGGGGGCTCAGGATCATCCCACAGTTCCCAGAACTTCGGAAAATCCCTTCCCACAATGGCGTCATGCGGTAACTGAGATACTAAGCCCACTGGATGAGAGAGGGTACCTTTGGGGGTCTCGAAACACACTGTAGTCACTGGATACTCTCGGGTGTCCCCATGCACACAAATAACAGCTACCTTGCTATTCCCAAAGACCTCTGTTTTAACTAACTCAGCCTTTATCAGGGTCACAAGGCTACCTGAATCCAGCAATACCACAACATTTCTACCATTAACACACATTTTGCATAAATGTTTCTCAGTTCCTCGAATGGCAGTGCATGCGACTGTCGCACACAGCGACTGACGTCTGCCCGTCAGAAAGTCACACTGCATGGGTTCCTCCACAACCGGGCAATTGGCTGCAATATGTCCCGCTTGCCGGCAGCGGTAGCAAACGTTCCTTCTTGCCGCCTCTTGAGCCGCTGATTTCCCAGGCTGTTCTCGCCAAACTTGGGGTAGAGCTCCCACCCTCTCACTCTCTCCACCCTCACCCCTTGGAATCCTCTTATCCGCCCCTGGGGATGGTCTGGTCTTAGGGTGGAAAGTCAGAGTGTCTCTGGAAGAGGCCGTCAGGTTCTCTGTAGCCAAGTATTTCTCCACACGATCCACAAGACCATCGGCCGTCTCTGGGTCTCCATGGCTTACCCACTTTTGGATGGCAGTAGGAAGAGCTCTCAAAAACCGATCCATTACAACACGTTCCACAATCTTTGGTGCGGACAAAGTCTCTGGCTGTAGCCACTTTCTGCTCAGGTGAATGAGATCATACATTTGAGACCTGGGGGGTTTTCCAAGCTGGAAAGTCCAGTTATGCACACGCTGAGCCCGGACAGCCTGGGTGACACCCAGCCTTGCCAAAATTTCAGCTTTTAGCATCACATAGTCTTTTGCTTGGTTAGGCTCTAGGTCATAGTAAGCTTTCTGCGATTCACCAGTTAACAGAGGAGCCACCAGTCCAGCCCACTGCTCCTCAGGCCACTTTTCTCTTTCAGCGGTCCTTTCAAATGTGGTCAAAAATACCTCTGGATCATCCTCTCCAGTCATTTTTGTCAATAAACGACTCACCCCAAAGGACGCGGTATTAGTGGGACGGCTTTCCTCACTGGTCTGCGGACGTTGCTGCATTACTGCTTCCATCTGTTGTTGTAGTCTCTGCTCTTGCTTCTGCAACAGGTCTATGAAGCGGGCCTCAGATTGCTGCTGGGCTTGTTGCTGAGCCTCCAGACTCTGTTGCAAAGTTGCGTTTGTCTGCTGCTGGGCTGCAAGGCTCTGTTGATGAGCTTGCTGCTGGGCTGCGAAGTTCTGTTGTTGAGCTGCAAGGCTCTGTTGATGAGCTGCAAGGCTCTTTTGCAAACCTGCATTTGTCTGCTGTTGATTGGCATTTGCTAGAGCCAGCTGCTTCAGTATCTCCTCCATGCTGGCTTAAAAAAAAACTGCCCGCATTCTCCACCAACTGTGAGGGGGTTAGCTCGGCCGCGGGTGTGTGTGACCCCCGGGATGGGCTCCCCACACAAAAACAGGCCCAGCAAACGGAGGTTGTGGTTTTCAAAATCAAAAAGGTGCGGTTTATTTTCTATTTACAGTGACAAAACACAGCAAAGCAAAAGAAACATAAATAAAATAAATCCTGGTCAACTTGACCTCTGACTAAACATACAGGTTTCCTAACTAACAACTGGGATCAGCCTAGTGCTGTCCTAGTCCCTAAGTCCCTGGTTTTAAATGTCCAAGCAAATAGCCACACAGGCTTTGTCTCACCGCACAGGGGTTCACTCTCCCTAGACAGTCCACACAGGTCTGGGTCCAGGCATGAGCAAACACCTAATGAATCTGGGAGTTCTTATAGAGGCCTAAATGAGCTGACAAGCTTCAGCTGGTCTCATCAACTCCCTGTCTGCACGACGCCCCACACTCTCCCTAGAGGTATGAGTCATCCATGAGCCCACTAGCCTCAGCTGGGCTTATACAACTCTCCACCTAGTTGTATAAGTCGGCGTAAAGCCTGAATCTGGGCGAAATATATCTACCCCCCTGGATGCAACCAGGTGACTTTACCTTCCTGCTGTCACAATATATACTTACCTAGGTGGATGCAGCATCAGTCTGATACTGCATCTTTCCTCTGCCGGTGTTCTGTCAAAATAGCCAACTGGTCAGAAAATTGAACTACTTAAAGTGGATGTAAACCCAAATTTTTTTGTTTTAATTTAGGCTTGTAACTTGTACAGTATAGGATTTCATGTCATTTGTGTCCAGTCTTGCCACAGAGAGGTAATCCAGCTCTGAGCAGTCCTCTTATCTTTTTTCAGTGAGATAAAAACGGACAGACAGAGAAATACCAGTCAGTTCTTCCCAGTGCTGTGAGTGACAGGTGATTTACGAGCGTGAGAGAGGCATTATGTGTAATTCTCATCCCCCCCCTTTCTTCATCAGCTCTCCCAGGATTGGCTGCTTCACACCTCAGCATGATTGGGCATGCTGAAGTCATGTGGTGACTTTTCTGGGTTTTGACTGGATGTTAGTGATCATAGCAGAAGTTCAGTGTAAGAAATACACAGGAGAAAATGCATGTTGACAAGGGGAGTGTAGAGGTGGGCGGGGAGTCTACTGACATCACGACTCCACCCTCCGAGCTCCGGACAACAGATCCACCCACAGAATCTGCAGTTTTTCTGGGTCTCATAACAGACAGAGGGGAGACATTTGACAGGTAAGGATGCATGCAGGAGGCATCTATATCCTTATACAGTAGATAACCACCATGGCAGTAGTTTAGAAATGATGAGAGTGGGTTTACATCCACTTTAACTTCCGGTTTCTTTAAACCATCAGTAATTGGAGGTTTTGACGAATTGCTGTTTGGACACAACACCGGCAACCGAATACAGTCCGGTGCATGATATTATGAGCACAGCTTTGTTCTTGTTAGCCGCTGTGCTGACAAAACAGCTAAATCTTCCTGTACTGGACTGTATTCGGCCGCTGGTGTTGTGTTCAAACAGCAATTCATCAAAATCTCCAATTACTGACGGTTTAAAGAAACCGGAAGTGGTGTAATTGGAGTTTCTGACGAGTTGGCTAATTTGACAGAACACTGGCTCTAAGGCTGAGACCCGATTGATCAAACACCGCTGATCGCTCAGTTCGCAGAGCTCCCCGAGCAGAGAGCTGATGACTGTCAGTCACTGTAGATAAACTGTCAGTTACTGGCTCTCTGCTCTAACCCTCCTCCCCTTTCCTGTGGGCTGCGGAGGGGGCGGGAGCGGTCAGCTCAAGCTCTCAGCGGCACGCTGAGAGGCTGAGCCTGTGTGACGGTCCAGGCATGTGAGCAGATGTCAGCCATATGGTTGCAATCTTTCCCGAGCCTGTACCAGCTCTGTGAAGTCAGCCAACAGCGGGCTTAAGCCCGCTGTCTGCTGAAACCGGGTCACAGGAGTGCAGAACGTACTGCACTCCTGTGATCCACAGGGGAAGTACAGCCAAACAAGCTTTGGCTGTACATCTCCTTTAAATAGCATTTTTGGTTTGTGGTGCTCAGATGCAGTGTAGTTCTGCTATAAGTCCCATGTAACCTGTGGAGCCAGTGATTTCCACAGAGACCGACGTGCCACACAGGAATGTATATCAGGAATGTATTTACGCATGCCTTAAATTATTTCCCATATTTATTTGAAAGATATTATCAGTACACGGATGGAAAAGGCTGGTACCATGGTAGCACAGATGCTATCAGTGATGTTACAATTGGGAATATTTTTGTGCACACTATTACATATCCGTGACACACTGAGTGGGTGTTGGTGTCTGTACAATTGGAAAAAGGTGACTGATCTTGGTGTGTATTTTTATGGGGCAAAGGGGTTGATTTACTAAAACTAGAGAATGCTAAATATGGTAACAGCTGTGCATGGTAGCCAATCAGCTTCTAAATTCAGCTTGTTCAATTAAGAATTGACAAAAAAAACAGGAAGCCGATTGGTTTCTATGCAGAGCTGCACCAGACTGTGCACTCTGTAGTTTTAGTAAATCATCCCCATAATGTCACACTTTTACAATTACCTACCCCTGGATATCTCAACTGCTATGGTTTTATGAGGAAATTCGTCAAGTTTTATCACCCATCCTCATTGTCAGAGAATAATCATACACATCTCTCCTCTGTCTATCTGAAACATAAAAAAGGACAAACATTTTCAACCTGGCTAATGAACAATAGATAAAACAATTGTCCACATCACAATATGCTGCCTAGATATTAAAATTATGGTTATGTGGTATCTATGGGTCAACATCAGACTGTTCCCCAGTACAGGTATCATATAGGTAATTCATGTGACCCTAGATCTCAAGGGCAAGATTTTACCCAGCCACAGATTATCAGATCAGAGTTCAAATTAAATCTTTACAAGACCTCTACTCTCCCAGCGGTACCAGTCTCTTTTGTTCTCTCAGCAAAACCCGTCTTCCTCTGCTTTCTCAACAATACCATTCTCCTCTATTCTCCCGGCAGTACCATTCTCCTCTACTCTCCCAACAGTACCAGTCTCCTCTACTGTCCCAACAGTACCAGTCTCCTCTACTGTCCCGACAGTACCAGTCTCCTCTACTCTCCCGGCAGTACCAGTCTCCTCTACTCTCCCGGCAGTACCAGTCTCCTCTACTCTCCCGGCAGTACCAGTCTCCTCTACTCTCCCGACAGTACCATTCTCATCTACTCTCCCGACAGTACCAGTCTCCTCTACTCTCCCGGCAGTACCAGTCTCCTCTACTCTCCCGGCAGTACCAGTCTCCTCTACTCTCCCAGCAGTACCAGTCTCCTCTACTCTCCCGGCAGTACCATTCTCATCTACTCTCCCGGCAGTACCATTCTCATCTACTCTCCCGGCAGTACCATTCTCATCTACTCTCCCGGGAGTACCATTCTCATCTACGCTCCCGGCAGTACCATTCTCCTCTACTCTCCCGGCAGTACCATTCTCCTCTACTGTCCCAACAGTACCAGTCTCCTCTACTCTCCCGACAGTACCATTCTCCTCTACTCTCCCGACAGTACCAGTCTCCTCTACTCTCCCGGCAGTACCATTCTCCTCTACTCTCACAACAATAACATTCTCCTCTACTATCCCGGCAGTACCATTCTCCTCTACTCTCCTGGCAGTACCAGTCTCCTCTACTCTCCCGGCAGTACCAGTCTCCTCTACTCTCCCGGCAGTACCATTCTCCTCTACTCTCCCGACAGTACCAGTCTCCTCTACTCTCCCGGCAGTACCAGTCTCCTCTACTCTCACAACAATAACATTCTCCTCTACTATCCCGGCAGTACCATTCTCCTCTACTCTCCCGGTAGTACCATTCTCATCTACTCTCCCGACAGTACCAGTCTCCTCTACTCTCCCGACAGTACCAGTCTTCTCTACTCTCCCGACAGTACCATTCTCCTCTACTCTCCCGACAGTACCAGTCTCCTCTACTCTCCCGGCAGTACCATTCTCCTCTACTCTCACAACAATAACATTTTCCTCTACTATCCCGGCAGTACCATTCTCCTCTACTCTCCCGGCAGTACCAGTCTCCTCTACTATCCCGGCAGTACCATTCTCCTCTACTCTCCCGGCAGTACCAGTCTCCTCTACTCTCCCGGCAGTACCAGTCTCCTCTACTCTCCCGGCAGTACCATTTTCCTCTACTCTCACAACAATAACATTCTCCTCTTCTATCCCGGCAGTACCATTCTCCTCTACTCTCCCGGCAGTACCATTCTCATCTACTCTCCCGACAGTTCCATTCTCATCTACTCTCCTGGCAGTACCATTCTCCTCTACTCTCCCAGCAGTACCATTCTCCTCTACTGTCCCAACAGTACCATTCTCCTCTACTCTCCCGACAGTACCAGTCTCCTCTACTCTCCCGACAGTACCAGTCTCCTCTACTCTCCCGGCAGTACCATTTTCCTCTACTCTCACAACAATAACATTCTCCTCTTCTATCCCGGCAGTACCATTCTCCTCTACTCTCCCGGCAGTACCAGTCTCCTCTACTATCCCGGCAGTACCATTCTCCTCTACTCTCCCGGCAGTTTCATTCTCCTCTACTGTCCCAACAGTACCAGTCTCCTCTACTCTCCCGACAGTACCATTCTCCTCTACTCTCCCGACAGTACCAGTCTCCTCTACTCTCCCGACAGTACCAGTCTCCTCTACTCTCCCGACAGTACCAGTCTCCTCTACTCTCCCAACATACTCTCCCGGCAGTACCATTCTCCTCTACTATCCGGGCAGTACCATTCTCCTCTACTCTCCCGGCAGTACCATTCTCATCTACTCTCCCAGCAGTACCATTCTCTTCTACTCTCCCGGCAGTACCATTCTCTTCTACTCTCCAGGCAGTACCATTCTCCTCTACTCTCCCGGCAGGAGCATTCTCCTCTACTCTCCCGGCAGGACCATTCTCCTCTACTCTCCCGGCAGGACCATTCTCCTCTACTCTAACAGCAGGAGCATTCTCCTCTACTCTCCCGGCAGTATACTTCTCCTCTACTCTCCCGGCAGTATACTTCTCCTCTACTCTCCCGGCAGGACCATTCTCTCCTACTCTCCCTCAGTACCAGTCCCCTCTGCCTTCCCAGCGGTACCAGTCTCCTCTGCCTTCCCAGTGGTAGCAGTCTCCTCTGCCTTCCCAGTGGTAGCAGTCTCCTCTGCCTTCCCAACAGTATCAATCTCTTCTACCCTCCCAGGAGTGTCCGTTTCCTCTATCTTCCCTGCAATACCAGTCCACTCTACCCTAGTACCAGTTTCCTCTGCCCTCTAGTATTACCAGTCTTGTATGCCCTCCCAGCAGTACCAGTTGTCTGCTCTTCTCTCCTGGCAATACCAGTCTACCTTTACCCACCAAGCAGTGGAAGTTTCTCTGCTCTTCCAGCAGTACCAGTATCCTCTTTTCTACGGGCAGTACCAGTCTTTTCTGATCTTCAGGCAGTACTAGTCTCCTCTGCTCTCTAGGCACTACCAATCTCTTCAACTGTCCAGACAGTACCAGTCTTCTCTGCTTCCCAGGCAGTACCAATCTCATTTGCCTACCCAGCAGTACTAGTCTCCTCTGCCTTCCAAACTATAAAAGCCCTTTCTACCCTTTGAGCAGAACTAGTCTTCTCTACAGTCTCAGTAGTACAAATCTGTTGTTACCTCCATCCCTGGCAGTCCCATGGAAGCACCAGACTCATTTCCACACACAAATCAGAGGTGACACACCAGTTACTGGTAATATTTTTTCAACTTTCTACTTTGTATGGTCTTTACCTAAACAAAGAATACATAATACCAACTCTAATGGATAATATCCCCAAAAAATTCCAGATTCCACTCTACCTCACAGTTATCCCTAGCACCTTTTTCCAGAGATGAATATAACCTTGACGTAATTTTTTAGAAATTATTATATTTGACTGTAGCCAATGATGCTTGGCTAATCTGCACAATTACCCGGACAATATAGTAACTCACCATACTTCTGACATTATCCATTGCATTACATAGGGAGTCATAGATCTTTTAAATGGTAATCAATCTTACTGTAGTTTAAGTTCTGAAATGAAAGCAGCACATCTCCCCCACAGCCACAAAATCGATTAATCCCATCTGGTTACACTGCACAGGGGGTAAATTCTGTACTCGCCCCCACCCTATATGTGTGTGCCACAGCCTGTTCCGGTACAGAGATGGTTAATTACGACAAGGACCATCCATCTTTACTCTTCACAAAACAATGTATAAATCCTGCACATAATTTGAGCCGAATGTAAACTCACTGAAAATGTCATTTCTCGACGGCAAAAAAATGTTTATTTAAGTGTTTCGATGTTGAATCACTTGTAATTGCTACCAGTCATTACCAGATGAAATGCAGTCCATATGGAGGGAAGCCTATGGACACTTGAAGAGAGATGAAGACCCTGCATTATCACAGGCTGGCTGATACAATCCAGGAGGACATCCCCTGTAACAGCGCTATCAGATGTCGCGGGAGATGTGACGTTGCACTCAGGCACTCTTTTTAAACTCTGTTTTATCTTGGAGTTGGAAGGGCAGCGATTAAGGCCGTCTCTATTACACTTAACAATTTTGGTCCAGGGGGGCCTGTGAGGTATTTGCTCTGGTAATGCGATGCAGGCCTGAACAGCAGAAAATGACTCCGACTCTCCAGAGGTCTCAGCCGAGCGGAATAGGCATGTAACAAGGCTGGTGCCAGTCATGAGATTGGTATGCTGGCGCGTTAGTCAAATGCACATGTACAAAACTGCAATATCCTGGGGGACAGTTTCAATAAAAAGATTAAATTCCTGCCACAAAGCCTCATTAGGCCACGATGCAGCACAGGGTGAGGGCGGGGTTCCTTAGTGGAGAAAATGTTCTGCTGTACAGAGTTCTCCCATCATTCTTAATCATAACTTGTATTCAAGTGTAACACCACATACCTGCTTTAAGTGAACCCTACATCAGAGAGAACTTTTAGGGGCTGATTTATTAAAGGCAAATAGTCTGTGCACTTTACAAAGTGCAGTTGCAGGCTGCAAGTGCAGTTGCTCCAGAGCTTATAAAATTAGGTAAAGCTTCACTTTGCAACGAATACCCATTACATTTGGGATATGTATAGGAATTAGACAAGTGAAAACTGTCTCTATGAAGAAGGCTCAGTCCCCATCACTAGTAATCCTACTTCCTTGTTTGCAATTGAAATCATGCTATAAGGTAAAAAGGAGCAGCTAACACATCAACCAATACAAGCTGGTAATAAAATGTTCACAAAAGTGTAGCACTAAAATATGTCAATGTGTCACTCACTAATAAATTAAAATAAACAGAAAGGAAAAAAGAAAAACCAAAATCATGCATAAATGTTTAGTTAAGAATCATCCGCCAACAGGTGCAAACTGTAAAAAAGTCCAAATAAATAGTCCTTGAAAATGCAAATGTAAATGGCTGTGAAGATGATACCCTTTCCATGACAGTCAAGCCTCGTACTTTTTGCTGTGAAAACCGTGCGTGTGTATGCTTTCTCGGCGAGAAAACTGCCGGGAATCCCGACAAGAAAAATAAAGAACCTGCTCTCTATTTTCTCGTTGGGATTCTCGGAGGAGGAGTGTTTCCTGCCGAGAAAACTGTGAGTGTGTATGTTTACCTGTCCCCAAGTAAACCCGCGCATGCTCGAAAAGACTTGCATGCGCGGTAGCATACAAGGGTAGTGTAGGGTGTAGCAAGATGGCGGCGACGGCTTCGAATGTGACGAGCGCAGGCTCGTCTGAGTCGATGACGTCACAGAGTTCTTGCCATTCAAAAGAACGGCGGTTCTTTTGAATGGCCGTCTGTATGCACGGCTTGGCAAGGAAAGCTTGCCAGGAATCCCGTCAGGAAAACCACCGTTTTTTTTCCTGACGGGATTCCCGGCCGTGTGTACGAGGCTTAAGATTTAGAAAGGAAAACTGTATAAGGACACCACCCCAGTGCACCTCCACCTTTCAATCCAAGCACACTTCCCGGGATTAATTTGACCTCCACATTACAAGAAGTCAATATGTGCTCATATCATGGGGAACATGCTATACAGCAAATGAATGGTGTCCTTATGCAGAGGCTCTCATTTTTCCACAGGGATAGACTCAGCTGCATTAATATGGAACTGCTCCATGTCCCAGGTGATGTCAGTTCTGACGAAGCACATAGGGCAGAGCGAACATCTGTGACGTCATCACGCGATCGAATCCCGGATGTTGCTTGCGCTGGCTCCGGGATGGAATACTAACTCTGTATGCGCATATGTTTTTTATACTTGTGAGTATATCTGCTTGATTTTAATTAGAGGTCGACCGATATAACAGCCGGCCGATATTTGGCCATTTTGGAGAAATCGTCATCGGCCGATTATTATCCAAATTAAGCCGATATAACACTGACCGCACCTCTGCCAGCAGAGTGTGGAGAATCCTCCTCCCTTCTCCACACTGTTGGCAGAGCAGTGCCAAGGTGTGTGAAACTGTATGGAGAGAGAGGAGCTGTCAAAATTGAGGCTGGATTCGGGGTTAGCGGGACCCGGGGTGGGCAGGACCCAGCTATCCAACACCTGCCAATGGGATGGGATCTGGGCAGGCCGCTACGTGTATGTGGCCCCGCCCCTTTCTTGAACAGCCCAATCATTGGCTGGATAGCTGCTGGGTCTCGCCCACCCCAGGTCCCACCCACCTCCAACATCACGCTGAATTTGTCAGCTCCTCTCTCTCCATACAGTTTCACATACCACGGCGCTGCAGAGCATTCAGTTTCAGTTACACTATCGGCTGTGAAACCTGCCATTGCCATCCAGTGCCACCTGCCAGTGCCATCTGCCAATGCCAACCAGTGCCTGCCAGTGCCACCTGCCAATGTCAACCAGTGCCACCTGCCAGTGCCAATTAGTGCCATCTGTCAGCGCCGCCTGCCAATCAGTGCCACCTGCCAGTGCCAACCAGTGCCACGTGCCAGTGCCAGTCAGTGCCATCTGCCAGAGCCATCCAGTGCCACATGCCAGTGCCAATCAGTGCCGCCTGCCAGTGCCAACCAGTGCCATCTGCCAGTGCCACCTGTCAGTGCCAATCAGTGCCATCTGCAGTGCCATCCAGTGCCACCTGCCAGTGCCATCCAGATCCACCTGCCAGTGCCAATTAGTGCCATCCATTGCCACCTGCCAGTGCCAATTATTGCCACCTGTCAGTGCCAATCAGTGCCACCTGCCAGTGCCAAACAGTACCAGCTGCCAGTGCCAATCAGTGCCTGACAGTGCCACCTGCCAGTACCAACCAGTGCCATCTGCCAGTGCCAACCAGTGCAAATTAGTGCCATCCAGTGCCACCTGCCAGTGCAAATTAGTGCCACCTGCCAGTGGCAACCAGTGCCACCTGCCAATCAGTGTCAAATAGTGCCACCTGTCAGTGCCACCTGCCAGTGCCAATTTGTGCCTGCCAGTGCCAATCAGTGCCATCTGCCAGTGCCAACCAGTGCCATCCAGTGCCACCTGCCAGTGCCAATTAGTGCCACCTGCCAGTGCCAATCAGTGCCATCCAGTGCCACCTGCCAAAAAAAATCGACCTAAAATATCGGGCGCAAAAATCGGCATCATATATCGGCCATCGGCCGTCCCGATTTCTAAATATCGGCATCGGCATTGGCCAGAGAAAAACCCATATCGGTCGACCTCTAATTTTAATAAATTCTTAAAGACTTATGCCGCGTACACACGACCGCTTTTCTTTCTCGTACATCACGGGACACAGAGCGACATAGTCATTACTAATGGGTTATATAGTTACCGTCAGGTGCTGGCACTGGCAACTTCCAAAACCGGAAGTACCCTCCCCTATATAAGCCCCTCCCATCCGGGAGCACCTCAGTTTTTTGCCAGTGTCTAAGGTGTTGGCCAAGAAGAAACATGTGTTTTTCACTGAGCTTGCGTACAGGTTCTTTTGGGCCTCAGTAAGCTATTCCGGATCCGACCAAAAAAGCTTCATAGCTAAACGGTCGGTACCCGGGCCTTGCAGAGAAGAGCAAGGTTCTGCCTGTAATGCTTCTCTTAGGAGAGCTGGACCCTGGGATCCAGAGCTCTGGTCATACCCACGACCAAGATGTTTTCTGTGCAGGGTGCTATACAGGTCCAGGGGAGTGGAATCCTTGGGAACCCGGTCCCTGAAGGTTTGATTACAATGCCTGCCGTGATAGGTGAAGTTTGGGCTTTTGTGGACCAAACAAAGTCCTGCGGCGGGGAACAGGTAAGTGGGGGCCCCCAGGAACTTGGTTCTATTGGGGGACCCCCAAGCCTAATTTGTCTTTCTGTCTGTTACCTAACGGTATTCCCGCTAATATCTGTGCATGCCTGTAACTACTAAAAAAAATGTAATAATTTTTAATGGTGGTCAAGAAAAAAAAAAAAAAATGTGTTTTTTTATATATGTTTAGTATATTAAACTGCGGTACCTGTGTTGTCCACTAGAGGCCGCTGTGGAATGTTTTTCTTGTCATATGGACTAGTTTCTTCTCAGAGAGCAAAGTCCAGGCAGCTGGTGAGTTCTCCTACAGGAAACTGTTTCCTCTGCCATGTTGCAGTGTTTGTCTATCCCCCGGCCTGCGGCAAAGGGGGCCCTGGCTCCTGTCCCTGGTTTCCATGTTTGAAAATTAGCGCCGAGGCGCACGTGGCCGCGCGCGTGCGCGTGCACGCGCCTCTATATATAGAGGTGGCCGGAAAAAGGGGCGGGGCCTGGGGGATGACGCTCTGTGCGCGCCGCAGCGCTTCTGCGCATGTGCGGGCGTCCCAGCAGGTTTTTAAAAAGCCACAATATTGCAGTAAGCTGGCTATGAAGTACAGAGACAGAGCTGGCAACATTTAAAGGCATACAGCAAGCGGTTGATACAGGCATCCCCTAGAAAGGCACATTAGTAGACACCAACTGTGATATAGCAGCAATTGTGCTAGACTATTCTCAGTAAAAGTGGTGTATTACGGCTGGAATACCTCAGCTTTAGGCTTAGGAATATGCCGTCCAGTAGCTCCGGAACTGAATCTTCCAGGAAGCGAAGGGGGTCTCATCGGGCTCTGAGGATCTTGGGCATACTCCTGCTGCACCAGTCTCCCCTGAAGTTCAGAGGTAAGTGACCGTAGAGACCCCGCAGGGGTACTTGGTACTGTGGCTGTCCTCAGTCACCTGCTCCTGTGTATGTAACAGAGGAGGTTTTTTCCTCAGCTCTGGGAGGATTAGAGAGAGATTGTCAAAATTTATCGCTGCCTCCCTGTCAGGGAAAGCACACCCGATCTCCGTCTCCTCCTTCAGAGTGCCTGTTAGCAGAGCAACAGTCCCATACAGGGATCGACCTGCCTGAAGGGGATCAGGATAAGGTTGATTCTGTTATAGAGGAATCAACAGTGGGGGAACCTTTTCTCAGCATCTCAAGCTGAAAGATTATGGGTTCAGTCTCTGACTAACATGGTCCGATCAGCATTTAAAAATGCACCTTGCGGAACCATCAACCACTACTGTATCCTCGTTGGGGTCGCTAGAAGCCCCCAGACTGTTTGTTCTTTTCCACTTCACCCTTTACTGAAAGGGCTCATTTACCAGGATTGGGAACGTCCTGAGAAAATATTTATTCCCCCAAGAGATTTCCGGTGGTCTATCCCATGGAGGATAGGTTCATCAAAAAAAAAAAAAAAAATGGAAGGTCCCTACAGTGGACGCAGCCATCTCTTGTATGTATAAATCACTGACATGTCCAGTGGATAATGTCCAAATGTTCAAGAACCCAATAGATAAAAGATTGGAGTCCTTATGAAAATCTGCTTGGTGATACAACCAGCAGTAGCAGCTATTGGGGTCTGCTAAGCAGTGAAGGATCAGTTGAAACAGGTCTTGAGGGACTTGACAGATCAGCAGGCTTTGCCCTAGCTGATCTACCTAGAGCCTTAGGCTTTGCGGTTGACGCCATAGAGGATTCAGTCCATCAGGCCTCCCGCCTTACGCTGTCTATAGACATATGCGTAGGCTCCTATGGCTCAGAAACTGGTCTGCTGAAGCTCCCTGTAAAGAATGGCTGGTTAGCGTCCCATTTCATGGTGAACGCTTATTCAGGGAAAACCTGGACAAATATATCCAGAAAATTTCCAGCGGTAAAAATACGCTCTTGCCGGTTAAAAGCAGAGTTAGAGGTCCCTCTTTAAGGGGCCTGCTTCTCCAGTCCCTGGGGCATCGGCTGTGTAACAGTTCCGACGGCCTCCTCGGTCAAATCCCGGGGGTAAAAAACAGGGACAGTAGCAGGGTAATGAGAAACCCTGGGTCAGGGGAGGTACAAAACCTCCCCCAAAGTTAAATTCATTGAAGCCCCCACTCAGTCGGGTGGGGGGAGGACTCCAGTTGTTCGCAAAGAGACCTGGCGGGACACGATCAAGACAGATAGGTGCTCTCCGCAGTAGGTTTGGGATACAGTTTGGAGTTAAAAGACTCTCCTCCTTCCCATTTTTAAGGTCAAACGTGCCAAGGGATCCCCGGAAGAGAGAGTCCCTCCTGTTGGCACTAGAACAACTATTGCTCCAAGGAGTAATTATGGAAGTTCCCCTGGAAGAATGAGGGTTTGGGTTTTACTCAAACCTCTTTACAGTCCCGAAGCAAACGCGGACGGGAGGCCCATATTAATTCAAAAAGGGCTATACAAATTCTTGTATATCAGGACTTTCCGATGGAGTCGATCCGATCGGTGGCCACTGCCCTACAAGGGGAGGATTGGTTAGCCACGATCGACATCAAAGATGCTTATTTGCACATTCCCATCTTTCCAGTCCACCAAAAATTTCTACGCTTTGCAGTAGAAGGGCGCCATTTTCAGTTCAGAGCCTTACCCTTCGGTCTGGCCACAGCACCAAGAGTGTTCACAAAAATTCTGGCCCCATTATTGGCCAATCTAAGAACACGAGGTGTAACGATAATGGCATATCTAGACGACTTGTTGCTGATAGACCACTCAGTGTAAAAACTAGAAGTGGTTGTTCACGAGACAATCAAGTATCTGGAATATCACGGTTGGATTATCAACCGAGACAAGTCAGCCCTAAAACCAGTCAAAAGTCTGGAATACTTGGGGCTAAGGCTGGATTCAGACCAGAGAAAAATTTTCTTGTCTCGAGAAAAGGGGTCGTCTTTGAGAGATTTGATCCGCTTAGTGGGTTCAAAAAGACAGCCATCCATACGCCTGTGCATGAGGCTGCTGGGAAAAATGGTGGCATCATTCGAAGCAGTACCCTACTGTCAATTCCATTCAAGGAAGTTGCAAAGGGCCATACTGTCAGCCTGGAACAAAAAAGTTCAGGCTCTGGACGTAGCAATGTCCTTGTCCCCTTCCGTTCGCAGAAGCCTCCGTTGGTGGTTGGTTCCCCGGAATCTGGAAAGAGGGAAATCCTTCAGTCCGATTTCTTGGAAGGTGGTCACTACAGATGCCAGCCTTTTAGGCTGGGGAGCAGTACTGGAGCAATGGTCTCTCCAGGGCAGATGGTCGGATGCGGAAAAGGCCCTGCCCATCAATCTCTTAGAGATACGAGCAGCCCGGTATGCCCTAGTAGCATGGACATCCAAACTCCAAGGGTCCCCTGTCAGAGTTCAGTCAGACAATGCCACAGCAGTGGCATATATCAATCGTCAGGGGGGCACCAGGAGTCGTGCAGCCCAAAGGGAAGTAAATTACATCCTGAGATGGGCAGAAAGATATGTCCCAGCCATATCTGCGGTATTCATTCCAGGGGTGAAGAATTGGAAGGCGGACTTTCTAAGTCGCCAACAATTATGCCCAGGGGAATGGTCCCTTCATCCCGAGGTTTTCCGGACAATATGTCAGCGGTGGGGAACACCGGATGTAGATCTGCTAGCATCCAGATTCAACACGAAAGTGGACAGGTTTGTCTCTTGGACAAGGGATCCCCTAGCGTGCGGCTCGGATGCCCTACTGTTCCCTTGGGATCAGTTCAAGCTGATATATGCATTCCCACCGCCACAATTGTTACCTCGATTACTCCGCAGAATCAGGGTAGAAAAGAAACCAGTGATTCTGGTGGCTCCAGCGTGGCCCCGAAGAGCATGGTACGCGGAGATTGTAAAAATGTCTGTGGGGAGTCCTTGGACCCTCCCACATCGTCCGGACCTGCTTTCGCAGGGACCGATATACCACCCTTCCTTACCAGCCCTAGGTTTGACGGCCTGGCTATTGAAGCCCACATTCTAAAAAGGAGAGGGCTCTCTAATGCTGTGGTGTCTACCATGATCAATGCCAGGAAACCGGTATCCAGGCAGATCTACTATAGAATCTGGAAGGCGTACATCGCCTGGTGTGAGGCCAGGAAATGGCATCCACGTAAATACGTAATAGGTAGAATTCTGGACTTCCTACAATGGGCTGTAGATAGGAAGCTTGCCTTGAGTACTATCAAAGGTCAGATTTCGGCCTTGTCAATATTTTTTCAAAGGCCCTTGGCTTCGCATTCACTAGTCAAAGCCTTTATACAAGGAGTGATGCGTATTAGTCCTCCGGTTAATATTCCCATATGTCCATGGGATCTAAACTTGGTTCTGTCGGTTCTACAGAAACAACCATTTGAACCATTACAGCATATTTCCTTAGTGCTTCTCACCAGGAAATTGTTTTTTCTAGTAGCCATTTGTTCGGCTAAAAGAGTATCGGAATTAGCAGCTATGTCCTGTAGGGAGCCATATCTGGTTATCCATAAGGACAGAGTAGTGTTACGTCCTCATCCAGCCTTTCTTCCTAGGGTGGTATCGAGGTTTCATTTGAACCAAGATGTGGTTCTTCCTTCTTTTTTCCCCAAACCTACTTCGGTAGAGGAAAAGTTATTGCATTCTTTGGATGTAGTAAGAGCAGTTAAAGCTTATCTAAAAGCCACTGCTCAGATTCGCAGAACGGATACTTTGTTTATTCTGCCGGAAGGCCCCAGAAAGGGTCAGGCAGCGTCAAAATCTACTTTAGCCAAGTGGATTCGACAGGTCATAATACAAGCCTATAGCTTGAGAAGTAGACCGCCTCCGTTCAAAGTTAGAGCGCACTCCACGAGAGCAGTTGGAACTTCATGGGCAGTGCATCACCAGGCCTCCCTGGCTCAAGTCTGTAAGGCCGCAACATGGTCTTCAGTACACACGTTTACTAGGTTCTACCAGGTGGACGTTAGAAGTCAGGAGGATGTCGCCTTTGGGCGCAGTGTGTTGCAGGCCGCAAAAGATCCTCATGTCTGATAGCGCTCAGCTTATATATGGTGTATCCCCCCCCTCATTTGGCATTGCTTTAGGACATCCCATTAGTAATGACTATGTCGCTCTGTGTCCCGTGATGTACGAGAAAGAAAATAGGATTTTTATAACAGCTTACCTGTAAAATCCTTTTCTTGGAGTACATCACGGGACACAGAGCTCCCGCCCCTCTTTGGGGACACTTATTGCTTTGCTACAAAACTGAGGTGCTCCCGGATGGGAGGGGCTTATATAGGGGAGGGTACTTCCGGTTTTGGAAGTTGCCAGTGCCAGCACCTGACGGTAACTATATAACCCATTAGTAATGACTATGTCGCTCTGTGTCCCGTGATGTACTCCAAGAAAAGGATTTTACAGGTAAGCTGTTATAAAAATCCTATTTTCTCGACGAGAAAAACTGCATTTATTTTTTTCGCCGAGAAAAACGAACGTCTGTGGGCTTTATGTCGTTTTTCTCGTCTAGAAAAACAGCATAAAAACGACGAGAAAATTTAGAACATGTTCTAAATTTTCTCATCGTTTTTTTCCAGCATTTTTTTCCGCGGCAGTTTTCCCATAGGGAGACACTGCCGCGGAGCCCACAGACAGTCGTTTTTCTCGTCAAGAGAAAAAATGACGGGAAAAACGACCGTGTGTAGGGAACCAAGCGGTTCCCTCGTTTTTCCTGTCATTATTCACGGCGGTTTTTTAACCGCCGTGAATAATGATCGTGTGTACGCGGCATTACGGAATTACACTATGTGGTTTCTTTGGCTCTTTTTATATTAATGCAGGTGAGTTCATCCCTTTTTGAACAATGAGAGCCTCTCCATAAGGATGCCATTCATTTGTTGTATAGCATGTGCCCATCATATAAGCAAATTTTTACTTGTTATAATGTGGAGCTCAGATTGATCCGGTAAGCGTGTTTGGATAGAAAGATGGAGGTGCACCGGAATGGTGTCCTTTCTTTCTGACACGGGTTCATGTGGAGACTATCTTACTGTCGTGGAAAGGGTCTCATCTTCATGTTGGGATACTACCCTGCGGCCCAGTCTCTGAAGGGAGAGGATCATCTGCTTCAGCATGTCACAGTACATGTTGGCATTCAAGGTTCCCTCAATGAACTGTAGCTCCCCAGTGCCGGTGTTCTGTCGAGAAGTGCCCCGCTATAGAATAGTGCCCGGGTGGAACTGCGCATGCACCGTACGGAGCCACAGAACAGCTGAGTTTACAATCAGCTGTTGTCTTGCGTGGCCGAGGCACGTTCATGTAGGTGAGGGACGGATATTTACTTGAAGGAGGCGGATTTTTCAATGATGGGCAGTGCTGGGGGCGGAATTTTTATCGAAGGCCAAAAAAATCTGCAAAAAAAATCTTTACTGCTATTAATTTTGAACGTTTCCGGGGCGTGTTTAGTCAATTGAAGGGCGGCTTTTTCTATATTAGATAAAGATTTATTTAGCAGATTTGTTTGGCCATCGATAAAAATTCCGCCCCCAGCACTGCCCATCATGTAAATATTCGCCCATCTCCTACATGAACGTGCCTCGGCAATGCGAGACAACAGCTGATGTAAACTGAGCTGTCCTAAAGGCTCTGTTCTGCGCATGCGCGGCGCATGCGCTGTTCCGGCTGGGCATTTCTCGACAGGACACCAGCAGCACTCATGCAGCCCCAGACCATGACACTCCCACCACCATGCTTCACTGTAGGCAAGACACACTTGTCTTTGTACTCCTCACCTGGTTGCCGCCACACACGCTTGTCACCATCTGAGCCAAATAAGTTTATCTCGGTCCCATCAGACCACAGGACATGGTTCCAGTAATCCATGTCCTTAGTCTGCTGGTCTTCAGAAAACTGTTTGCAGGCTTTCTTAAGCCCTGTACACACGATCGGTTTTACTGATGAAAACAGTCCGATGGACTTTTTTCATCGGACAAACCGATCGTGTATGGGCCCCATCGGTCTTTTTTCCATCGGTGTTTAAAAATAGAACATGTTTTAAATTTATCTGATGGTTAAAAAACCGATAGCAAATTACTATCGTCTGTGGGGAACTCCATCGGATAAAAAACCCACGCATGCTCAGAATCAAGTCGACGCATGCTCAGAAGCATTGAACTTAATTTTTCTCGGCCCATCGGAGTGTTTTACGTCACCGCATTTGGAACGGTCGTTTTTTTTGACTGATGGTGTGTAGGCAAGACTGATGAAAGTCAGCTTCATCGGTTTTCCGATGGAAAAATCCATCGGTTAAAAAACCATAGGAAATCCGATCGTGTGTACAGGGCTTAATGCATTATCTTTAGAAGAGGCTTCCTTCTGGGATGACAGCCATGCAGACCAATTTGATGCAGTGTGCGGCGTATGGTCTGAGCACTGACAGGCTGACCCCCCACCCCTTCAACCTCTGCAGCAATGCTGGCAGCACTCATACATCTATTTCCCAAAGACAACCTCTGGATATGACGCTGAGCACGTGCACTCAACTTCTTTGGTCGACCATGGCGAGGCCTGGTCTGAGTGGAACCTGTCCTGTTAAACCGCTGTATGGTCTTGGCCACCGTGCTGCAGCTCAGTTTCAGGGTCTTGGCAATCAGCCCTAGGCCATCTTTATGTAGAGCAACAATTTTTTTTTTTTTAAATCCTCAGAGAGTTCTTTGCCGCGAGGTGCAATGTTGAACTTCCAGTGACCAGTATGAGAGAGTGAGAGCGATAACACCAAATTTAACACACCTGCTCCCCATTCACACCTGAGACCTGGTAACACTAACGGGTCACATGACACCGGGGGAGGGAAAAATGGCTAATTGGGCCCAATTTAAAAATTTTCACTTAGGGGTGTACTCACTTTTGTTGCTAGTGGTTTAGACATTAATGGCTGTGTGTTGAGTTATTTTGAGGGGACAGTAAATTTACACCGTTATACAAGCTGCACACTCACTACTTTACATTGTAGCAAAGTGTCATTTCTTCAGTGTTGTCACATGAAAAGATAGAAGAAAATATTTACAAAAATGTGAGGGGTGTACTCACTTTTGTGAGATACTGTAAGTATGATTCCAAAAAAACAAAAAACAAAACCCACACTTCTCTTTTAACTGAACATTTATGCATGATTTTGTTTTTTTTTTCCTTTCTGTTTATTTTAATTTATTATTGAATGACACATTTACATATTTTAGCGCTACCCTTTTAGTGAACAATCCTACTTCCTTGCTCAGAAGGTGACGCGATGGTAAATGGCTCCAGACAACGAGCAGTGCGAAACTAAATTGTATCTTTGTTAGGGCCTTGCTGGCTCTGAAGATGATTGCCTTGGACTGTTAAAACAGTTCTATGTTATCTTTGTACAAATACAGTGCATGCCAAGCAATCAAAGCTACCCAAACAAATACAATCTGTTCGAGCCATTCAGCCTATTCCTAATACTACACATAATTTGACTTTTGTCTTCTCCGATTAGCCATCTGATGTACTGTAAAGTGTGAAGCTATAAAACACGCACACATATTTATACACACGGCGTCAAGTATTTTATTTCTCGAAAACCACTTGGGGGGAAAGAAGGCGAGACCCCCTTGACGAATGCTACATATTTACATAATTCAAATGTCAGAAAAGTGCGTTTTATAGAAATCCCGTGTAAATTTAAGCACAACTCTGGGAATATAAAGCCGCTCGGGCTCGCATTACATATTAAATGTCTTTCAGTGTCGCTGCACCTCACCGCGGGATGTACAGGACATTAAGAGAAAAAAAAAAAAAAGTGTAACTACATCAGGAATTAGAACAGTTTAGACTTATGTCTATATTAGGTTTTCCTGGTTGGCTGCAGGGAGACCGTGCGTGTTTTCAATCTGACCTGGACGAGAACCAGTTCTTTCTTTGCAAATAATAGTACATTTGGGGGACTCCTTGAAGAGTTTATTGGCTGGGCCTCGCTTCGTACTGCTCCATTTACCTCCCTTCCTCCCATGACAATATCAGATTGTGGAAATGTTACAGGATCTGGGCCTCCCACCTTGCAGAAAAAAAAAAACCCTGAATGGAGGGGGATAGATAGATAGTACAGCGTTTCATAGGGTCTTACTCACAGGTTGCTTGGACGGGGGGGGGGGTCACATGACGAGCATCGCGCTGAAAAAACAACATTGTATCGCACAGTAACGGCTTTCTCTCAGCTGCGGGGAGTGCCACCCTGCGTCATCCTAATAAACAATCCGGCCTCACAGGTGCTGCGTAGTAATGATAAGTTGATTGAAAGTATATTCTTAAGCTGGGCTTAGAATGCAGCTGCAAGTCTTTCGCCCCAATTCCGCCACCACCCCCGGCCGCTGCACTTTCTGCTGACCAATAACCGTATATTTGTACAGTAAGACCTCAACACTCTCCTGCACACAGGTACTGTGTCCAAGCCGGGAACTGCTTGTCTTCACATTCATACAAAAACGGCAGTCTGGGTGGTACGTGCCCCGGTGTTATTTTAATGATCACACTGCAGACATTGATTCCCAGATTATCAAAGGGGTTATTTATGTGACATCTGATGGCTTGCCCCGGGGAGATGTGCGTTTTTACTGACCGAAGCTTGCTTTTTATTCCTGTTCACACAACTCTCCACTCGACTCGCATCCCATGAACCTTGGCTGCCGATGATACACTATATTGGCAAAAGTATTCCATGAACTTTAATGGCATCCTAGTCTTAGTCTGTAGGGTTCAATATTGAGTTGGCCCACCCTTTGCAGCTCTAACAGCTTCACCTCTTCTGGGAAGACTGTCCACAAGGTTTAGGAGGGTGTCTATGGGAATGTTTGACCATTCTTCCAGAAGCACATTTGTGAGGTCAGGCACTGATGTTGGACAAGAAGGCCTGGCTCACAGTCTCCACTCTAATTAATCCAAAAGGTGTTCTATCGGGTTGAGGTCAGGACTCTGTGCAGGCCAGTCAAGTTCCTCCACCCCAAACTCGTTCATCAATGTCTTTATGGACCTTACTTTGTGCACTGGTCCAAATCATTTGGTAGAGGGGGGATTATGGTGTGGGGTTGGGCTTGGCCCCTTAGTTCCAGTGAAGGGAACTCTTAAGGCGTCAGCATTCCAAGACATTTTGGACAATTTCATGCTCCCAACTTTGTGGGAACAGTTTGGGGATGGCCCTTTCTGTTCCAACATGAATGAGTGCACAAAGCAAGGTCCATAAGTTTGGGGATGGCCCCTTCCTGTTCCAACATGACTGCTCGCCAGTGCACAAAGCAAGGTCCATAAAGACATGGATGAGCGAGTTTGGGGTGGAGGAACTTGACTGGCCTGCACAGAGTCCTGACCTCAACCCGACAGAACACCTTTGGGATGATTTAGAGTGGAGACAGGGAGCCAGGCCTTCTCCTCCAACATCAGTTCCTGACCTCACAAATCTGCTGGACTTCTGCACTTCTGGAAGAATGGTCAAAAATTCCCATAGACACACTCCTAAACCTTGTGGACAACCTTCCCAGAAGAGTTGAAACTGTTAACCCTGTACACACGGGCGGGAATCTCGTCGGAAAAAAAACGTTGGTTTTCCCGACGAGATTCCTGGCAAGTTTTCCTTGCTCGCCAAGTGTACTCACGGGCATTCAAAAGAACCGCCGTTCTTTTGAATGGCAAGAACGCGGTGACGTCATCGACTACGACGAGCATGCGCTCGTCACATTCTATGCTGTCGCCGCCATCTTGCTACATCCTACGCTACCCTTGTATGCTACCGCGCATGCGTCAAAGTCTTTTCGAGCAAGCGCGGGTTTACCTGGACACAGGTAAGCATACACACGTCAAGAAACAGGCCGACAAGAATCGGAACGAGAAAATAGAGAGCAGGTTCTCCATTTTTCTCGTCGAGATTCACGGCAGTTTTCCCGATGAGAAACCATACACACGACTGGTTTTCACGTCAAAAAGCTCCCCCAGCAGTTTTCTTGCCGAGAAAAACGGCCGTGTCTACAAGGCTTTATATCTGCAAAGGGTGGGCCAACTCAATATTGAACCCTATGGACTAAGACTGGGATGCCATTAAAGTTAATGTGCGTGTAAAGGCAGGTGTCTCAATACTTTTGGTAATATAGTGTAAATATTTTACACTCGCATCAATCCCTGCCCTCAAGGAGCTTACAATCTAGGGTTCATAAATCACATTCACACATACTGGGGCCAATTTAGACAGGATCCAATTAACCTACCATGATGTCTTTGGAGGGTGGGAGGAAACCGGAGTACCCGGAGGAAACCCACACAGACACACAATATAAAGGAACAGTACAGAACAGTACAGTTTCAAAACAATCAAATAGAAGAGGCTTAAGAGGACATTTTGGACAATTTCATGCTCCCAGCTTTGTGGGAACAGTTTGAGGATGGCCCCTTCCTGTTCCAACATGACTGCGCACCAGATTTACCCTGAGCACTGCTGTCAGACAGAAGTGACATTGCCACTTTAAAGCCTCCTTCATTCAAAAAAAAGCTTACTACAGCTTCCATTAATGAAAAGCTCTTGATGAATGGTGGAGGCGGACCTTTCATTCATCAGCCCATCCGCCATTCATAAAACGTTCTTCATTTTTGGAAGTTACAGTACAGATACTGTAAATTGAGGAGGGGTGGAAAGGGAAGGAATAGTCAGTACTCTGGATGAGTGCCTGTCTCAGGTCCCTCAGCTCTATTAACCCCCGTGGCACCGGAAGACTACCACTGCGATTGGGGTACAGAGGACTTTGGATTTCAACTAATGCCACTAGCATGAGGGATACTTTGTATTTATAGGAAGTATTGTCCCTTGTGCTGATTAAAAAAATATATATATATTAATTGACTGTACTTTAACATGCCGATTCAGCTGAATCTCATAGCTGCAGCATTAGGCTTCATGTACACAGGACGTTGTTCAACCTCTCCTGAACGATTTAAAGTGGTTGTAAACCCATTTAAAAAAAAAAAGAAAAAAAACCTGCAAGACAAAGGCATAATGAGCTAGTATGACTAGCATACTAGCTCATTATGCATTACTTACCTTAGATCGAAACCCCCGAATCCATCCTCGTCTCCCCCTCCAGCCGCAGCCATCTCTCCTGGAGGTTACTTCTGGGTATCGCCGTTCCGGCGCTGTGATTTGCCGGAGCGGCGATGATGTCGCTCCGCGCATGTGCTCGGGAGCCATAAAAGCCTGCGTTATCATTCATAAAACCGGCATTTACAGTGCGCCTGCGCCGATGTCTACGGCGCGCCTGCGCCGATGTCTATGGTGCGCATGCGCCATACACATCAGTGTACTCTTTTTTTGCAAATATCTCCTAAACCTTGTAGGTTTAGGAGATATTGCAAACACCTACAGGTAAGACTTAATCTAGGCTTACCTGTAGGTACAAGTTACAACCACTTTAACTTGACAGCTAGAAACAGACGTCTAAAAACATCAGTTTAGCCACGTTTACGTCTAGAAGCGTTTACAAATTATTTTTTTTATTATTATTTATTTATTTTTTGTTAAAATAAAAAAAGTCTGTAAAAGATATGCTGCTAAACGTGAGTTACCGCACTTATCAGCGTTTACAGGCTGTTACAGGTGTTTCAAATGCCTCTGAACATCCGTCCTGAACGCATTTTTTTTTGTTCCAAAAAAATGCTTCTAAACTCAACTGCCTAGAAATGACTATAAACGACCCTGTCTACATAATAAGATAACAGAGGAGAGTTCAGGGGCAGCTGAAAAAAATGCCCAACTGCTCCTAAACGCCAGTTTACCAGCAGCAATGTACATGAGGCATTAAGCTGTTTGGCTAAATCTAACAGAGGATTTAAACTGTTCTATTGGTTTAGAAGGCAGACATCCTGTGCTATTGTGATGTCACTCCTGGAAGCGGAAGTGTTAGAGTGATTGTAAAATCTTGTTTAAAAAAATAAAAATATAACAAACATGTTATACTTACCTCCTCTGTGCAGTTGGTTTTGCACAGAGCAGCCCAGATCCTCCTCTTCTCGGGTCCCTCTTTGCTGCCCTTGGCCCCTCCCTCCTATCGAGTGCCCCCATAGTCAGCAGCTTCCTATGGGGGGGGGGGCACCCAAGCCGAGTCACAGCTCCGTGTGTCCATTCAGAAACTGAGTCCTGACCCGGCCCCAGCCCCTCCTGCCAAGTGCCCCCCACAGCAAGTAGCTTGCTGTGGGAGCACCCAAGCAGACGGGCTCCTATTCACACACATAACCGCGGCTCGGCCCCACCTCCTGCTCTCCCCTTATTGGCTCACTGGCTGTGATTGACAGCAGCGGGCGCCAATAGCTTGAGCCAATGAGGAGTAAGAGCCCCCAGGGAGCCGAGGCTCTCGTACACATCGCTGGATCAATATAAGACCTTCATGCAGAGAATGCACCTTCAGCCTTTACAACCATTTTAAGGAGCTCAACCACAGTGAGAATGGTGGGTGATATACGACGGCAAATAATCACGTTCAGTTTCAGTGCAAGACAAACTTGTTAGCAAAATACATAACAAACTGTAAGACACGAGGGAAACAAACTGTCAGGTAACATTTGCACACAAGTCACCAGAAAGGACTGAAAGTGTTCAGAGGAGAGTTGTACATTGTCGGCATACCATAACCTGGCTATGAATCTTCCATGCAGTTAATGGCCTTGCATAATATAATAGATTCCAGATAGAGACAAGGGATTAAAGCTCAGCTTGTGTAAAGCTGGAAGGCACCAAGATACAGCGCACAGCTGGAGCTACTCATTATTATTAACCCTGTCCCCAGACTAGATCACAGAGAAAGTACAATATGTATGACCAACCCCAGCACTGCAAGAGTTACAGCGCCATATGTCAGTCATTTTCAATTATTGCACTGACCGGGTAAGATGTCAGTAAGTTATATTTCTAATCGTAGAAGGAAAGAATACAATATGGTATACCTTACCTGGAACAATGAGGTAGCGAGCCCCTCAGATAACAGTCTCTTCTATCACTCTGATACTCCAGAGGTGACATGATTGTGTTTGACGTCCCAATGCTGCTTTCACACTGCTTTGTAGCATACATGTGGTTACCACGATTTTGCCACGTTTTAGGATCCGATCCATTTTCCTATGAAAAATGGACATGTGACTCAGAAATGCACTAAAAACACAAAACACGGTGCGTTACTGCTGCGTTTTCCATTCATTTCAATGGGGAGCTGCATTTCTGGTGTTACTATTGTTACATAGAGAATAGTTCAGCTCTAGTGGGGAAAAGGTGGAGATTGCCAACATCCCTAATAGTACATCAAAAAACAAGAGAAAACCCTCTGGCGGGACTTTAAAGGCAATGGCTCCACCCAATTAAGTATGCAAAAACTGTCAATTTATCAAGAAAAATATTTATTACAAAATCTTAAAACAATATCAATGTGAAGAGGTCTTTGTTCAAAAAGACTGCATATTCAATTGACGTTACAAGGTAAAAAAAACACAAAACAACCACTAGTTACAGCACTCTTGTATAATATACATAGTGAATATCTACGCGTTTCGAGGTTTTGAACGTAAATCCTCTTCGTCAGGAGCAGGTGGTGTTGAATTATTTATGATCTATATTTTATAAAGATAAATGTAAGTAAAGTATTGCCTTTAAAGTCCCGCCAGAGGGTTTTCCCTTGTTTTTTGAACTACTGTTACATACAGTGCCTTGCGAAAGTATTCGGCCCCCTTGAACTTTTCATCCTTTTGCCACATTTCAGGCTTCAAACATAAAGATATAAAATTTTAATTTTTTGTGAAGAATCACCGACAAGTGGGACACAATTGTGAAGTGGAACGAAATCTATTGGATTTTTGAAACTTTTTTAACTAAGAAAAAAATGAAAAGTGGGGCGTGCAAAATGTTTCGGCCCCCTTGCGTTAATACTTTGTAGAGCCACCTTTTGCTGTGATTACAGTTGCAAGTGGCTTGGGGTATGTCTCTATCAGTTTTGCACATCGAGAGACTGAAATTCTTGCCCATTCTTCCTTGCAAAACAGCTCGAGCTCAGTGAGGTTGGATGGAGAGCGTTTGTGAACAACAGTTTTCAGCTCTTTCCACAGATTCTCGATTGGATTCAGGTCTGGACTTAGACTTGGCCATTCTAACACCTGGATACGTTTATTTGTGAACCATTCCTTTGTAGATTTTGCTGTATGTTTGGGATCATTGTCTTGTTGGAAGATAAATCTCCGTCCCAGTCTCAGGTCTTTTGCAGACTCCAACAGGTTTTCATCCAGAATGGTCCTGTATTTGGCTGCATCCATCTTCCTCTCAATTTTAACCATCTTCACTGTCCCTGCTGAAGAAAAGCAGGCCCAAACCATGATGCTGCCACCACCATGTTTGACAGTGGGGATGGTGTGTTGAGGGTGATGAGCTGTGTTGCTTTTACGCCAAACATATCGTTTTGCATTGTGGCCAAAAAGTTTGATTTTGGTTTCATCGGACCAGAGCACCTTCTTCCACATGTTTGGTGTGTCTCCCAGGTGGCTTGTGGCAAACTTTAGACGAGACTTTTTATGGATATCTTTGAGAAATGGCTTTCTTCTTGCCACTCTTCCATAAAGGCCAGATTTGTGCAGTGTATGACTGATTGTTGTCCTGTGGACAGACTCTCCCACCTCAGCTGTAGTTCTCTGAAGTTCATCCAGAGTGATCATGGGCCTCTTGGCTGCATCTCTGATCAGTCTTCTCCTTGTCTGAGCTGAAAGTTTAGAGGGACAGCCAGGTCTTGGTAGATTTGCAGTGTTCTGATACTCCTTCCATTTCAAAATGATCGCTTGCACAGTGCTCCTTGGGATGTTTAAAGCTTGGGAAATCTTTTTGTATCCAAATCCGGCTTTAAACTTCTCCACAACAGTATTACGGACCTGCCTGGTGTGTTCCTTGGTCTTCATGATGCTCTCTGCGCTTTCAACAGAACCCTGAGACTTTTACAGAGCAGGTGCATTTATACAGAGACTTGATTACACACAGGTGGATTCTATTTATCACCATCAGTCATTTAGGACAACATTGGATCATTAAGAGATCCTCGCTGAACTTCTGGAGTGAGTTTGCTGCACTGAAAGTAAAGGGGCCGAATAATTTTGCACGCACCACTTTTCAGTTTTTTATTTGCTAAAAAAGTTTAAAATATCCAATAGATTTCGTTCCACTTCACAATTGTGTCCCACTTGGTGATTCTTCACAAAAAATAAAATTTTTATATCTTTATGTTTGAAGCCTGAAATGTGGCAAAAGGATGAAAAGTTCAAGGGGGCCGAATACTTTCGCAAGGCACTGTACATACTGTTGCATGTATAACATTCAAGTGCGACTTTCATGCGATTTTTGAGGGTTTACATTGCAGTGCATGGCACTCAAGCTGTATGAGAGCCAGAGCAATGCAGTGCAGGAACCCTTCCACACCCTCACACATATTTGAACAGCTGTCATTGAAAAACATTGGATGCGACTTGTGTCCAAAGTCACATGACAAGTCATAGAAGTGTAAATGCAGTCTTAGGCTTGGATCACACTCCTGCGACTTAGGATCTGACTTTGAGACCCAAAGTCACGGGACATGTGAAGAGCCGTTCCAATTGACACTACTGAAGACACTGCGACTTCATAAAAGGTTCCTGCACTACTTTGATCCGTCTTTGAGACGGCTTCAATGTCAGAGAGTGGAAAAGTATTAACAAAATCACTTCAAAGGTCAGACTACAAAGTTACACTGAAAATCGTGCAACTTTTGAGTCGGCTAGTGTGATGTGCCTAATTCTATTCTCCTTACAGGTCCCTGAGCTTGTTCAGGTAGACTTGCAAGTACCAGACTCCTCACACCTGCTTTCTCCATCTACCCCAAGATACAGGCCAAACACAGCAGAACAAGCCGGTTTATTAAAACTGGAGGAAGAATTGAGCTGTTGTCCACACAAACTAGACTTACCTTTATATTCTGAACTAAAAACATGGCAGCTAAAACTGAACGTGTTGCGATTGTGACTTTCCTATCATCAGGCTTTTCATAAAACCAGCCCAGAATACCCTGTATGGTGCGACTCCGAACAACCAAAACATTATAATACGCATTGCAGGCAGTGAGGGGTTAAATCAACCTGACCCATCAATACAATATGCACAATATAGAATTTCAGAGCACATTCTGAAGGGCTGCAGCAAGCCATAGGATGATTGCACTTTCTTGCTCACCACAACACGGTGGGATCTACATAGCAGGAAAAATTACATGTCACATCTGTAGTTAACGCTGGAAAAGCTGCACTTTATTCTATGATGGAACTCAAGTGAGCTGTCACTCCGGCCGCACCTGGAGTATGCTGTCCAGTTCTGGGCACCAGTCCTCAGGAAGAATGTACTGGAAATGGGGTGACTACAAAGAAGGGCAACAAAGCTAATAAAGGGTCTGGAGGATATTATTTATGAGGAAAGGTTGTGAGAGCTGAACTTATTCTCTCTGGAGAAGAGACGCTTGAGAGGGGATACGATTTCAATGTACAAATACCGTACTGGTGACCCCACAATAGGGATAAAACTTTTTAGTGGAAGGGAGTTTAACAAGACATGTGGCCATTAAAATGAGAAGAAAAGAGGTTTAACCTTAAACTACGCAGAGGGATCTTTACTGTAAGAGTGGCAAGGATGTGGAATTCTCTTCCACAGGCGGTGGTCTCAGCGGGGAGCTTTGATATTTTAAAAAAAACTATTAGATAAGCATCTGAACTCCACAACATACAGGGATATACAATGTAATACTGACATATAATCACACACATAGGTTGGACTTGATGGACTTGTGTCTTTTTTGAACCTCACCTACTATGTAACTATGTAACATCAAGGCTGAAAAGAGATATAAACTAAAGCTACAGTGAGGGAAGAAACAACCAGCTAGTCAGGTGTTTCTGGAGAAAATGTGTCAGATATATAACACCAATAAAAGGTACCTACGGTATCTCACAAAAGTGAGTACACCCCCTCACATTTTTGTAAATATTTTATTCTATCTTTTCATGTGACAACTCTGAAGAAATTACACTTTGCTACAATGTAAAGTAGTGAGTGTACAGCTTGTATAACAGTGCAAATTTGCTGTCCTCTCAAAAAAAAACTCAACACACAGCCATTAATGTCTTAACCGCTGGCAACAAAAGTGAGTACACCCCTAAGTGAAAATGTCCAAATTTGGCCCAAAGTGTCAATATATTGTGTGGCCACCATTATTTTCCAGCACTGCCTTAACCCTCTTGGGCATGGAGGTCACCAGAGCTTCACAGGTTGCCACTGGAGTCCTCTTCCCCTCCTCCATGACGACATCACGGAGCTGGTGGATGTTAGAGACCTTGCGCTCCTCCACCTTTCGTTTGAGGATGTCCCACAGATGCTCAATAGGGTTTAGGTCTGGAGACATGCCAGGTGTAAGGTATAATAATTATCAGATCCCAGTCCTCTTAATGCTGACTTCATGTACCCAGGGGTAGTGCCGTGAATTATTTTATGTTTCTTTTTGCTTTTGCGATCCATGCAAATCTGTATATGTATTTTTCAATAACTGAATACATGTCAGTTTAACCACTTAACGACCGCCCACCGCCGATTTACGTCGGCAGAATGGCACCGACAGGCAGAATCACGTAGATCTACGTGATCGCCTTTGTGCAGTTGGGGGGTCCATCCGGACCCCCCTTCACTGCAGTGAGCGGCCGTTAAGTGTTCGGGAGCGATCAGGCATGAGGGGGCGGCCGCTCGATTCCGCCCCCCCCCTCGCGATCGCTCCCGGCGAATGAAATTGCTTCCTCCTGCCTGAAATGTAAACACAGGCTGGAGGAAGTGATGTCATCTCCCTCGCCGCGGTCTTTTCGTTCCCGGCGCCGAGCAGAGAAGAAGCAGGTTAGTGCACCAACAGTCCACTGACACGTAGGTACACATAGGCACACAAATCACCCCCCAGTCACCCCCAGATCACCCCCCAGGTCACCCCAAAGCCCCCAATCACAGTGTCACTGATTGCAGTGATCATTTATTTTACTGATCACTGCATTTAGTGTCATCTGTGATTGTAAAAAGTTGCAGGGCAGTTAGGATTAGGCCCCTTTAGGTCCAGGGTAGCCCCCTAACCCCCCCTAATAAAGGTTTAACCCCTTGATCACCCCCCAGGTAACCCTTTCACCCCCTAACTTCAGCGTCACTAAGCGATTGTTTTTCCGATCGCTGTATTCGTGTCGCTGGTGTTTTAGATAGGCAGTTATTTTTTTTTAGGTTCGCCGCAGGTTTTTATTAGTGTCAGGTACCCCCATATATTATTTTAACCCCCTGATTGCCCCTAGAGTTAACCCTTTCACCAGTGATCGCCGTATAAGCGTCACTGGTGTCACTGGTTAGCCAGTAAGTTATTTAGTTATTTAGGTTACCCGTCAGGTTTTTATATAGTGTCAGGTACCCCCATATTTAACCTAATAAAGGTTTTAACCCCCTGATTGCCCCTAGTTAACCCTTTCACCAGTGATCACCATATAAAGGTTACGGGTGACGCTGGTTGATTAGTTTGCTTTTTATAGCATCAGGGCACCCGCCGTATATAACCCAATAAAGGTTTAACCCCCCCTGATCGCCCGGCGGGTGAGATCAATTAGGTTTTAGCGCCAGAGAGGGTCTGCGTCGCCCCAGGCAGTGTTAGGTTAGTGCCAGTAACGCTAACACCCACGCGCAAAGCATACACCCCCCTTAGTGGTATAGTATCTGATCAGATCTATACTAGCATCCCCAGCGGTTTAGGGTTCCCAAAAACGCAGTGTTAGCGGGATCAGCCCAGATACCTGCTAGCGCCTGCGTTTAGCCCCTCCGCCCAGCCCAGCCCAGCCCAGCCCACCCAAGTGCAGTATCGATCGATCACTGTCACTTACCAAACACAACACACATAACTGCAGCGTTCGCAGAGACAGGCCTGATCCCCCCCGATCGCTAACAGTTTTTTTGTAGCGTTTGATATATTTGCTAACGACAGTCAGGTGCTTTTTTTCCTGTGAATCTTACTAGTGTACCCCTAAATTTAGAGCCCAAAATGGCAAGACGAAGGTACACTAGTAAAGAGGTCTACGAGATTCTGAGCATGACAGATAGTGAAGAGGAGGTCACGTATCTGTCAGATTCAGGCTCAGAATATCTTCCCGTAGAAGACAGTGACGTCAGCGGCCCCACGTCAGATAGCTCTATTCCATGGACTCAACATGCCTCTCAGTAAATAGCTTGGGGTGTCTACTTTCCAAAATGGGGTAATTTGGGGGGGTTTTGTGCGATTTTGGCATTTTATGGCCTTCGAAACTGTGATAGGTAGTGAGGAGTGAAATCAAAAATTTGCGCCCTTAGAAATCCTGAAGGCGGTGCTTGGTTTCCGGGGTCCCGTACGTGGCTAGGCTCCTAAAAAGTCCCACACATGTGGTATCCCCGTACTCAGGAGAAGCAGCAGAATGTATTTTGGGGTGCAATTCCACATATAACCATGGCATGTGTGAGCAATATATCATTTAGTGACAACTTTTTGTATTTTTTTTTTTTTTTTGTCATTATTCAATCACTTGGGACAAAAAAAAAAAATATTCAATGGGCTCAACATGCCTCTCAGCAATTTCCTTGGGGTGTCTACTTTCCAAAATGGGGTCATTTGGGGGGGTTTTGTACTGCCCTGCCATTTTAGCACCTCAAGAAATGAGATAGGCAGTCATAAATTTAAAGCTGTGTAAATTTCAGAAAATGTACCCTAGTTTGTAAACGCTATAACTTTTGCGCAAACCAATAAATATACGCTTATTGACATTTTTTTTACTAAAGACATGTGGCTGAATACATTTTGGCCTAAATGTATGACTAAAATTGAGTTTATTCGATTTTTCTTATAACAAAAAGTAGAAAATATCATTTTTTTTCAAAATTTTCGGTCTTTTTCTGTTTATATCGCAAAAAATAAAAATCGCAGAGGCAATCAAATACCATTAAAAGAAAGCTCTATTTGTGGGAAGAAAAGGACGCAAATTTCATTTGGGTACAACATTGCATGTCCGCACAATTTACAGTTAAAGCAGCGCAGTGCCGAATCCCAAAAACAGGCCTGGTCCTAATGGCCCGAAATGGTCCGGGGCTTAAGTGGTTAAAAGTAATTTATATGCTATGGTGCTCATGTTGAGCAAAATGTTAAATATGTTACTGTAATGCACATTCGTCAATAAAAAGTGTTTTAAAAAAAAAAAAGAACAGGTTCACCTTTTGGAGCATGCTACACGTTACACTCATATTTAGGGTGTAATGCTTAACATGCTTCCCATAGACACACTCCTAAACCTTGTGGACAGCCTTCCCAGAAGAGTTGAAGCTGTTATAGCTGCAAAGGGTGGGCCAACTCAATATTCAACCCTACGGACTAAGACTGGGATGCCATTAAAGTTCATGTGCGGTGTAAAGGCGGGCATCCCAATACTTTTGACAATATAGTGTATGTCTGATTTATGTGAATGAATTATGGCAATTACAACTTCTCTGTTTTGTGACACTTTAACAAATACACAGATAAAATGAATGACAGGCTAAGGCACTCAGAGATTGCTTCAATTTAGTTTTTTGTACAAGCACAAGTCACAGAAATGCAAGGTTCCCGGCATGACATTATCATGGTGAAAAACTCTGACAGAGATTAATCTGAATGGACACGGTCTAGACTGCTTGACAGAACCATATTTGGAAACTACCAGGGGATACCTACTGACAGCGACATAAATGACTATAAAAATGTAAGTGTCACCGATCATTCCTGAGGTGGATTAGATACCTCTCTATTGGAGATGGGCTGTGCGTCCAATAGGTGCTGACATCTCCTAGTGTCTTCATGGTAGATAAGTGTCACATGAAGTGGTGAAGACAGATAAGTCTGGATAATAGGATGAGACAAATAATGACAGCTCCGTTTCCTCAGAGGCTGCTGAAGGCATGAAGGCAACTGGACGGACATGGGAATTCAGATGACACAAGTTGCTAAAGGCTCTGTAGTGCTCTGCTATAAACAAGGTTAGAATATTGATTATTCCACAGACAAGTAACCCGTATCTCAACATCAGATATACAATAACCAGCCCCCAACATGATGAAATATATCTGTGATTTTGTCCTTTTCTATGGAGAACAGAGAAAAGCACCAGATTTGAGCCACAGTGTCCTGATGATGAGACTCGGCAAATACTGGCAGGATATGAGGCAAGGATAGACACACCTATCACCCTGTGTCATTCTTCCTAAGACTAATCGACTGACCTGCTGCAAATCAAACATAGTGCTTGGGAAAAGTATTCTGTAGAAATTTAAAGCAAAGTTACAGGATGCAAATACCACAAAATATGTGCTAGACAGCGCTTGCAAAAAGAAACAGTTGCTAAAATATTAAATATTAACAAAAAAATTGTGTAAAATTATAACAATATGAGCTCAGTCCATAATAGTGTTATTCCTGTGTTCAAAATTCCAAAAATAACAACGTGAGTCCATAGAAGAGTGAAGATAATACTTGTGTCTTGACGCCAGAAATTGCCCCTTCCCGTAATATATCACCACGTGCTCATGTAAAACAATCAGCACTCACCGGATTGCATTGACCTCCTTTGTTATACATAGAAAAAGTCAGCCGCGCTTTGTGGTCACTCAGAGACTGGAACATACCACTGGATTAGTACCTGAGATGGGTGTCCTCTCCTCTATGGTACATTTATTACTATTCCAATGGCTTGGATGGCAGAAGAAGGAATCCTCTCATACTGTGAAAAAACGCTATTTATTGATATAAAAAAACACTTGCATACAAAGGCTGATGCCTAAAAAAACATACACTACAATATATGCCCAATCTACCCAGTCTCTTAGGAAGCCGCAGGCCAGTCTGCGTGCTTTCCACCTGGACCAAACATGACAAGAGTTTGCCTTAACGCGTTTCGTCATCACATGACGTCCTCAGAAGCAGCTACAGGATGCACTTGAAAGCAAATATCAGCTAAGGACAATTCATATTTTATTATAAACAGTTTCCAGTATTTTTTATGTGCTGTGTCCTTTCTTTCAAGCTTTTAAAGTGTCATAAGATGTGGATCAATTCCAAAAAATCTTTAAAGGTATCCCAAAAAACTTTTTTTTTTTTTTTTTTTTTAATCTGTCATTCCAACATTGTTATCTCAATACTACAACAAAAGGCAAACCTTTTCTTCTGGTATCTATTCCTTTTTTAATTGTCAGGTCTTCACATTCCTGGTGTAGGTCCTCAAATTGCGTACACTGCCGCTGAAGATGCTGGAGGAGAACAAATAACTATTAATGATGCCATTACAATTACTAATACTGGTAAACATAAATCAGATTAGAAAGGACAGAACTATAAGAGCCCATTCACACAGGGATGACTTTGGATCCGACTTTAAGTCGCCCCAAGTCGCGCTGCATGAGAAAACCCTAACCCTAAGTGAATGAAGCCCTCTTAATGTACACTACTGCAGTCGCTCCAACTTCAAAAAAGCTTCCTGTACTACTTCAATCCGACTTCTAGGCGACTGCTAGGCGACCTGTACCCATTGATTTCAATGGAAGTCGCCTCAGAAGTCGGATCACTGTCTTAACAGAAGCAACTTTCCAGGAAGAGAACATACATTTCTCAGGCAAATCCCTCCCTCCCCCTCCCTCCCACAGAGCTGATTCTTGTTTGATTGGCCACTGGAAAGCCTCCTGTCCTGGAGGCGACTTCAGTCGTGTTGTAAGTCGCCCCAAGTCGCGCTGAAGTCGCCCCAAGTCGCGCTGTGATTCAAACTCAAGTCGTGTCCAAGTTGCCTCCCAAAGTCACGCTGGAAGTTGTATTGCCTCTGTGTGAATGGGGTCTAAGGGGTGCCACTGTTGACTGTTGTTGAAATGTCCAAGCTATCATCATTAGTAATGAGCTCTGGCATGTTTGGATCCTGACCCAAACCCATTTGTGCAAGCCTGACAGGAAGCCAGGCATTCCCCACCCTTCAGTCGCACCTTCTCAATGGGAATGTATATGTCACTGCAGGGCATGGTGTGCCTTGGCCGCCTATGATTGGCCCAGTATAGAAACAGCTTTCTGACAGGCTTTCTTAGGTGGCTTCGGGCTGGGAACCGAACATGGCTGAGCTCATCCCTAATCATCACCATCATTATCCTTCACAACCAAGCAAGGCACTGGCCTTTAATAGGTTTTTAAAAAAAATATGTCCCTATATTTAACTGGCAGTATACTTGTTCCAGGACAGTAATTATTGGAAGATGAGTGTGGAGGCACTGGATCTAAAAGCAGTTTGAAGTCTGCATAGTGATAGAATGTAGAGACCGTATAGTCAGCTCTCAAAACATGAAAGAGCCTTCAAGAGGTGACCTGAAAGTAATCAGCGAGCTGCATGAGGTGACCAAGCAGGTGCACCACACCAATGAACTGGGTGGGGGCAGGGGGTATATTTTATTCTATCCTATCTTTTATCTCATATAAGATTAAATAAGGTATCTTTTGAGCTCCTGACCATAAGTCAGTAACTATGAAAGAAGTGCAGCTTGTATCATCAAAAGTGCAGCTTGTATCATCAAAAATGAATCAGCCATGGCAACTGTCATACTTCTTTCCTGATTTTTTTGGTTACTTTTTTTATAAACTATTAATAATTAAAACATTTTTTTTTTTTTGTTTGCGTTGTTCGTTAATATTTTTAAAACTTTTGCATATATTTATAATTCATTCAATTATAATTTGTATATGCATAACATACTTGTATTTTCTACAAATACTTAATAAAAAGATTAAACAAAAAAAAAGCGCAAAATTAAAACAAAATTCAATGCTTTGTACCATTGCTGACAGCTGAAGGGTAAACAAAAAAGTTGCGGTAGGTATCGGTAATCGGTGTTGGTGAATACAAAAAAATAAGTATCGGTACTTGTACTCGTTAAAAAAAAACAATGGTATCGGTGCATTCTTAACCACTTAAGCCCCGGACCATTATGCAGCTAACGGACCAGGCCCCTTTTTGCGATTCGGCACTGCGTCGCTTTAACTGACAAATGCGCGGTCGTGCGACGTGGCTCCCAAACAAAATTGGCATCCTTTTTTTCCCACAAATAGAGCTTTTGGTGGTATTTGATCACCTCTGCGGTTTTTATTTTTTTCACTATAAACAAAAATAGAGCGACAATTTTGAAAAAAATGCAATATTTTTTACTTTTTGCTATAATAAATATTCCCCCAAAAACATATTTAAAAAAAACGTTTTTTTCCACAGTTTAGTCCGATACGTATTCTTCTACATATTTTTGGTAAAAAAAAAACGCAATAGGCGTTTATTGATTGGTTTGCGCAAAAGTTATAGCTTCTACAAAATAGGGGACTGTTTTATGGCATTTTTAATAATATTTTTTTTTTACTAGTTATGGCGGCATTCAGCGATTTTTATCATGACTGCGACTTTATGGCGGACACATCGGACACTTTTGACACCATTTTGGGGCCATTGTAATTTTTACAGCGATGAGTCCTATAAAAATGCACTGATTACTGTGAAAATGACACTGTCAGTAAAAGGTTTAACCTCTAGGTGGCGCTGCAGGGGTTAAGTGTTCCCTAGGAAGTGATTTTTACTGTAGGGGGCGTGGCTACACGTTACACATCACTGATCGTCTGTTCCGATGACAGGGAACAGACGATCACTGATATGCCACGGAGAAGAACGGGGAAAGGTTTGTTTACACTCACCTCTCCCCGTTCTTCAGCTCTGTGACCAGATCGCGGGACACCGGCGGCGATCGGGTCCGCGGGTCCCGCGGGCGCGGTCACGGAGCTCAGGACTGGGCTCTTAAAGGGCAAAGTACCTGTACATTGATGTGCCCAGCCGTGCCATTCTGCCGACGTATATCGGCGTAAGGCGGTCCTTAAGTGGTTAAAGTGATATTAAAGGTTCGATTATTTTTTTTAAATAACAAACATATCATATTCACCTCCACTGTGCAGTTCGTTTTGCACAGAGTGGCCCCGATCATCCTCTTCTGGGGTCCCACGGCGGCTCTCGCGGCTCCTCCCCGCAAGAGCTAACCCCCTCTGGGAAGCTCTCTCCTGAGGGGGTTACCTTGCGGGCGCACTCCCGTGTGATACCGTCGGCAGCCATACCCGCCGAGTGTATGACTCGGCCCCGCCCCCCGACGCGCCACGTCACTGAATTTGATTGACAGCAGCGCGAGCCAATGGCTGCGCTGCTATCAATCTATCCAATGAAGAGCCGAGAAGCCCGGGCAACGATTGCGACGCGGGACTTTCCAGGGCTCAGGTAAGTAAAACGGGGGGGCTGGGGGCCGGTAATCGTCTGATGTTTTTTCACCTTAATGCATAGAATGCATTAAGGTGAAAAAAACATAAACCTTTACAACCCCTTTAAACTCCACTGTAAAATGCTTTGGAATAAGTTGCACATACTAAAGGATTATTATTTAATAATCATTCCACAATAACAGATTATAAGAAAAGGGAACGTCACCTTCTGCTGTCTTTGTTAACCGCTTCCCGCCTGCCCAACGTCATATGACGTCGTCGAGTGTGAGCGGTGATATCTGAATGATGTTACAAGTACAAGTACAGTTACAAGTATCATTCAGATATCTTCTTTTTCAGCCGGCGATTCCCTTCACCATAAGAACAATTAAAGAGGCTGTTCAGCCGCTTTATCGTTCTTAAAGGGCGGCGGGAGGGGACGCCCTCCCTCCCGCCGCCCTCTGGTGCTTCTCCCGGCTCACCCCTGCCATCGGCGGACCGGAGAAGGAACCGACTGGCGCCGGATGGTGACCATAGAGATTTCTGGCGGGTCAGGGTCTGGAGTCTCTATGATCGTTCGGAGGCCGGGCGCCATGATACAACGTCACACTCAGCCTCTGTATTAGAAAAAATGCTGCTGCCTCTGCTTTTTTTTTTTTATTATTATTATTATTTCAGGCCTCCCAACCAAGACGTGAGATCTGGGGACTTATTGACCCCAGATCTCACTGTAAAGAGGACCTGTCACGCACTATTCCTATTACAAGGGATGTTTACATTCCTTGTAATAGGAATAAAAGTGATAAAAAATAAATAAAAAAATGTATAAAGAAAGCCTCAAACTAGAAAAATAAAAGTAAAATTAACAATAAAAAATGTATTTAAATTTAAAGCGCCCCTGTCCGCAGAAGCGAACGCATACATATGTAAACGACGTTCAAACCACACATGTAAGGTATCGCCGCAAACATTAGAGCGAGAGCAATAATTCTAGCCCAGGACCTCCACTGTAACTCAAAACATGTATCCTGTAAAAAAATGTAAGCGTTGCCTATGGGGATTTTTAAGTACTGAAGATTGGCGCCATTCCACAAACGTGCAATTTTGAAGCATGACATGTTGGGTATCTATTTACTCGGCATAACATCATCTTTTTTTCATTATGCAAAAAAAATTGGGCTAACTTTACTATTTTTTTATTTATTTTTATGCATGAAACAGCTTCCCCCCCCCCCCCCCCCCAGAAAATGTGTGTAAAAAATTGCTGCGCAAATACTGTGCGAGATAAAAAGTTGCAATGACCGCCATTTTATTCTCTACGGTCTCTGCTAAAAAACATATATAATGTTTGGAGGTTCTGTGTAATTTTCTAGCAAAAAAAAAAAAATATGATTTTTACATGTAGGAGAGAAATGGCAGAATTGGCCCGGTAAGCAAGTGGTTAAACTGGAAACACAATACCACAAGAGGGATTCCTTCTATTTACTTGTGCCGGGGGTTAATAGAGAGAAGTGGTGCCCCCTCCGCTAACCTACAGCCATAGAACCAGTTAGAAAACAGCATGGAAACTGTCTGTGTAACAAAGTGCTGTTAGCCGGAGTCTAATTGAGCAGTGACATAACGCAGACTCTTGAAGTCCTTTGTAGCAGCCCATGGCTCTATAGAGCTGGAAACACCATCGTTTCCTCCACCAGCCTTTTGTGCCTTGAGCACATTGTCAACAAGTGAGACGAATGCTGCACACACTCTCTTTTTGAGCGCTACAGACACCATGTCGCCAGGATAACCCTGCGTGGAAAATTCTGAGGTGGAAGGGAACCCGTATTAATTAGCTTGGAAGACGCCAACCTCTTCACAAGTGTAATGCGAGCCTTTTTATTGGGGAAAAGTGAAACAAGCGTTACATTGCTTTCGGTTAGGCCAGTAAAACAGAAGGTGATCCATACATATGTATGTTATGCTGGTTTTAGGCTTTTTTTTTTTTTTTTTTTCTAATGGTTTTCTAGGCTGAAGTCCAGATTTTTACAGCACAGAATTCCCATTGTGAAGAATTAACAGTTGCTGGAGCTGCAGAATTTCAAATGTTGCAGAATGTAGAAAAAAAATTATAATATATATATATATATATATATATATATATACATGGAATAATTTCATCTGTTCTGCAACTAAATTATCCACACCTATTGCTGCATACACACGGTCGGAATTTCCGTAAAAAAAAGTCAGATGTGAGCTTTTGGTCGGATATTCCGACCGTGTGTAGGCTCCATCCAACTTTTTCTGTCTGAATTTACGCCAGCAAAAGATTGAGAGCAGGTTCTCTATTTTTCCGACGGAAAAAGTTCTTAACGGAAATTCCGTTTGTCTGTATGCCATTCCGCCGTGCAAAAAAACACGCATGCTCGGAAAAAATTCTACGCATGTTCGGAAGCATTGAACATCATTTTCTCGGCTCGTCTTAGTGTTGTACGTCACCGCGTTCTTGGCGGTCGAAAGTTACGAGAACTTTTGTGTGACCGTGTGTATGCAAGCCGAGCTTGAGCGGAATTCCGTCGGAAAAACCATCCAAGATTTTTCCGACGGAAATTCCGCTCGTGTGTACAGGGCATTACAGACAAAGCTCACCTTTCCTAACAACTAGCAAATAATAAACGGCACTATAAAAAATAAAAAAAATAAACCTGCAACCTGCTACAGAGATACAACTCTGCAGGAACCTCATTTCATACAGGGGGTGAGGATTCACAATAATTCAAAAGACACAAATAATGCAGCTCTGGATGTAAAGGTGTTATAAAACTTCCTAACTGCACCTTCATGTTTTTCACCCCCGCATTGCTCATGTAGTTTCATGTGGTATTTGTTGGCCTGTATGCACAGCCTATCTGCTTCCAGACCGCTCACTGTATATGTATGACTACAGGGCGGCCTGGCTGCGCTGGTTCACGTACATGTATGTGATCCAGTATTTCCCGATAAATGGCAGCCGTGCGCGCGCCCGCCCCTAAGCGGCCTGGCTATGCTGTAATCGCTACAGCACAAGCCAATCAGCAGGTCCCGGTCAATGATTTATAGCCGTAACCCGCTGAGCGAATGACAGAAGAGAGCCCTGTGTAGGTAAACAACACAGAGCTCTCTACAGACAGCAGCAATGTGCCATTTTTTTTTATCTCTCTGCTAAGTAGGAAGAAAAACTGGTGTTCTGTTGAGAAGTGCCCCCCATCGAATAGTGCCTGCGCATGTGCAGGACAGATCCGCACTCCAGCTGAGTTGCCGATCAGCTGGAGTGACGTGACCAGGGCGCAAGCGCACATCGTAGGAGGTATCTCTCGATGGGAGATACTATTTCACGGGCACAATTGAAACCTATACAAACAGCGGGGGGAGACCATAGTTCTTACATTGTGCCTCGCTGTTGCGGGGCGGCTTTACAGTATGCTGATGGTCCGGTTTTGTCTGTGTTGCAGGGCGGGTTTGCTGTGTGAAAGGGCGGATTGCAACACAGACAAAACCAGCCCTTCAACACAGCCAGATGTCACCTTCCAGCAGCAGCGATGCACAATCTGAGAACTACGGTAGTGCTACGACGTACCGCGCATGCGCAGTTCGTCCCGGGCACTATTTAATGGGGGGGGCACTTCTCGACAGAACACCGGCACATTGCTCAGTAAAAACAGCACACAGTAAACATTGTTAGGCACACAGTTAACCCTTTTTATTGCCCCTAAATGTTAACCCCTACCTATCCAGTGTCATTAGTATAGTGACGGTGCATATTATTAGCACTGAAATCAGACCTGAAACAGTGAACCAGGACGCACCAGACTTCTGCTGTGAGCTGCATGCGAAGATAGTGTGAACCCAGCCTAAATGTATTTTTTTAGAAATACAAGCAGTGCAAATACCTGAATTTGACTTAGTATCAGCTGTACAGTAGAGTTCTGATTGGGAGAGGGAGAAGCCAGCACAAGCGGCCAATCAGTCATGCTTCAGTTTGCATGTGCTAACAAGCAACATGCTTACAGGAGATGAGCTCATCAGACTGCTGCTTCTCCTTTCCCTGTCCAGTCATAGGCTTGATGAGGTACAAAACCTGTAATGCCGCGTACACACGACCGTTTTTCATGACGAGAAAAATGCAATTTTTTAAATTGGTCATTAAAAACGATCGTGTGGGGGATCCAGAGCTTTTTTCTCGACGTGAAAAATGGGCAATAAAAATTTAGAACATGCTCTATTTTTTCTTGTTGTTTTTCACGTCGTCGTTTTTCTCGTCGTGAAAAACGTCCGTGTGTACGCTTTAATGACAGGAAAAAAACGCGCATGCTCAGAAGCAAGTTATGAGATGGGAGCGCTCGTTCTGGTAAAACGCTGTAACGGACTGAAGAGCACGAGGCTGAAAAGCGCGAATCGTCTCTCACCAAACTTTACTAACACGAGGATCAGCAAATGCAGCCCAAAGGGTGGCGCCATCCGAATGGAACTTCCCCTTTATAGTGCCGTCATATGTGTTGTACATCACCGCGCTTTGCGCAAGCATTTTTTTTTTTTCATGATAGTGTGTAGGCAAGGCAGGCTTGAGAAGAATCACGTTGAGAAAAACGTTGTTTTTTTCAATTACATTAAAAACGGTCGTGTGTACGCGGCATAAGTGTTGTTTAGGTTCAGCAGAGAAAAATCAGGTCTACTGCCCTGCCAGACAGGGATGTGCTGCGTAGTACACCTGTGTAAATATCAGGACTGGATGGACAGAGATACAAATCAGCAGTCTTCATAGGATGTCCCTACATGGCTGCATGGTAATGAAGGAGAGAGGAGACAAAAGCGTGAAATGGTTTTAATGATTGCAGCTACTCATGTTCTACTCTTCATTTAAACTGTATTTCTCTTTTAATATATTCTCCGCTCTTGCTGAAAACACTCGCTATAGAAGGAACTGAATTGAAAGACCGGCATGGCTAGTTATAGTGAAATGGGGGGTTGTGACACAAGACCAGCCTGGAAAATAACCCCATTTGCCGTTTTTTGATTGATAGGATGTGCTTGTTAGACAAATCTACATTGAATTAAAACAAAGATAATAAGGGATATTATCCAGAAGCTGAAACAAAGACCCAGAAAGGGGGCAGTTGGCAAGCATTTTAAGCACCTGCTAAGGGCCCTCCTAATGTCAGTTAGTAAGGAGTGTACTATAAGCCACAACTCCAAGCTTCTCAGGCATTACATCGTGCTGACCGGAATCTTCCATGCAGTGTTTGGGCCATGCTGGGCATTTCTTATAAAGGTTTGGACCCCACTGGGGAAGCCATGGCAGACTGGCACAAATTCTGACTGAAAAAGCTCTGACGCCGGTTGTAGTTATTATATTATTATTATTATTATTATACAGTATTTATATAGCGCCAATAGTTTGCGTAGCGCTTTACAATGTTAGGGCAGACAGTACAATTACAATAAAATACAGGAGGAATCAGAGATCCCTGCTCATTAGAGCTTACAATCTAGTTCTAAGTGCCTTGTGCACTGCCACCTCCTCCATGCATTTCTGCATGCTAACTACATTTCCAAATAGAGCTGCTGCTGCTGCTGCCACTGATTTATGTCTCCACATTAAAAATAAAACATTTAAATAGTTTAGAGCTACTCTTTATGTAATGTACTCACCAAGGGTCAACTCTGAGAAAACAAAAATGTGTCAATAAATCATTCGAAAAACTAAACGAGTGTCAATAAATTATTAGAAAACCATTATTTTTTTGTTTTCTCTGGCGCCGATTGCTCTTTTGCCTTATGCCGCGTACACACGGCCGTTTTTAATGTCATTGAAAAAAACTACGTTTTTCTCGACGCGATTCTTCTCAAGCCTGCCTTGCCTACACACTATCGTGAAAAAAAATGCTCGAGCAAAGCGCGGTGACGTACAACACGTTCGACGGCGCTATAAAGGGGAAGTTCCATTCGGATGGCGCCACCCTCGTGTTAGTAAAGTTTGGTGAGAGACGATTCGCGCTTTTCAGCCTCGAGCCTTTCAGTCCGTTACAGCGAATGTGCTATCTCCATTCTGAACGCTAGTTTTACCAGAACGAGCTCGTTCCCGTCTCATAACTTGCTTCTGAGCATGCACGTTTTTTTTCCCGTTATTAAAGCCTACACACGGACGTTTTTCACGACGAGAAAAACAACGACGTGAAAAATTACGAGAAAAATAGAGCATGTTCTAAATTTTTAATGCCCATTTTTCACGTCGAGAAAAATGCTCTGGAGCCCACACGCGGTAGTTTTTAATGACCAATTAAAAAAATTGCATTTTTCTCGCCATGAAAAACGGTCGTGTGTATGTGGCATTAGGCTGCTTTCACACCCGAGCGTCAGATTTTGGGTGTTTTGTCCCTCGTTTTTATTTTTTTTAGGCAGCGTTTTTAAAGTGTTTTTGAGCTTTGACATTTTTTTTTAATTAGCCAATAGAGAAAAATATCATGTTTCTTCATTTGTTGCTACGTTTTTCAGCTTATTCACCCGCGTCATCTTCTTCTTCCTGGTGTTTAATTGTTTATTTATTATTATTCATTTATTTAGTTGTTAGGCTTTAGAGCCCATTCACACAGGGGCAACTTTGGATCCGACTTCAAGTCGCCCCAAGTCGCGCTACATGATAAAATCAATGTAAGTGACTGGATCCGTCTTAATGCACACTACTGCAGTCACTCCGACTTCAGAAAAGGTTCCTGTACTACTTCAATCGGACTTCTAGGCGACTTGTACCTATTGATTTCAATGGTAGTCACCTCCAAGTCGGATCCCCTGTCTTAACTGAAGCAACTTTACAGGAAATAAAAATAGTTTTCTCTGCAAACCCCTCCCTCCCCCAGAGCCGATTACTCTTTCATTATCGACTTCAAGACGTGTTGTAAGTCGCCTCAAGTCGCGCTGTGATTCATACTCAAGTCGTGTCTAAGTTGCCTCCCAAAGTCGCGCTGGAAGTCGTGTTGCCCCTGTGTGAATGGAGTCTTAGGGATTAACCCTAACAAGAATAATTAAATAAATAATAAACACCAGGGTTAAGGTTAGGGTTGGGGGGCTAATCTTAACCCCTAAAGCCTAGCACACACTATGAGTTTTTTTTTTTTTTCGAACAAAAAGAAATGTCAGCTTCGGTCGGATCCGCTGCACTAACTATGCAAAGTTAGTACAGCGATCTCCCCTGCTGAGATGTTGTGCTCTGACAGGGGGGCCCAATGCCCCCCCCCCCAAAACACTCCAATCAGAGCTCTCCTCCATTGGCGGAGAGCACTGGTCGGGAGTCGGTCGGCTGCTGGTTTTCCAGCATG